>JASDDO010000014.1:472262123-472914051 GCA_030015575.1 Agapanthus africanus
TAATTAATAACCACTAGCCTTAAACACACTCGCCTTAGGCACCACAGAAAACTCGGATAAGCAATGAATTACCCACGGCCTTCTCTTGTCCTAATTGAGCGCGATGGTCCTTAGAGTCATCTCTAGATTTCT
The DNA here is from genome assembly GCA_030015575.1 of Agapanthus africanus. Classification (NCBI taxonomy): domain Eukaryota; kingdom Viridiplantae; phylum Streptophyta; class Magnoliopsida; order Asparagales; family Amaryllidaceae; genus Agapanthus; species Agapanthus africanus. Next base: position 472,262,256 of record JASDDO010000014.1, read on the forward strand.
TTTAATTAATGAGGGTCAAATGCGGATGCAAGTTTTGCGATTTTCGGGGCCTAGGAAGGGTAATGAAATCCCCACCTAATTTGAATTTGGTCGTGCCCCTTAAATTCCGTATTAATTATGCAACAACCACAAGAATCAAAACACGCACAAAATTTTTTTATTGCTTTGCGGCGCTGCGAATTATTTGCAAAGAAATCTGCACAAAATATTAGTTGGAGCAGAGAAAGAAGGAGATAAGAAAGTTAGTAGCTTACAGAGAAAAATTGGCACAGAGAAGAGCTGGAACCGCGGCACTTCCGCCACAAATGCTGCCTGTTGCCGCCCTTCCGCCGCGGAATTTTGGGATCAGTGTACAAAATTTTCTATACAAGCTCCTGTTCACCTACACAGCTCTCTGGAATGCTCAGAAAAAATTTTCTCCAGCTCCAATGATTCCAGATTTTCTCGCAACAAATCACAACACGCGTATTAGTGTTTGCACGAATTTAGATCTAAAAAATTATGATGGAATAAATTGTTCAACTCAAATTTCAAAATACGAACTATTAGCGCACTCTCCCCGGCAACGGCGCCATTTGATTGTTAAGAATTCTGTGATTGTAATAAATCGAATCAAATAGTAAAGAAATCACAACCAAAAATTATTTGACCGCAATCAACTACGGTGTCGGATTGTAGTTAGTATGTGAGTGCGGATCGTCCACAGGGAAAGTGTAATCGTTCGTCTTTTGAATTAGATGAATTGAAACATTAATGAAAAGAAAACAAACAATTCAAGATTTGTAGTTGAAGTTCAAGAATGAAAAAAAAACTAGATCTAAGAAAGCATTAAAAGATAGAATCAAGAATTGATCGTTTGTTGATTTTTCCAAACCAAATCTCAAGAATCGAAATGAGGCTCGTAGGAATCGATCGGATCTATAGATGTGATGTAATCTTACAATTACGTATTCTTATCCTTCGATGAATTGACACTAGATCGATGATCATCGATGAGAATTAGGGATTTCTTGTGAAACTAGGGTTTCATCTTATCCCTTGTTCTTTCGTCGATGTCATTCACATTCTAGCCTCTAGTAAATTCAAGAAACGATCGTTGATCCCTAATTTCGAGCGATCACAATCAAGAAAGCATCTCTGCGAAACTAGGTCATCGATTCTTGAACTTGCTAGGGTTTACAAAACTCGTAGGACTTAAAATTAGTATTAGAATTTGTTACATCATCATTCTACAATCGTCTCGACTCCTTAACGAGCGGAGTTTTTACTCGAACATCACAACAAGAGCAACAATTACAAATTGAGATCTAATCATGATGCAAGAATTAAAAGAAAGCAAGATTAACGAATTTCACCTTTTATTTATATCAACAATTTAGTTACATTCGCTCAAGAACTACAAGAGGAGGAACTTGATCGTCGACTTGGCTTCGCTCGTCTCCGTGGATCGCGGATCGGCTTGGATCACTTGCCCGATTGAAGATCGGCTCGGCTCCTAAAAGGTTGAAGACTTCTCGCTTGATTTGGTACTCAAGATCTTGGATTAGGAGTGGAATTAGGGTTAGGGTTTCGCACAAGCCTTGTCAAGAGACTTGTGGAAGAAGATGATGAAAGAGGGAAAGATTAACTAATGAACTAGCTAATGATTCAACAACCACAACCCTTAGATCTAGTGCTCTATTTATAGATAACTAACCCTAGATCTAGGATTTCAAATTCTAAGTTTCCCTCCTAAAGTTTGTTGAGGAAATTCAAATTTCCCTCCAAAAGTTAGTTAGGGGAGAAGGTTCTAGATGTAATTAGTTAGGAGGAGCTTCTAGAATAGGATTAATTATGAGCTTAATTAGGATTAGCCTTCTTAATCTTCATTTTTGATCTGGCAGTAGCTTCGAGAGAGTTCTAGACTTTGAAGTATCAGAGAGGACTGTGGGACCAGAGAAAGGAATTGTGCCCAAAAAGTTGACTGCTGACGTGGCAGAACCGCCGCGCTTGCGCGGCACAAGCCTGCTCCTGCCGCGCAAGCGCGGCGCTCTTGGGGCTTTGGGGCATGTGCTTTCTGTGGGTTGCTGGGCCTGATGTATGGGCCTCTGTTTGATATATAGAATTGTATTTCTCCCTCTGAAATGCTACCAGATCTGAAATGATTTAGCTGGCGTAATGTTGATCAGCTCTTTGGTTTTCCTTTCGTATTTCCTGCACATACTTTAGACAAGTGTTGCGCAAATACAGAAATGATGCGATGCCATGAAATGCGGTTAATTTCCTTTAAAGTGTCGGTTTAAAAGTCTACTACATGAAATCTCATATTTTGTGACAGATTTGTTAATATGTAGAATATGAATGCCGAACACTTCTAAGTGTATGCAAATATTAAGGAAATTGCCGGCTAAAATATACAATATTTTCGACTGATCAGGAGCAAGTGGATCTTAAAAAAGAAGATTGGTGTAGATGGAAAAGTTGAGACTTTCAAAGCTAGACTTGTAGCTAAAGGTTTCTGTAAACGACCTGGTGTCGACTATGATGAAACATTTTCTCATGTCGCTATGCTTAAGTCCATCAGGATCCTACTTGCCATTGCTGCATACTATGACTACGAAATCTGGCAGATGGACGTCAAGACCCCTTTTCTAAATGGTGATTTAGAAGAGAGCGTGTACATGACACGGCCAGAGGGTTTCGTAGACAGTGGGAGCAGCAGAAAGGTGTGCAAGATGCTTAAATCCATCTACGGATTGAAGCAGGCGTCGCGGAGCTGGAACATCTGTTTTGATGAAGCTGTGAAAGAGTTTGACTTCATCAAAAATGTAGATGAACCTTGTATATATAAGAAGGCTGTAAAGAGTAAGGTGGTCTTCCTCGTATTGTACGTGGATGACATACTCTTGATAGGGAACGATATTCCTATGCTACACTCGGTAAAGCTCTTCTTATCACATATGTTCTCCATGAAAGATCTAGGTGATATTTCCTATATCCTGGGGATAAAGATCTATAGAGATAGATCTAAATGGATGTTGGGATTGTCCCAATCCAGGTACATAGACACCATATTAAAGAGGTTTATTATCGAAGATTCCAAGCGAGGTAATTTACCCTCTTGCTCAGGAATCACTCTCTCCAAAGAGATGTCTCCCAATACTGATTTGGAGAGGGTTCGCATGTAAGGGACACCCTATGATCCGGCAGTAGCCTCTACCATGTATGCGATGTTGTGTACCAGACCGTATGTACCTTACTCACTAGGTGTAGTGAGCAGATATTAATCAGGTCCTGGGGAGAAACACTGGACAGGTATGAAGAACATTCTTAAGTATTTGAGAAGGACTAAAGAAATGTTCTTGGTGTATAATAACGGTGAACTCCAGATGGAGTCCCTTACCAATTCGAACTTCTAGAGTGATAATGACGACAGTAAGTCGATCTCGAGTTTTATCTTTACCCTCAACGGAGGGGCGGTGTGTTGGAAGAGTTCCAAGAAAGACACCGTAGGAGACTCGACGATGGAGGATGAATACATTACTGCCAGCGATGCTGCCAAAGAGGCTGTCTGGATGAAGAAGTTCATTGTTGAGCTTGGTGTGGTTCCATCCATTGAGCATCCAGTACCTATGTATTGTGATAACAATGGAGCTGTGCCTTTAGCCAAGGAACCAAGGTTCCATCAGAAATCCAGACATATTCTTAGGCGGTAACACCTAATCAGGGAGATAGTAGATCGCCGAGAGATCAAGGTTAGGAGAGTTGACACGAAGGACAACGTACCGAAACCACTCACGAAGGCCCTCCCCTAGATGTAGTTTGAGAGACTTTTTAGGATGTTGCGTATGAGATACTACAAAACATGGCCTTAGTGCAAGTGGGAGATTGCTGGGAATATGTAAGCCCTAGAGGCATTATTATACATTGATGTATATTATAGTGGATGCTTGGACATATATATAGAGGACTTTCTTGCTCGACATGATAGTATGCTGTCTGGTTACTCTTTATCCTAACATGTTGACTGTTATTCTTCACTGTCTTTCTCTCACATGTTGGTAAAGCCCTTAGGATGTGTACTTGACTACCAGGATTATGATAAGATCATACTAGTGGGGCAGGGTGGTCCAAAAGTACATCCTTTAATCAGTTCCTAGTCGAGGGAATATCGAGACTAGAGCATCGATATTCCAGAGTAGACTAGTATGTACATTTCTTGTCCCTTCGAGGGCGATAGTTGATCCCATAACCATTGGTTTGTGACATCAAAGATTGTACACAGGTGCTCATTGGTGAATTGCTACACCGAACGGACTCGCCGAGGACTCCTAGTTGGTAGTATACCTATCGTCAGATAGCAGTCCTATGGTGACACTGGTACAGGTTAGTCTGTAGTCCCGAGATCGTCATAGAGTCTTGTGTGGCTCCCACTGTTCTTTGATTTCCTCCCTACCACGCTCAAAGGAGACGTGTAAACAGATGGATTTTGGGTACAATCCCGAGTCACATGGAGGCAATGAGCGATAGGAAGGGTTTCGTCTCTCCCGATATTGGGGGTTGATGTTGCGCTATGCTCGATTGGCTATAACTGGAAGTCCTTGGCCAGGGCTGCTGCTGAGATTTACTGATAAGAGTTATCAGCGGTTTCTCAAACTGTTATAGACCAGACATCGGCATAACTTATCATGTTATTGGAGTCTGACGTTTACCACTCCTAGACATGATATGCGACATATCAGACGAAGAGACCGGACCGTACGGTAGAGTTACTGATAGGCTTCATGGAGAGTATGGACGACATTTCTTGTTGATCTTCAAATCGCTCAATACCCAGGTAGCCGTTACATACAGCTAGTACCGCTGACGGCTTGTGGGTGACTGATATGATCATCACCTACTGCTGGCATATTGACGTGTCTTTAGAGTCCCACACAGAAGTTTCCTGGTTCAAGGGAAACGAAGTAGGGCACATATGTTGATATGTGTGTGGGACTGATTAAATATGTGTATGTGATACCGTATTGTAATCTGGCAGTTATCTGTTATCGGTTAGGTTATATGTGATATAACCAGATTATCGAATCAAGTGTTGATTTGATAATGTGATACAAAGATAAATGATATTAGTCGGTCATATGTGATATAACCGGATTATTAAATCAAGTGTTGATTTAATAATTTGATATAAATTATATTTGATATAATTATATATTAACTAATATCATTAGATCACTAATAGCTTTATTAATATATATATATATATTAATATATATTTGATATATATAAATATATATTATTATATGAAGCATGGCTTGATTTTCTATTTTAAGAAAATAGAAAAATGAGGTGTAATTGTTGTGATATTTTGGGTATGGTTCAGGTATGGGTTTTTTTGATATAATATTGGTCTTGACTCACTATTCAAGCATGGTTGGAATTTAGAATTGCAATTTATTCCATGCTTGAATAAGTGAGGAGAGATATTTATTTTCTTATTCTATGTTTGCTCCTTGTTCTTGAGTTCATGCCTTAGCCATTTTCATGAGCTCTTGCTCTCTCTTGATATCTACACTTTTCTCACCTCATCTCCAAGCTCAAACCCTCACATGTGATGTGAATCATTGAGCTTGTGAGAACATTTGTGAGCTTTCATAACCGCTACTTCATCATCCTACACTTGACTAGCGATCAAGTGTAGCGTGTTTCCTACACTAAAAGAGTTTAGTGTAGAGGTAGCTTGAGCTAGAGGGACTTCGTGTGGATCTTCTTCGGCACGAAGATCTACGAGGAAGCTTGCACCAACTCGAAGGGGAGCCTAGTAGAGTCTCGTGGACTTCAACCCGAAGCTTTAAAAGCGAAGGACTCGATCTACGAGGGTATAGCCATATCCTTTTCTTTAGTTTAGTTTATATCATCATAGAAAAACCATAATTATTCTAGTTAAGATCTTGTTAGTCTAACTTAGCACCTAATAAAAATTAAACTTTGCCATGCTTGATGCCACTAGAACCTCATGGTGGTGCTAGGGTAGACTTTCAGTTTTAACTTCCATCTGCCAGATTTCATAGTCGTAGTAATCAACAATAGCTAGTAGGAACCAAATGGATTTAAGCATTCCAACCGGAGAAAAAATCTCATCGTAGTCATGTCTTGACGAAATCCTTTTGCTACGTGTCTAGCTTTATAGGTCTCTACCTGTCCATCCACACCGATCTTTTTCTTAAAGATCCATTTGCATCCTACGGGTTTTACTCCATAAGGTGCAACATCCAAAGTCCATACTTTGTTGGTGTGCAAGGATTCCATTTCGGATCGCATGTCATCCAGCCATTTCACCGAGTCACTACTCGTGATAGCTTGCTGAAAACTAGTTGGTTCATTATCATCCATGATCCATTCTTCTCTATCACCATCAAGGAGGAAATCATAGTATCTCTCTAGTGGGAGAGAAGTCCTACTAGATCTACGGAGTGACTGAGTCTCGTTGGGTTCTATCGCAACTTCAGGTTCAACCAAATCTTCAGCAGTTGTTTGTGGCTCTGAAATTTCTTTCAGTTCTACCGCATTGCCAATAGTATCATTTGTAAAATATTCATTTTCTAAAAATATGGCATATTGAGAAACAAACACTCTTTGTTCCTCCTTGTGGTAAAAAAGATATCCATATGAATGTTTGGGATATCGCACAAATTTACACAAAACCGATCGTGTCTTGAGTTTGTCTAGATTCTGTTTTTTAACAAAAGCAGGACAATCCCATATCTTAACTCGTTTAAGAGATTGTCTCTTCCCATACCATATCTCATATGGAGTGATAAGCACAGATTTGGATGGAACCCTGTTCAATAGATATATTGCAGTCTCCAATGCATATCCCTAAAAGGAAAGTGGTAACTCAGCATCACTCATCATTGAACGTACCATATTTAATAGGGTACGATTTCTCCGCTCAGACACACCGCTGTGTTTTGGTGTGTAAGGAGAAGTGAGCTGAGAGAGAATCCCATTCTCTTTTAAGAAATCTAGAAACTATAGGTACTCTCCTCCTCGATCCGATCGAAGTTTCTTGATACTCAAACCAGTTTGTTTTTGTACTTAAATTTTATACTCCATAAATTTTTCGAAAGCTTCAGACATATGTTTTAACAAGAACACGTGTCCAAATCTCTAGAAATCATCAGTAAAAGTTATGAAGTATGAATTGCCACTTCTATCATGTGTAGACATTCTTCCATATACATCACTATGTATGAGACTTAAGAGTTCAGTAGCTCTCTCTTCGTGTTCAGTAAACGAAGTTTTGGTCATTTTACCTTTGCTGCGAGACTGACAAGTCGCATAATATTTATATTCAAATGGATTTAAATATCCATCTTTATGTAGCTTGGTTAGTCTTGTTTTGTTAATATGACCAAGTCTACAATGCCAAACAAAAGCTTCATTTATTTCTTAAACTTCCTTTTGTTTGTGTGTTGTATGTTAAAAATTGTGCGTTGATTCAAGACGTAGATTCCGTTATTTAATATACCATATCCAATCAACTGTTGATTTAGATTAATGCTCATATCATCATTTTGTAACACAAAATTATATTCATCATTAACCAACAAAGATAGAGATATTATGTTACATAACATAGATGGCACAAAATAACATGGGTTTAAAACCAATATACACCGTGAAGGCAACACCAGATGATACTCTCCCACGGATACAGTATGAACATCTGATCAATTTGCAAAACGGAAAGTATTGTCACCTTTTCTCAAAACATTTCTATTTCCCAATCCCTGCACACAATTACAGATGTGAGATCCCGAACCGGTATCTAATACCCAGGATGCACAGTTTATTGAAAAACAGTTTTCGGTAACAAACACACCTGAAGAGGAAGCATCATCATGCTTCTTTTTCTTCTTAAGATCGGCGAGGTACTCGGTGCAGTTATGCTTCCACTTTCCCGACTTGTGACAGTAAAAACATTCTCCCTTTCCTGATTCTGTTGCCCCTGATGTGTCCTTCCCCTTTGCCTTTTTAACTCCACCCCTCGGTTTGGTGGGTTTCTTATTCTTCTTTCCCTTGGCTTTAGCTTTTGGGATGAAAGAGGAAGATTGCCCAGCAAGTAGAGTGGGAGTTTTCACTGTCTTGAGCATGCTCTCTGCACTTCTCAACATATTGAGAAGTTCAGGAAGTGACTTCTCCATGTTGTGCATATTGAAGTTCACTATAAATTGAGTATAGGCAGGGGGAGAGACTGTAGAAATATATCAACATATTGTTCATTTTCCATCGTCCATCCCAGGTCCTCAAGTTCTTCAAAAAGCCCTATCATCTTCAAGACATGATCTCCTACAGATGTACCAGCAGCCATCCTCATTTGAAACAATTTTCTTGAGGCCTCGTAACGAACAACATGCAACTCCTTTGAATGGAAAAAGATGGATTGAACATCCATCTTCTCATGTTGCTTTTGATGATCGTTATCCATCGAAGCTAACGTGTGGCATTTGGCTGTGGCGCGGTCGATATCCCAAGTCTTGTGGATCTCCTTATCCGCAATAGAGGAATCAGTGCCTGAGAGGGGAGGGGCTGGAGTAGTTAGGACATATGCAACCTTATCATAAGTAAGGACAATGTTCACGTTCCTCATCCAGTCTTTATGATTAGGTCCAGTCAGTTTATTTTTCTCTAATAAAAGCTTAAGTCTTGTCATTGGTATATGCCATTAGGAGAGAGAAAAGAAAATACTTAGCAAAAGCTTTTGCAAGATTAGATTGGTTATTTTATCATATCTAATCAATGTCTCCCACTGCTTTTATCAAATTTTCCTTCAAACCCTAAAAAGAAAATTAGCTAGGATTAATTACATTCTACAAGTTCGCTAACCGGTCAGCCAGGCCATTGTTGGTACTTCGAGAGAGGTTCCCCGTGCTGTCGCATGGACCTAATTAAAATAAATCTCGTTTCCCTATAGGCATAACCCCGTCGACACCTTTCTAGACACCTACTGGGTTTGCTAATTGTAAAGTGTAAAATTCTCCCGGGAGTAACTATTACTCACAATGGGATCGGGATCCAACTATCAAAATAGAAGGTATGCAATCTCATTGCAAATTTCAACACTTGAAATTCATGATATAGTTTTTACCCCTAGCGTCTTATAACCTTAACTATGGTCAACAAATCATAAGCGATGGTCAAGTTCTACCCGTCATTTCTTGATTGATTTAGACCCATTCGTATGACTCTTAACTATAGTCAACAAAGTCGTATGAATGTCCTAATCAATTGTATCATATTCTTTATAGGAAGACATCACTTAGCTACCATATACTACGCCTTAACTATGGTCAACAAACGTAGCACGAATACTAAGTACTCTACTTCCTAAAATGGCGGAGGGCTACGAATGATTTTGATGAAAACCTTTAACGTTTTGAACTTGATATCGTTGTAGAACTGAGTAGTTTGAAAAGGGAGTGGCTTAAGCTCCACATTTAAAATATTTGCTCTTTCGTAAAAAGGCTGAGTATTTTTCAAATTTGATTCTACAACATCTTTAGCTTTCTTTTTCTTAACATTAATCTAATTAATGTTGTCCCATCATTTATGCTCTTTTTCATCACAGAAGAAACGAAAATAAAACGTACACTTATGCCATCCGCATTCGTCACGGGGCTCCGTCATGCATCATTAGGTTACTTAACTAATGGCAGAGCGGGGGCTGGACTAGTGCGGGTGAAAAACATAAGCAACGTTTATTATATATCATATATATATATATATATATATATATATATATATATATATTCATCTCAAACAGTTATATGATCACATCACAGAGTAACAGCAGCAGAAGCAATCATATGAAATATAGGATATACTAGGAGGTCCGAGTTTTAAATTAATCTAATAATGAAAAATACGGATTCCACGGTCGTGATGAATAGCCAAGCCCACATCCCTAGACCCCTACGAGAATGGCAAGCAACCCTGCCAATTCTAGAGTTAGGCGACCGGTCTCGTCTCCTTGAGATGGCCTCCCACAGGACTCTAGAACCCGGTTACTTATGTTCCCCGTCTTGGGTCTATCCTAATGCGAAAAAGAAAATAATATATATCAAATGGAGACAACAACCTCAACTCAGAAGTGTCCAAATAAAAGAATATTACATCCATTTATTTTACATGAATGAAAAAGAAAAGCTCTCATCTCATATAAAACCCCCGGCTATTCAGTAACGATGATCCCATATATCATATCAATATCGCAACAGAATATCATCACATATCATAAACGCAAGGTAATATGTATATTCCTAATGTCGTTGACGTATAGCAACTAGATTAGGGATACATGTTACACCTATAGTCGTAGAAAAGAAATTATGAACAACAATGATTGGAATCCGCAGCAATGGACATCATAAACCCGGATTATCGTATATTCCAAAATTCATGCCACATGTTTTAAACCTTACATTTAAACCTTGAATTGAAAAATCTTTTAAAAAATATAGTTGGGCAATTCAACAAAAAAATACCCAGAATTATTGAAGGCTCGTCGGGAACATTACTTGATGGCCGTGTCTCCGAAAGGATCAACTAAGTAGACTTGGGCGGAACACCATCGCCTTGAGCACCCAAGTGTATGCTCTAGGCCATAGGGTTATCCTATAGTTACTTGGTCGAGACGAAGGAGCGTGGCTATCTACTATTATTTTCCGGCGAGCATTCACGTACAATACTAGATTACAATAGATCTAAATCTAAATTCCATGGCAATCAATAAAGCAAGGCTAAAATGTGAGATTTATTACGTAATAACTAATTTTCTCAAAACCAATCAATATGGATTCTAACCATTGTATCACATACAGAAACTATCTAGATGATGTTAAACATTTCGATCGACTTCTCAAATTCCTACAAATCACAGAGACCTTAACAACTTGAGTCTCAACAAAAATACCCAGAAAGTCCCAAATCTCACAAAGGAGCAGCACAAGAAATACGATACCCAAATTCACCGAAATTGCGGCGGAACAGCGGCTAAACCCTAGGTTCTGCCCCGGTTCCACGGCCACTTGGTTAAATTGGGCACTCGTATTTCTTGGGGCTCCATAAAATTACCTGCACGATTTTCTGAATATTTTTAATATGCAAAATACCAACTTTTGGAAAAAAGGACAGAAACTTGAAAAAGTTCGGGTTTTTGAAGTTCGATCGAACACTTTAACGTCGTGTAGACTATCCTAATGCACTAGCTTGGCTCTGATACCATGTAAGTCTATCTTAGCACCACAATCAAGGATTTCAACCTTAGGTGGTGAGTAATTTTAAATTTATTGAGTGCTATGTTAACTAAACCATGAATCAAACTAGCGATTAGGGTTACAAACAAAAGAAAAGGATGTATTTTCTAAGTGAAAAGAACGACAACCTTTGTAGACCACTCCTTCTCTTCAATGGCTCCGTGTAGAAGTCCTTGAGTTCCTCTTTGGCTTCACTTAAAGTTGGAACACCTTTGCTTGAGGCCTTCGTTGTTTACGATGATCCGCCACAGAGCTCCTATCACTCTAACTCTTACTTCACTAAAGAAAGAAAGGAAGCAAACAACCTACACTAGTTTGCTAAGCTAATATAAGTTGATGAAGTGAGATTTTTCTCACTAAAAAACTTTCTTTTTTCTTCTCTTATCCTAGGCTAGAAAAATATCTAGAAAGATAAGAGAATGAAGATGAACTATGGCTTAGGTTAAATGAACCTTGGAGATATCTTGGATATTTAATGATGAGATAGATAATAAAATAATAAGCCATGATCACAAAGCATTATCATTTTCTTTTAATTTAACTAAATACCCAATATATTTCCAATGTGATTCTAGCATAGCCATGTTCCATGTATCATCAACCATGACACACACACACACACACACACACACACACACACAAACACAAACACACACATATAAATAATGAAAGGAATTATAAATGAGTGAATAGGTATTTTATTAAATCAACACTTGATTTAATAATCCGATCATATCACATATAACCCGACTAATAAAACGCTAGATAAAAATACGGTATCAGATACTCGTAGTTAATCAGGCTCCCGCAAATATCTCCATATGTGCCCCACTTCTTTTCGCTTGAGCTTGGAAAGCCCTATGTGTGACTCTTAACACTCGTCAATACGCTAGCAGTAGGTATTGATCATATCAGATACCCACAAGCCGTCAGCGGTACTAGCTGGACATAACGGCTACCTAGGTATTGTACGAACAGAAGAACAACAAGAAAACTTGTTCAAACTCCCATAGAGCCAACAAGCAACACTTACCGTACAGTCTGGTCTCTTCATCTGATATGTCGCATATCGAGTCTGGGGTTGGAATCGTCAAGCCCCAATAACTCAATAAGTTATGCCGATGTATGGCCTATAACCAATCAAGAAACTACTAACAAGATTTATCAGTAAACCTCATCAGCCCTGGCTAGGGACTTACGGTTATAGCCAATCGCACATAGTAAAACATCAACTCCCAATACCGGAAGAGACGAAACCCCTCCTATCACTCACTTCCTCCATGTGTTTCGGGACTGTACCCAAAATCCACCTGTTTGCACGACTCAATAGAGCCGTGGTAGGGTGGAAATCAAAGCACAGTGGGAAGCATACAAGACACTATGACAATCTCGGGTCTACAGACCAACCTGTACAAGTGTCACCGGAGAACTGCTAATTGACGATATGTATAATACCATTTATGAGTTCTCGGCGAGTCCGTTCAGTGTACTCAGTCTCTCATGAGCACCCGTATACAATCTTTGATGTCAAACACTAATGGATATGGGATCATCCATTGCCCTAAACAGGGTCAATAAACGTATACACTAGTCTACTCTAGAATATCGATACCCTGTCTCGACACTCCATCGACTTGGAACTTTTAAGGATATGCTTATGGACTACACATGCCCCACTAGTATGATCTTCATCATAGTCATGTTAGTCAAGAAAATATCCTAAGGGCTTTATCAACATGTATCAAATAGACAGAAAACATAATCAATTGAACATGTCAGGATAAAGAACAACCAGATAGCATACTATCATGTCAAGAAAGAAAGTCCTCTATATATCTATACATGTCCAAGCATCCATTATAATATACAATAATGGCCTCTAGGGCATACATATATCAAACATAGGCTTCATGGGAGTTTGGATAAGTTTGCTTGTTGATCTTTTATTAGCTCAATACCTAGGTAGCCCTTACGTCCAGCTAGTACCGCTGACGGCTTGTGGGTAACTGATATGATCATTACCTACTGCTGGCATATTGGCGAGTCTTTAGAGTCCCACACAGAGGGTTTCCCTACTTCGGGTGAAACGATGTAGAGGCCGTATGGTTTTACGGCAGGGTTTCGATCACATACGTGTACTGGCTGCACGAATGATGTTCGGACAGATAATACTAGTGGGCTTTGGTTTAAGCCGGATCCTAGTATTATATTATTGGATTGCTATCATCTCACGGTATTCTTATTTCTCGGAATACGAATAAGGGTATGTATATACGGTGAGGGCATTCTTGTAATTTTACATGGATGCTTCTAGAAGGGGACACCTCGTTATATTGATTATCAATTTATAGAAATAGATTAAATGAGGTTGAAAACAAGGAGATATTATTGGCATGGGTGAAGCAAGGCTCAAAATATTAGTTTATGTGTTTGCATTCACTATTGAAGCATGGTAGGATTTATTTGTGTGATAATAATCCATACTTCAATAAGTAAGAAAGAGGTTGAGCCATTCTTCATAAGGCCTCTTCACTTAGCTCATATGCTTGCTCTTTTTCATTCTCCAAGTTTTCCCTCTCCCTCTTCCTCTTGACCCTAATCCTCACATGTGTTGTGAACCCTAGGGTCTTGTGAGATAGAACACTCCATTAGCTTCTCTACATCTTCTTAATTGTCTAGTCGAGCAAACTAAATATCCAAGTTACCTAATACTAGAGGTTAGAGCTTGAAGTAGACGCTCTCGGATGGATCATCTTCAGCTTGGAAGATCAAGAAGCAAGCGCGATCTTTTCTTCAAGTGGAGCCAAGAGGAGTCGTAGAGACTACTACTCGGAGCTGTAGAAGTTAAGGACTTAGTCTACAAAGATTGTAACCTCTTTCACTTAGCTTAGAACGTTTTATATCATGCTTAAACCCTAATACTCTAGTTAGATTCTAGGTTAGTGTAGCTTAGCACTCAAGAATTATTAAAATTGCAAACTTGATACTTGTAAAAACATAATGGTGCTGCTAAGACACACTTTCAAATATAACTAAAATCTTCGTTGATTAACGCATCTCTATCGATGCCCTGTCGAAAATTGTGACGACTAGCCCTCCTCGATCAGGTATGCCTCCACGTTCCTTTAGATCTATTGAAAGAAATCCATAAATATGAAGGAACTCCTCTCGTCTCTCTTTTCGGCATGCCAATACTCATATACCGCCGATTGGGGTATGACCGAGTGCGCTACTGCCCAGATCGGGTCCGTTATCATGTCTACGAGAGGTTCAGACGTCTATCCCTGCTCTCGTAACATGGTAATAGAACCGATCTGGGCCACCCGCCGTATAAAGCTTGTTGGTTACAACACAGGGGATTTAGACGTCCATTCCTAACCATGCGTTATGATTCCAGGATTGGTCTCGGTCTAGACGAGACGATCGGCACTCCTCTCGGTCTGGTAATAAACAAACGAGCGATTTAGACATCCATTCCTGCGCTCGGGTATTGAGAGCAGGACGAACGTTGTGGCCGATGAATCATGATTCAGCTTGAGGCTCGCTGTGTAGGAGATTTAGATGTACATCCCTGCGCTTGCACTCGGTATTCAAGACGAGTTCATGTTCCAAATGTATGAGAGTTTGTTATTATCGCCAAATCACATGTAACTGTATCCCAAATTTTGTCATTAATTGTTACATTTCAAAAAAAAACATATTATTTTTGGGAATTTAAATAATTAAAATAAAAATTTCATGAATATTATTAAGTATGAGAATTAGTTTTAATGGAAGGGGTTAGTTTTAATGGAAGGGGTATAATTATATATCGATAGTTTGGAAAATATTTGGAAAATTAATAAGAATTATTGATTTTGAAAGAAATTATGTGAATTGAGCATTTATGGATTTTTAAATAATTATTTGTATTCTATGTTAATGCTAAACTTGTTTAATATTTACTAATTATGCACTAATCTTGTTATGTGTTATGACATGCAACATGACATGTTGCATCACTTGTAACATATTTTTGAACCATGGATTAATTCCTTATTTTTCATTTATGTATGGTTTTTGTTTTGTTTTAAAAAGAAAGAGAGAAAAGAAAAAGAATAAAGAATATGTGACATGGCATGGAGGTATGGTGAGAGAGAGAGAGAGAGAGAGAAGAAGAAACTTCTACAACATTCTACCACGGCTTTAACTCTCCCTTCCTCTTTCATTCCCTCATCTCTTTCTTCAACTCCCTCCTCATTCTCTACCTCCTCTTCCACCACAAAACACCACCACCACCTAGCCAAAACCTTATACCCTCTTCACTAAAAATGATCACAAAACCATCACAAACCCTATGGAGGCATCAAGACAAGATTTTGAAGATTTTGTGCAACCCTAGAAATTTCCCTAGTTGCTTCCATGAGGAATATCCTACAAACTTAGTTTAGAATTCGAGTTTCTTTAATTTTTATGGTAGTTTAGAATTGATAAATTGAGGTTTTGTGATAATGGGAAATTTCCAAGATGAGGATTAAAGAATTTTATGAGTTGAAAAGGGGTAATTGACGTTTCGTAGTGATCACAAACCCCTGTAGTGATAGAATCCCTGACTAAACCAGGGACTAAACCCCAAAATATTAACTTTGAACTTGGCCGATATCGGATTTTGTGGTATTTGTGATGTTTTTTGGAAATCTTCTTTAACCCGGAGACCTTGTTCATCATAGAAAACTGCATTTCAATACCGCTCACTCATTATCAATTTTGTATAGTATCAGTACTATTAACCCGTGTCTTTTTAATAAATACAGATTACATGTATTCATAAAAAAACACTGGAAACACACTCAAATTCACGGATATAACATTTGTGAGCCGACACTGCAACCGGAACTGTAAACCGATCGATATCCAAAGAGTTCTTTTGCAACAAATAAGTGTACACAATTTTGGTCCAACACAATACAAGTGTGCACATAGCTCTTTGGTACTTGGACGTAGGTGGGCGCTGCCCATGGCACAAGTGGGCACAAGTAAGTGTGATATGTGATAAATGCTAAAAGATGTGATGTGATTTAAAGAATCAAGTTTCCCTCCAAGACTACAGAGTATGACCCAAGCTGATATGAAGAAATCAAATATTACCAGTGGAGTTGTTGAGTGCACTCAAGACCACCACACCAACACGAGCCCAATTGCCCAAGATTGGACCGGCGAGACCCTCCAAAAAACCGGCAACACCGGGCTTTTTTTCCCCAAATGACCCCAATTTTCTTCTGGTTGTTTATTTGGGTTACGTCATCTTATTTTTATTGTTTGTTTATTCTGGAATGAGGCCTATAAATACCAGATCTATGAGCAAGGGAAAGAGTGACTTGGATACACTTTTGAGCTATAGTTTAATTCTTGTTTTCATTTTCATTTTGAAGCTTTATACATAGTAGCTAGTTCACCTTGAGTTCTTTGCCTTCTCTTGATCTTTCAACCTCTTCATTGAGCTTGCAATTTTAAATTTTGGTTATTGAACTCATGGTTTGTATCATCACTTGAAGTTAATAAAGCTTTCATTTTGCACTTGGGTTCTTAGTATTCCTTTTCTATCTCTTTTACTTACTTGCAATTTAATTTCTTACCATTTACTTACTTGCAATGTTGTGTTATTCCTTTTTTATCATTTCATTTGCACTTTCTTTTTTGTTGTTTTGATGGTTTGTTAATAATGGTGTTGTTAGGAAAAAGAATGGTATTGTAAGTTAGAAATTCCATTTGCTCATTTCCTTTGCCCGATTTTTGCCAATTGAACTCCGCCGAAACTTACGCAAGCGCTCCGTTAGGTACCCTACCCTACCAAGGTATCGGGAATCCGTAACCGAGACCGGTTGCATTCGGTTTGGCCGGAGGCGAAAGTCAAGAGACAAGAACGGACGGACAAGGATCAATAAGCCGGATTTCACCAATACCGTGCTTAAGCACCCTAATCCACGTTGTTTCCGATTACTCTAGCTTCAATAGTCAAGCTCGGCACAATGGATTGAGTACGGACTTCCCTAACTTACACTAACTTATCTCTATTCCTAACATCTTATAGTTTGCATATACAATACTTAGGTTAGAAACGAACCGTTCCGACCCTCGCTTACATCGTGATGACAAGAACGTAAAACGCACCATCACCCTGCGGACGACCCGTACTCATCGCGGTTAGTTACACGCGACGCCGTCTTGATTGCGGTTAACTTTAAATTCTTTGAAAAACGACACGTAAAATGCTTAACGATCAAATGGCGTCGTTGCCGGAGAGACGGTAACGTTTTTATTCTTGTTATTTCGGGTTAATCTCTATATATCTTATTTATAATTCTTACACCATTCTAAAACAAACTAAAAAATCAAGAAATTTCAAAAAAAAAACCAAAAAAAAAAATTAACAATTCTAACTTATTGCTCTCTGGAAATTTGACCTGCTAGCATTCTGGGACTAATTAGAAAAGTTAAATAATAACATCGAGACACTAGTAGAACACTAAGACATCAGAAGAAAGTTGGAACCCCAATTCCCAAAGAAGCCCGGCGACTTCCCCCTAAAATCCGGCGCCGCCGGCCATTACTTCCCTTTTTGCTCCAAAATATTGTTCTGTGTTCCATTGTTCTATTATTGTCCCAATTTTATTGTTTGTTTTTTTTAATTATGCGTGTGCAGGAGTTCGGGCATTCATATCGCTTTTTTCGCACTAGAAATCCATTTTTCCGACATTTGCTGATTTTGACGGATTTGTGAACTGCGATCGTGTGGAGCAAAGTGTACATTCAAAATTAAGTTGATTGCGAAGTACAGTGCCAAAGATCCGGGTAGTTTGACCCGCGCAAGCGAACTTTTTTTCAAGCTAATTGGATTCAATTCAACGGGGGTTTCTTAACCTAAAAACTTCTCGGTACGTATTTCCTAACACCTTCTTCTCAAATCCGACGCATCCAATATATTATCTTTGCATGATTCTTTGTAAGTTCGCTGTCAAACGCCAAAAGTGACTAACCCGTTTTTTTTGCAGTGTCAAGACTAACATAAAAAACAATTGTTTGACGTTTTGAATTTTTTCATTGATTTGCGCATTGCATCCATTAATACGGAATTAAGGGCAAGCGAATCCCACAACATACGGTAAAGGATTTCATCACATTTTCCTTAAGTCCCTGGTAAACGTCAGACCCTAGTAACGTGATAAGTCATGCTGATGTCTGGCCTATAACGGTTCGAGAAACTACTGATAACACTTATCAGTAAATCTTGGCAGCACCCCTGGCCAGGGACTTCCAGTTATAGCCAATCGAGCATAGCGCAATATCAACCCCCAATATCGGGAGAGACGAAACCCCTCCTATCGCTCATTGCTTCAATACAACTCGGGAATGTACCCAAAATCCACCTGTTTGCACGTCTCCTTTGAGCGTGGTAGGGAGGAAATTAAAGCACGGTAGGAGCCGCACAAGACTCTATGACGATCTCGGGTCTACAGACTAACCTGTACTAGCGTCACTGAAGGACTGCTATCTAACGATAGGTATACTACCACATAAGAGCCCTTGGCGAGTCTTGTTCGGTGTACCCATTCTCCAAAGAGCACCTATGTACAATCTTTGATGTCACACGCCAATGGTTGTGGGATCAACCATCGCCCTCTAAGGGACAAGAAACGTACACACTAGTCTACTCTGGAATATCGATGCCCTAGTCTCGATATTCCCACGACTAGGAACTGATTAAAGGATGTACTTTTAGACCACCCTGGCCCTACTAGTATGATCTCATCATAATCCTTGTAGTCAAGTACATATCATAAAGGCTTTATCAACATGTGAGAGCAAGACAGTAAAGAATACCAGTCAACATGTTAAGATAAAGAGTAACCAGATAGCATTCTATCATGTCGAGCAAGAAAGTCCTCTATATATATGTCCAAGCATCCACTATAATATACATCATATGTACAATAATGGCCTCTAGGGTATACATATTCCTAACAATCTCCCACTTGCACTAAGGCCAGTTGTTGTGGTATCTCATACCCAACGTCCCAAAAGTCCCTCGAATAGCATATGGGGATTGGCCTCATTGAGTGGATCCGCTGTGTTATCATCTGTGTCAACTCTCCGCACCTCGATCTCCCAGAGATCAACTATTTCCCTGATCAGGTGATACTGTCTAAGAATATGTCTGGATCGCTGACGGGACCGGGGTTCCTAGGCCAAAGCCACAGCTCCATTGTCATTACAATACATAGGTGTTGGATGCCCAATGGTAGGAACCTAGATCATCTCATTAACTCTATTCATCCAGACAACCACTTTGGCAGCGTCGTTGGTAGCGATGTAATTAGCCTCTATCAACGAGTCTGCTACGATATATAGCTTGGAACCCTTCCAATATACTGTCCCTCCACTGACGGTGAAGACAAAACCAGAGACTGACTTTCAGTCGTCCTTATCACTCTGGAAGCTCGAATCGGTAAAAGACTCCATCTGGAGTTCCCAGTTACCACACACCAAGAACATCTCTTTAGTCCTTCTCAAGCACTTAAGAATGTTCTTCAGCTGTCCAGTTGTTTTCCCAAAGATCTTTTTGATACTTACTCACTACACCTAGCGAGTAAGCTACATCTGGTCTGGTACATAACATCTCATACATGATTGACCCGTCTGTCAAAGCATAGGGTATCCCTTGTATGTGAGCCTCTCCAAATCAGTCTCCAGAGACATCTCTTTGGAGAGATTGATTCCTGAACAAGCGGGTACATTACCATGCTTAGAATCATCCATACTAGACCCTTTTAGCATGCTGTCTATATACCTGGATTGGGACAATCCTAAAACCATTTTGATCTATCTCTATATATCTATATCCCGAGTATGTAGGAGACATCAGTTTGATATTTCATGGAGAACCTGTGTGATAAGAGGTGCTTGACCGAGTGTAGCATAGGAACACCCTTTCTTATCAAGAGTATGTCATCTACATACAATACGAGGAAGACAACAATACTCTCTAAAACCTTCTTATTTATACATGGTTCTTCTACCCTTTTTATGAAGTCAAACTCTTTGACAGCTTCATTAAAACAGATTTTCCATCTCCGTGATGCCTGCTTTAACCCGTAGATTGATTTAAGCTGCTTGCACATGCTTCCGCTGCTCCCACTATCTACGAAGCCCTCTCGCAGTGTCATATACATGCTCTCTTCTAAATCATCATTTAGAAAAGCGGTTTTGACGTGCAGTCTGCCGGATATCGTACTCATGGTATGCAGTAATGGAAAGTAGGATCCTAATGGAAGCTTAGCAACAAGTCTAGCTTTGAAAGTCTCAATTTTTCCATCTACACCAAATTATCTTTCTCAAAGATCCTCTTGCTCTCGATGGGTTTTACCCCTTCAAGAGCAACATCCAAAGTCAATACTTCGTTGGTGTACATGGATTTCATCTCAGATCGCATAGCATCCAGCCATTTCACATCGTCTCCAATTGTGATGGCCTGCTCGAAACTAGTTGAGTCATCATCTACATGATGCAATCCTCGCTCCCACCGTCTACAATAAAAACGTAGTATCTCTCAGGTGTATAAGGAACCCAACTAGATCTGCAGAGTGGCTGCGGTTCGTCTGGAACAATGAATCCCCTGGTTCCAACAAATCGTTAGTTATAGTTTGTGTTTGCTGGAACTACTTCCATTTCTACCTCATCGCCACTAATTTCTTCCACAAGAAATTCCATTTCTAAAAAGGTGTCATGTCAAGAAACGAAACATCTTTTGTTCCTCGGAGTGGTAGAAGATATACCCTCGCGAATGTTGGGATATCCTATAAATTTGCACAGAACTGACCTTTCCTCGAGCTTGTCCGGATTTTGTGTTTTCACCGAGGCCGGACAACACCATATCTGAATAAAATTAAGATATGGTCTCTTCCTATTCCATATCTCATATGGAGTGGTAGGAACTGATTTGGTCGGAACCCTATTCAATAGGTATACAGCTGTCTCAAGCGTATAACCACAAAAAAAGATTGGCAACTCAGCAGTACTCATCATAGAGCGCACCATATCTAATAGGGTGCGATTCCTCCCCTCTGATACACCGTTGTGCTGTGGTGTATACAGAGGAGTAAGCTGAGAGAGAATCCCATTATCTTTTAGATAGTCTCGGAATTCCCCGCTCAAGTAGTCTCCTTCCCGATCAGATCGTAGGATTTTAATACTTTTGCCCGTTTGGTTTTCAACTTCGCACTTATATTCCTTGAAATTCTCAAAAGCTTCATACTTGTGTTTCAACAAGAACACATTTCTGAATCTTGAAAGATTATCGGTGAATGTAATAAAGTACGAATAACCATTCCAGGAAAGTGTAGATATAGGACCGCATACATCACTATGTATAAGTCTCAAGAGTTCAATAGCTCTTTCTCTCTTTGTCCAGTAAATGGAGTTTTGGTCATCTTGCCTTTGAGACATGACTTGCAAGATTCATATGATGAAAATTTGAACGAATTAAAATATCCATCTTTATGCAACTTAGCCATTCTTTTCGCATTGATATGACCTAGTCTACAGTGCCACAAGAAGGCTTCGTTCATTTCTGAACCTTTCCTCTTGTTTGTGTTCTGTATGTTAAGAACTGTACTTTGATTAAGAACGTATATACCGTTACATAACGTACCAGATCCAATTAACACTTGATTCTGGAAAATGTTCATAACATTATCCTCTAATGTGAGATTATATCCTTCTTTAGTTAGCAAAGAAACATATATAATATTGCATATCATCTTTGGTACGTAGTAACAGTTGTTCAGAATCAATGTATTACCAGTTGGTAATACAAGGTGATAATCACCAACTGCCTTGGCTGCAACAATTGCACCATTCCCTACTATTAGGGATTTATCACCCTTTCCCAGTTCTCTACATTTATTTTGCCCATGTAACAAATTACATACGTGGGATCCTGATCCGGTATCTAATACCCAGGACGTAGAACAAACTGAGAAACAGTTCTCTGTAACGAACACACCCGAAGAAAATGCATCAACATATTGTTTCTTCATACGGGTCACGCGGAAATCCTGATATGCCCCTTGTAAGTCTATGTCGCTCACCCCGCAAGCTAGCGAGAAGGCAGAACAAGTAAAAATCAAAACTTTCTTACATAGAAACATAGACTAACACTAAAGGATCTTTGCCAAACCATATCTAACGGAACTACAGGAGGTTTAATCTACTGTGATAGACGATTATACATCACGAAACTAGTCTTTCGGTTCTTTTCTCCACTATCCTCCTCGTCCATGTGAGCTCCGAGGATCGATCCGGATCTTGGTCATCACCGCGGCCTCCTAGAGTCGAAGACGATCCGCCCGAGAGTCTATAGTCCGAGCTCCACCTCAAGACGAGGTAACTAGGGCAACAAGTTCGCTATGCTTGATTTCCTAGGTGATGTAAAGAAGAAGATGGATTTGTTTGTCTATTTAGAACCTAATTTGCTCAACACATGAGACTATTAGCTAGTGAGGAGGAAGAAGGAGCAACCATAGGAGCTCTATTTTGATGAGAGAGAAAGCAAATGAGATAATGATCCATAAGAAAAATAATTACTAATATTTTATCATGAAAATTTTAATGGTTACAATTGATTTGACCATTATCATGTCAAGTTAAATCCAAGCCAAAAGAAGAATCTAGTGCTCACAAAATATCTAAGTCAACAATAGTCAACTAGGTCAAATGGTCAAGCATGGTCAAATGGTCAAACCAATTAGCCACAACACAATTATCATTAAAAAGATTAGTAAACATTTTCCTCACCTCATAAAGGTTTTGACCAAGTCAATGGTCAAAACCCTAATGAGGCACCTCCTTCTTCGCTCCTCACAACCATGCATACACACCCGCATCCGCATTCCGTAGAATACGAATAGTAGAAGACAAAAACTAATCCATCAATACAATACTAGGATCCGGCTTAAACCAAAGCCCACTAGTATTTTCCTCCCGAACATCATACGTGCACAAGTGCACGTATGTGATCGTAGCCCTGCCGTAAAACCATACGGCCTCTACACCTTTTGCCCAGTGCAGGGAAACTCTCTGTGTGGGACTCTAAAGACTCGACACTACGCCGACAGTGGGTTTAACCACAGACCGCAAGCGGCACTAGCTGTCCGTAACGGTCCCCAGGTAGATGTCGATAAGAAGGCCGATGAGGTAAACCCATCCGAACTCCTACTGAGCCTGAATGTGACAATCTCTGTATAGTCCGGTCTGTTTATCTAAGAGTATCGCATGTCGGGCCTAGGGGGCTGGTAAATGTCAGACCCCTAATAGCGGTACAAGTCATGCCGGAGTGTAGCTCAGAACACCTTGAGAATCTACTGGAAACACAACCAGTAAATCTCGCTTGTACTGGCCAGGGACTTTGTGTAATGGCTCTCCTAGACACAGCGTGATATCAACCCCCAATACCGGGAGAGACGAATCCTGTCTAACCTCTACTGCCTCCAAGTGCTTCGGGAATGCACCCAACTACTACCTGTTTGCACGACTCCTTTGAGTCATGGTAGGGTAGTAATCAAAGTACAGTGGGAACACACTCGAGGAGAAGTAGCATTGTCAAGTCGACGGACTAAGCTGTACTCCTGTCACCTGGGAACTGTTATCTGACGATAGGTATATTACCAACAAACAGTTCCCGACGAGTCCTATCCAGTGTACTCGTAACCTAACGAGCACCCGCATACTATCTCCAGTACGATGTACTAATGGCTGTGGGACAGACCATCTCCCCTGCTGGGATGAGAAGCGTATACGCTAGTCTACTCCGGAGTATCGATGCCCCGTCTCGATAATCCTATGGCTTGGGACCTGTATAAGGATGTGCTTGTAGATTACCCTTCCCCCATTACTGTGACTGCCATCACAACGCTGGTAATCAAGCAAAGATCCTAAGGGCTCCACTAATATGTATAA
This sequence comes from Agapanthus africanus, assembly GCA_030015575.1. Classification (NCBI taxonomy): domain Eukaryota; kingdom Viridiplantae; phylum Streptophyta; class Magnoliopsida; order Asparagales; family Amaryllidaceae; genus Agapanthus; species Agapanthus africanus. Next base: position 472,286,546 of record JASDDO010000014.1, read on the forward strand.
GTGATATGCTAAAAGAAACACATGCACATATTGAAGTATAAACAAACCAAGTAGCATACTACCATTTTAAGCAAGACTGTCTATACAACTGTGAATATCCCAAGCTTCCATTAGGTAATATACAAACTAGTATAATACAGTAATGGCCTCTAGGGCATATACACTAACAATCTCCCACTTGCACTAGGGATATGTACTGGCGTATCTAAGAGCTATCATCTCGATCAGCCGCTCGAACTGAGTCTGGCGTATGACCTTCGTGAGTGGATCTGTAATGTTATTCTCCGAATATACTCTCCTCACCTCGATCTCCCGGCGATCAACGATCTCCATGATCAGGTGGTACCGCCTCAAAATGTGTCTGGACTACTGATGGAACCTGGGTTCCTTCACTAAAGATATAGCGCCGTTGTTGTCACAATACAGCGGTATTGGATCAACAATGGTTGGAACCACCTGAAGTTCTGTGAGGAACTTCTTCATCCAGACAGCTTCCTTTGCGGCATCGCAGGCAGCTATATACTCCGCTTCCATTGTTGAGTCAGCAACAGTTTCCTGCTTGGAGCTCTTCCAATAGACCGCCCCTCCATTGTGGGTAAAGACATAACCCGACATAGACTTGGAGTCATCCTTGTCACTCTGGAAGCCGGAGTCAGCAAAGGACTCGATCTGGAGGTCTTTTCCGCCATACACCAAGAACATCTCCTTAGTCCTTCTCAGGTACTTGAGAATGTTCTTTACTGCTATCCACTGTTTCTCCCCTGGGTCCGACTGATACCGGCTTACAACGCTCAATGCGTATGCTACATCTAGTCTGGTACACAACATCACATACATTATAGAGCCTACCGCAGATGCATAGGGTATAGATGACATGCGAGCCCTTTCCAAATCAGTCTTTGGAGACATCTCTTTGGAGAGAGTGATTCCGTGATAAGCCGGTAGGTTACCGCGCTTCGAATCTTCCATACTGAATCGTTTCAGTATGGTGTCGATGTACCTGGACTGCCAAAGTCCCAACATCCTCTTAGATCTATCTTGATAGATCTGGATCCCGAGAATGTAGTTGGCATCGCCCAGGTCCTTCATGTAGAACCTGTGTGACATGAATCTTTTGACTGACTGTAGGGTAGGAATGTCATTTCCTATCAAAGGAATGTCATCCACATACAAGACGAGGAATACAACAGTTCTCCATACAATCTTACTATATATGCATGGTTCATCCGGATTTTTGATAAAGTCGAATTCTTGGATAGTATCATCAAAGAAGATATTCCAACTCCGCGATGCCTGCTTCAGTCCATAAATGGACTTAAGCAACTTGCACACTTTACCGCTGCTCCCACTCTGAATGAAACCCTCAGGCTGATCCATATAGACGCACTCTTCCAAATTTCCATTTAGAAAAGCCGTCTTTACGTCCATCTGCCAGATCTCATAATCGTGGAAGGCAGCAATGGCAAGAAGGATCCAAATGGATTTGAGCATAGGCACCGGAGAAAAGGTTTCGTCATAGTCCAAACCAGGTCTTTGACGAAAACCCTTTGCAACAAGTCTAGCTCTATAGTTTTCAACCTGCCCATCTACACCAATCTTCTTTCTGAAGGTCCATTTGCAGCCTACGGGTTTTACCCCTTCTGGAGCAATGTCCAAAGTCCAAACTTTGTTGGTGCACATGGACTCCATTTCGGTCCGCATTGCATCCAGCCATTTTACTGAGTCACCGCTCTGAATGGCTTGCTGGAAGCTAGTAGGCTCATCATTTTCAATGATGCAATCCTCTCGATCACCGTCTATTTGAAAACCGTAGTATCTCTCGGGCGGATGAGAATGCATACTACTCCTGCGGAGTCGCGCTGGGATGTCCGGTTCTCCTAAAACCTCTGGTTATACCAAGCTCTCAGTAATAGCTTGTGGTTCTGGATTTTCCCCCAGTTCTATTGCACTCCCACTTATCTGGTTTTCTAAAAACTCAGTTTCCAAGAAGTGGGGATGCTGAGAAACAAAAGCCTTTTGTTCCTCTGCGGAATAGAAAATATACCCCCTGGAGTTCTTGGGGTATCCCACAAACATACACAGTACTGAGCGTGCCTCGAGCTTGTCCGCATGCTGCTTCTTTAAAAAAGCTGGACATATCCATGTCTTAAGATACTTAAGACAGGGTTTCTTCCCACTCCACATCTGATATGGTATGGTAGGCACAATCTTGGTTCGAACCTCTTTCAAAAGATATGCAGCTGTTTCTAGTGCATAACCCCAGAAAGATTGTGGTAACTCAGCCTTACTCATCATGGAACGAACCATATCAAATAGGGTTCGATTCCGCCTTTCCGATACACCATTGTGTTGTGGTGTGTATGGAGGAGTAAGCTGAGAGAGAATTCCATTCTCTTTTAAGTAGCTCAGGAACTCGGCACTCAAGTATTCACCACCTCGATCAGATCTCAGTATCTTGATACTTTTGCCTGTTTGTTTTTCTACTTCATTGTTGTATTCCGAGAACTTCTCAAAGGCCTCGGATTTATGCTTCATCAAGAAGACATGTCCATACCTAGAGAAATCATCCGTAAAAGTAATGAAGTATGAATAACCACTTCGTGCATTTTTAGACATCGGACCACACACGTCACTGTGTATGAGTCCTAAGAGCTCGCTCGCTCTTACTCCGTGTCCAGTGAACGGAGACTTTGTCATCTTTCCCATGAGTTAAGATTCACAAGTAGCATAAGACTGATACTTGAACGGATTCAAATATCCCTTTTTATGTAACTTCGTTAACCGTGTCTCATAGATGTGACCCGGTCTACAATGCCATAAGAAAGCCTGATTTGTTTCTGGAGACTTTCTTTTAAGTGTGTTCTGGACACTGAAAACCTGAGCTTGATTTAATACGTATATTCCATTTTCTAATGTACCTGACCCAATCAGAACTTGATTTAGGTGGATGTGTACCACATCGCTTACAAAAGTAAAATCATATCCTTCCTTAGAAAGTAAGGATAGAGATATGATATTACAAGCTAGACTAGGTACATACAAACAGTTACATAGAATCAATATCTGTCCACTTGTCAATCCAAGGTGATATTCCACTACGGATTCATCGTCCACGCTCATTCCGTTAGCAACCCTGAAATTTATATCACCTAACCTGATAACTCTACGGTTTCTCAAAGCCTGTAATGAATTACAAATGTGAGATCCTGATCCAGTATCTAATACCAAGGAAGTAGAGTTAATTGACATACAGTTTTCTATTACAAACACACCTGATGCCGAAGCCACAACATGCTTCGAATCCTGGCTACTGGCTTTCAAAGCCCTGCAATCCTTCTGCCAATGTCCTTTCCCATAACAATAGAAACGTCCCACCTTCACTACATCTAGTCCCAAAAATTTTGCCCTTCCCTTTTCTTCTACTTCCCTGGTTTCCTTCAGGGTGTAAGTAGAGGACAGAGGCTGTAGAATCAAGTCATTATTTTACCCGTTCTTCAACGTGGTCTTCAGGTCCATGAGCTCATCAAAATAGCTAGTCTCTGTAAGGACGTTGTCCACTACAGATGACCCGACAGCTAATCTCGCTTGAAGCAATTCGTTCGAGATCTCATATCTTGCGATACGAGATTGCTCTCCATATAAATCTTTGTTATGGAGGAAGACAGAAACTGAGTCCATCTTCTCGTGCTGCCTCTGGTATGTACCATCAACTGAGGCCAACACGAAGCACTTGGCATTCGCACAGTCTTTTTCCGATGTCATACGGATATCAATATCCATGACAGTGGAAACTGGTCCTGAGACGGTAGGGGTTTGATTAGTGAAGAGGTGTCCTAGTTTGTCATGGGTAATGGACATCTGGACAGACCTTTTCCAGTCATAACAGTCAGATTCAGTTATTTTATTATCTAGATGTAACCTATGTCTGGTCACTAGGTCGCTGCAATTAAGAGAGAGAGAAGAAAACACTTAGCATGATGCTCTTGTAAGTTTTAGATTGGTTTTTAATTTATCTAAACAGGATGGCTCCCACTATTTCTCGAATCCTTCCTCAAACCATAAAAGAAGAATTAGTCAGGATTAATCTCACCGTACAATACTTGCTTAACCGTTCAGCCAGGCGAGTGTCGGTACTTCGATGGAGGTTTTACGACGCTTTCGTGACGTTCCTTAATTAAATAACCTCTTTTCCCTAGAGGCGTAACCCCGCTAACACTGTTCTTGACACCTACTTGGTTTATAGCATTGATCGTTAAGTGAAAAAATCTCCCGAGGATTACCTGATACTGACAGTAGGATCGGGATCCAAATATCATTGTGTGATAATGCTGCAGGAATCCCACCAACATTATCAAACTCCAAATGGTATGCAGCACTAGCAAGTTTCAATTTCCTTAGAAACTCTCGATGTGGATTTTTGCCCCATGCTCTCATGACCTTGACGAAGGTCAACAAATCATAAGTCACATGTCAAGTTCTACCCATTATTGTCTAGGTTAATTTGAACCCACCCATATATACCCTTGACGAAGGTCAACAAGGTAATACGACTGTCCCAAACCAACGCATCTATCTATACTGCATATGATTACCCAGCAGCTACCAATCACTATGCATTGACGAAGGTCAACAAACATAGCTTGATTACTATTGAATATTCATATGAAATGATGGAGGACTACGAATGGTTTTGGCGAAACCGTGAACATAGTGAACTTGATATAATCGAAGGAACCTTGATAGCTTTTAAAAGGAGTGGTTTAAGCTCCGCGTTTTTTTAAAAGTTTTCTGTTTTGAAAAAACCGAGTGGTTTTGAAATTGTTCCAACGATTCAGCTTTGGTTTGTTTTCTTTGCAATAATTTAATGCGTCCCATCAATTAATCCTACCATTGCAGAAAACAACGAAAATATGACATACACTTATGCCATTCGCATTCGCCACTGGGCCCCGTCATCACCCGTTAGGTTACATAACTAACGACAAAGCGGGGGCTGGACTAGCGTGGATGCAAAACATAAGCAACGCCTACTAGATATCATATAAAGATATATACATTCGTCAGATGCAATTATAGCCATTCTAGATCACAGATGAACACATTGGATAAACTAGGAATCCGCCCTTCGTTTGAGCCTGCAACGAAAGACGGATTACACGGTCGCGATGAATTGCCAAACCCTACCCTAGACCCCTACGAGTGCGGCAAACTACCTGCCAAATACCCAAAGTGAAGCAACCTCCCTCAACAACGTGAGTAGGCCACTCGGCACTTCAAAGTACCCGCTAGTTTGTGCACCCCACCTTGGGTCTATCCTAGGAGCAAAAAAAGTAAAAGAAATAATATACAATGGTGGCTACAACCTCAACAGGGATGTGCGACCATAAAATAATATTACATCAATATACAAATTTTACATTGAATGAAAAATGAAAACTCTCATCTCACATCCCCGGCTAATCATCATGACAATCCAACAAGTTCATATCCACAAACCAACATCACAGATCACAGATACGCACAACCCCTACTAATCGACGTATAGTGATTAGTAGACGTTCAGTACATATATCATTTCACAAACACAGAAACATTAAACGATGTTAAAGTTACGACTTCGAAACACCCGCAGTGCTACAGTGAATAACTTTTAGTAAAATCAAAATCGGCGAAAGCAAACAACTCATAAAAACCAAGATTTAAGTCAAAAAGAAACACTACAAAAATGAACCAATTCCTCCATGTCCAAACCCAACTCGCCAGTTTTACCATCAATGTGGCTGGCCCAAACTTCAAGGAAATGCTCCATTTTTGTTCTGTGCTCTTTTTACTGCTCAAATAACACTCTGTACTTGTTTAAATAATTTTGAGAGTGCATTAAAAATCGAAAGAAACATAACTTTTGGGTCCGTTGTTTTCTGGTTGTTTCGGTTTCGTAGTTTAACGCGTCGTTTAAACTGTTAGTTATGGTTTAGCGAGGCTCTGATACCACTGTAAGTCTATGTCGCTCACCCCGCAAGCTAGCGAGGAAGCGGAACAAGTAAAAATCAAAACTTTCTTACATAGCAACATAGACTAACACTAAAGGATCTTTGCCAAACCACATCTAACGGAACTACGGGAGGTTTAATCTACTGTGATAGACGATTATACCTCACGAAACTAGTCCTTCGGCTCTTTTCTCCGCTGTCCTCCTCGTCCATGTGAGTTCCGAGGATCGATCCAGATCTTGGTCACCTCCGCGGCCTACTAGAGTCGAAGACAGTCCACCCGAGAGTCTATAGTCCGAGCTCCACCTCAAGCCGAGGTAATTAGGGCAACAAGTTCGCTATGCTTGATGTCCTAGGTGATGTAGAAGAAGAAGATGGATTTGTTTGTCTATTTAGAACCTAATTTTCTCAACACATGAAACTATTAGGAAATGCTAGTGAGGAAGAAGAAGGAGCAACCATGGGAGCTCTCTTTTGATGAGAGAGAAAGCAAATGAGATAATGATCCATAAGATAAATAATTACCAATATTTTATCTTGAAAATTGTGATGGTTACAATTGATTTGACAATTATCATGTCAAGTCAAATCCAAGCCAAAAGAAGAGTCTAGTGCTTACAAAATATCTAAGTCAACAATAGTCAACTAGGTCAAATGGTCAAGGATGGTCAAATGGTCAAACCAATTAGCCATAACACAATTATCATTATAAAGATTAGTAAGCATTTTCCTCACCTCATAATGGTTTTGATCAAGTCAATGGTCAAAACCCTAATGAGGCACCTCCTTTCTTCGCTCCTCACAACCGTGCATACACACCCGCATCCGCATTCCGTAGAATACGAATACTAGAAGACAAAAACTAATCCATCAATACAATACTAGGATCCGGCTTAAACCAAACCCCACTAGTATTGTCCGCCCGAACATTATACGCGCACAAGTGCACGTAAGTGATCGTAGCCCTGCCGTAAAACCATTCGACCTCTACACCTTTTGCCCAGTGCAGGGAAACTCTCTGTATGGGACTCTAAAGACTCGACACTACGCTGGCAGTTGGTTTAACTACAGACCACAAGCTGCACTAGCTGTACGTAACGGTCCCCAGGTAGATGTCGATAAGAAGGCCGATGAGGTAAACCCATCCGAACTCCTACTGAGCATGAATGTGACAATCTCCGTACAGTCCGTTCTGTTCGTCTAAGAGTATCTCATGTCGGGCCTAGGGGCGGTAAACGTCAGACCCCTAATAGCGGTACAAGTCATGCCGAAGTATAGCCCAGAACACCCTGAGAAACTACTGGAAACACTACCAGTAAATCTCGCTTGCCCTGGCCAGGGACTTTGTGTAATGGCTCTCCTAAACACAGCGCGATATCAACCCCCAATACCGGGAGAGACGAATCCTGTCTAACCGCTACTGCCTCCAAGTGCTTCGGGACTGCACCCAACAACTACCTGGTTGCATGACTCCATTGAGCCGTGGTAGGGTAGTAATCAAAGTACAGTAAGAACACACACGAGGCGAAGTAGCAGTGTCAAGTCGACGAACTAAGCTGTACTCCTGTCACCTGGGAACTGTTATCTGACGATAGGTATAGTACAAACAAACAGTTCCCGACGAGTCCTATCCAGTGTACTCGTAACCTAACGAGCATCCGCATGCTATCTCCAGTACGACGTACTAATGGCTGTGGGACAGACCATCTCCATTGGTGGGATGAGAAGCGTATACGCTAGTCTACTCCGGAGTATCGATGCCCCGACTCGATAATCCTACGACTAGGGACCTGTATAAGGATGTGCTTGTAGATTACCCAGCCCCAACTAATGTGACTGCCATCACAATGCTGGTAATCCAGCAAAGATCCTAAGGGCTCCACTAATATGTATAGGCGATATGCTAAAAGAAACACATGCACATATTGAAGTAGAAACAAACCAAGTAGCATACTACCATTTTGAGTAAGACTGTCTATACAACTGTGAATATCCCAAGCTTCCATTAAGTAATATACAAACTAGTATGATACAGTAATGGCCTTTAGGGCATATACACTAACACTATCCCTTGCTCAGACTTATTATAGTCATAAGATAGAGCGGGACCAACGTTCCCTAGCCCTGTATAAACGGAGGGTTCGGTCAATACATCCATATTATTATCTTGATTAAAGCATTTCATTAGTCGCTACCAGGAGTGAGAGAAGGGTAATCACTTTGCGTGCGCTCTTTGCAAGATTAGATTGGTTATTATCTTATCTAATCAGGATGGCTTCCACTGGTTTTATCAAATCTTCCTTCAAACCCTAAAAGGTATGATTAGCCGGGATTAATTACACCCTACAGGTTCGCCAATCATTCGGCTAGGTAGGTATCGGTACTCTAAGGGAGGTTCACCATTCTTTCCCACGGACCTAATTAAAATAAACCTCGTTTCCCTAGAGACATAACACCGTTGACAGCTTTCTAGACACCTACTTGATTAGCTAATTGTAAAGTGCAAAACTCTATCAGGAGTAACTCTTACTCACAGTAGGTATCGGGATCCAACTATCATATAGAAGGTATGAAATCTCATTGCAAATTTCAACACTTGAAATTCCCGATAATTTTTTTTACCCCTAACGTCCTATGACCTTGACAAAGGCCAACAAACCATAGGGTGCTAGTCAAGTTCAACCAGTCATTTCCTGATTGAATTAAACCCATCTGCACGACCCTTGAGAAGGCCAACAAGGTTGCATGACTACCCTAATCCAATCGCATCATATGGTTGTAGATAAGCACTAATCAGCTACCAAGCACTATGCCTTGACAAAGGCCAAAAAACGCAGCACGAATGCTAAATAGAACTTATCTCAAATGACGGAGGTCTACGCAGGATTTTAAGAAAACCATGAGCGTAATGAACTTGATATCGTCGTAGAATCTAATGATTTTTAAAAGGGGTGTTTTTTATGATTTTGCTAGTTTCGCTAAAGAGGTCACTCCCGGTGAAGGGATCTTAGCTCTTTTCTTATCGAATGAGGTGCTGGATATTCAGGAATACCACTATGCAAAGAAAGAACTAAAGAAGCAATCAAAAACAAAACCGAGTGACTTGTAGCATTTGTTAGTTTTGGTAAAGAGGTCACTCCCGGTGAAGAGATCTCGGCTCTTTCCTCATCGAATGAGGTGATGGGTATTCATCAAGGAATACCACTTTGCAAAGCAAAAACTAGAGCTACCCTTTTTGAAAATTTGATTCTACAACATCTTTTGGTTTCTTTCTTTTCATTAATCTCATTAATGAAATCCCATCAATTAATGTTTCATAAACATCACAAAAAAATGAAATGAAAATAGAGCGTACGCTTATGCCATCCGCATTCGCTATGGGGCCCCGTCATGCACCGGTAGGTTACTTAACTACCGGCAGAGTGGGGGCTGGACTAGCACGGGTGCAAAATATAAGCAACGTTTATTATATAACATATATATAATATTACATTTGTCTTACGTAGTTATATGATCAACATCACAGAAACAAGCAGCAGAAGCAATATATGAAATATTGGATATACTAGGACGTCAGTGTTTTAAATTTAGCCATTAATGTAAAACACGGATTCTACGGTCGTGATGAATAGCCAAACCCACATCCTTAGACCCCTACGAGAGCGGAAAGTAACCCTGCCAATTCTAGAGTTAGGAGACCCGGTCTCAACTCTTTGAGATGGTCTCCCACTAGACTCTAGAACCCGGTTACTTGTTCTCCCCGCCTTGGGTCTATCGTAATGCGGAAAAGTTAATAATATACAACAATGGTGAAATCATCCTCAACCCGGAAGTGCCCCACTAAAAGAATATTACATACAAATTTTAAATGAATGAAAATAAAAACTCTCATCTCACATAAAAAAACCCGGCTATTCTTTCTCGACGATCCAATAAATCATATCAACAGCAACACATGATATCACATATCATCAACGTAAGCAAATATGCGTATCCCTAAAACTTGTTGACATATAGCAACGAGATTGGGATACCCCACATATAACACTTACAGTCGCAGAAAAGAAAACAGAAAACTACAATAATTAGAATCCGCAATATCCTTAAACATCATAAACCCGGAATATCTCATATTCCGGATTTCGTGCCTAACTTATAAAACTTGCATTTTAGTATCAAATTGAAAACACTTTTCAATTGGTTGTCGGATAATTCAACAAGATTCCCGGCTTAGTGATCGCGTACAATACGCAATTGCGACGGAGTTTTGATCCGAATTAAAACTCCGTGGCAATCGATCAATTGAGACTAAATGGCTAGCTTTACAATATACTAACTAGTTTTCATAAAAATAATTAATCCGGATTCTAATAATTGTATCACACACATCACAAAGCTTGTAAATTAACCGCGACATTAGAATTCCGCACGCAATTAGAAAACTTAACTAATTTTTCCAAGACTTGAAAAATCCAGTGAGCTAAAGTTCCAAAACCGATCGTTTTAAGCCAATTCAGGAGTTGAAATGAACTCGAAACCCGCCTGAATCCTCACGGAGGCGAAGATCACAAAATTAACTATCGAATGGGGGGGCTTGGGGGGTACCCACCCTCCGGTGCTACCACGAAGTGGCCCCATACGGTAGGCAAACCCGAGAGCACCCAGTTGGGGTGCTCTCAGGTCACCCACCCCCAAAGCCACCTTGTGGTGGTCTTGGGGTATGGGTTCGGCCTCTGGTCCTACCCCCCGGGGTGTCCCCGGGGTGTGCACACTCTACCCCGTGTCTTCTCAGTTCAAACTGTGAGCCCGCGGGGTATGCAAACAACTCAAAACATCATTTTTGAAACTGTTTTTATCGGCAGATTTTGTGCGACAAAAACGGAGGATTTCTAACGTCGCAACAAGTAACCCTAATATTCTAGTTTGGCTCTGATACCACGAAAGTCGACCATAGCACCACCATGAGGTTCTAGAGGCATCAAGCATGTCATATTTTAGATTTTATTTGGTGCTAAGTTAGACTAATTAGATCTTTACTAGATTATTAGGGTTTGCCTTTGTGATATGATGAACTCAAGAGAAGAAAAGAGCATACAACCTTTGTAGTTTAAGTCTTTCTCTTCTAAAGCTGTTGGTTTTAGTCCACGCGACTCTACAAGGCTCTTCTTCGAATTGAACGAACCTCCTTCGTGATCTTCGCGCCAAAGAATTTCATGGTATCAGAGCTAAGGTCGACTTTCATTGAGAAATTTAATTTTCACTTGATTGAGGATATTGACGCTGAGAATATTTTTGATGATGAACCCGCGGTTTTGGATGAGTTTTTCTCACCAATTCATCATGTCCTTTCACTTCATTGTGGACATCATCCTGAGTCATTAACTGATTTTTCCCGAACTCCTTATGCGTCTAGATATTGATGATAAAAAATGCATGGATGAGCTAATTTTTGAGGAGAATTTTGAGGAAATTTTTTAGGATGAACCAGTTTTACTTGATGAGTCGGATTTTCCAATTCATCATGTCCCTTTCGTTGACTGTGTACACTCTCTTGAACGTTTAACCGATCCCATTCCTTGATCACTTCCCTCTATCATTTCCATAGTTCCTACTTCGCAAGACACCGTATCACTTTCATTTCCTATGTCTGGTTTACCAAGTTCGGTCTACCCATGTTTTCTCACGAATCTTGAGAGGTTTGACCCCATTTCTCAATGGGTTGATAGATTAGTACAATCGCTTTTTACACATCGGTCATTACAAATTGTACTAATTTATTCACTCCATTTCCACCCTCAAGTTTGTATTCCGTTTCTTTCTTCCCTCCACCATTCCTCTCCTCCACCGATACCGTACCTCGCTTCCATCCCCATACGGTCTTATGTATTTTTCATCTCTTTCCTCTTCGGATTCTTTCACCAACCTGCACAATATAGCGATAAAATTTTTGAATGGTTGATGTTAACTTTCGGCCTGTGTAAGGCCTTGTATAGATTAATACTGTTCTCTCCCCCCTAACTCTGAACTTCAAACGCTTAACAATAGAAACACTGTTTCACTTAAGTTTGGGTTTTTTTTGTGTATGTATATTTTGTTTTCTTTTTTCTGTTATAATAAAAAAAATGGAGAACCGACTATTTTGACCCCTCCCCTGACAATTTTGACCCTCGTTGCGTAGCATGACAGTGAGGGAACTGTCAAGTTTAAGTTTGGGGGTGTGCTCGGTAAGCTTTCCATCCTTCGTATTCATTTGTATATTCTATATTTGCATACATATTCAAAAACCCATAAAATGAAAGAAAAAAGTCCTAAAAAACATAAAAACTTTGTCGTCAAGTTAGCTTGTGGGAGAACTTAGATTCGATATTTCGACTGTTTTGTTTGATGAGATAGGAACAACTAAATCCTATTTTGAGAATTTGAAAACCTGAAAGATAACCCTTCATTGAGTTTTACTATAGCTAATATACGTCTTTTAATCACACTACACGTGTCGTGAGTTTTGAAAATTAGATGACAAGTTTGATATGTCTTAAAATTTCTAAATAATAATCTATTTTTTTTAGGATCAAACAGGTTTGTTCTGAAATAAGTAATTTCAAGAATAGTTTATAAAGTGAGGTGGAAATGAAAGGATATTATAGATGCTTTAATAGAAACCAAGTCTGAAAAATAACCCATCTTGAACTTAATTGGAGTGATTACACACCTGATCCACTAAACACGTTTTTTATTCTAAAAATAATTGAACAACTGACTATATCTTCATTCGCATTGAATTGTTATGATTTTCATGCCAAAATGAGTCCTTTTGTTTTAAGGCCTAGGTAACTTGAGCAATTAAGTCCGCCGGGTGTCTCTACACCTATTGCGTGCATTGACCCAAAACTCTCTAAGTAACCTAGAAAGTCCAAATTAAAAAAAAGTCAAGCAAGTGTTCTCTCCGAGTTAAAATTCCTAATGGTTCTTTGTGTAAGAATAATCTTCACAAAAGACAAGTTTTATAAATATTTTTAAATGAAGATATGAAGGTTTTATCCTATGATAATGACTATTGCACGTTCACGAAGGTGTGTATGAAACGAAAATAAGTAAAAAGTGGAGAGAAGAATAAGACCTAGTTTCCTGTTAAAGAGGATAGAAATTCTGAATTTGAAACCAAGCCGGGAAACGAAACTTGAGAAATACTTAACTCTTTATAAAACTTGTATGATCCTTTTGTAGTTTTATCCAGTCTTTATTTTGTGACATGATGACTTTATTCGATCCTTTTGAAACATAACAATACTATTTGCACCGCACGTAAAGACGTATAGGATCTAAAGTTAAATAAGAAGAGAGGTGTGAAAAATAAAGGTTCGACATTTCTAACTTAAGATAATAGAATTTCTAGCTTTAATGCTAAACCTTAGGGTAAGAATAAACAGTTATTTCGCGAAGCTAGCTTGACGGGTTTTTGTGGGTGTAATCCGCTGAAAACCCTCAGAAGACAACACTCCTTCTACTAGGGACACTTAGAGGTTTAACGACTTGTTGCACGAGCTCAGTGCAATCGCGTTCCCTGCGAAAGTGAGGTTAGGATTTTGTTTTTCTCGGGACGAGCAAAAGATAAGTTTGGGGGAATTTGTTCATCACAGAAAAACCGTATTTTAATACCGCTCACTCATTATCAATTTTGTATTGTATCGGTCCTATTAACCTGTGTCTGCTCAATAAACACAGATTATAGGTATTCATGACAAAACACTGGAAACACACTCAAATTCACGGATATAACATTTGTGAGTTGACACTGCAAACCGATCGATATCCAAAGAGTTCTTATTTTTATTATTTGTTTATTCTGGAATGAGGCCTATAAATACCAGATCAGTGAGCAAGGGAAAGAGAGACTTGGATACACTTTTAAGCTATAGTTTAATTCTTGTTTTCATTTTCATTTTGAAGCTTTGTACATAGTAGCTAATTCACCATGAGTTTTTTTGCCTTCTCTTGATCTTGCAACCCCTTCATTGAGCTTGCAAATTTAAGTTTTGGTTATTGAACTCATGGTTTGTATCATCACTTGAAGTTAATAAATCTTTCATTTTACACTTGGGTTCTTAGTATTACTTTTCTATCTCTTTTACTTACTTGCAATTTAATTTCTTGACATTTACTTACTTGCAATGTTGTGTTATTCCTTTTTTATCATTTCATTTGCACTTTCTTTTTTGTTGTTTTGACGGTTTGTGAATAGTGATGTTGTTAGGAAAGAGAATGGTATTGTAAGTTAGAAATTCCATTTGCTCATTTCTTTTGCCCATTTTTTTCCAATTAAACTCCGTTCAAACCTTACGCAAGCGCTCCGTTAGGAACCCTACCCTACCAAGGTATCGCGAATCCCTAACCGTGACCGGTTGCGTTCGGTTTGGCCGGAGGCGAAATTCAAGAGACAAGAACGGACATACAAAAGGGTCAATAAGCCGGATTTCACCAATACCGTACTTAAGCACCCTAATCCACGGTGTTGCCGATTACTCTAGCTTCAATAGTCAAGCTCGGCACAAAGGATTGAGTACGGACTTCCCTAACTTACACTAAATTATCTCTATTCCTAACAACTTATACGGTGCATATAAAACACTTAGGTTCGAAACGAACCGTTCCGACCCTTGCTTAACTCGTGATTACAAGAACGTAAAACGCACGATCTCCCTGTGGACGACCCATACTCATCGTGGCTAGCTACACGCGACACCGTCTTTATTGCAGTTAACTTTAAATTCTTTGAAAAACGACACGCGAAATGCTTAACAATTAGACCCTAAAAATTATTTAGCAAAGACACTGAGGTGTGCAGGTAACTAGGAAGCTAAGCCCAAGACCCGAGACCCTAACCCCAACTTTTAGCCGCCAATTTCCTTATTTTGGCCACAAATTGCGCCCTTGGTACGAGGAAATTTCCTCGTGCTTGGTCCATGGCTCCATTTTCAGTAAATTAGACCTACCCCATATGCAAAATTGGCTAATTTGACCTGAGGCAAAATCTGGTGGCGTTTTCGTGAGTTGCTGATTTTGTTTCATGACTTCTTAATGACTTTAGTTTTGGTATTGTGTTTTGTCTCGGTCACTTGATATTTGTACGTCGATATCGGGAGTTGTTTGATTATTCTTGCATGTGTACACCATATGTTCTAGCCTATGTGTCTTTTGTGTGCCGTTTTCGTTTTCATACGCGATTCCTGTTTACGATATTGTGTGTTTATATATGTAGGTACATTCACGTGGAATTCGGACTACAAGGAAGAGCGTGGCGTCATCGACTTCGGCAAGCGAGGATCCAGGTGAGTAGATGTATATCTACGGGGGAAGTCGGGTGGATGGCGTATAGCACCGCCGCAAATTTGTAGATTAGGATGTGTATGGTATGTATATGTCTAGTGCGGATACTTAGAAATAGGGTTTTCTAGGAGGTCTTAATTGAGATGAAGTGTACTTAGAAGAAGATTGCTCTAAGTTAGTTTCTAGTCACGGACCCGCAATGTATAGGTTGTCACACACACACACACACACATGCACACACGAGATATGAGGTGGGTGTATATGTATATATGTATGTATGTATATATATATGGATGCGTTGAGATATATATATATGTGTGTGTGTGTATAGTATACATATACGTATAAGATGAGGATATTGGATGTTAAATGGATATGAGTCGATATGATTGGACATGATGCCGTGAGATTTTGATATATGAGTGAGTCATGATACGATATTATAATGGATTGTTGGGCAATGTATATTCATACATAAGTATGTGTTTGATGATATTAGAATATACGAGACTTTAGAACAGTACCCCTAATCATGATATTGTACGATGATGATACCATATGAATGATGATGTATACACGATATTTGACCGTACCCCCAATTTTAGGGATAACGTACGATGGATTTTACCGTACGAGATTTATATATGATGATTGATCCGCACTCTTGACTCTAGGATGTCGTACTATGTGTTATACAGTATGTGACGCTGTGAGGCTGGATCGCCGGCTACTGGGTATATCGACTTGGAATTTAGGTAGATTTTCTTATCCTTCCGACTAGTTTCTTAGTTAGTCTTTTAGTTGTTTAGGTAGAAGCTAGACTAGGCTCGAGTCATACCTATTTTCAAAACTAACGAATCGTGAGTATTTTTAAAGACAGCCCGAGCGATACTACGGATTTTTCAAAGGACGTATCTTTTCTCAAAAACCACGTAGCCCCTACTTTTCTAAAAATCATGATTCTTGCTATTTCAAAACACTAAAACCATATGACTCGTACATTGATACGTATATTTTAAAAGGCTACATTTACTATTCATGTGTTCTGTTATTTTTCTGTCATTCTCATTGCATTTGCATATTTATTACATATGTTTTCTTTAGCTATTATGAATCCCGTCTGTTAGGACACCAGCACCATTACCGATGATGCGTATGTTCCATGTACACTTGCCTACCGGCTCACACACATCATCGTCGCTAATTTCCATGTCACGTACACATTAGAATACGTTACTTCATTGGTATGACCTGCTAGCGGTAGTTTCAACATATTATTAGTATGCTTGCTCTCATATGCTAATTTAGATATTGCATTCCTAACTTAGTGTAGGGTTCATATGCACGACAGCAAGGTTTTGGGCGGCATCGTCCATGCCATTTTCAAAATTTTGTCATGCTAAAGAACTATAACCTAGGATGTTTAACTAGAGAATCATACAAAACATATTGTAAACTACTTTACAACTATGTGAACTAGGAATACAACCTTTATAGACCGGTCCTTCAATTCAATAGCTCCGTGTAGTAGTCCCTTCATTCTAAGTAGTGATCTTCCGGACTCTAGCATGGCTTCACAAGGTGAAAGGAACGAGCTTGCACAAAGTCTTCGAGGCCGAAGATGATCTACGTCGAGGAGACACTGACCAAAGCTACTACTTCACTAATGAGAGATTAGTGAAGCTAACACCCTATACTAAAGTGCCAATCTAGTAGAGGATGATGAAGTAGATTTTTTCTCACTTTAAAATTGATTTTCTCACTAATTTTAAGCTCTCTCACAAAACCTAGTGAGCTCTCTCTTGAGCTTGAGGAAGAAGAAGATGATAATGGATGAGAGAGTGAATGGCAACCATGGGTGAGTTTGTATCATATACTAACTCATGTAGAGACATAACCATGGCTAAGTCATAATGGTTAGGTTAATAAATATCTTAAATAAAACAAAATTAGTGGACTAAGTCAATGCACCCACCAGCTTCTACAAGCTTCATGAATATGACTAATTTCCAACTAATTTGGATTTACTTTAAATATTTAAACCCTACATTATAATTAGTATGGTGTAAGTCTCATACACCCATGTAATGTGTATCATCAAGCATGACACTAAAAATAAAATACAATTAATATATATCACATATATATTAACTGTGCACATGTGAGAAAATAAATGCTTAAGTGAGCTAATATTAGTTAATGTAAACTAGTATATCAAATATACAATTATACACTAAATTATCAAATCAACACTTGATTTAATAATCCGGATATATCACATATAACCGACTAATATTATATGTATCAACTTATCGAATCGACACTTAATTCGATAACCCGGCTATATCACATATAACCGACCGATACAAATATCGCGAGAATAGAATATGGTATCACATTCTCGTATTAATCTCGGTCCCGCACATATCGCATATGTGCTCCTACTTCGTTTTTCCTGAGCCAGTAAAACCTCTGTGTAGGACTCTGAAGACTCGTCAATACGCCAGCAGTAGGTGATGATCATATCAAGCACCCACAAGCCGTCAGCGGTACTAGCTGGACGTAACGGCTACCCGGGTATTGAGCAATCAGAAGAACAACAAGAAATCCTGCTCTAGCTCCTGTAAAGCCTGTTAGAAACATTACCCGTACAGTCCGGTCTCTTCGTCTGAGATGTCGCATATCCAGTCTAGGGGTGGTAAACGTCGGACCCTAATAACTCGATAAGTCATGCTGATACGAGGCTCATAACGGGTCGAGAAACTACTGATAACACTTACCGGTAAATCTCTAAATCAGCCCTGGCCAAGGACTTCCAGTTATAGCCAATTGAGCACAGCACCGGGAAAGACGAAATCCCCTCCTATCGCTCATTGCCTCCATGTGACTCGGGACTGTACCCAAAAACCACCATTTTGCACGTCCTCTTGAACGTGGTAAGTTGGAAATCAAAGCACAGTAGGAATCACACAAGACTCTATGACGATCTCAGGTCTACAGACTAACCTGTACAAGTGTCACCAGAGAACTGCTATCTGACATCTGGTATAATTCCATCTAGGAGTTCTCGGCGAGTCTGTCCAATGTACCCAGTCTCCATTGAGCACCCGTATACCATCTCTGATGTCAAACACCAATGGATATGGGATCATCCATCACCCATCTCATGGGTCGAGAAGCATATGCGCTAGTCTACACTGGTATATCGATGCCCTGTCTCGATACACCCACGACTAGGAACATTAAAGGATAAACTTATGGACTACCATGGCTGCACTAGTATGATCTGCATCATAATCCCGGTAGTCAATTACACATCCTAAGGGCTGTACCAACATGTAACTATAAGACAGTATCAAGAGACAAGTATACATGTTAAGATAAAGAGCTACCAGATAACATACTATCATGTCGAGCAAGAAAGTCATCTCTATATATGTCCAAGCATCCACTATAATATACATCATATGTACAATAATGGCCTCTAGGGCATACATACAACTAACAATCTCCCACTTGCACTAGGGTCAGCTGTTGTAGTATCGCATACCCTACATCCCGAAGAGTCTCTCGAACTGTATCTGGGGAATGTCCTTCGTGAGTGGATCCGTTGTGTTGTTCTTCGTGTCAACTCTCCTGACCTCGATCTCCCGGCGATCAACTATCTCCCGGATCAGGTGATACCGCCTCAGAATATGTCTGGATCGCTGATGGGACCTGGGTTCCTTGGCCAAAACCACCGCTCCATTGTTATCAAAATACAAAGGTATTGGATACTCAATGGATGGAACCAATCCAAGTTCAATTATGAACTTCTTCATCCAGACAGCCTCTTTGGCAGCATCGTTGGCAGCGATGTATTCAGCCTCTATCGTCGAGTCTCCCACGGTTTCCTGTTTGGAACTCTTCCAACAAACCGCCCCTCCATTGAGGGTAAAGACAAATCCCGAGACCGACTTAGAGTCGTCCTTATCACTCTGGAAGCTCGAATCGGTAAAGGACTCCACTTGGAGCTCTCCGTTACCATACACCAAGAGCAACTCTTTAGTCTTTCTCAAGTACTTGAGAATGCTCTTCACAGCTGTCCAGTGACTCTCTCCTCGATCTGCTTGATACCTACTCACTACACTTAGTGAGTATGCTACATCGAGTCTGGTATATAGCATCGCGTACTTGATTGAGCCAACTGCCGAAGCATAGGGTATCCCTTGCACACGAGCACTCCCCAAATAAGTCTTAGGAGACATCTTTTTGGAAAGAGTGAGTCCTGAGATCATGGGTAAAAACCTACGCTTGGATTCTTCCATACAAAACCTCTTTAGTATGGTGTCAATGTATCTGGATTGGGACAATCCCAGTATCCGTTTAGATCTATCTCTATAGATATTAATCCCCAAGATGTAGGAGACATCACCTAGATCTTTCATTGAGAATCTTGGTGATAAGAAGAGCTTGACCGATTGCAGCATAGGAATATCATTTCCTATCAAGAGTATGTTATCCACGTACAATACGAGGAAGACAACCTTACTCTCTGCCACCTTCTTGTATATACAAGGTTCATCTCTGTTTTTGACGAAGTCAAACTCTTTGACAACGACATCAAAACAGATGTTCCATCTCCGCGATGCCTGCTTTAACCCGTAGATGGATTTAAGCAGCTTGCATACCTTTCCGTTGATCCCACTGTCTACGAAGCCCTCTGGCTGAGTCATGTACACGCACTCTTCCAAATCACCATTTAGAAAGGCGGTCTTAACATCCGATTTCTAGATTTCATAGTCATGGTATGTAGCAATGGCAAGTAGGATCCGGATGGACTTAAGCATAGCCACTGGAGAAAAGGTTTCGTCATAATCCACACCTAGCCGTTGACTAAAATCCTTTGTAACAAGTCTAGCATTGAAAGTCTCAACTTTTCAATCTACACCTAGTTTCTTCTTAAAGATCCATTTGCTCCCAATGGGTTTTACCCCTTTAAGAGAAACTTTCAAAGTCCATACTTTGTTGGTGTACATGGATTCCATCTCAGATCGCATTGCATCCAGCCACTTCACAGAGTCCCCACTCGTGATGGCCTGCTCGAAGCTAGTTGGGTCATCATCCTCCATGATGCAATCCTCACATCCACCATCAACGAGAAAACCGTAGTATCTCTCAGGTGGATGAGGAACCCCATTAGATCGGCGGAGAGGCTGAGATTCGTTGGGAGTTATCGAATCCTCTGGTTCTACCAAATCTTCTGTCGTAGTTTGTATTGCTGGAACTTCTTCCAGTTCTACCTCCTCGCCACTAATTTCCTTTGCAAGAAATTCATTTTCTAAAACGGTAGCATGCTGAGCAACAAACACCTTTTGTTCCTCAGGGTGGTAGAAGATATGTCCTCGCGAATGCTTAGGATATCCTACAAACTTGCACAGAATTGACCTTGCATCGAGCTTGTCCGGATTTTTCTTTTTAACATAGGCCGGGCAACCCCATATCTTAACAAAATTAAGACACGGTCTCTTCCCCTCCCATATCTCATATGGATTGGTAGGCACTGATTTGGTTGGAACTTTATTCAATAGGTATATAGCTGTCTCAAGCGCATACCCCCAAAAATAAATAGGTAACTCAGCGGTGCTCATCATAGAGTGCACCATATCTAATAGGGTGTCATTCCTCCACTCCGATACACTGTTGTACTGTGGTGTATACGTAAAAGTAAGCTGAGAGAGAATCCCATTCTCTTTTAGATAATCCAGGAACTCATTGCTCAAGTATTCTCCTCCTCGATCAGATCGAAGAATTTTAATACTTTTCCCGTTTGGTGCTCGACTTCGTGTTTATATTCTTTGAATTTCTCAAAAGCTTCAGACTTGTGTTTCAACAGGAACACATGTCCGAATCTTGAGAGATCGTCAGTAAATGTAATGAAGTATGAGGAACCATCCTAGCATGTGTAGACATGGGACCATATACATCACTATGTATCAGTCCCAAGAGTTCCGTAACTCTTTCTCCGTGTCCACTAAATGGAGTTTTGGTCATCTTTCCTTTGAGACATGAAAGGAAAGTTTCATAAGATGATAATTCGAACGAATTCAAATATCCATCTTTGTGTAACTTAGCTAGTAGTGTCGCATTGATATGACCTAGTCTACAATGCCACAAGAAGGATCCGTTCATTTCTGAACTTTTCTTCTTGTGTGTGTTTTGTACATTGAGAACCGTGGTTTGATTTAGAACGTATATGGTAATATTTAACGAGCCTGATCCAATCAACTTTTGATTTAGGAAGATGTTCATAACATTATCCTGTACTAAAAAATTATATCCTTCTTTACTTAATAAAGAAACTGATATAAGATTGCATATCAGGGTCGGAATGTAATAGCATTCATTCGGAATCAATGTATTACCATTTGGTAATACTAGGTGATATTCGCCAACTGCTTTGGCTGCAACATTTAAACCATTCCCTACTCTTATGGAATGATCACCCATTCCCAGTTCTCTACCTTTTCTTAGCCCATGTAACATATTACATATGTGGGATCCTGATCCGGTATATAATACCCAGCACGTAGAGTGAACTGAGAAACAGTTCTCGGTAACTAACACACCCGAAGAAGATGCATCATCATGCTTATTCTTTGTTTGGGCGGCGTTAGAATTCGGATAGATCCTTATTCCCTGCTCGGTCTTATAACAATTATAAGAAAGAACGGAACCAATGTTCCCCTGCTCAGTATAACAAGCGGGTTCGGTCAATACATCCATATTATTATCTTGATTAAGGCCTGACATGGTCGCTACCTGGATAGAGAGAGAAGAAAACACTTTAGCGTATGCTCTTGCAAAATCAGATTGGTTATTATTTTATCTAATCAGGATGGCTCCCACTGTTTTTATCAAATCTTCCTTCAAACCCTAAAAGGAAAGACTAGCCGGGATTAATTACACCCTACAAGCTCGTCAATCTTTCAGCCAGGCCAGTGCCGGTACTTTGAGGGAGGTTCCCGGTGCTTTAACACGGACCTAATTAAAGTAAACCTCGTTTTCCCAGAGGCATAGCCCCGTTGACACCTTTCTAGACACCTACTTGATCGGCTAATTATAAAGTGCAAGACTCTCCTAGGAGTAACACTTACTCGCAGTGGGTATCGGGATCCAACTATCTCATAAAAGGTATGCAATCTCATTGCAAATTTCAAAACTTGAAACCGGCGATCCAACCTCACAGCGTCATGTACAATATAACACATAGTACGGCATCCTCGAGTCAAGAGTGTTGATCAAGTTCAAGATTTTCTTATCCTTCCGACGAGTTTCTTAGTTAGTCTCTTAGTTGTTTAGGTAAATGCTAGACTAGGCTCGAGTCATACCTATTTCCAAAACTAACAAATCGTGAGTATTTTTAAAGGCATCCCGAGGGATACTATGGATTTTTCAAAAGACGTATCTTTTCTCAAAAACCCCGTAGCCCCTACTTTTCTAAAAATAATAATTCTTGCTATTTCAAATCACTAAAACCATATGACTTGTACATTGATACATATATTTTATAAGGCTACATTTACTATTCGCGTGTTCTGTTATTTTTATGTCGTTCTCATTGCATTTGCATATTTATTACATGTGTTTTCTTTAGCTATTATGAATATCGTCTGTCAGGACACCAACACCATTACCGGTGATGCGTATGTTCCATGTACACTTACTTGCCGGCTCACACACATCATCATCGCTAATTGCCATGTCACGTACATTTTAGAATACGTTACTTCATTGGTGTAACCGGCTAGCTGGTAGTTTCAACATATTATTAGTATGCTTGCTCTAATATGCTAGTTTAGATATTGCATTCCTTACTTAGTGTAGGGTTCCTATGCACGACAGCAAGTTTTCGGGAGGCATCATCCATGCCATTTTCAAAATTTTGTCATGCTAAAGAACTCTAACCCAGGATGTTTAACTAGAGAATCATACGAAACATATTGCAAAATTCTTTACAACTAAGTGAACTAGGAATAGAACCTTTGTAGACCGGTCCTTCACTTCAATGGCTCCGTGTAGTAGTCCCTTCGCTCTAAGTAGGGATCTTCCGGACTCTAGCATGGCTTCACAAGGTGAAAGGAACGAGCTTGCACGAAGTCGTCGAGGCCGAAGATGATCTACGTCGAGGAGACACTAACCTAAGCTACTACTTCACTAATGAGAGATTAGTGAAGCTAACACCCTATACTAAAGTGCCAATCTAGTAGAGGATGATAAAGTAGGATTTTTGCTCACTTTAGAATTGATTTTCTCACTAATTTTAAGCTCTCTCACAAAATCTAGTGAGCTCTCTCTTGAGCTTGAGGAAGAAGAAGATGATAATGGATGAGAGAGTGAATGGCAACCATAGGTGAGTTTGTATCATATACTAACTCATGTAGAGACATAACCATGGCGAAGTCATAATGGTTAGGTTAATAAATATCTTAAGTAAAACAAAATTAGTGGACTAAGTCAATACACCCACAAGCTTCTACAAGCTTCATGCATATGACTAATTTCCAACTAATTTGGATTTACTTTAAATATTTAAACCGTACATTTTAATTAGTATGGTATAAGTCTCATACACCCATGTAGTGTGTATCATCAAGCATGACACTATAAATAAAACACAATTAATATATATCACATATATATTAAGTGTGCGCATGTGAGAAAATAAATGCTTAAGTGAGCTAATAATAGTGAATGTAAACTAGTATATCAAATATACAATTATACACTAAATTGTCAAATTAACACTTGACTTAAGAAACCGTCTATATCACATATAACCGACTAATATTATATGTATCAACTTATCGAATCAACACTTGATTCGATAACCCGGCTATATCACATATAACCGACCGATACAAATATCCCGAGAATAGAATACGGTATCACATAATCGTATTAATCTCGGTCCCGCACATATCACATATGTGCTCCTACTTCGTTTTGCTTGAGCCAGTAAAACCACTGTGTAGGACTCTAAAGACACGTCAATGCGCCGGCAGTAGGTGATGATCATATCAAGCACCCATAAGCCGTCAGCTGTACTAGCTAGACGTAACGGCTACCCGGGTATTGAGCTATCAGAAGATCAACAAGCAAGCCCGCTCTACCTCCTGTAAAGCATGTCAGTAACACTACCCGTACAGTCCGGTCTCTTCGTCTGAGATGTCGCATATCCAGTCTAGGGGTGGTAAACGTCAGACCCCAATAACTCGATAAGTCATGCCGATACGAGGCTCATAACGGGTCGAGAAACTACTGATAACACTTACCGGTAAATCTTTAAATCAGCCCTGGCCAGGGACTTCCAGTTATAGCCAATCGAGCATAGCACGACATCTACCCCCAATACCGGGAGAGACGAAAGCCCTCCTATCGCTCATTGTAGGGTTGCTAGGCATACGCACAAGGGTCTATGAGGCATCAACCATGCCCGATTTAAAATTTAGCCGTGCCGAACAACCCAAAGCCGGATCATTAAATTAGAGTTTAGGTGAAAACAAGCATGTTAAACTCTTTAATACTTATTGAGAGGGATTACAACCTTTGTATATCCGGTCCTTCACTTCTTAAGCTCCGTGTTGAGGTCCCTTCGGTGCGATCATCGTGTTCCGGACACTCGAGAGGCTTCACGAAGAGAAAGATGCAGTCTTGCTTCCGAACTTCGGTAACAAAGATGATCTACCTTGAAGTTTCATTAACACAAGCTAACACTCACTAAATGAAGTGAACACACTCATCTAAAGGGCAAGGATAGATTAGAATGATGAAGTAGGATTTTTGCTCTCTTTTATTTTCTTATTCTCACTCATTTTCATCACTTGGAAAAAAGCTAGAAAGCTTTTTCCATGAAAGAAAGAAGAAGGAAGAAGAAGAAGAATATCAGTGTTATCCTTTTGTGATGAATATTGAAAAGATAAATATGATGAATAATGCAACCATGGTCAACTAGACCCATGTAGAGAATTAACTAGGGCTAGGGTTTGGGTTGGTTTAAAACATGAGTCATTTGAAAATATCTTTGCAAAATCAAAAGAAAACCTTCTAGAATCATCAAGAAGGAACTAACCCAAAACAAACCCTAACCTTGTTTAATCTCCACTAAACATGTTGCATTAGTTATCATATTATGTTACAATATTATATATCACATATATAATATTTATTGTAACAAAATAAAATAATACAATTAACATATATCGCATATATATCAATGTATTACCCGAGTGAGAAAAAGAATATTTTAGTGAGCTAATATTAGTTAATGTAATTTAATATATCATATATATTAGTATACATTAAATTATCGAATCAACACTTGATCCGACAATCCGGCTATATCGCATATAACCGACTAATACGATGACCCGGCTATATCACATATACCCGGCCGATATCTCATATCGCGAGAATCCAATACGGTATCACATACCTCATTATCCTCGGTCCCGCACATATCACATATATGCTCCTTCTCCGTTTTGCCTGAGCCAAGAAACCTCTGTGTAGGACTCTAAAGAATCGTCAATACGCCGGCGGTAGGTGACGATCATATCAAACACTCACAAGCTGCAAGCGGTCAGCTAAACGTAACAGCCATCCAGGTATTGAGCGCTCAGATGATTAACAAGCAAGCATGTACATTCTCCTTTGAATCCAATCAGTAACACTCCCATACAGTCCGGTCTAGTCGTCTGATATGTCGCATATCTCGCCTAGGGGTCGTAAACGTCAGACCCAGTAGCTCGATAAGTCGTGTCGATATGAGGTCTATAACAGTTCGAGAAACTACTGATAACACTTACCAGTAAATCTCAGCAACCCTGGCCAGGGATTTCCGGTTATAGCCAATCGAACACAGCACAACATCAACTCCCTATACCGGGAGAGACGAATCCCCTCCTATCGCTCATTGCCTCCCTGTGATTCGGGACTGTACCCAAAAGCCACCTTTTTGCACGCCCTCTTGGACGCGGTATGATGGAAATCAAAGCATGGTTCAAATCACACAAGTCTCTATGACGATCTCGGGTCAACAGACTACTTTGTACTAGTGTCACCGGAGAACTGCCATCTGACGTGAGGTATAATACCATCTGGGAGTTCTCGGCGACTCCGTCCAGTGTACCCAGTCTCTACTGAGCACCCGTACACCATCCTTGATGTCAAACACTGATGGATATGGTATCATCCATCGCCCATCATATGGGTCAAGATGCGTATACGCTAGTCTACTCTGGTGCATCAATGCCCCTGTCTCGATACACCCTCGACTGGGAACTGTTATAGGATGTACTCGTCGACCACCGTGGCCCCACTAGTATGATCTCATCATAGTCCCAGCATTCGAGTACTTATCCTAAGGGCTTTATCAATATGTATATAGAGACAATCAAAGTACATGTTAAGATAAAGAGCAACCAGATAATGTACTATCAAGTTGAGCAAGAAAGTCCTCCCTATACATGTCCTAGCATCCACTACAATATACATCGTATGTACAGTAATGGCCTCTAGGGAATATATATAACTAACAATCTCCCACTTGCACTAGGGCCATCTGTTGTGGTATCACATACCTAACAATTAGCTGCGATTGAAGTATCTCATACTCAACCATCCCATAAAAGTCTCTACTGGGAAAAAAGGCCTTTGTGAGTGGATCCGCGCTGTTGTCCTCTGTGTCAACTCTCCTAACCTCGATCTCCCTGGAGATCAACCATCTCCATGATCAGGCGATACTGCCTAAGAATTATATCTGGATTTCTAATGGGACGGGTGGTCCTTGGCAAAAGCCACAACTCCATTGTCACACAATGGTAGGAACAAAGTTCATCTCATGAACTTATATATCCAGACTGCCTCTTTGGTAGCATCCTTGGTAACGATGTATCTTGCCTTGAATCGTCTAGTAAGTCACGGTATCTCGCTTGGAACTCTTCCAACATACCGTCCCACCACTGAGGGTAAAGACAATGCCTGCGACTGACTTTCAGTCGTCCTTGTCACCCTAGAACCTTTCCAGTGATTCTCCCCTGGATCGATTGATACCATCACACCACAACTAGTGAGTATCCTAACATCCAATTAGATCTATCTCATAGATCTAAAACCCAGGATTTAGGAGGTATCACTTTGATCCTATATGGCGAATCCTTGTGATAAGCGGAGATTGACCAGCGTAGCTTAGGAAACTCCTTCCCTATCAAGAGTATGTCATCCACGTACTCTACGAGGATCACCACCATACTCCCTACTAAATTTTTGTATATACAAGGTTCATCTACCATTTTGATGAAGTCAAACTCTTTGACTTCCATATCAAAACAGACGTTCCAACTCCGCGATGCTTGCTTTATCACATAAAACATCTTTCACACGTTTCCGCCACTCCCACTGTCTACGAAGCCCTCTGGCTGTGTACTTATAGACGCTCTCTTCCAAATCCATATTTAGAAAAGCAGTCATGACACCCAACCGCCAGATATCGTAGTCATGGTATGTAGCCGTGGCAAGTAGGATCTGGATGGACTTAAGCATAGCTTTGAAGGTCTCAACTTTTCCATGTACACCTAGTAATCTTCTCAAGATATACTTGCTCCTGATGGGGATTTAACCCTTCAGATAGAGCAACCAATGTCCATACTTTGTTGGTGTATAAGGATTCCATCTCAGATCGATAAGCATCCATCCATTCTTACAGAGTCTCACTCCTGATGGCCAGCTCGAAACTAGTGTGGTCATCATCTCATGATTCAATCCTCGCTCCCACTGTCATAGAGAAACCGAAGTATCTCTCAGGTGGGTGAGGAACCCTACTAGATCGACGGAGAGGCTGAGGTTCATTGGAAACTATTGAATCTTTTGGTTCTACCAAATCATCAGCTGCAGTTTGTATAGCTGGAACTTCTTCCAGTTCTACCTCATGACCAATAATTTCTTCACAAGAAATTCCCTTTCACAAAGGTGGCATGCTGAGAAACAAAACATTTTTGTTCCTCGGTTAGGTAGAAGATATTCCCTTGCATATGCTTGGGATATCCAACAAACTTCTACAGATCTGACTTTGCCTCGAGCTTTTCCGGATTATGCTTTTTAGACATAGGCCGGACAACCCTAAATCTTAACAAACTTAAGATATAGGCTCTTCCTTTTCCATACCACATATGAAGTGGTACGCAACTGATTTGATTTGAACCCTATTCAATAGGTATGGAGCTTCTCAAGCGCATAACTCCCAAAAGGAAATAGGAAACCCAGTAGTACTCATCATAGAGCACACCATATCACATAGGGTGCTATTGCTCCGCCCCGATATACCATCGTGCTATGGTATATACGGAGGAGTAATGCTGAGAGAGAATCTCATTCTCCTTTAGAATAGTCCAGGATCTCCGTGCTCAAGTATTCTCCTCCTTGATCTCATCAAAGGACATAATACTTATACCCGTTGTTGGTTCTCTACTTCTAATTTATATTCTGTGAATATCTCAAAAGTTTCGGACTTGTGTTTCAACAGGAACATATGTCTGAATCATGAGAGATCATCAGAGAATGTAATGAAGTACAAAGAACCGGTCTTGGCATGTGTAGATAGGGGACCTTCATACATCAGCATGTATCAATCCGAAGAGTTCACTAACTCTTTCTCTGTTTCCAATAAATAGAGCTATGGTCATCTTATCTTTGTGACTTGACCGGCAAGTTTCACAAGATGTAAATTCAAACAAATTTAAATTTGCATCTTAATGTAACTTCAGCTAGTTGGGTCGCATTAATATGACCTAGTCTATAATGCCTCAAGAAGGATTCGTTCATTTTTGAACTCTTCCACTCGTGTGTGTTCTGTATACTAAGAACTGTAGTTTGATTTAGAATGTCAATGCTTTTAGATAACGTGCCTGAACCGATCAACTCTTGATATAGGAAATGTTCAAAACATTATCCAACAATACAAAATTATATCCTTTCTTTACTAATAAAGAGATTGATATGATTTTGTACATCAGGTTCGGTATCTAATAATATTCGTTCAGAATCAATGTATTCTGGTAATACAGGGTGACAGTGACCAACAGACTTGGCTGCAACACTTGCACCGTTTTCTGTCTCATGAAACTTATCACCCGTTCTCAGTTCTCTACCTATCTGTTGCCCATGTAACAGATTACATATGCGGGATCCTGATCCAGTACCTCATACACAGGACGTAAAGGACATTGAGAAACAGTTCTCTATAATGAACACCTCCGAAGATGATGCATCGGTATGCACTTTCTTCGTTTGGGCGTCACGGGAAATCTGGTATTCCCCAATTTCCTTCTCTGTCTTATAACAATTATAAGTTGGAGCGGGACCAACGTTCCCCGGCTCAGTATAACAAGCGGGTTCAGTCAATACATCCGTATTATTATCATGATTAAGGTGTGATATGGTCGCTACCTGGAGAGAGAGAGAAGAAAACACTCAACGTATGCTCTTGCAAGATTAGATTGGTTATCTAATATATATAATCAGGATGTCTCCCACTATTTTAATCAAATCTTCTTTCAAACCCTAAAAGGAAAGACTAGCCGGGATTAATTACACGCTACAAGTTCGCCAATCTTTCAGCCAGGCCAGTGCCGGTACTTTGTGGGAGGTTCCCCGTGCTTTCGCACGGACCTAATTAAAGTAAACCTCGTTTTCCCACGGGCGTAACCCCGTTGACACTTTTCTAGACACCTACTTGATCGGCTAATTGTAATGTGTAAAACTCTCCCAGGAGTAACTCTTACTCGCAGCGGGTATCGGGATCCAACTATCTCATAGAAGGTATGCAATCTCATTGCAAATTTCAACACTTGAAATTCCCAATAATATTTTACCCCTAGCAGCTATATGACCTTAACATGGTCAACAAATCATAAGTGCTAGTCAAGTTCAACCCGTCATTTCCCGATTGAATTAAACCCACCCGCACGACCCTTAAAATGGTCAACAAAGTCGCATGACTACCCTAATCCAATCGCATCATATGCTTATACAGATAATCACTAATCAGCTACCGCACACTACGCCTTAACATGGTCAACAAACGTAGCACGAATACTAACTAGTACTTATCTGAAATGACGGAGGACTACGACAGGATTTTATGAAAAACCTTTTGCGTAATGAACTTGATATCGTTGTAGAATCGAGTGATTTTTAAATGGAGTGTTTTTGAGGCTTTTCTAGTTTTGCTAAAGGGGTCACTCCCGGTGAAAGGATTGTCGGCCCTTTCCTCATCGAATAAGGTGCAGGGTATACCATATATACCACTATGCAAAGCAAAAACTATAGAAGCAATCAAAAGACAAACCGAGTATGCAGCATTTGCTAGTTTCACTAAAGAGGTCACTCCCGGTAAAGGGATCTCGGCTCTTTTCTTATCGAATAAGGTGCTGGATGTTCTACAAGGAACACCGCTATGCAAAGCAAGAACTAGAGCTATCAGTTTTTAAACAAGTTTCCACAACATCTTTAGGATTCTTTTATTTCATTAATCTTATTAATGAAGTCCCATTTCAATATGCTTCACAAGCATCAGATATGAAACCAAATCAACAATATATAATATATATCTCATATATATAATATAAACATTCGTCTCACGCAGTAATATGATCTCATCACAGAACATTGCAGCAGAAGAACATATATGAAATATTGGATATACTAGGGCGTCCGTATTTTTAATACGAGCCTGTATAAAACACGGATTCTACGGTCGCGATGAATAGACAAACCCACAACCCTAGACCCCTACGAGAGCGGCAAGCAACACTGCCAATTCAAGGGTTAGGAGACCCAGTCTCGACTCCTCGAGATGGTCTCCCACTGGACCCCAGAACCCGGTTACTTATGCTCCCCACCTTGGGTCTACCTAATGCGGAAATGTAAATAATATACAATGGTGACATCATCCTCAGCCCAGAAGTTCCCCAATAAAAGAATATTACATACAAATGAATTTTACATGAATGAAAAATAAAAACTCTCATCTCACATAAAACCCCCGGCTATTCAAAATGCGACGATCCAATATAACATATCACAACAACACATAATATCTCATATCATCAACGTAAGCAAGTAGGCGTATCCCGATTGTCGTTGATGTATAGCAACGAAGCCGGCGATACAACACATACTACGCTTACGGTCACAGAAAAGAAAGTATAAAACTACAATAGTTGGAATCCGCAACCTCCTTAGACATCGCATGCCTAACAAAATGAATTCCTTAGACATCGCATGCCTAACAATTATAAACCCTGCATTTTAGCCTCATTATCGAAAACTCTTTTCAATATCAAGTTGGGTAATTCAACAAGATTCCCGACATCCTGATCGAATGCTCGTCGCAAACTTTAGTAGATGGCCGCACCCCCGGATGCCGTCGACGAAGTGCACTAAGGCGGAACACCGCTGCCGCGAGCACCTGAACGGATGTTTTTGGCGACGGGGTTCTCCTAAAGTCACTTGGTCGGAGCTATGGGGCATGGCTGTCTGTTAAGTTTACCCGACGAGTATCCGCGTACGCTACGTGATTGCGAAGGAATTTTGATCACATCAAAATCCCGTGGCAACTGATCATTTGAGACTGAAATGCTAGATTTATAACATTCAAATTAGTTATCTCATAACTACATATGGATTCCAAATATTGTATCACATTTCAGATAAATAGACAATGTTAAACTTTCCGATCGAATAATCAAACACCCAAGTTTTCCCAAATAGTTCTCAACACTTGAAATTAATTTAAAAACATCCATCACATGCCACAGTACCAATGGTCCAGCCGTAGAAGGGTCAAGCCAACGCCTCACATGTGGCACGCCGTACTGCCACAAACCCTAAGGTTTAGAGGCAGTTTAAGACAGTCACATAATCGAGTTAAGGTTTGTTGTTTTCTAGAGGGTCCACCGCGTTACTTGCATGACTTAGAACGTTCCTAAACTACGAAAAAATCCAACGCTTGGAAATTTTCCGGCTGGGGAAAAAGTGAGTTATTGATATCCGTTCGAACTTTTTAACACGTTCTAAAAATTACCCAGACAAACTAAATAAAGTTAAATTATGCTATCGAATCAACGAGTCCCCAATACAACCCAGAAAACTCAACACTTGAGTGGAATTAAAAAAATTCCCAGAAAAACATGACAAGAAAGGACCTAAGAATAAATATATGAAATTCCAGGGACTAATTCAATCTTTTGGCCGCGGAACCTCGGCCAAACCAAGGGTTTGGCTGCGGTTCCGCGGCCGAATGAACGAATTAGTGGGCCGTATTTCACAGTAATTCTTAGTTTTTCCTGCTTGTTTTTCTGAGCAATTTTAATTCATAAAAAATCACATTTTTGAAAATTGTCCAGAGAAGGGTTCGTATCGGGGTATTCGGGATCGATCGGACTTTAAACTTCGCTCAGACATCGCCTAAAGCTCTAGCTTGGCTCTGATACCACTGTAAGGTTGCTAGGCACACGCACAAGGGTCTACGAGGTATCAACCATGCCCGATTTAAAATTTAGTCGTGCCGAATAACCCAAAACCGGATCTTTAAACTAGAGTTTAGGTGAAAACAAGCATGTTAAACTCTTTAACACTTAGTAAGAGGGATTACAAACTTTGTATATCCGGTCCTTCACTTCTTAAGCTCCGTGTTGAGGTCCCTTCGCTGCGATCATAGTGTTCCGGACTCTCGAGACGCTTCACGAAGAGAAAGATGCATTCTTGCTTCCGATCTTCGATAACAAAGATGATCTACCTTGAAGTTTCATTAACACAAGCTAATACTCACTAAATGAAGTGAACACTCTCATCTAAAGGGCAAGGATAGATGAGAATGATGATGTAGGATTTTCTCTCTCTTTTATTTTCTTATTCTCACTCATTTTCATCACTTGGAAAAAAACTAGAAAGCTTTTTCCATGAAAAAAAGAGAAAGAAGAAGAAGAAGAATATCAGTGTTATCCTTTTGTGATGAATAATGAAAAGATAAATATGATGAATAATGCAACCATGGTCAACTAAACCCATGTAGATAATTAACTAGGGCTAGGGTTTGGGTTGGGTTAAAGCATGAGTCATTTGAAAATATCTTTGCAAAAACAAAAGAAAACCTTCTAGAATCATCAAGAAGGAACTAACCCAAAACAAACCCTAACCTTGTTTAATCTCCACTAAACATGTTGCATTAGTTATCATATCATGTTACAATATTATATATCACATATATAATATTTATTGTAACAAAATAAAATAATACAATTAACATATCTCGCATATATATCAATGTATTACTCGAGTGAGAAAAAGAATCTTTTAGTGAGCTAATATTAGTTAATGTAATTTAATAAATCATATATATTATTATACATTAAATTATCGAATCAACACTTGATCCGACAATCCGGCTATATCGCATATAACCGACTAATACGATGACCCGGCTATATCACATATACCCGGCTGATATCTCATATCGCGAGAATCCAATACGGTATCACATACCGAATTATCCTCGGTCCCGCACATATCACATATGTGCTCCAACTCCGTTTTTCCTGAGCCAAGAAACCTCTGTGTAGGACTCTAAAGAATCGTCAATACGCCGGCAGTAGGTGATGATCATATCAAACAACCACAAGCTGCAAGTGGTCAGCTAAACGTAACAGCCACCCAGGTATTGAGCGCTCAGAAGATCAGAAAGCAAGCTTGTACATTCTCCTGTGAATCCAATCAGTAACACTCCCGTACAGTCCGGTCTCGTCGTCTGATATGTCGCATATCTCACCTAGGGGTGGTAAACGTCAGACCCTAGTAGCTCGATAAGTCGTGTCGATATGAGGTCTATAACAGTTCGAGAAACTACTGATAACACTTACCAGTAAATCTCAGCAACCCTGGTCAGGGATTTCCGGTTATAGCCAATCGAACACATCACAACATCAACTCCCTATACCGGGAGAGACGAATCCCCTCCTATCGCTCATTGCCTCCATGTGATTCGGGACTGTACCCAAAAGGCACCTTTTTGCACGCCCTCTTGGACATGGTATGATGGAAATCAAAGCACAGTGGGAATCACACAAGACTCTATAAAGATCTCGGGTCAACAGACCGCTCTGTACCATTGTCACCGGAGAACTGCCATCTGACGTGAGGTATAATACCATCTGGGAGTTCTCGGCGAGTCCGTCCCGTGTACCCAGTCTCTACTGAGCACCCGTACACCATCCTTGATGTCAAACACCGATGGATATTGGATCATCCATCGCCCATCATATGGGTCAAGATGCGTATACGCTAGTCTACTCTGGTGCATCGATGCCCTTGTCTCGATACACCCTCGACTAGGAACTGTTATAGGATGTACTCGTCGACTACCGTGGCCCCACTAGTATGATCTCATCATAGTCCCAGTAGTCGAGTACTTATCCTAAGGGCATTATCAACATGTATATAGAGACAATCAAAGTACATGTTAAGATAAAGAGCAATCAGATAGCGTACTATCATGTCGAGCAAGAAAGTCCTCCCTATACATGTCCTAGCATCCACTTCAATATACATCGTATGTACAGTAATGGCCTCTCGGGCATATATATAACTAACACTCATTGCCTCTATGTGACTCAGGACTGTAAACAAAAACCACTGTTTTGCACGTCCTCTTGAACGTGGTAAGGTGGAAATCAAATCACGGTGGGAATCACACAAGACTCTATGACGATCTCGGGTTTACAGATGAACCTCTACCAGTGTGACCAGAGAACTGCTATCTGACGT
The DNA here is from genome assembly GCA_030015575.1 of Agapanthus africanus. Classification (NCBI taxonomy): domain Eukaryota; kingdom Viridiplantae; phylum Streptophyta; class Magnoliopsida; order Asparagales; family Amaryllidaceae; genus Agapanthus; species Agapanthus africanus. The sequence continues at coordinate 472,321,720 of JASDDO010000014.1, forward strand.
CAAGTATAATACCATCTAGGAGTTCTCGGCAGGTCCGTCCAGTGTACCCAGTCTCCACTGAGCACCCGTATACCATCTATGATGTCAAACACCAATGGATATGGGACCATCCATCGCCCATCTCATGGGTCGAGAAGTGTATTTGCTAGTCTACACTGGTATATCGATGCCCTGTCTCGATACACCCATGACTAGGAACATTAAAGGATGAACTGGTGATGATGTCCACACAGAAGTGAAAGGTCATGATGAATTGGTGAGAAAAACTCATTCAAAACTGCGGGTTCATCATCCAGAATATTCCCAGTGTCAATATCCTCAATCAAGTGAAAATCAATATTCTCAGACACCTCATCAAAAGCATGGATTTCAATCAATTCAGATTCTAGAGTGGAGGTGTAGAGGTCAACAGGATTGGGTGCGGTTTCACTTGAAAGGGACCCTTCACAATCTGGTAAATCAAACATTACCAAGTCGCACAACTCATCAAACATTCTATCTTCAATTGGTGATTCATGTGGGAAACTCGATAGACTTTCAAAACCGGAGTTGTGGAATTCAATTTGCAACGTTTAGGTTTGATTTGGAAGGTGTACTTCTCACTCTCACCACTTAAATTCTCAACATGTCCTATCGCCTCATCAAACATTGGAAAATGTGGAGCTAGTTGGAAACTAGCTGCCGGATCGTTTGGTTGTATGAGGGCAGCCATGGACGCATTTAAATCCATCATCTGTTGACATGACGCTACCCGAAAATCTTCCAACGACTGTTCAAGACTAGACATGGGTTGTGAAGAGGTTTCAGTAAAAGATTCAAACTCGTTTGGATACTGCAAAATCCCAAAAGGCTGTTCAGAAGCATTATCTAGAAAAGGTGTAAAAATCGGGTACGATTGATAGGAATCGAATGGTTGGACAGGAGTAAGATCAACATTATGATAAGGAGATGATTGAAATTGTTGATCAAAATAATTGGAAGTGGTGAAAGGAGTGAAGGATCGGCTACGTGATTGTTCAATACGTTAAACAATAGACATAGGTCTTGGAGCTATAACAGGACTCTCAAAAGGGGTATCAACGTAAGAAGGTGGTGGACGTTTAAATGGTTGATACAAAGTGGATTGCGGAGTCCGGTTGTTTGTCCTAGACGCGTCTATCCGATCTTTCAAAAGAAAGTTTGGGCATGGATGGATCGTTCGAAGTTTGGCTAAAGGAAGAACCGTAAGAAGTAATGTCTGGTTGTGGGTACCAAAGTTCGGAAAGAGTTGGACGTTTTGGGGTACCCATGTTATGAAAAGTGGGGAGGGCGAAAGTGGATAATTTTTATAAATTTTTTTGAAATTTTTATTTTATTTTTTATATTTTTTTAGCAGTTTTCGAAATTGTTTGTTTAGTTTTTGAAAGAATACGGAATTATGGGACCAAAGTTTATACAAGCACAATCACAATCACAATATGCACAAACACCTAGAGCTAGGGTCTTTAAAGTCCAACTAGACCGCTCCTAGACTTCCGAGCGACAAGTTGCTGGATAACCCTCGAATTGCCTCTTAAATGCCAATTGTGGCCAGGTAAGCACAAGTGAGAGAAGGAGGGTTCCGCTCATGAATCACCGTGAGACGGGCCTTTTAAAATTACCTCCTCACTTACCTAGCCTAGGCACCACAAAGTTAAGTTTAGATAAAAGACTGATTCCCCGCAACCTTCACTTGTCCTAAATGAGCGCGAAAAGTCCTTATAGGTTTGGTCTAGATATTATTTTATTAACTCAAGGTAATGCGTATGCTTTTTGTGATTTGTAGGGTCTTAGGAAGGGTGATGAAATCTCCACCCAATCGTAATTGGTGTTCAAGCCCCCTAATGTCCGTATTATTATATGCAAATCATATGAACAAACAAAATCTAAAACAAAAAAAAATATTTGGCGGCGGCGCAATCTGTGCAAAGAAAGCTGCAGAAAATACAATTCAGTGGAGTTCACAGAGGAGATAAAAGGAAAGAGAAAGGGTGAAAAAAAATTGAGGCTCAGAAGCCTCAATTGAACCGCAGAACCGCCACGAAATCCAACTTTTGACCACGGTTCCGCGGTCAAACTATGGAGTTGGCGCTTCGTCTTTGGTCACTGCACTCCCTTTATTCTCTAATCCAAACTAAAATGCTATGTTTTCTTAGTTGATTGCTGTACTTGCTCCAAATAGCCTGCACACTTGCACAAAAAAAATATTAAAAATAACAAAAAGGTTTTCTTTTATTATATATATACAAAAAATATATTAACCCGAATAACAAGAAAGAAAATACGTTGCCGTCTCCCCGGCAACGGCGCCATTTGATTGTTGTAGAAACGCGATACAGTTTTATGATATGCGTTCTACTCAGTTCTCTACTTACCGTAATCAAGACGGTGTCACTTTACAGCTAGTCGGTTGAGCACGGGTCGATCCACAGGGAGATGGTAGTATGTCCATTCATGCTTTAGACGAGTCAATGAAGAATGTATATGTGTATGTTCAAATTTATCCTAAGGGTTTGTATGTATATTAAAGTAAGCTTGTTAGGGTTAAGGTTGGTTAGTAGAGTTAGGATTAGTCTTGTACTTATCTTTTACCATTCTTAAAACGAGTTGGGATAATCGACAGTAGAAGGGATTAGGAGGACATGGGAATGTGATTTGCGAGTTTAAGCAAGCTTTCCAATGCTAAATCCATTCCTAATGCCCCTTGTTCATCCGCTAAATGGGCTTATTTCCAACCCTAGGCCAAACACCCGCAACCATGTATCCAATTAAGTCACAACTATATGTCACGTTGTAGTGCGCTTAAACGACTTCTCAACTTAGGTCATGGCTATATATCATATATAGAGCTCTTATGTGAGGGGGTTGCGTTTGTTTGGTCTAGGTTCGTTTTAGGATGTTTGGCAAAGAAAAGCACAAGGGATTTTTCCGTCCCTCATACTAACATCCTTAGCCCCTAACAAGTATAGAAATTATTCACATATGAAAATAAAAAGAAAACAAAGCAAGAAAGAAGCAAATAAAGAAAGGAAAAAATACAGTTTTACAAGCTAACTACTTGGGATCTCACCTAAGCAAGGAATTCCGTCGAGTATCATGGCTTGAAAATAATACGGATAAGAAGGGAAAGAAAATAAAACAAGTAACGAAATATCAACAACTACTTAACAACAAGAAACAAAATTACACTTAGGAATTAAAATTACAATACAAGATTTAAAAGATACAAGTTAAAAAATAAAACCCCATCTTCAATGATTTTCGACTCAAGAGCTCTCACTATACTTTAATGGAGAATAGATGAAGAGGAAGAAGAAGATACAAACTAACCTACACTAAAATCTAACTAAAAAGAATCCACCCTTACTTGTCACAAAACTGGGCTATTTATAGGAAGAGAGATGAAAGCTTAGGGCTAAATTCTGAGCCCAAATACAATGACCAAAATAACCCCAAAGTTTGGTCTGCTGATGACACGAAACCGCCGCAAAAACCCACATTTGGTGGCGGTTCCTTCACGGTTTTGTGGAATTGGTTTCTCGTATTTTCTGGGATTCCTTGTGTTGCTATCTTATGTTGTTCTACATGTCTCAAATTACAAATTGCTTCCAAAATTTCATCAGTTCTGCAACAGTCAAAAATAGCTTCACTTTTAATTCATTTGACCTTATCTCTCTCGAGCTCCGCGAACCCATTGAATCTTGTGCTGCCCCTCTCGTGGTCTGTGCTTGTCCAAGATACAAACGACCACTGTTCTTTATCTTGTCTCTTGAACTGGTAAGCGGCACTGGATGGATACGGATGACCGGAACCCGTCTTTTATCTGTCGGCAACAGATGTCTTGGATTTTGGTGTAACTGTGGAGATTTTGTATGATTTGCGTTATTTTGGACTAGGAACCTGTAACCTGTAAATATATAGAAAACACGGATCAAAAGCACCTGCCTATAAACAAACGAGCAGAAGAATGGGCGGTATTTAATGCAATATTTTGGTATAAACAAATACCCCCAAACTTAACTTTTGCTCGTTCCGAGCAAAACAAAAATCCTAACCTCACTTTCGCAGGGAACGCGATTGCACAGAGCTCGTGCAACAAGCCATTTAACCTCTAGGTGTCTCCTGAGGGTTTTCAGCGGATTACACCTACAAAATCCCGTCAAGCTAGTTTCATAAGTTAACGTCGATTCAACTCCTAGAGTTTAGTATCTAGATTAGAAATTCTATCATCCTAAGTTAGAAATATTCAACCCTTATTTTTCACACCTCCTATTTATTTAACCTCAGATCCTATATGTTTTTACAGCTTAGAAAGATCTCGGTTTCTCCTGAGTTTTCCTTCTAAAGTGCAGTCTCCAATCCGGAATTTTTATCAACTTTTACGGAAAACATAAGTCTTATTCTTCATCACTATCTTTCCTCTAAACATCGATCGTATACCCCTACGTGAGTGTAAAATTTCACCCCTACACTCAACAATTCAATTCAAGCTATAGTACCCTTGCCTTAATACCTAATACCACTTCTTTTCATTAATGATGGACGGATTTGCTCACACACCTTTCATGCGACTATTAATGATTCTTGAGGCACTATTAGCCAATTACTAAATGTGTGAGCTTAAAACATAAATAGATGTTTCCAGGTCTTGACTTTATTTATTTTTTCTTCTTTTTCATATTTTTTTTCTTTTTCAAGACCGGATATATTTTTCAATGATGCTCTTTTGGTGGTTAGTTTTAAATACCATTTTTTCTTTCATACTAGGTTTTTAAGCAAGAGTATTTCTTGGTATCCTCTACTATCCCAAGTTTCAAGGTAAGTGTATGTGCAGTTTGTAGGGTATATACTTTCTAAATTTGGACTTAAGAATAGAAACTATTTTTCAGACTTATCTTTCAGTAAAGCTTTCAATACTTTCCCTTCATCTCGACTTAACTCAAGAACTGAACTCAAGATTACCCACTTCTATAAAAAAAAAACTGCAAGGACGTATAATTACCAAGGTTAAACAGAATGAGGGTTATTTTTAGGATTTTCAATTCCTAAGTCTAGGATTTAGTTATTTCTAACGTATCAACTAAACTTTCGGAATCAAAATCTAGGTTACCCTAATAGCTAACTTGATGGCAAAGTTTATATAATTTTGTAAATTTTTTTGATTTTTATGGGTTTTTATATAAGTATGCAAATACAAAATATTCACATGAATGTGAAGATAGAAAGCTTACTGAGCACACCCCCAAACTTAAACTTGACAGTGCCCTCACTGTCAGGCTACACCAAGAGGGTCAAAATTGTCGACGCTTTCTTGATTTTTGTTTGTTTTTTTTATACAAAATAAAAAAGCAAAGTAAATATATATACACAAAATGGTACACCCCAAACTTAAGTAAAACAGTGTTTCCACTATTTTAAGCGTTGAAGTTCAGCGTAAGGGAGGAAAATAACAGTATGAATCTATACAAAGCCTTACACAGGCCAAAAGTTAGCACCGACCATTCAAAAATTTTATCGTGATAAAGCATTGGCTGGTGAAAGAAGGCGTAGAGAAAAGAAATGGAGAAACCACGAGACCGTGTGGGGATGGAAGCGGGATACGGTCTCGGTGGAGAAGAAGAATGGTGGAAAGGAGAAAGAAATGGTGTACGAACTTAAGGATGAAAATGGATTGAATAAATTAATACAATTTATAATGACCAATGTGTAAAAAGCGATTGTACTAATCTATCGACTCGTTGAGAAATGGGGTCAAATCCCTCAAGATTCGTAAGAAAACATAGGTAGAGCGAACTTGGTAAACCAGATACAGGAAATGAAAGTGGTACGGTGTCTTGCAAGGTCGGAACGATGGAAAGGATGGAGGGGAGTGATTGAGGAAGGTTATCAGGTAAAGGTTCAGGAAGGTGTACACAGTCAATGAAAGGTACAAGATGAATTGGAAAATCCGACTCATCAAGTAAAACTGCTTCATCCTCAAAATTTTCCTCAATATTTTCCTCAAAAATTAAATCATCCATGCACTTATCATCTATTTCCAGACGCATATGAAGTTCAGGAAAAACTGCTAATGACTCGAGATGATATCCACACGGAAGTGAAAGGTCATGATGTATTGGTGAGAAAAACTCATCCAAAACTGCGGGTTCATCATCCAAAACATTCCCAGCGTCAATATCCTCAATCAAGTGAAAATCAATATTCTCAGACACCTCATCAAAAGAATGGTTTTCAATCAATTCAGGTTCTAGAATGGAGGTGTAGAGGTCGACAGGATTGGGTGTGGTTTCACTTGAAAGGGACCCTTCACAATCAGGTAAATCAAACATTCTATCTTCAATTGGTGATTCATGTGGGACACTCAATAGAATTTCAAAACCGGAGTTGTGGAATTCAATTTGCAACGGGTAGGTTTGATTTGTAAGGGTGTACTGCTCACTCTTACCATTCAAATTCTCAACCTGTCCTATCGCCTCATCACACATGGGAAAATGTGGAGCTAGTTGGAAACTAGCTGCCGGTTCGTTTGGTAGTATGAGAGCGGCCATGGACGCATTCAAATCCATCATCTTTTGACATAACACTACCCGAAAATCTTCCAACGACTGTTCAAGACTAGACATGGGTTGTGAACGGGTTTTAGTAAAAGATTCAAACTCGTTTGGATACTGGAAACTCCCAAAAGGCTCTTCAGAAGCAATGTCTAGGGAAGGTGTAAAAATCCGGTATGATTGATAGGAATCGAATGGTTTGACAGGAGTAAGATCAACGTTATGATAAGGAGGTGATTGGAATTGTTGATCAAAAGAATTGGAAGTGGTGAAAGAAGTGAAAGATCGGCTACGGGATTGTTCAATACGTTCAGCAATAGACATAGGTCTTGGAGCTATAACAGGACTCTCAAAAGGGGTATCAATATAAGAAGGTGGTGGAGGTTGAAATGGTTGATACAAAGTAGATTGCGGAGTCCAGTTGTTTGTCCTAGACGCGCCTATCCGATCTTTAAAAGAAAGTTTGAGCATGGATGGATCGTTCGAAGTTCGGCCAAAGTAAGAACCGTAAGAAGTAATGTCTGGTTGTGGGTACCAAAGTTCGGCCAGAGTTGGACGTTTTGGGGGTACCCATGTTATGAAAAGTAGGGAGGCTGGATGTGGATAATTTTTATTAATTTTTTATTTTTTTGAATTTTTTATTTTATTTTATATATTTTTTTTAGCAGTTTTCGAAATTGTTTGTTTAGGTTTTGAAAGAATCAGGAATTATAGGACTAAATTTCATACAAGCACAATATGCACAAACAACACCTAGAGCTAGGGTCTTTAAAGTCCAACTAGACCGCTCCTAGACTTCCAAGCGACATGTTGTAGGATAACCCTCGAATCGCCTCTTCAATGACAATTATGGCCAGGTAAGTACAAGTGAGGGAAGGAGGGTTCCGCTCATGAATCACCGTGAGACGGGCCTATTAAAATTACCTCCTCACTTGTCTTGTCTAGGCACCACAAAGTCAAGTTTAGATAAACGACTGATTCCCCGCAACCTTCGCTTGTCCTAAATGAGCGCGAAAAGTCCTTATAGGTTTGGTCTAGATATTTTTTTATTAACTCAAGGTAATGCGTATGCATTTTGTTATTTGTGAGGTCTTAGGAAGGGTGATGAAATCCTCACCCAATCTTAATTAGTGTTCAAGCCCCTTAATTTCCGTATTATTATATGCAAAGCATATGAACAAACAAAATCTTAAAAAAAATATTTGGCGGCGGCGCTATCTGTGCAAAGAAACCTGCAGAAAATACAATTCAGTGGAGTTCACAAAGGAGATAAAAGGAAAGAGAAAGGGTGAAAAAAAATTGGGGCTTAGAAGCCTCAATGGAACCGCGGAACCGCCGCGAAATCCAAGCTTTGACCGCGGTTCCGCGGTCAAACTATGGAGTTGGCACTTCGTCTATGGTCACTGCACTCCCTTTATTCTCTTATCCAAAATAAATTGCTCTGTTTTCTAATTTGATTGCTCTACTTGCTCTAGATAGCCTGCACACTTGCACATAAAAAAATTATTAAAAATAACAAAATGGTTTTTTTAATTATATTTATTTTATTATATATATACAAAAAATATATTAACCCGAATAACAAGAAAGAAAATACGTTACCGTCTCCCCGGCAACGGCGCCATTTGATTGTTGTAGAAACGCGATACAGTTTTATGATATGCGTTCTACTCAGTTCTCTACATACCGCAATCAAGACGGTATCACTTACAGCTAGCCGGTTGAGCACGGGTCGATCCACGGGGAGATGGTAGTATGTTCATTCGTGCTTTAGACGAGTCAATGAAGAATGTATATTTGTATGTTCAAATCTATCGTAAGTGTTTGTATGTATATTAAAGTAAGCTTGTTAGGGTTAAGGTTGGTTGGTAGAGTTAGGATTAGTCTTGTACTTGTCTTTTTCCATTCTTAAAACGATGTTGGGATAATCGACAGTAGCGGAGATTAGGAGGATATAGGAATGGGATTTGCGAGTTTAAGCAATCTTTCCAACGCTAAATCCATTCCTAGTGCCCCTTGTCCATCCGCTAAATGCGCTTATTTCCAACCCTAGGCCAAACACCCACAACCATATATCCAATTAAGTCACAACTACATGTCATGTTGCAGTGCGCTTAAAAGACTTCTCGACTTAGGTCACGGCTATATGTCACGTATAGAGAGCCTAAGTGAGGGGGTTGCGTTTGTTTGGTCTAGGTTCATTTTAGGATATTTGGCGAAGAGAAGCATAAAGGATTTTTCCGTCCCTCATACTAACCTTCCTTAGCCCCTAACAAGTATGGAAATTATTCACAAATGAAAATAAAAAGAAAAAAAGAAAGAAAGAAGCAAATAAAGAAAGGAAAAAATACGGTTTAACAAGCTAACTACTTGGAACCTCACCTAAGCAAGGACTCCGTCGTGTATCATGGCTTGAAAATAATACGGATAAGAAGGGAAGGAAAATAAAACAAGCAAAGAAATATCAACAACTATTTAACAACAAGAAACAAAATTACACTTAGGAATTAAAATTACAATACAAGAATTAAAAGCTACAAGTTAAATAAAAAAAAACCATATTCATTGATTTTGCACTCAAGAGCTCTCATTATACTTCAATGGAGAATAGATGAAGAGGAAAAAGAAGATACAAACTAACATACACTAAAATCTAACTAAAAAGAAGACTCCCTTACTTGGCATAAAACTGGGCTATTTTTAGGCAGAGAGCTGAAACCTTAGGGCTAAATTTTTAGCCCAAATACAATGACCAAAATAACCCCAATGTTTGGTCAGATGATGACACGAAACCGCGGCGGAAGCGCCGCAAAAACCCAGATTTAGCGGCGGTTCCGCCGCTGTTTTGTGGAATTGGAGTCTCGTATTTTCTGGGATTCTTTGTACTGCTATCGTATGTTGTTCTACATGTCCCAAATTGCAAATTGCTTCCAAAATTTCTTCAGATCTGCAACAGTCCAAAATAGCTTCACTTTTAATTCATTTGACCTTATCTTTCTCGAGCTCCGCGCACTCATTGAATCTTGTGTTGCCCCTCTCGTGCTTTGTGCTTGTCCAAGACACGAATGACCACTGTTCATTGTCTTGTCTCTTGAACTGGTAAGCGGCACTGGACGGATACGGATGACCGGAACCCGGCTTTTATCTGTCGGCAACAGATGTTCTGGATTTTGGCGTAACTGTGGAGATTTTATATGATTTGCGTTATTTTGGACTAGAAACCTATAACCTGTAAATATATAGCAAACACGGATCAAAAGCACATGTCATTAAATAAACGAGCAGAAGAATGGGCGGTATTAAATGCAATATTTTGGTATGAACACACTTCGCTTTCTTCCAAGTGATTGCTGAATGGGTAGGATACATTTGCTTCGTGACCACCAGTTTATATTTGTATATTTATTTAGTTGTATCTAGTTAAGCTTTATCAACCAGACTATGTATTTTTAGTAGACTTAGATAACCACAGCTTGTCTATTTTTTCGTCCTTAGAGTCGCGCGTATGTATTTTATTAATGTTTATGTTTTTCCTTATAATGTTTAGTTTTCTTGCTTTCTTCTGAGTTTTGATCCTCGCCCTTCGGTGTTGTATATTCATATTATCTTGCGTGGTTGTTTCCGCCAATTGGCAAAGATCTCGCTCCCGTTTGGGGATGCCTATATTTATATTTTCTTGTACCGTTTTCGGGTTAAACATTACAAAGGATGTGCTGCCCAAATTTTCAATGACGGAAATGTTTTCAAGTTAAATATAAACATTGTGTTTTCGTATACTATTATCTATGTTTTGTAGAAAGAACTTGATTTCAGTAACCATATTTCAAATCTTCACCTCCACTATTTTACCTAAAAAGATTTAGATTTCTGGGTTTTTGGCTTACTTGTATTAGGTGTGGTCCTATAGACTTCACCTAATTCAAGTGCCAGTCACGTGCCTTTTCCGGGTCATGAAAAAGTCGGTATCAGAACGCTAGGTTTAACCTTGGTTGGAGTCTAGGTTTGACTATGCAGAGTCTATGGCGTATATATATTCGCAACCTAAGCTTAATCTTACGGAACTTAGACTTGGCCGAGGGGGTATTAGACCCGAACTTTCATCGCGTAAGTTGACCTTAGTTGATGGAGTAGGTGACTTAAGTAGAGTGACGTACTGTGCGTATGTTCCGCGGCATACTTATGATATGCTACTCCGCTAAAGAAGCTTTAGGATGTACATTTCTTAGGCACTGTATTTGCATTCGTTCCTATGATCTATCCTCATCAATGTCGAATTGTGGTTCCTGTTACCACGGTTACACGAGCAGAGAGAGAGAGAGTTGAGGCTAGATTTGCGGTCAGCACGAGCTCGTTAGGGACGAGGACTAACCAGGTTGTATAACAGTAGCATACAAAACACGTCGATATATTGTTATTTGGATTTTTTTCCGTTGACACGAGCGTTTGAGATCTGCCCCATATGATTGGGCTATTGCTAGAGGCCAACCGTATTGTAAAGACTACTAGGGTACCGTTAACTCCAGATGGTTGAGGCGTTGTATACCGAGCGGACAGAGGAACCAGCTGTTGCTGAATTTGATATGATATCGCCCCCAGACGTTGATAGCTATTGTAGTTTGAGGTTACACTCAGAAATGTGATAGATGATCGCTAGTCACCCTTGGATAAGACTAGTACCTTTTATTCGTTGGATGCTTCGATGCGAGATCATCAGATTGACTAACTTCAGCTAGAAGAGCCCCTCACACAGACGTGCTGTGAGTCGATCAAGAGAGAGTGTTGTTCGTTGGATACTCCGAGGTAAGATCAATAGTTGACCAGCTTCGGATAGAAGGACCTCACACAGATGCCTTGTGAGTCGATCGAGAACGGACGAATAAAGTGTATTCCTTCGATGATTGGACGAGTTCCCGAGAATGTAATTGGCGAGATTCCTACTACAGGATATTTGAGATGCCAAGTTCGTAGCATCGGAAAGGAGACTCTAGATATGAGTGCAGCCGTTGGAGCGCAGTCCACACAGCTACGAAGAGATGAATTCCGAATTGGTCAATATTCAAGAGAAGTGGAGTAAGAGGTTCGTACGAGATCTTGACGAAATGACGTTCCACTCCGTTGAAGTCAGAGGCTTGTTACGCGCGCAGAGGCATTGGATACGGACGTACTTCTAGCGAAAAGGTCATGATGAGTATGCAGCTGTTCCGGAACAAGAAACGGGTTAAGTAAAGAGTGTTAAATTACGCGCAGTCCGGCAGAGTTGGTATTAGGAGAGACCCCGACAGAATCTTTCCGAAATACTACATGAGAAGACTTAGACCCTGGATCGATCATATCACGCACACTCAGTGGGACAGAGTATGCCATCGTTGAGGAGATATGTTATGAATGACCATGATAATTGGTCAGGAGATCTACAGAGAAGGCGCCAAGCCGTGAACAGGAGGCAAGTAGATATCTTGCTATGCTAGCTTTGGATACACCGACACATTTTCGACTTTGAAAAAGGGACTCATCGACGACAGTTAATTATGATTTGCGATTGGGTGGTTCGGATAACGCCTTCTCATCATTCTGGATCTTGGTATTTCGACGATTTGTTTTATGGTTGATTTTCTTATGTGCACCGTAGTTGCACTTGATTTGTATTCTCATATATCTGTTGTGCTGATTTTTGTTTTGCGCATACCTACAGCACTTGAGTTTGATTTCTGTACTTTTCGAGATGCTTGATTTCGATTTCATACTTATGGTATACATATGATTTGACTTATGCTTTCGGTATGGTTTCCATGTACTTTTAGTGCCTTGATTTAGTTTTGTGCATGCTAATGCACATGTTTATGAGTTTATACACCGTGGTATATTCGAATTGAATTGAGGTATGTTGTATACCGTTGATTTTGATTGTAATATTCGATAATGTTTTCGTGCACCTTATGCACTTAATTGCGATTCTTGCGCACACTTGGCGCACTTGATGCGATTTTGTGCACACCAGATGCACTAAATCGAGATTTTTCATGCATATCAGATGCACCTGATATTGTTATCGTGCACACCCGTTGCACTGGACAGATCTTTTCGTGCACACCCATTGCACATGATTTTGTTTCTGTGTACCCTCGTGGCACCTGTATTTGGTTTCGATTTCCGTGCGCACCAGACACACGTGGCATTCTTCGTACACATTTTGAGGTTGAGTTCCTTTTGAACGTCATATTTTCATGACTTACATACTACATGGTTTGGTAACTGAACATAACTGGTCTGAGGACAGTACCTGAGTATTTTTACATGTATCGATATTTACCGAAGGGATTTCCAAAAAGGAGCTATAGTCTCAATATTTTCTTACGTGTCCATGATGACACGAAACTTTACGAAGAAAACCCTTCTAAATTATTTTCAAAAGGAGGAACTTGTATGTTAAACAAAAAATATATATGTATAGCTATTTTTCTTATAATGGGCGTTCGCTACTTGTGTCGTGCTACGCGCATCGCACGGCGATTTGAAAAAGGTTTTGCATTCATTTCTATTTGGATGTTTTCACGATTTCACGAGATGCGTACTATACATATGTTGGTATCTTAATTATATCATATTGGTTTTTCTTATTAGATTTTGATGTTTGAACTTCCGCCATGACTCCGATGATTGCGTGATGCTTGATGGAGTTTTGGTTTAGGTTTTTACCCTCGTTTTCATTGCGCATGTATTGCGCTAAGACATGTTTTATGTATTCATGATACTCGGAGCCCCATTGATTTGAGTAACTGATTGAAATGTTTTAAGTATTTGGGGGATTTAAATTTAAATTCGGGGACTGAATTCATTCAAGGGGGAAGATTGTAACATTTCAGAAAATAAAATATTACTTTTGGGAATTTATATAATTAAAATAAAAATTTCATGAATATTATTAAGTATGAGAATTAGTTTTAATGGAAGGGGTATAATTATATATCGATAGTTTGGAAAATATTTGGAAAATTAATAAGAATTATTGATTTTGAAAGAAATTATGTGAATTGAGCATTTATTGATTTTTAAATAATTATTTGTATTCTATGTTAATGCTAAACTTGTTTAATATTTACTAATTATGCACTAATCTTGTTATGTGTTATGACATGCAACATGACATGTTGCAACACTTGTAACATATTTTTGAACCATGGCTTAATTCCTTATTTTTCATTTATGTATGGTTTTTGTTTTGTTTTAAAAAAAAGAGAAAAGAAAAAGAATAAAGAATATGTGGCATGGCATGGAGGTATGGCTACAGAGAGAGAGAGAGAAGAAGAAACTTCTACAACATTCTACCATAGCTTTAACTCTCCCTTCCTCTTTCATTCCCTCATCTTTTTCTTCAACTCCCTCCTCATTCTCCACCTCCTCTTCCACCAAAAAACACTATCATCACCTAGCCAAAACCTTATACCCTCTTCTCTAAAAATGATCACAAGACCATCACAAACCCTATGGAGGCATCAAGACAAGATTTTGATGATTTTGGGCAACACTAGAAATTTCCCTAGTTTCTTCCATGAGGTATATCCTACACACTTAGTTTAGAATTCGAGTTTCTTTAATTTTTATTGTAGTTTAGAGTTGATAAAATGAGGTTTAGTGATAATGGGAAATTTCCAAGATGATGATTAAGGAATTTTATGAGTTGAAAATGTGTGATTGACGTTTAGTAGTGATCATAAACCCCTGTAGTGATAGAAACCCTGACTAAACCAGAGACCAAACCCCAAAATGTGAACTTTGAACTTGGCCGATATCGGATTTTGTGGTATTTGTGATGTGTTATAGAGATCTGCTATAACCCGGGGACCCTAAAAATTATTTAGCAAAGACAGTGAGGTGTGCAGATGACTAGGAAGCTAATCCCAAGACCCGAGACCCTAATCCCAACATTTGGCCGCCAATTTCCTTCTTTTGGCTGCAAATTGTAGCCTTGGTATGAGGGAATTGCCTTGTGCTTGGTCCATGGCTCCATTTTCAATAAATTAGACCTACCCCATATGAAAAATTGGCTAATTTGACCTGAGGCAAATTGCTGATTTTGATTCATGACTTCTTAATGACTTTAGTTTTTGTATTGTATTTTGTCTCGGTCACTTGACATTTGTACGTCGATATCGGGAGTTGTTTGATTATTCTTGCATGCGTAGACCATAGGTCCTAACCTATGTGTGTTTTGTGTGTCGTTTTGGTTTTCGTACGCGATTCCTATTTACGATACTGTGTGTTTATATATGTAGGAACTTTCACGTGGACTTCGGAAAACAAGGAAGAGCGTGGCGTCATCGACTTCGGCAAGTGAGTATCGAGGTGAGTAAATGTATATCTACGGGGGAAGTCTTGTGGATGGCGTATAGCACCCCCGCAAATTCGTAGATTAGGATGTGTATGGTATGTATATGGATAGTGCGGATAGTTAGAAATAGGGTTTTCTAGGAGACCTTAACTGAGATGAAGTGTACTTGGAAGAAGATTGCTCTTAGTTAGTTTCTAGTCGTGGACCCTGTAAATCTACGTTAGCGCCCCGGCCGTCTACAGACGCCAAATGCGGAACAAAAACTTTTAAACTGGCGCTATCGTATACTTTAACCCAGATCTGCCATTATTGCTAAACTAACAAACTGTAAAGAGTGTAGGAATGTTATACCGAACGATCCGAGTCCTTCGTTCTTCAACCATCATCCCACGCTCCGTTGCGGCTGCTCCGATCTCGTCGATCTCCGATGTCCTCGTCGAAGTGGCACCACATGATCGGTTCTTTAAACGGGCTCCCGCCTCTGACTCGAGGCAACTCGATCGTCAAGTTTGCTAAAAGAGACGACCAAGATTGATGTAGAGAATGAGTAGATGACTTTGTCTCACTTCGTCCAAATCCGTGGACGATCGGTTAATGAAGTTGCCGTGGAAATCGGGTGATGGAATGAAATGAACTGTAAAATTCCATACACCCCGAATGCTATCATAATCTTTTCTAACCGAAATGAAATCAACAAGTGAGAGTGTGAATGAGGAGAGAGAGAGGGCAAGCCATATATAGCAAGAGGGAGGTGACCGTAGGAGAGGGGGGTGACCACAAGAGAATGCTTCTCACTTCAAAAATATCTTAAGCAATCCAAAACCATTAATAACAAAGCATGAATCACTAATAACACCTCATCAAGCATTAATGAACCATTAAATGCATCCAATGAAAACTTAACACCATTTAATCCTAGTCACCTCATCTAGAACCTTCTAGAAGAATCCACACTCATCTCAAGAAAAGACAAATCCGTCTTTAACCGAATGTTAAAAGAGGGCTGATAGAAAACTGGAAACTGGCAACTTCCAAAAGTGATCCTGAAACGAATTTCAGGAAAACCCCGAAACTGTATAAATATACCCGCATTTGTATTACGACCGAATACAAATGCAACTGAGACAAAGATATTATACCTACTCAATATAATACTCGGATCCGGCTTAAACCAAAGCCGACCAGTATCATCTGTCCGAAAATCGACACGTGCGTAAACGCACGTGCATTTTCCGAACCCTGCCATAAAACCATACGGCCTCTACAACGTTTCGCCCGAACTTGGGAAACTGTCTGTGGGGGACTCTAATGACTCGTCAGCACCCTGGCAGTGGGTTTAACCACAAACCGTCAGCGGCACTAGCTATGCGTAACGGCTGCCCATGGACTGACCTCAAGGGTGGCCGAGGAGCGAACTCATGGGAGACCGATGAGCGAACTCCTCCGAAAACCCTACTGAGCCTAACAGTGACAATGTATATACAGTCCGGTCCGTTCGTCAATGAGTATCGCATATCTGCCTAGGGGGCTAGCAACGTCAGACCCCCAATAGCAGTATAAGTCATGTCGGAGTGTAGCCCAGAACGCCCTGAGATACTACTGGAATACCTACCAGTAAATCTCCTGCCTCGGCCGAGGGCTTTGCGTAATGGCTCTCCTAGACACAGCACGATCTCGCCCCCGATACCGGGAGAGACGAATCCCCTGCCGATCCGCTCACGTGCCTCCATATGGCTCGGGACTGTACCCAAAAGCTACCTGTTTGCATGAATCCTTTGAGCCGTGGTAGGGTAGAAATCAAAGCACAGTGGGAACTCACACGAGACAAATGACGACCTCAGGTCGATGAACTAACCTGTACACATGTCACCAGGGAACTGCTATCTGACGATAGGTATAGTACTAACTAGCAGATTCCCGGCGAGTCCTGTCCGGTGTACTCATAACCCAATGAGCACCTGTATACATCTTAGGTGATCCAACTGACACCAGTGGCTTGTGAGACCGGCCACCGCCCCTCGTCGGGGTCTCGACTGTATACACTAGTCTACTCCGGAGTATCGATGCCCTGTCTCGAAACTCCCACGACTAGGGACCACAATTAAGGATATGCATATAAACTACCCAACTCTCACGTATATGATCGCCCTCATATAGTTGGTAGTAAAGCAAGATCCTAAGGGCTCTATCAAAGTGTAACATGCAATCAGTCACC
Source organism: Agapanthus africanus (assembly GCA_030015575.1). Classification (NCBI taxonomy): domain Eukaryota; kingdom Viridiplantae; phylum Streptophyta; class Magnoliopsida; order Asparagales; family Amaryllidaceae; genus Agapanthus; species Agapanthus africanus. Next base: position 472,338,833 of record JASDDO010000014.1, read on the forward strand.
TGAACATGTACACGACTGATAAAGGCAAACCAGATAGCATACTATCATCTCGAGTAAGACTGTCCTACCGGGATAGGTCCTCCGCAATCATTGCAATCACGTACCTGCGATCCAATAATTGACTATGAGGGCACTATCTCCAACAATCTCCCACTTGCACTCAAGGCTAATATTGCGGTGTCGACTACTCACAGCCCGTGTGAAACCGAACATCCAACTCCTCTACTAATCAGTTTCACAAAGCCCGTTTGTAAAACTATTGTGTTCGAGAAATAGCCTCGGTGAGTGGATCCGCCTAGAAGTATCTTTCTGTATCTCTCTTAATCTCAAGTTCGCGGAGAAAGCCATCTCCCGAATTGAGTAGTACCTGTCTTAGAACATGTCTGGATATCTGATGGGACCTTAGTTCATAAATGGACTCCATATCCAAACTTCTTAGACTGAATCGATCACTGAACCTAATCAGTATCGGGCACCTTGCTTCCCACAGTATCCTATTGGACCACCTGTCCACAATACTGTCCCTCTTCGTCAGAGGGAAAAACTAAAACTCTGACAGTCACTCTGTCATCCACGTCACCTTTGAAGCCTGGAATGATAATCGTCTCCCGAAGGAGGCTGCCGTCATCAAATCCGTAGAACATGTACTTATGTTCTATAACTGCTTCCTTATGTTTCTCCAGGATTGGATTAATACAAACTTATTGCATCTAGTGCAAAACCAACATTTGGTGTGGTACTTGACATCTCATGATTGACTCAATTTCCTAAGCAAGTGATCTGCCAATCATGCACATCCCTCTCCCCTTTAGTCTATACGACATCTTTAGAGAGGGTGACTCCATCACCTGCAGCTACACCACCATGCTAGGAGTCAACTATTCCAAAAACCATTAGAATATTGTCAAAGTACCCACATTGGGAAACTACCCAAATCCAGATCTAAAACCATAGTTCTAGAGACCAGAATGTCAAATATTATATCCATATCCTGTCTGGAGAAACAACTGTGTGACGACCACAGTACAACCGATCGTAGTATAGGAATTTTACTTCCCACTCTGTGTATGTCATCCAGATACCATGACATCACACCCTACTACCTTCTTAACAGATCCATCCCCTATTCTGATTGAAGTCAAACCAATGACTGTCACATCAAAATTAGATGATCTATCTCCGCTATAACTGCTCAAGTCTATAAATAGACATAAGCTACTTGCCCACCATGCTTCCGTTGCTCCCACTGACTACACCAACCCTCCTACCGGGTCTCATATCCTGGAACAACAGTAGTGTCAAGTCTGGGTAGATAAGAACCTCCCTGTCACCGTCCTTGAGGCTACCGAAGTACCTCTCGGGTGTCTGAGGTTACCTACCATACCTGCGGAGTGGCTATTGGAATGTCAAACCTGATTGAATGTATAGGTCCTATTAAATTTTTCAGTAATCGTTCGCGGTTCTGGAATCACTTCCAGTTCTACCATACTCCCACTATTGTTTTCTGAAAAAGATCCATTTTTACTAAAACTGTGGCGAGTCAAGAACAATATCACTATTGATCTTCTAAATGGTAGAATATCAACCCTCGTCACAACCAGGGTCAACCCACAAACAGCCATTACAGAAACGTGCCCTGAGTTATCCAGTGTCTGGTTTTAATCATAAGCTGGACAACTCCCCGTACCTTAATTTCTTTTAAGGTACGAACTATTCTATATCCAATATAGAAAATTTGGCACTAATTTAATTTGGAACCATATTCAAATCCATGCATCTGTCTCCAGTGCATATCAACTTAATGGAAAGAGGCTAATCAGCATTACTCAACTTAGGAATCCATCCAATTATGAGTAACCTGAAAGAGAAATACGTTTCTCAAAACCATCACTATTATATGAATACCATTCACAAGAATCTACATCTTCGATCTCTTTGAAGAATCCCGATACTTGTGATACCTGGTTCTCTACTTTATTCTTATACCCATAACTTCTCAAAACTTAGACCTTGTATTTCAACGAAACACTTGTCTAAATACTAGAGAAGTTATAAGTAAACAGAACAAAGTACGAGGACCTACCCCTTTGTCCTGATGGACACTTGGACAACATACAATACTCTGTATAAGTCTGCTGAGTTAAACAACTCAAAACTTGTGCGTCGTAGGTAGAAAAATGTACCCTGGCGATTTCCTCAAATATCACCAATTGCAACGAATTCCGATATAATGAGGATGATCACCTAATTCCCAATATCTTACTCCCACTCATCATCTGTAAAACCATACAGATATGAGAATGAAACCTGGTAAATACATACCCTTGGAGTAAGTGTCTAATCGGGAAAACAGTTTTTCTTTAACAATGCACTGAAACATGAAAATGTTTCGTAGGGGTATCCTGGTATTCATAGCAATGCCTCTTCCATAAACTAATTCATGACTTCAACCGTATATTTTATTGCCATCTCTCCAAATCCCTTAATTTGTCTTTAGTCGTTACCTTCTGTACACCATCATTAGGCTAAATGGTTTTCTTCCTTCCCTACCGTTCGGCACCAGCCTATGGTTTGGAAGAAGACTATCCAGTAAGCATAATAGGTGTACCCTCCTAAACCAAGGAGTACTCGCATCTCGAGAGAAGGTGACGATAAAAGACAGCTGAATAATACCTTATTCTTTTAAAGGTGAAATAGGAGCGGCGATGAAGTACGCGGTTTTGGTCGTGAATGATATCAGTCGCAATTTATTTTGCCCTCTTTCTAATCCCTTTATTTTGTCTTTACATATTACCTTCTGCACACCCTACTTAGGCTAATTGGTTTTCTTCATTCCCTACCTTTCGGCACCAGCCTATGGTTTGGAATAAGACTATCCAATAGGCGTAATAGGTGTACTCTCCTAAACCAAGGAGCTCTCGCAACCTGAGAGAAGGTGATAATAAAAGACAACTGAATAAACCAATTCTTTTTCTCCTGAACCTGGATCCATCCCCGAAGAAGTCCCTTCGAGTTCGTATATAACCATACGATGGATCTATCCAATGGAAGTGGATATCCGTAGTAATACGGGTGTTCTGAGAAATTCAAAGGGTAAAAGAAGAAGTGGCAATGACTTATGCAACTCAGACAATCCAAAAGCCAGTATTTTAAGAAGGTTCGGTCAACCTGGTCACTGAGTCAAAGTCTAGGGTCGGTCAAAGGTCGCTGCCAAAGAGAGAGAGAGAAAAGAAACACTCTGCGTGCACTCTAACCTAGATCAGAATGGTCATCATTTTATCTAATCCGGAAACCTCCCACTGTCCTGTCAAATTCTCCTCCAAACCTAAAGAAGAATCAATCGGGATCACCCGAAGAGTAAACCAACTCATCAGTGGGAATCAGGATCCAACTCTCATCGCATGATAACGTGATGGAATGCATCCACGTTACTCATACTCCAGAAGGTATGCGCATACTCGGCAAGTTTCAGTTTCTTTAGAAACTCCTGATATAGTTTTTGCCCCATGCTCTTATAACCTTGGCTTTGGTCAAAATGTCATAAGTCACATGCCAAGTTCTACCCATCACTATCTTGTCAATTTGAACCCACCCGCACATGCCCCTGACTTTGGCCAATCGGCAGAACGACTGTCCCAAACTAACTCATCTATCTATGCAACAATTGAATACCCAGCAGCTACCAAACACTATGCCTTAACTTTGGCTAAAATGCATAGCTTGAATACTACTGAATACCCAAAAGAAGTGACGGAGGGCTACGACTGGTTTTTGGCGAAAAACCTTTAGCGTAGTGAACTTGATATCGCTGAAGGAACCTGATAGCTTTTTAAAATATAGTGGCGAAAACCTTTTGCTAAAGAGGTCACTCCCGGTAAAGGGATCTCGGCTCTTTCCTCGTGGAATGAGGTGCAGGATATTCCACTGAATACCGTATGCAAAGCAATATGTAATTGACTATAGTAAAGTTATTACTCTGACGTAAACTTCTGTCCAAGGGGTCAGTCCCGGTGAAGGGATATCAGCCCTTGCCCCGTCGAATGAGGTGCAGGATATTCCACTGAATACCGCTATGCATAACAAAAGGAAACGTCTTTGCAACAACACTTTTTAAATTTGTTCCAACAACTCAAACAGGTTTGTTATACTTTTCATTGATCAGAATCAACGCAGTCCCATCAATCAATCACACCAGAAAAGAACGAAAATAAAATGTACGTATATGCCATCCGCATTCGTCACTGGGTCCCGTCATCACCCGTTAGGTTACTTAACTAACGACAGAGCGGGGGCTGGACTAGCGCGGGTGTAAAACATATACAACATCTAATAGTATATAAACCAATATACAATAATCGCTCCAGGCGTGAAAATATGCAACATTACAGAAAAGTAATAAGCATCACAGAACAATACAGATATTTGGGATCCCCGAGTTTCACAGAGCCGCTGCTGAAACTCGACGTTCCCCTGTCGTGTGGATAGCCTGCGCAATGAAACCTAGACCCCTACGGGTGCGGCAAGTTACCCGCCAAAACCTAAAGCGAGGTAGTCCCCACAGCATAGTGAATGGAACACCCGGCACTTCACTGAATCCGGTAGCTTGAGCACCCCTCCTTGGGTCAACTTGTACCCCCTACGAGTGCGGCGAATAGTCTGCCAATTCTAGAGTGGGATCCCTCTGCCTCTCAAAGCCATGAGATGCGGACCCGTTGCTTCTCAGAACCCGGCTATCCGTGCACTCCGTCTTGGGGTAAAACCTAGTACAGTAATGAAAAATAGTACAATAGGTACATCGACCGCAACCTGGTCGTACCCCAAAAGAATATTATACAACAGGCAGTGACGGCTGTCCACAAGTTGGACGCTCGCCCCGCAATATCAAATGTACAAATAAACTCAAACTGTACTACCATTGCACACTGCTATCCACCACGACAAATCCGCAACATTACAGCACAACACAGAACATCAACGCGAATGTCACGTTCGCAAACCCGTCTAAAAGAACTATAGCAATCAGACGCTGTTTACCGATCAAATGACATTCCCGGTCGGAGATATAATGTAAGCACTGTAAACTAACGTTTTTAAATTTCGATCGACCAAAGACCAAATATTAAAAAGTGGGCCCCACTGCTTACTGGTGAACAGTAACAAAACCTGGGCCAAAACTTTATATACCAAAAACCCCAAAATCCCACAGAGAACCAACTGACAAAATTTGGGAGCACGTGCTCCCCACGTGGCCGCGGTTGCGCGGCCAAACCATGGGTTTGGCCGCCCTTCCGCGGCAGCTTGGAGGGATCACGACCCCAAATTTTGTCGTGGCTCTTATAATTCCCTGCACAGATTTTTAAGACATCCAGAAATAAATTTTGAGAACGTTTAAAATTAACAGAAACTGTCGGGATAAGAAATTGCGATTTTTGCGATTTTTGATTTCCGGTCGGATCGATGTTTTAAACGCGTTAGCACAAGTTAGTATAGCAAAATGGTTAGGCTCTGATACCACTGTAAATCTACGTTAGCGCCCCGGCCGTCTACAGACGCCAAATGCGGAACAAAAACTTTTAAACTGGCGCTATCGTATACTTTAACCCAGATCTGCCATTATTGCTAAACTAACAAACTGTAAAGAGTGTAGGAATGTTATACCGAACGATCTGAGTCCTTCGTTCTTCAACCATCATCCCACGCTCCGTTGCGGCTGCTCCGATCTCGTCGATCTCCGATGTCCTCGTCGAAGTGGCACCACATGATCGGTTCTTTAAACGGGCTCCCGCCTCTGACTCGAGGCAACTCGATCGTCAAGTTTGCTAAAAGAGACGACCAAGATTGATGTAGAGAATGAGTAGATGACTTTGTCTCACTTCGTCCAAATCCGTGGACGATCGGTTAATGAAGTTGCCGTGGAAATCGGGTGATGGAATGAAATGAACTGTAAAATTCCATACACCCCGAATGCTATCATAATCTTTTCTAACCGAAATGAAATCAACAAGTGAGAGTGTGAATGAGGAGAGAGAGAGGGCAAGCCATATATAGCAAGAGGGAGGTGACCGTAGGAGAGGGGGGTGACCACAAGAGAATGCTTCTCACTTCAAAAATATCTTAAGCAATCCAAAACCATTAATAACAAAGCATGAATCACTAATAACACCTCATCAAGCATTAATGAACCATTAAATGCATCCAATGAAAACTTAACACCATTTAATCCTAGTCACCTCATCTAGAACCTTCTAGAAGAATCCACACTCATCTCAAGAAAAGACAAATCCGTCTTTAACCGAATGTTAAAAGACGGCTGATAGAAAACTGGAAACTGGCAACTTCCAAAAGTGATCCTGAAACGAATTTCAGGAAAACCCCGAAACTATATAAATATACCCGCATTTGTATTACGACCGAATACAAATGCAACTGAGACAAAGATATTATACCTACTCAATATAATACTCGGATCCGGCTTAAACCAAAGCCGACCAGTATCATCTGTCCGAAAATCGACACGTGCGTAAACGCACGTGCATTTTCCGAACCCTGCCATAAAACCATACGGCCTCTACAACGTTTCGCCCGAACTTGGGAAACTGTCTGTGGGGGACTCTAATGACTCGTCAGCACCCTGGCAGTGGGTTTAACCACAAACCGTCAGCGGCACTAGCTATGCGTAACGGCTGCCCATGGACTGACCTCAAGGGTGGCCGAGGAGCGAACTCAAGGGAGACCGATGAGCGAACTCCTCCGAAAACCCTACTGAGCCTAACAGTGACAATGTATATACAGTCCGGTCCGTTCGTCAATGAGTATCGCATATCTGCCTAGGGGGCTAGCAACGTCAGACCCCCAATAGCAGTATAAGTCATGTCGGAGTGTAGCCCAGAACGCCCTGAGATACTACTGGAATACCTACCAGTAAATCTCCTGCCTCGGCCGAGGGCTTTGTGTAATGGCTCTCCTAGACACAGCACGATCTCACCCCCAATACCGGGAGAGACGAATCCCCTGCCGATCCGCTCACATGCCTCCATATGGCTCGGGACTGTACCCAAAAGCTACCTGTTTGCACGACTCCTTTGAGCCGTGGTAGGGTAGAAATCAAGGCACAGTGGGAACTCACACGAGACAAATGACGACCTCAGGTCGATGAACTAACCTGTACACATGTCACCAGGGAACTGCTATCTGACGATAGGTATAGTACTAACTAGCAGATTCCCGGCGAGTCCTGTCCGGTGTACTCATAACCCAATGAGCACCTGTATACATCTTAGGTGATCCAACTGACACCAGTGGCTTGTGAGACCGGCCACCGCCCCTCGTCGGGGTCTCGACTGTATACACTAGTCTACTCCGGAGTATCGATGCCCTGTCTCGAAACTCCCACGACTAGGGACCACAATTAAGGATATGCATATAAACTACCCAACTCTCACGTATATGATCGCCCTCATACAGTTGGTAGTAAAGCAAGATCCTAAGGGCTCTATCAAAGTGTAACATGCAATCAGTCACCTGAACATGTACACGACTGATAAAGGCAAACCAGATAGCATACTATCATCTCGAGTAAGACTGTCCTACCGGGATAGGTCCTCCACAATCATTGCAATCACGTACCTGCGATCCAATAATTGACTATGAGGGCACTATCTCCAACAGACCCGCAGTGTATAGGTTGTCACACACACACACACACACACACACACACACAAACACATGCACACACGTGATATGAGGCGGGTGTATATGCATATATGTATATATATATATGGATGCGTTGATATATATATAGTATACATATACGTATAAGATGAGGATATGCGATGTTAAATGGATATGAGTCGATATGATCGGGCATGATGCCGTGAGATTTTGATATGTGAGTGAGTCGTGATATGATATTATAATGGATCGTTCGGCGATGTGTATTCATACATACGATAATATGTGTTTGATGATATTAGAATGTACGAGACTTTAGAACAGTACCCCTAATCATGATATTGTACAATGATGATACCATATGAATGATGATGTATACATGATATTTGACCGTACCCCCGATTTTGGTGATGCCGCACGATGGATTTTACCGTACGAGGTATATATATAATGATTGATCCGCCCTCTTTACTCGAGGATGTTGTACTATGAGTTATACAGTACGTGACGTTGTGAGGCTGGATCGCCGACTACTAGGTATATCGACTCGGAATTTAGGTTTATTTTCTTATCCTTCCGACTAGTTTCTTAGTTAGTCTCTTAGTTGTTTAGGTAGATGCTAGACTAGGCTCGAGCCATACCTATTTTCAAAACTAACGAATTGTGAGTATTTTTAAAGTCAGCCCGAGCGATACTACGGATTTTTCAATGGACGTATCTTTTATCAAAAACCCCGTAAGACCTACTTTTCTAAAAATCACGATTCGTGCTATTTTAAAACACTAAAACCGTTTGACTCATACATTGATATGTATATTTTATAAGGCTACATTTACTATTCACTTGTTCTGTTATTTTTATGTCGTTCTCATTGCATTTGCATATTTATTACATGTGTTTTCTTTGGCTATTATGAATCTCGTCTGTTAGGACACCAGCACCATTACCGATGATGTGTATGTTCCATGTACACTTGCTTACCGGCTCACACACATCATCATCGGTAATTGCCATGTCACGTACACTTTAGAATATGTCACTTCATTGGTATAACCTGCTAGCTGATAGTTTCAACATATTATTCGTATGCTTGCACTCATATTCTAGTTTAGATATTGCATTCCTTACTTAGATACCCCATGCATTTATATATTCATTCGGTTATGCAATATTGTGGGATTTATGCCGAGATTCACTGCTTATTGACTCTTGGTTTTGGGATTTTCCATGAGATTTCTGGATTTGGGAGAAAACCGCAAGAATTTTATAAACTCAATATCATTTTAAAAATGCAAGTTGCGGTTTTCTCGTGATGTGATGTATATGCCGTCCACCATGAGTTTTCCTGATTGAGTTAGTTTTCGAGACCCGATTCGAGGAGTAGGATGAACCATTTCGGGTATATGGTGGACCCGGTATGATACCCGGGGCAAGAAGCTCGAGTTGTAAACGATGAGCCTGGCATGGGCCGGCTACCTACCGGTGATATTTGGCGCGGCGGATATCCGGAGGATACCGACCGAAGTCGTGAGATTTGGTGATATGGGCCGATCCGGACTGACGGAGCCCAAGATTTGAGGATTTTGTGTCGATGTTTAACACAGATTTCTATCGATTTCATTGATGATTCTCCAGTTTTTATGCTAAAATTTTACTAATATAAGAATACATCTTTCTCAGACAGACATATCCTGATTTCATGTTACTTATTCATTCATGATGCATTCATACATCATATATAAGACATGTTGCTACTTTGTGACATGGACACGAGTACTTGGTATTACACTTATGCTTAGATTATCACCCTTGCCACTGCTAGGGTTTCAGCGTTATATTATGAGTATATTATTGTTCGACCTAGGAGATCGTCAGACAAGCGATTTCTACCCGGTGATGTCTTCTGCTCACGAGTTGGCAACTGACCCCCGTTGTGACACAGTTTCTTGCAGGTTTAACCGTATAGGTTCCATAGTGGCTTGCTGGTGTTGGAGATAGTGCCCTCAAAGTCAATTATTGGAAAGCAGGTACGTGATTGCAATGATTGAGGCAGGACCTATACCGATATGACAGTCTTGCTCGAGATGATAGTTTGTTATCTGGTTTGTCTTTATCATAGCATACATGCTTTAGTTCACTATTGCATGATGATAGAGCCCATAGGATTCTTGCTTGACTGCCAGCAGTATGATGGCGATCATATACGTGGGAGCTGTGGTCTGTAAGCACATCCTTAAAGTGTCCCTAGTCATGGGAGTTTCAAGATAGGGCATCGATACTCCAGAGTAGACTAGTGTATACAGTCGAGACCCCGACGAGAGGCAATGGCCGGTCTCACAAGCCATTGGTGTCAGTTGGATCACCAAAGATGTATACAGGTTCTCATTGGGTTATGAGTACACTGGACAGGACTCGCCGGGAACATGCTAGTTGGTATTATACCTAGCGTCAGATAGCAGTTCCCTGGTGACATGTGTACAGGTTAGTTCATCGACCTGAGCTCGTCATTTGTCTCGTGTGAGTTCCCACTGTGCTTTGATTTCTACCCTACCACGGCTCAAAGGAGTCGTGCAAACAGCTCTTTTTTGGGTACAGTCCCGAGCCACATGGAAGCAAGTGAGCGGATCGGCAGGAAATTCATCTCTGCCGGTATTGGTGGTGAGATCGCGCTGTGTCTAGGAGAGCCATTACACAAAGCCCTTGGCCCAGGCAGGAGATTTACTGGTAGGTACTCCAGTAGTATCTCAGGGTGTTCTGGGCCACTCTCTGACACGACTTATACTGCTATTGGGAGTCTGACGTTACCAGCCCCTAGGCCGATATGCGATACTCATAAACGAACGGACCGGACTGTATGTATATTGTGACTGTTAGGCTCAGTAGGGTTTAATTATGAGTTCGCTTGTCAGCTTCCCTTTCAATCAATACATAGGCAACCGTTATGTACAACCAGTACCTCTGACGTGCTAGTGGTTATACCTAGTGCCAGTGTGTTGATGAGTCATTAGAGTCCCCAACCGACACTTTCCCAAGTTCGGGTGAAACGTTGTAGAGGCCGTATGGTTTTATGGAAGGGTTCAGAAAATGCACGTGCGTTTTTCGCACGTGCCATTTTTTGGGCAGATAATACTGGTAGGCTTTGGTTTAAGCCGGAACCCAGTATTATACTGTGTAGATATAATATCTTTGTCTCAGTTGCATTTGTATTCGGTCGTAATACAAATGTGGGTATGTTTTATACTGTTACGGGGTTATCCTGAAATTCGTTACGGGGTTATCCTGAAATTCGTTTCAGGATCACTTTTGGAAGTTGCCGGTTTCCGGTTTTCTATCAGCCGTATTTAACATTCGGTTAAATGCGGATTTATCTTTTCTTGAGATGAGTGTGGAAGTTTCTAGATGGTGACTAGGATGGTGACTAGGCTTGTGAGTCATTAGTGCATTGATTATTGCATTAATGGTTTTGGTGACTAGGTTATATGATTCATCCTTTGCTTTAATTGTGTTCACACAAGGTGTTATGTGACTCATCCTCTTCATTGACCTTGTGATCACCTCCTCCTCTCCTACACTCACCTCCCTCCCCTCTATATAGTGGCCGGCCTGCCCCCCTCTTGTGGGATGATGGTGGTTACTCACTAGGGAAAAGATTATGATAGATTTGTATATGGAAATTTCATATAGCTCAAATTCTTATCACCCGATTCCAAAAGGCAACTTCATTAACCGTTCGTCCATAGCTTTGGACGTAACGAGACAAAGTGTTCTACTCATTCTCTACATCATCTTGGTCGTCTCTTCTAGCAAACTTGACGATCGAGTTGCCTCGGTTCAGAGGCGAGAGCCCGTTTAAAGATCCGTCGACGTGGTGCCACCTGGACGAGAAAATTGGAGATTCAGGAGATCGGAGCAGCCGCAACAAAGCGTGGGATGATGGTTGAAGACCGAAGGACTCGGATCGTTCGGTATAACTCTTCTACCCACTTTGTAGTTTGTTAGTTTAGCTTTAATGGCAGATCCGGGTTATAGTACGCGATAGCGCCAGTTGTAAAAAGTTTTAGTTCCGAATTTAGCGTCTGTTAGACGGCCGGGGCGCTACCGTGGACTTACAGTGGTATCAGAGCCTCACCATTAAGCTATACTAACTTGTGCTAACACGTTTAAAACATCGATCGAACGGGATTTCAAAAATCACATTTTTTAGTGCTAAACTTTCTGTCTATTTTAAAACAAGTCTAAAAATTATTTTGCATATCACAGAAAATTGAGCAGGGTGTTTGAAGAGTTACGATAAAATTTGGACACGTGTTACCACTATACCGCCGCGGAACCGCGGTCAAAGCTTGGGTTTGACCGCGGAACCGCGGCCAGTATGTGGCAACAGTGGACCAAATTTTTCGAGTGTGTTTGATAGGTAGAGTTTTTGCGTGCTTAGTTTATTACCGCAATCAAGACCGTTTCACTTGTAGCTAGCCGGTTGAGTACGGGTCGTCCGCAGGGAGATGGTAATCTTTTTCTATGTGTTTTAACGAGTTAAGTCCAAATGTCCAGGTTTGTTTTGAGATTAACTATGTGCTAAAATGATATATAAAGAGAGCTTGTTAGGGTTAGGATTAGGTTAGTTTGTCTTAGGAGTCGCTCACTTCTTTCGTTGCCACTCTTAATATCGGTGTTATGGTAATCGGCAACAACGGGGATTAGCACGACTAGGAAGGAACTTGCGAGTATAAGCTAGGCTTTCCAACGCATAAGTTCATCCTTTTGGTGCTTGTCCGTCCGTTCTTGGCTCTTAGCCTTAACCTTCGGTTAATTCAACCACAACCGGTCTCACTAAGGAATCACCGCTATCATGTAGGATAGGGTGCCGTAGGGAGCGGATTGTGGTTGAATTAACGGGAGTCCGAATTAAGATGTTGGGAAAGAAAAGAGTGAGAGAGATTTCCTTCTCTCAAACGTTCTTTATCCTACCCTAAAAAGTATGAAAAATACTCACCCATTATAAGAAAAAGAAAATAAAACAAAGGAGGAAGATAGAAAGAAAGTGGTTAGAAGATTAGAACTAGCTATTTGAGACCTCACCTTGGCAAGGATCAAGCTTAAGCATCATTGTTGTTTAAGGATAAAGAAAAAGAGAACAAGAAAGAAACTAACAACAAATAAAAACAACTAGATTAGCAAATGAAAATTACAAGAAATTATAATTAACAAAAGAACAAGACAAGCATGATAACAAAGAGAACTCTTTTATTCATTCTTCACTCACAAAAGCTCAGTACAAGTTTTTAATGGAGAAGAGATGAGAAGAGGAAGAAGAATAACAACATGTATTCTAAAATCTAAATACAAGAATAAGCACCCTTGGCTTTGGCAAGTTCTGGACTATTTATAGGCAGGAAACAGAAATTCTAGGGCAACATTCTGGACCATCATGAAAAGACAAAAACAGCCCGTGAAAATTCATCAGCCGACAAGCCTGTACGGCCGCGGATCCGCGGCCTAAGCATGCTTATGCCGCGGTTCCGCGGCCTTACTAGGGAATTGGGATGACGAATTTTTAGGGTTTCCTTGGTTTGTAGTCCTCTTGAGTTTGGTATAGTACTTTTCTCAGAATCCCTTCACATTTCTTCCAAATTTTCAGCAGATCAAAAGGTGATGTGATGTGGATCTTTTGCCATGATTTTCTTGAGCTCCGCGTAGATATGTTGGATCTTGTGTTGACATTGAGCTTTGTGCATGAAAATGACATTGATTTGCCATTTTGTCTCTTAAACTGGTATGCGGCAACATACGAATAGAGAGCGGAGACCCGTGTTTTATCTGTGGTTGGCAGTAATCCGGAATTTGTCGTGCTTTTCCATGAATTTCACTGTTTAGAGCTGAGAACCTGTATCCTGCAATTGACTAGCAAACACGGCTCAAGAGTACCTACCGATAAGCAATGTGATAAAAATTGGGCGGTATAAAAATGCAAAAATCTGATATGAACAAATACCCCCAAAACTTATCATTTGCTCGTCCCGAGCAAAGCCAATTTATTCACAAAAAATTCCTGACCTCACTTTCGCAGGGAACGCGATTGCACTGAGCATGTGCAACAAGCAGCTAAACCTCTAGTTGTCCCTAGTAGGAGGAGTGTTGTCTCCTGAGGGTTTTCAGCAGATACTACCCACAAAATCCGGTCAATCTAGTTTTGCAAAATAACTATGATTCAAACCCTAAAGTTTTGTTTCAGAAAATAACAATTCTATTATCCTAAGTCTAGACTATCGAACTTTATTTTTCACATCTCGCTTCTTATTTAACTTAAGATTTTATATGTCTTTACGTGAAGTGCAAATAGTGTCGTTAAGTTCCAGAAGGGTCGAATAAAGTCTTCATGTCATACAATAAAGCCTAGATAAAATTTTTAAAAGGATCACATAAGTTTTATAAAAAATTAAGCATTTTTCAAGTTTCGTTTTCCAGTAAGGTTTCAACTTCAGAATTTCTATCTTCTTTAACAGGAAACTAGGTCTTATTTTTCACTCCACCTTTCTCTTGTTTTCATTTAATACACACCTCTGTGAACGTGCAATAGTCTTTATCATAGAATAAAACCTTCATATCTCCGCTAGAAATATTTTTTTCTAAAAGCCTGTCTTTTGTCAAGATTATTCTCACACAAAGAACCGTTAGGAATTTTAAATCGGAGAGAACACTTGCTTGACTTTGCTTTAATCTGGAATTTCTAGGCTTCTTAACGAGCTTTGGGCCAATGCACCCAAACCAGTTGGCTTTAAGGCATTAGGTGTAGAGACACCCCAGCGGACTTAATTACTCAAGTTACCTAGGCCCAAACACAAAAGACACTTTAGCATGAAAATTATGATGATTCAATGCGAACGAAGATATAACCGATAGTTCAGTTATTTTTTTTGGATAAAAGACGTGTTTAGTGGGTTAGGTGTGTAATCATTCCAATCAAGTTTCAGATGGGTTATTCTTCAGAATTAGTTCCAATTAAGGCATCAATAACATTCCTTCATATTCGCTTCACTTCATAAACTATTCTTGATATTACTTATTTCAGAACAAACCTATTTGATCCTCAGAAAATCATTTATCCATTTAAAAGTTTTTTAGACATAAAAGACTTGTCATCTAATTTCCAAAACTCACGACACGTGTAGTGTGATGTAAGACGTATATCAGCTATGGTTAACTTCAAAGGAGAGTTATCTATCAGGTTTTCAAAATCTAAAAATAAGATTTAGTTATTCTTATCTTATCAGACAAAACCGTCGAAATGTTGAATCAGAGTTCTCCCACTAGCTAACTAGACATAAAAGTTTTTATGTTTTTAGAAATTTTTCTGATTTTTATGGATTTTAATATGCAGATGCAAAATATACATATAAATGCGAAGGTTAGAAATGCGTACCGAGCGTACCCCCAAACTTAAACTGGACAGTGTCCTCACTGTCATAGCATGAAGAGATCATTTGAAGGGTCAAAATTGTCGGGTAGATATACAAATTTTTTTTGTTTATGTTTTTAAAGAGTAAAAATGGAAAAGAATATCCACACATAAATACAAAATGGTGTATACATACCCCCAAACTTATTTGGAACAGTGTCCACTGTTCTTGGCTGGATAACCGAAATTTGGTGGTAGGCAGAAGAAGATTATGCAGGGTAAACCGGCTCCTGTAAGACCAGGAGCTCCTCTGTTGGTTCGGCGCTAAGATACGGTTTAAGTTGGTGTCCATTTACTTTGAAAAATGAACCGTCCTTTGGATTCTCAAAATCCACAGCGCCATGCGGATACACATTCCGCACAAAATACGGCCCTTTCCAGCGAGATCTGAGCTTTCCTGGATGGAAGTGTAGCCGGCTGTCGTAAAGCAGTACTTGTTGACCAAGTACGAAAGTTTTGCGTAAAAGGTATTTATCGTGAAACACCTTCATTCGGTTCTTAACGACAACCGTGTTATCGTAAGCCTCATCCCTAAGCTCGCTCAATTCGTTCAGTTGCAGCTTCCGATGGCTGCCCGCATCTTCGAGAGACAGATTCAGCTCTTTTATCGCCCAAAATGCGCGATGCCCTATTTCGACAGGGAGGTGGCAAGCCTTTCTGTACACAAGCCGATAGGGAGACATGCCAAGATCGGTCTTATAAGCCGTTCGAAATGCCCAAAGGGCATCAGTGAGTTTCAACGACCAATCCTTTCGGTTCTTTGAAACCGTTTTCTCCAGTGTCTGCTTGATTTGCCGATTTGAAACTTCAGCTTGCCCACAGGTTTGGGGATGGTAGGGCGTAGATAGCTTATGATTAATGGAATATTTCCGCATCAAGGCCTCGAAAGTGTTTTTGCAGAAATGAGTTCCATTGTCACTAATGATCGCTCGGGGGTGCCCAAACCGGAAGAAAATGTTTTCTTTAAGAAACCTAACGACAACCTTGTTGTCGTTAGTCCGGCTGGGCACAGCCTCGACCCACTTAGAGACGTAATCAACAGTGAGAAGGATGTACAAGTTCCCGAAAGAGCTGGGAAACGGCCCCATGAAATCTATCCCCCAAACGTCGAAAATCTCCACAACCAACATTGGTTGGAGCGGCATCTCGTTTCTCCGGGATATCCGGCCCAAGTGTTGGCACCGGGAGCAAGTCTTGCAATAGTCATGAGCGTCTTTGAAGAGTTGTGGCCAGCAGAAACCACATTGCAAGATCTTCTCAGCTCTCTTTCTGGGGCCAAAATGCCCGCCACATGCTTGATCGTGGCAAAATGACAGCACACTCTTGAATTCATCGTCAGGGACACACCGATGAATAATCTGGTCGGGATAGAACTTGAACAGATAGGGTTCGTCCCAGTAAATTGTTTTACTTGGGATAAGAATCGAAGTCTGTCCTGACTTGACCATTTAGTCGGGAGTAACCCTGTGGCCAAATAGTTCACAAAATCTGCGAACCAGGGTTCGCGAGATACTGTGAAGAGTTGTTCATCCGGAAAAACGTCATTGATCGGAAGTTGAGGTGATGGCGAAGAAGGAAGTCGTGAGAGATGGTCGGCGACTACGTTTTCACATCCTATTTTGCCCTTGATGATAAGGTCAAACTCTTGAAGCAAGAGGATCCAACGTATCAGCCGAGATTTTGCATCTTTCTTCGCAAAAAGATGGCGCAGAGCAGAATGGTCTGTGTTGACAATGACTGGAGAGCCGATGAGATAGGGCCTGAACTTTTCTAAAGCAAATACAACAGCCAAGAATTCCTTCTCAGTTGTTGTATAATTAAGTTGGGCGTCGTTCAGGGTTCGGCTAGCATAATAGATTACGTGCGGCATCTTGTTGATGTGTTGTCCAAGGACAGCACCAATGGCAAAGTCGGATGCATAGCACATAAACTCAAATGGGTGCGTCCAGTCAGGTGAAGAAAGAACGGGAGCAGAAGTGAGTGAGCTTTTTAATGACTCGAACGCAGTCACACAGCTCGAGTAGAAGTCGAATGGCGTGTCCTTGGCCAGTAGAAGAGTCAAGAGCCTAGCAATCTTGCTAAAGTCCTTGATGAACGGTCTATAGAAACCGGCATAGCCAAGGAAGGCTCGGATGTCTCTGACGCATCTGGGAGGAGGGAGATTGGAAATGACCTCAATCTTCGTTTTGTCAACCTCTATGCCATTTTGCGAAATGATATGTCCTAAGACAATACCTTCGCGCACAATGAAGTGGCACTTCTCCCAATTCAAAGTGAGGTTCTTGTCCTTATATCGGGTAAGGACAGCATTGAGATGCAGCAAACACTCGTTAAAGGAATCGCCGAAGATAGAGAAATCGTCCATGAAGATCTCCAGGAATTTTTCCACCATGTCTGAGAAGATTCCCATCATACACCGCTGGAAGGTAGCGGGCGCATTGCATAACCCAAAGGGCATGTGACGATATGCGAACGTGCCGAAAGGACAAGTGAATGTGGTCTTGTCCTGGTCTTTTTCGGCGATGGGAATCTGATTATAGCCGGAGTAGCCATCAAGAAAGCAGTACTACTCGTGTCCGGCCAAGCGTTCAAGCATTTGGTCAATGAAAGGTAGCGGAAAGTGATCCTTCCGCGTTGCGGCGTTGAGTTTTCTGTAATCGATGCATACTCGCCACCCAGTTTTGGTGCGAGTAGGTATTAACTCGTTTGCCTCGTTAGTGATAACCATTATGCCTGATTTCTTGGGGACAACGTGAATGGGGCTAACCCACTGGCTATTAGAGATAGGGTAAATGATACCACTATCCAGACACTTTACGATTTCCTTTTTCACAGCCTCATTCATGAATGGGTTGAGTCTTCTTTGTGGATCCCTGGCTGGTTTGGCATCATCCATTAGATGAATGTGATGTTCAACGATCAGGGGACTAATCCCCTTGATGTCCACCATGGACCAGCAAAAGCTTTCCTATTGCTGTGCAAGAAAGCAAGGAGGGCTTTCTCTTGCTCTGGACCTAGAGAAGCCGAGATGATAACAGGGAGGGTCTCGTTCTCACCCAAGTAAGCGTACTTAAGGTGAGACGACAAAGGCTTGAGTTCGAGCGTTGGAGGTGAAACGATTGAAGGCAAGATTGGTGAAAAGGTCTCGAACTCAAAGGATTCCAGCAAAGGTTCAAAACGAGTGTAAGCGACCGAGTTGGATGGTTTAGGTAACTCATCCGGAAATTCGAAGGATTCAAACTCGGGTGGTGAGTTGCTAAGATCGTTCGAGAAAGTGAAACACTCGTAGTCATTATCGGGCACAGAAACAGCAGCAGGTTCGAAGAGGAACGAACTAGTGGCGTTAAGGTTATCGTGATCGAACAAAAACTCCTCGAATTCACACTCTTCGGGGGTGATCTCCTGGATTGAGCAAACCTCTAGTATATGAGCATTAGGTTCGGTGGGCTGATTCCCCAACCTAAAAATGTTGAGTTCAATTGTCATGTTTCCAAAAGATAGGTTCATCGAACCATTGCGACAATTGATCACAGCATTTGAGGTTGCAAGGAATGGGCGATCGAGTATCACCGGAATTTGATTCCGGTGGTTAGCTACAGGCTGTGTGTCTAATACAATGAAGTCAACGGGGAATATGAAGTCCCCAACCTTGATTAACACAACTTCTAGCTCACCCCTAGAATGGGTGATTGATCGGTCGGCCATTTGAAGAGTACAGTGTGTGGGTTTCTGCTCTCCTACACCTAATTGCTCATATACTGAGTACGGAAGCAGGTTAACACTGGCACCAAGATCTAATAGTGCGTGGTTGATGTTCTTATCCCCAATGGTAATAGAAATCGTAAGATAGCCAGGGTCCTTCCGTTTTTGCGGTAAAGATTGGGTAAGAGCATCACTCACAGCACTAGCCAAGAAAACTTTCTTGGGTACCTGAGATTTCCTCTTTTTCGTGCACAAGTCCTTTAAGATTTTTGCGTAGGACGGGACTTGTTGGACAACATCTAAAAGGGGAATGTTGATGTTAACCTTCTTAAACAACTCCGGAATTTTCTCCATTTGTGGATTTTGTTTATTGGACCTCAACCGGTTTGGAAATGGAACGTTTTTAAAATTGGTTTAGTCCAATGCTTGTGGAGGAGATTGTGGAGCTGGAACGGATCCCAGAGTTGGTGTTTTCGTGGAGTGATAAGTGGGTCCATTCAGAGCAGAAGAAGAAGAAGAAGAAGAAGAGCCTTTTGACGAATGGAGAATAGGCTCAGAAGACGAAGAAGAAGAAGAAGCGGCCGGGGTGTCATTATCCTCAATTGTTGTGCCGATGTTGTTGTGCAGCATCCTTCCCGATCTCAATGTAGTCACGGTACTCACATTATGGTTCTGTTGCTCAAGAGCAACATATACATTTTGTGGGTGACCGGGATTTGGGAGTGGTTGAGATGGAAGCTTCCCGTTTTCTCGCACGCTTAGCGCCGCATTCAGCTGTGCAATCTGGGCTTCGATGGTCTTGATGCTTTGCCCGTGTGCAGCAGTGTGTTGCACCAAAGACTGAATAGACGACTGGATGTTGGCGGTGGATTGTGTCGATTGTTTAACGAACGCCTCCAGACTTCGTTCTAGCGAGGAAACCTTATCGTTGTTTGACGGAACAAAGTTGTTTTGCGGAAAAGAATTGTTGGGTGCAAAGTTGTTCGTCTGATTTTGAAAAGGTTGGGGTTAGAAGGGTTGCTGAAATTGATGTTGAGTTTGTTGTTGCGCTTGTTGTTGCGGAGGAGGTGGCCTCTGGAAATTGTTGCCTTGGAATTGCTGCCGGTTCTGATTCCAGGCGAAATTGGGGTGGTTCCTCCAACCGGGATTGTAGGTGGAAGAGTATGGATCATTTCCCGGTCTTTGCTGAAATGCAGCATTAACTTGATCCTGTCCTTGAGATGGTGGATTTTAAGGACACTCTTCGGTTAAGTGAGAAGGATCGGAACAATAAGCACAAATGGTACGAAGGGGAAGAACAAGGCAGGAGCAGGAGATGAAAATTTGCTATCTATCGCTTCAAGTTTTCTCGTTATTGCAGCCATTTCAGCTTTCATCGCAATAGAGACATCAAGTTGGTGAATTCCTACCCTAGACTGACCAGTAGAAGTGGAGGAAGAAGAAGAAGAAGTTGGTCTGGAGCTCTCCCATTGAAGCGTTTGTTCCGCAAGGTCGTCGAAGAATTGCCACGCTTCCTCATCAGATTTCGATAGGAAGTGGCCCTGACAAATGGTTTCCAACAACTGCTTGGTTGCTGGGTTCTGGCCCTCGTATAAGGTTTGGCAAAGTTTCCATTTCTCAATACAGTGGTGAGGGCACTGAACAAGAAGGTCTTTATACCAGTCAAAGCACTTCCAGAAGGGTTCAGAAGGAAGATGAGAGAATTGGTTGATTTCGTTACGGATCCTTGCGGTTTTATGATTCGGATAGAATTTCTTGAGAAACGCTTTCATAAACTCGTCCCAACTGGTTATGGAGTGGGAAGCGGTGATATACAACCATTTTTCAGCAAGATCGCACAAAGTGAACGGAATGACCCGTAGCCGTATAGCATCGTCCGATAGCTGGGTAGTTTTCATCATGGCACAAACATTTTGGAACTTGTTGATGAAGATATAGGCATCTTCAGATTCAAGCCCATGAAATTTCGGAAGCATGTTAATGAAGTGGGGCTTAATTTCAAAATTATCCTCATTGGCCGGTGGAAGGGAAAGACAAGTGGGAAGTGCAGAACGGGTGGGATAGAAACGATCCTGGAGCGCGATTCGCTGCGGCGCTACAACAGGCGGTGGTGGTGGGTTATTTGCATCCGTAGGAGGTGGAGTCAATCCCGGGGGAGTCAAAGAGATGTTTGGATTAAATCCTGACATCGCGGAAGAAGAGGTTGGTGATGGTGAAGGCGAGGATGTATGAACAGAATTCCGGTCAACGTCGGAGTTAGCCGGCAAAGGTAAGGGTGAAAGAGGCGTGGATGGAGTTTCGACGTCTGAGTCGATCGCGTAGTCGGTAGTGACTAACGTAACGCGGACTAGACGGGCGCTAGTCTCCCGAGTCCAAGCGGAAATACACTAAACGAGTTTAGTATAGTCAAAGAGAAAAAGGTGAGGGTAAGAAAACGTCAATGGAGAAATACGATAGGAGGTGGGTGAAAAATGGATTCTGGCGACAAAGGGCAAGTTTTTATAAAAAAAAATTTGTTTTTTTTTGTGTTTTTTTTTCTTTTTAGAAAGAGCTTTACAGAAATATGTACGGACTTACGGCTTCAAGAAATCACAAACAAGATATGCACAATCACACCTAGATCTAGGGTCACCTAGGTCAGCTAGACAGCTCCTAACTGTTCCAAAGGGCTACAAATAGGACCTCAAACCGCCTCTTCTCCGCCAATTGCGGCCAGGTAAGTGCCAGGTAAGTGGGAGGCTCCCCACTACGTAAGTAGTGGTCCTAATTAAGTAACCACTTGCCTTGGACACACTTGCCTAGACACAGCAAAGTCAGGATAGGATAAACGGCCAATGCTTGTAACTAGTCCTCTGTCCTATTGAGCGCGAAGTCCTTAGGGCTGAGTCTAGTATTTTTTAATTAAACAATGGTCAATGCATATGCTTTTTGTGATTTCTGGGGTCCTGGGAAGGGTGATGAAATCCCCACCCAATCTGGATTGGTTTCAAGCCCCTTAAAGTCTGTATTAATATATGCAAAGCAGTAACAATCAACTGCAAACAATTTTTATTTTAGCGCGGCGCAAAGAATCCTGCACAAAAACAATTTATTGGAAAGGGGAAGAGAGTTTGCGCAAACAATGCTGCAGAAAACACAGTTCAGTGGAGTTCAGAGGAGTGGGGAGGAGAGCAGAAGGACTCACAGAGATTTTAGGGTTTTGAGGGCACCAAATGGCCGCGGTTCCGCGGCCAGAGGGCTCTTATGCCGCGGTTCCGTGGTAGGAATGATGTGTTGGCCCTTCAAATTTCTTGCAGGTGCTGGTCTGGGTGTCCTCTTCAGTTTTGAATCCCTTGAATCTGGCTTTGCTCTCTGGATCTGCTCCAGAATTTTACAGTAGACCGTTGGTTCTTGCCTTGATCCGTCGCGGTGTAGCCACGGGATATGTGTCTAACATCCCACGTCTTTGGCACTGAACTCGACCGTCTTTTTATCCTTCACACTTGCACAAAAACTAATCAAAAATAACAAGATGGTTTTTTACAATGTAAATTTTTTTTGTTTTGTTTTTCGGTTATATTTATATTCACAAATTAACCCGAAATTACATAAAGAAATAAACTACCGTCTCCCCGGCAACGGCGCCATTTGATTGGTAGAGTTTTTGCATGCTAAGTTTATTACCGCAATCAAGACGGTTTCGCTAGTAGCTAGCCGGTTAAGTACGGGTCGTCCGTAGGGAGATGGGAATCTTTTTCTATGTGCTTTAACGAGTTAAGTCCAGTTTTCCAGATTTTGTTGTGATTAATTAAGTGTTAAAATGATATGTAAAGAGAGCTTGTTAGGGTTAGGATTAGGTTAGTTTGAGTTAGGAGTCGCTCACCTCTTTCGTTGCCCCTCTTAATATCGGTGTTACGGTAATCGGCAACAACGGGGATTAGCACGACTAGGAAGGAACTTGCGAGTATAAGCTAGGCTTTCCAACGCATAAGTTCTTCCTTTTGGTGCTTGTCCGTCCGTTCTTGGCTCTTAGCCTTAACCTCCGGTTAATTCAACCACAACCGGTCTCACTAAGGAATCACTGCTATCATGTAGGATAGGGTGCCGTAGGGAGCGGATTGTGGTTGAATTAATGGGAGTCCGAATTAAGATGTTGGGCAAGAAAAGAGTGAGAGAGATTTCCTTCTCTCAAACTTTCCTTATCCTACCCTAACAAGTATGAAAACTACTCACCCATTATAAGAAAAAGAAAATAAAACAAAGGAGGAAGATATAAAGAAAGAGGTTAGAAGATTACAACTAGCTATTTGAGACCTCAACTTGGCAAGGATCAAGCTTAAGCATCATTGTTGTTTAAGGATAAAGGAAAAAAGAGAACAAGAAAGAAAAAAACAACAAATAACAACAACTAGATTAGCAAATAAAAATTACAAGCAATTATAATTAACAAAAGAACAAGACAAGCATGATAACAAAGAGAACTCTTTTATTCATTCTTCAATCACAAAAGCTCACTACAAGTTTTTAATGGAGAAGAGGAAGAAGAATAACAACATGTATTCTAAAATCTAAATACAAGAATAAGCACCCTTGGCTTTGGCAAGTTCTGGACTATTTATAGGCAGGAAACAGAAATTCTAGGGCAATATTCTGGACCATCATGAAAAGACAAAACATCCCCTGAAAATTCATCAGCTGACAAGCCTGTACGGCCGCGGATCCGCGGCCTAAGCATGCTTATGCCGCGGTTCCGCGGCCTTACTAGGGAATTGGGATGACGAATTTTTAAGGTTTCCTTGGTTTGTAGTCCTCTTGAGTTTGGTATACTACTTTTCTCAGAATCCCTTCACATTTCTTCCAAATTTTCAGCAGATCAAAAGTTGATGTGATGTGGATCTTTTGCCATGATTTTCTTGAGCTCCGCGTAGATATGTTGGATCTTGTGTTGATATTGAGCTTTGTGCATGAAAATGACATTGATTTTCCATTTTGTCCCTTAAACTGGTGTGCGGCAACATACGGATAGAGAGCGGAGACCCGTGTTTTATCTGTGGTTAGCAGTAATCCAGAATTTGTCGTGCTTTTCCATGAATTTCACTGTGTAGAGCTGAGAACCTGTATCCTGCAATTGACTAGCAAACACGGCTCAAGAGTACCTACCGATAAGCAATGTGATAAAAATTGGTCGGTATAAAAATGCAAAAATTTGATATGAACAGTGTTCTTCATGTGAAATTGTGGCTTCTGGAATATTTCTTTTGGGCCCAGATTTTATTACTGTACAGCAGATGTTTATGGGGCCCACTTTGGGATATTTGGTCGATCGAAATTTAAACGTGTTAGTTTGCAGGACTTACTTTATATCTTCGACCGGGAACGTCATTCGATCGGTAAACCGCATCTAATTTCTATAGTTCTTTTAGACGGGTTTGCGAACGTGACATTCGCGTTGATGTTCTGTGTTATGCTGCAATGTTGCGGAAATGTCGTGGTGGATTGCAGTGTGCAATGGTAGTGAAGTTTGGATTTATTTGTACATTTGATATTGCGGGGCGAGCGTCCAACATGCGGACTGCCGTCACTGCCTGTTGTATAATATTCTTTTGGGGCACGACTGGGTTAAGGTCGATGTACCCGTTGTACATATTTTTATTTCTGTACAAGGTTTATCCCGCGACGGAGTGCACGGATAGCCGGGTTCTGGAGGGCAACAAGCCCGTATCTCATGGCTTTGAGAGGCAAAAGGACCTCACTCTAGAATTGGCAGACTATTCGCCGCACTCTTAGGGGGTACAGGTTGACCCAAGGAGGGGTGCTCAATTTACCGGATTCCGTGAAGTGTCGGGTGTTCCTTTCACTATGTTGTGGGGACTACCTCGCTTCAGGTTTTGGCTGGTAACTTGCCGCACCCGTAGGGGTCTAGGTTTCATTGCACAGGCTATCCACACGACCAGGGGAACGTCGGGTTTCAGCAGCGGCTCTGTGAAATCCGGGGATCCCAGATTATCTGTATTGTTCTGTAATGCTTATTACTTTTCTGTAATGTTGCATATTATCACGCTTGGAGTGATTTTTGTATATTGGTATATATACTATTAGATGTTGTATATGTTTTACACCCGCGCTAGTCCAGCCCCCGCTCTATCGTTAGTTAAGTAACCTAACGGGTGATGACGGGACCCAGTGACGAATGCGGATGGCATTTACGTACATTTTATTTTCGTTCTTTTCTGGTGTGATTAGTTAATGGGACTGCATTGATTCTTATCAATGCAAGGATAAAACATACCTATATTTGATGTTGTTGGAACAAATTTTAAAAGGTGTTATTACAAAGATATTTCCTTTTGTTTTGCATAGCGGTATTCAGTTGGAATATCCTGCACCTCATTCCACGAGACAAGGGCCAAGATCCCTTCACCGGGAGTGACCCCTTGGGCAGAAGTTTACGTCAGGGTAGTAACTTCACTATAGTCGATTACAAGTTGTTTTGCATCGCGGTATTCAGTTAGAATATCCTGCACCTCATTCCATGAGGAAAGAGCCGAGTTCCCTTGACCGGGAGTGAGCTCTTTAGCAAAAGGTTTTCGTCACTATATCTTTATAAAAAGCTATCAGGTTCCTTCAACAAGATCAAGTTCATTACGTTAAAGGTTTTTCGCCAAAAACCGGTCGTAGCCCTCCGTCAATTCTTATGGATGGTCAGTAGTATTCAAGCTATGTTTGTTGGCCCTTAGTCAAGGCATAGTGTTTGGTAGCTGCTGGGTATTCATTTGTTGCATTGATAAATGCGTTGGTTTGGGACAGTCGTATTACTTTGTTGGCCCTTAGTCAAGAGTATGTACGGGTGGGTTCAAATCAACCAGGACAATAACGGGAAGAACATCACATTTGAAATATGATTTGTTGGCCCTTAGTCAAGGTCATAAGAGCATGGGGTAAAAATTACATCGGGAGTTTCAAACATACAACAAACTTGCCAGGCATGCGTATACCTTCTGGAATGTGATAACTTGAGTGGATTCCATCAAGTTATCATGCGATGATAGTTGGATCCCGATTCTCACTGATGAGTTGGTTTACTCTTCGGGTGATCCCGACTAATTCTTCTTTCAGATTTGGAGGAGAATTTGAGATAACAGTGGGAGGTTTCCTGATTAGATAAAGTGATAACCATTCTGATCTAGGTTAGAGTGCACGCAGGGTGTTTCTTTTCTCTCTCTCTCTCTTTGGCAGCAACCTTTGACCGACCCTAGACTATGACTCAGTGACCAAGTTGATCGAACCTTCTTAAAATACTGGCTTTTGGATTGTCTATCAGTTGCACAAGTCATTGCCGCTTCTTATTTTACCCTTTGTATTTCTCAGAACACCCCGTATTACTACGGACATCCACTTCCATTGGATAGATTCATCGTATGGTTATATTCGAACTCGAATGGACTTCTTCGAGAATGGATCCAGGTTCAGGAGAAATAGAATTGTATTATTCAGTTGTCTTTTATTATCACCTTCTCTCAGGTTGCGTGGGCTCCTTAGTTTATGAGAGTACACCTATTACTCTTATTGGATAATCATATTCCAAACCATAGGTTGGTGCCGAAAGGTAGGGAATGAAGAAAACCAATTAGCCTAAGTAGGGTGCGTAGAAGGTAATATCTAAAGACAAAATAAAGGGATTAAAAAGAGGGCAAAGTAAATTGCGACTGTTATCATTCACGACCAAACCGCGTACTTCATCGCCACTCCTATTTCACCTTTGCTTTTTCCCAGTTCGGGAGAAATAGAATAAGGTATTATTCAGTTGTCTTTTATCATCACCTTCTCTCAAGTTGCGAGTACTCCTTGGTTTAGGAGAGTACACCTATTATGCTTACTGGATAGTATTCTTCCAAACCATAGGCTGGTGCCGAACGGTAGGGAAGGAAGAAAACCACTTAGCCTAACGATGGTGTACAGAAGGTAATGAATAAAGACAAATAAAAGGATTTGGAGAGATGACAATAAAATATACGGTTAAAGTCATGAATTGGATTATGGAAAAGGCATTACTAGGAATACCAGGATACCCCTACGAAACATTTTCATGTTTCAGTGCATTGTTAAAAGAAAACTGATTTCCCGATTAGATACTTACTCCAGGGTATGTATTTACCAGGTATCATTTTCATATCTGTACGGTTTTACAGATGATGAGTGGGAGTAAGTTATTGGGAATAAGGTGATCATCCTTATTATATCAGAATTCCTTGTAATTGGTGATATTTGAGAAAATCGTCTGGGTACAGTTTTCAACCTACGATGCACAGGTTTTGAGTTATTCAAACTCAGCGGACTTATACACAGTATTGTATATTGTCCAGTGTCCGTCATGACAAAGGGGTTGGCCCTCGTTCTATATTCTGTTTACTTGTGACTTCTCTAGTTTTTAGACAAGTGTTTCGTAGAAATACAATGTCTAAGTTTTGAGAAGTTATGGGTATAAGAATAAAGTAGAGAACCAGGTATCGCAAGTATCGGGATTCTTCAATGAGATCGAAGATGTAGATTCTTGTGATTGGTATTCAGTTGATAGTAATGGTTTTGAGAAACTTGTTTCTCTTTTCAGGTTACTCATAATTGGATGGATTCCTAAGTTGAGTAATGTTGATTAGCCTCTCTCCATTAAGTTGATATGCACTGAAGATAGCTGCATGATTTGAATCTGGTTCCAATTAAATTAGTGCCTCTATTTCTATATTGAATATAGAATGGTTCATATCTTAACGATGTTAAGATACGGGGAGTTGTCCCGCTTATGCTTAAAACCAGACTCTGGATAACTCACGGCATGTTTCTGTAATGGATGTTTGTGGGTTGACCCGGGCTTAGTCGAGGGTTAATTTTCTACCATCTGGAAGATCAATAGTGATATTGTTCTTGACTCGCCACAGTTTTATTAAAATGGATTTTTTCAGAAAACAGTAGTGGGAGTATGGTAGAACTGGAAGTGATTCCAGAACCGCAAACGATTACGGAAAATTTAATAGGATCTATCTATTCAATCAGGTTTGACATTCCAATAGTCACTCCGCAGATATGGTGGGTAACCTCAGACACCCGAGAGATACTCCGGTAGCCTCAAGGACGGTGACAGGGAAGTTCTTGTTTACCCAGCCTTGACACTACTGTTGTTCCAGACTATGAGACCCGGCAGGAACATATGTATAACGTCGTTCTAAACTGACTTTAGAAATGCACGTGTATATTATTCTATCAGAGGGTTGTCGTAGTCAGTGGAAGAAGCGGAAGTATAGTGGTCAAGTTGCTTATGTCTATTTATAGACTTGAGCAGTTATAGTGAAGATAGATCATCTAATTTTGATGAGACAGACATGGCTTTGACTTCATCAGAATAGGGGATGGATCTGTTGAGAAGGTAGTAGGGTGTGATGTCCTGGTATTTGGATGACATACACAGAGTAGGAAGTTAAATTCCTATACTACGATCGGTTGTACTGTGGTTGTTACATAGTTGTTTCTTCACAAAAAGACATGGATATAATATCAGACATTCTGGTTACTAGATCTATGGTTTTTAGATCTAGAGTTTCCCAATTTGGGTACTTTGACAGTATTCTAATGGTATTTAGAATAGATGACTCCTGGCATGGTGGTGTACCTGGAGGTGATGGAGTCACCCTCTCTAAAGGTGTCTTAGAGACTAAAGGAGAGAGGGAAGTGCATGATTGGCTGATCACTTGCTTAGGCAATTGAGTCAATCATGAGATGTCAAGTACCACACCAGATGTTGTTTTTGCACTTGATGTGGTAAGTTTAAATTAATCCAATCCTGAAGAAACATAAGGAAGCAGTTTTAGAACATAAGTGCTTGTTCTACGGATTTGATGACAACAGCCTCCTTCGGGAAATGATTATCATTCCAGGCTTCCAAGGTGACATGGATGACAGAGTGATTGTCAGAGTTATAGTTTTCCCGCTGACGAGGGATAATATTATGGACAGTTGGTCCAAGAGCATACTGTGGTAGGCATGGTGCTGGATACTGATTAGGTTCAGTTATCGATACAGTCTAAGAAGTTTGGATTTGAAGTTCATTTATGAACTAGGTCCCATCAGATATTCAGACATATTCTAAGAAAAGTATTACTCGAATCGGGAGATGGCTTTCTCCGCGAACTTGAGATTAAGAGAGATACAGAAAGAAACATCAGGGCGGATCCACTCACTGAGGCTATTTCTCGAACACAAGAGTTTTACAAACTAGCTTTGTGAAACTGATTAGTAGAGGAGTTGGATGTTCGGTATCACACGGGCTGTGAGTATGTTGTAGGGTTGCTAGGAACGCGTACAAGGGTCTACGAGGCATCAACCATGCCCGATTAAAAATTTAGCCTTGCCGAACAACCCGAAGCCGGATCTTTAAACTAGGGTTTAGGCGAAAACTAACATGTTAAACACTTTAACACTAAGTGAGGGGGATTACAATCTTTGTAGATCCGGTCCTTCACTTCATAAGCTCCGTGTTGTGGTCCCTTCGCTGCGATCATCGGGTTCCGGACTCTCGAGAGGTTCCACGAAGAGAAAGATGCAGTCTTGCTTCCGATCTTCGATACAAAAATGATCTACCTTGAAGTTTCATTAACACAAGCTAACACTCACTAAAATTGAGTGAACACTCTCATCTAAAGGGCAAGAGAAGATGAGGATGATGAAGTACGATTTTTGCTCTCTTTATTTATCTTTTTCTCACATTTATTCATCACTTGGAAAAAAAAGCTAGTAAGCTTTTTCCATGAAGAAAGAAGAAGGAAGAAGATGAAGAATAATGATAAGAATTCTTTTTTTGATTAATATTGCAAAGAAGATAATGATCAATAATGCAACCATGGTTGTCTAAACCATTGTAGAGAATAAACCAAGGCTAGGGTTTGGGTTAGGTTAAGAAATGAGTCATAACAAAATATCTTCCACAAAACAAAACTAAACCTTCTAGAACCATCTAGAAAACATTAACCCAAATCAAACCCTAATCTTGTTTAATCTTTACTAAACATGTTGCATTAGTTATCATATCATGTTACAATATTATATATCACATATATAATATTTATTGTAACCAAAAAAAATAATACAATTAACATATATCACATATATATCAATGTATTACCCGAGTGAGAAAAAGAATCTTTTAGTGAGAAAATATTAGTTAATGCAATTTAATATATCATATATATTATTATACATTAAATTATCGAATCAACACTTGATCCGACAATCCGGCTATATCGCATATAACCGACTAATATTTATCCGTACCGATTCATCGAATCAACACTTGATCCGATGACCCGGCTGATATCAAATATCGCGAGAATACAATACGATATCACATACCACATTATCCTTGGTCCCGCACATATCACATATGTGCTCCTACTCCGTTCCGCCTGAGCCAAGAAACCACTGGGTAGGACTCTAAAGAATTGTCAATACGCCGGCAGTAGGTGATGATCATATCAAACACCCACAAGCTGCAAGCGGTCAGCTAAACGTAACAGCCACCCAGGTATTGAGCGCTCAGAAGATCAACAAGCAAGCCTATAACTTCTCCTATGAATCCATACAGTAACACTCCCGTACAGTCCGGTCTCGTCGTCTGATATGTCGCATATCTCGCCTAGGGGTGGTAAACGTCAGACCCCAGTAGCTCGATAAGTCGTATCGATATAAGGTCTATAACAGTTCGAGAAACTACTGATAACACTTACCAGAAAATCTCAGCAACCCTGGCCAGGGATTTCCGGTTATAGCCAATCGAACACAGCACAACATCAACTCCCTATACCGGGAGAGACGAATCCCCTCCCATCGCTCATTACCTCCATGTGATTCAGGACTGTACCCAAAAGCCACCTTTTTGCACGCCCTCTTGGACGTGGTATGATGGAAATCAAATCACAGTGGGAATTACACAAGACTCTATGACGATCTCGGGTCAACAGACTACTCTGTACCAGTGTCACCGGAGAACTGCCATCTGACGTGAGGTATAATACCATCTGGGAGTTCACGGCGAGTCCGTCCAGTGTACCCAGTCTCTACTGAGCACCCGTACACCATCCTTGATGTCAAACACCGATGGATATGGGATCATTCATCGCCCATCATATGGGTCAAGATGCGTATACGCTAGTCTACTCCGGTGTATCGATGCCCTGTCTCGATACACCCTCAACTAGGAACAGTTATAGGATGTACTCATCGACTACCGTGGCCCCACTAGTATGATCTCATCATAGTCCCAGTAGTCAAGTACATATCCTAAGGGCTTTATCAACATGTAATATAGAGACAATCAGAGTACATGTTAAGATAAAGTACAACCAGATAGCATACTATCATTTCGAGCAAGAAAGTCCTCCCTTTATATATCTAAGCATCCATTACAATATACATCGTATGTACAGTAATGGCCTCTAGGGCATACATATAACTAACAATCTCCCACTTGCACTAGGGCCATCTGTTGTGGTATCACATACCCAACAATTAGCTGCGGTTGAAGTATCTCATACTCAACCATCCCATAAAAGTCTCTACAGGGAAAAAGGCCTTTGTGAGTGGATCCACGCTGTTGTCCTCTGTGTCTATTCTCCTAACCTCGATCTCCCTGGATATCAACCATCTCCATGACCAGGTGATACTGCCTAAGAATTATATCTGGATTTCTTATGGGACTGGGGTTCCTTGGCATAAGCCACTACTCCATTGTCACACAATGGTAGGAACGAAGTTCATCTTATGAACTTATATATATCCAGACTGCCTCTTTGGTAGAATCTTTGGTAACGATGTATCTTGCCTTTAATCGTCTAGTAAGTCACGATATCTAGCTTGGAACTCTTCCAACATACCGTCCCTCCACTGAGGGTAAAGACAATGCCTGCGACTGACATACAGTCGTCCTTATCACCCTGGAACCTTTCCAGTGATTCTCACCAGGATCGATTGATACCATCTCACTACAACTAGTGAGAATCCTAACATCAAATTACATCTATCTCATAGATTCAAAACGCAGGATTTAGGAGGTATCACTTTGATCCTATATTGAAAATCCTTGTGATAAGCAGAGATTGACCGAGCGTAGCATAGGAAACTCCTTCCCTATCAAGAGTATGTCATCCACGTACTCTACGAGGATCTCCACCATACTCCCTACTACCTTTTTGTATATACAAGGTTCATCTACCATTTTGATGAAGTCAAACTCTTTGACTACCACATCAAAAAAGATGTTCCAACTCCGCGATGCTTGCTTTATCACATAAAATATCTTGCACACGTTTCCGCTGCTCCCACTGTCTACGAAGCCCTCTAGCTGTGTACTTATAGACGCTCTCTTCTAAAACATCAATTAGAAAAGCAGTCATGA
Organism: Agapanthus africanus; assembly: GCA_030015575.1. NCBI lineage: Eukaryota > Viridiplantae > Streptophyta > Magnoliopsida > Asparagales > Amaryllidaceae > Agapanthus > Agapanthus africanus. The sequence goes on from JASDDO010000014.1 coordinate 472,371,079, forward strand.
CACCCAACCACCAGATATCGTAGTCATGGTATGTAGCCGTGGCAAGTAGGATCTGGATGGACTTAAGCATAGCTTTGAAAGTCTCAACTTTTCCATATACATCAAGTAATCTTCTCAAGATATACTTGCTCCTGATGAGGATTTAACCCTTCAGATAAAGCAACCAAAGTCGATACTTTGTTGGTGTATAAGGATTCCATCTCAGATCGATAAGCATCCAGCCATTCTTACAGAGTCTCACTCCTGATGGCCAGCTCGAAACTAGTTGGGTCATCATCTCATGATGCAATCCTCGCTCCCACTGTCATAGAGAAACCGAAGTATCTCTCAGGTGGGTGAGGACCCTAATAGATCGGCGGAGAGGCTGAGGTTCGTTGGAAACTATTGAATCCTTTGGTTCTACCAAATCATTAGCTGTAGTTTGTATAGCTGGAACCTTTCCAGTTTTACATAACAGACCTTGCCTCGAGCTTGTCCGGATTATGCTTTTAGACATAGGCCGGATAACCCCAAATCTTAACAAACTTAAGATATGGGCTCTTCCCTTTCCATATCACATATGAAGTGGTAGGCAACTGATTTGATTTTAACCTATTCAATAGGTATGCAACTTCTCAAGTGCATAACTCCCAAAAGGAAATAGGAAACTCAGTAGTACTCATCATAGAGCACACCATATCACATAGGGTGCTATTGCTCCGCCCCGATATACCGACGTGCGGTGGTGTATACGGAGGAGTAATGCTGAGAGAGAATCTCATTCTCCTTTAGAATAGTCCAGGAATTCCGTGCTTAAGTATTCTCCTCCTTGATCTCATCAAAGGACATAATACTTATACCCGTATTTTTGTTCTCTACTTCTAACTTATATTCTATGAATATCTCAAAAGGTTCGGACTTGTGCTTCAACAGGAACATATGTCTGAATTTTGAGAGATCATCAGAGAATGTAATGATGTATAAAGAACCGGTATTGGCATGTGTAGATAGGAGACTTTCATACATCAGCATGTATCAATCCCAAGAGTTCACTAACTCTTTCTCTGTTTCCAATAAACAGAGCTATGGTCATCTTATCTTTGTGACATGACCGGCAAGTTTCACAAGATGTAAATTCAAATAGATTTAAATATGCATCTAAATATAACTTAGCTAGTCGGGTCGCATTGATATGACCTAGTCTACAATGCCTCAAGAAGGATTCGTTCATTTCTGAACTCTTCCTCTTGTGCGTGTTCTGTATACTAAGAACTGTAGTTTGATTTAGAACGTTAATGATTTTAGATAACGTACCTGAACCGATCAACTCTTGATATAGGAAATGTTCAAAACATTATACAACAATACAAAATTATATTCTTTCTTTACTAATAAAGAGAGTGATATGATGTTGTATATCAGGTTCGGTATCTAATAACATTTGTTCAGAATCAATGTATTCTGGTAATACAGGGTGATAGTGACCAACAGACTTGGCTGCAACACTTGCACCGTTTTCTATCTCATGAAACTTATCACCCGTTCTCAGTTCTCTACCTATCTGTAGCACATGTAACAGATTACATATGAGGGATCCTGATCCGGTATCACATACCCAGGACGTAAAGGATACTGAGAAACAGTTCTTTGTAATGAACACACCCGAAGATGATGTATCAGCATGCACTTTCTTCGTTTGGGCGGCACGGGAAATCTGGTATTCCCTAATTTCCTACTCTGTCTTATAACAATTATAAGTTGGAGCGGGACCAAAGCTCCCCAGCTCAGTATAACAAGCGGGTTCGGTCAATATATCCGTTTTATTATCTTGATTAAGGCGTGATATGATCGCTACCTGGAGAGAGAGAGAAGAAAACACTCAGCGTATGCTCTTGCAAGATAGATCGGTTATCTAATATATCTAATCAGGATGTCTCCCACTGTTTTAATCAAATCTTCCTTCAAACCCTAAAAGGAAAGACTAGCCGGGATTAATTACACGCTACAAGTTCGCCAATTTTTCGGCCAGGCCAGTGTCGGTACTTTGAGGGAGGTCCCCCGTGCTTTCGCGCGAACCTAACTAAAGTAAACCTCGTTTTCCCAGAGGCGTAACCCCGTTGACACCTTTCTAGACACCTACTTGATCGACTAATTGTAATGTGTAAAACTCTCCCAGGAGTAACTCTTACTCGCAGCGGGTATCGGGATCCAACTATCTCATAGAAGGTATGCAATCTCATTGCAAATTTCAGCACTTCAAATTCCCAATAATATTTTACCCCTAGCGTGCTATGACCTTGACGCATGCCAAACAACCCATAGTCCGCTAGTCAAGTTCAACCCGTCATTTCCTGATTGAATTAAACCCACCCGCACGACCCTTGACGCATGCCAAACAACGCCGTACGAATACCCTAATCCAATCGCATCGTATGATAGCAGATAAGCACTAGTTAGCTACCGTACACTACGCCTTGACGCATGCCAAACTACCGCAGCACGAATACTAAATAGTACTTATCTGAAATGACGAGGGCTACGCAGGTTTTTCTGAAAACCTATTGTGTAATGAACTTGATATCGTTGTAGAATCAAATGATTTTAAAAATGGAGTGTTTTTGAGGCTTTTCTAGTTTTGCTAAAGGGGTCACTCCCGGTGAAGGGATCGTCGGCCCTTTCCTCGTCGAATGAGGTGCGGGATATATCATATATATCACTGTGCAAAGCAGAAACTATAGAAGCAATCAAAAGACAAACCGAGAGTTGTAGCATCTACCAGTTATTGCTAAAGGAGTCACTCCAGGTGAAGGGATCTCGGTCCTTTCCTTATCGAATAAGGTGCAGGATGTTCTACAAGGAACACCGCTATGCAAAGCAAGAACTGTAGCTACCTGTTTTCGAAAATTCGATTCCACAACATCTTAGGTTTCTTTTCTTTCATTAATCACATTAATGAAGTCCCATTTTATTATGCTTCACAAGCATCTCTTTTGAAACGAAATCTGCAATATAACATATATCTCATATATATAAAATAAAAACATTCGTCTCAGGCAGTAATATGATCTCATCACAGAACATTGCAGCAGAAGAACATATATGAAATATTGGATATACTAGGAGGTCCGTGTTTTCAATACGAGCCTGTATAAAACACGGATTCCACGGTCGCGATGAATAGCCAAACCCACATCCCTAGACCCCTACGAGAGAGGCAAGCAACACTGCCAATTCTAGGGTTAGGAGACCCGGTCTCGACTCCTCGAGATGGTCTCCCACTGGACCCTAGAACCCGGTTACTTGTGCTCCCGGCCTTGGGTTTACCTAATGCGGAAAAGTAAATAATATACAATGGTGGCATCATCCTCAGCCCGGAAGTGCCCCAATAAAAGAATATTACATACAAATGAATTTTACATGAATGAAAAAGAAAAACTCTTATCTCAAATAAAATCCCTGGCTATTCAGAACACGACGATCCAATATAACATATCACAGCAACACATAATATCTCATATCATCAATGTAAGCAAGTATTCGTATCCCGATTGTCGTTGACATATAGCAACGAAGCCGGCGATATACCACATACTGCGCTTACGGTCACAGAAAAGAAAGTGTAAAACTACAACAGATGGAATCTGCAACCTCTTTAGACATCGCATGCCCAACCAAATGAATTCCTTAGACATCGTATGCCTAACAATTATAAACCCCACATTTTAGTCTCATTATCGAAAACTCTTTTCAATATCAAGTCGGGCAATTCAGCAAAATTCCCAACATCCTGATCGAATGCTCGTCGCAAATATTAGTAGACGGCCGCACCCCCGGATGCCGTCGACGAAGTGCACTAAGGCGGAACACCGCTGCCGCGAGCACCCGAACGGATGCTTTTGGCGACGGGGTTCTCCTACAGTCACTTGGTCGGGGCTTTGGGGCATGGCTGTCTATTAAGTTTACCCGGCGAGTATCCGCGTACGCTACATGATTGCGATGGACTTTTGATCACATCAAAATCCCGTGGCAACCGATCATCTGAGACTAAACTGCTATGTTTATAACATTCAAAATAGTTATCTCATAACTACCTGTGGATTCCAAATATTGTATCACATTCCGGATAATTAGACAATGTCAAACTTTCCGATCGAATAATCAAACACCCAAGATTTCCCCAATATATCTCAACACTTGAAATCAGTTTTAAAACATCCATCACATGCCACAGTACCAATGGTCCAGCCGTAGAAGGGTCAAGCCAACGCCTCACATGTGGCACGCCGTACTGCCACAAACCCTAAGGTTCAGAGGCAGTTCAAGATGGTCACATAATCGAGTTACGGTTTGTTGTCTTCTAGAGGGTCCACCGCGTTACTTGCACGACTTAGAACGTTCTTAAACTCGAGAAAAAATCCAACTTTTGAAAAATTTTCCGACTGGGGAAAAAGTGAGTTATTGATATCCGTTCGAACTTTTTAACAGTTTCTAAAATTATCCAGAAAAACTAAACAAAGTTAAACTATCCGATCGAATCAACGAGTCCCCAATACAACCCTAGAAAACTCAACACTTGAGTGGAATAAAACAATTCCCAGAAAAAATAACAAGAAAGGACCTAAGAACAATTACATGAAATTTCAGGGACTAAGTCACAATTTCGGCCGCGGAACCGCCGCCAAACCCTTGGTTTGGCGGCGGTTCCGCGGTCAAATAGTTGACTCAGTGGACCGTACTTCACAGTAATTCTTTGTTTTTCCTGCTTGTTTTTCTGAGCATTTTTAATACTGAAAAAATCACATTTTTAGAAAATGTACAGAGAGGGGTTAATATCGGGTATTCGGAGTTCGATCGGACTTTAAACTTCGTCTAGACTTCGCCTAAAGCTCTAGCTTAGCTCTGATACCACTGTAGGGTTGCTAGGCACTCGCACAAGGGTCTACGAGGCATCAACCATGCCCGATTAAAAATTTAGCCGTGCCGAACAACCCGAAGCCGGATCTTTAAACTAGGGTTTAGGCGAAAACTAACATGTTAAACACTTTAACACTAAGTGAGAGGGATTACAACCTTTGTAGATCCGGTCCTTCACTTCATAAGCTCCGTGTTGTGGTCCCTTCACTGCGATCATCGGGTTCTGGACTCTCGAGAGGTTCCACGAAGAGAAAGATGCAGCCTTGCTTCCGATCTTCGATACAAAAATGATCTACCTTGAAGTTTCATTAACACAAGCTAACACTCACTAAAATTGAGTGAACACTCTCATCTAAAGGGAAAGAGAAGATGAGGATGATGAAGTAGGATTTTTGCTCTCTTTATTTATCTTTTTCTCACATTTATTCATCACTTGGAAAAAAAAGCTAGAAAGCTTTTTCAATGAAGAAAGAAGAAGGAAAAAGATGAAGAATAATGATAAGAATTCTCTTTGTGATGAATAATGCAAAGAAGATAATGATCAATAATGCAACCATGGTTGTCTAAACCATTTTAGAGAATTAACCAAGGCTAGGGTTTGGGTTAGGTTAAGAAATGAGTCATAACAAAATATCTTTCACAAAACAAAACTAAACCTTCGAGAATCATCTAGAAAGCATTAACCCAAATCAAACCCTAATCTTGTTTAATCTTTACTAAACATGTTGCATTAGTTATTATATCATGTTAAAATATTATATATCACATATATAATATTTATTGTAACCAAATAAAATAATACAATTAACATATATCGCATATATATCAATGTATTACCCGAGTGAGAAAAAGAATCTTTTAGGGAGCTAATATTAGTTAATGCAATTTAATATATCATATATATTATTATACATTAAATTATCGAATCAACACTTGATCCGACAATCCGGCTATATCACATAAAACCGACTAATATTTATCCGTACCGATTCATCGAATCAACACTTGATCCGATGACCCGGCTGATATCAAATATCGCGAGAATACAATACGATATCACATATCGCATTATCCTTGGTCCCGCACATATCACATATGTGCTCCTACTCCGTTTCGGCTGAGCAAAGAAACCTCTGTGTAGGACTCTAAAGAATCGTCAATACGCCGGCAGTAGGTGATGATCATATCAAACACCCACAAGCTACAAGCGGTCAGCTAAACGTAACAGCCACCCAGGTATTGAGCGCTCAGAAGATCAACAAGTAAGCCTGTAACTTCTCATGTGAATACAAACAGTAACACTCCCGTACAGTCTGGTCTCGTCGTCTGATATGTCGCATATCTCGTCTAGGGGTGGTAAACGTCAGACCCCAGTAGCTCGATAAGTCGTGTCGATATAAGGTCTATAACAGTTCGAGAAACTACTGATAACACTTGCCAGTAAATCTCAGCAACCCTGGCAAGGGATTTCCGGTTATAGCCAATCGAACACAGCACAACATCAACTCCCTATACCGGGAGAGACGAATCCCCTCCCATCGCTCATTGCCTCCATGTGATTCGGTACTGTACCCAAAAGCCACCTTTTTTCACGGCCTCTTGGACGTGGTATAATGGAAATCAAAGCACATTAGGAATCACACAAGACTCTATGACGATCTCGGGTCAACAGACTACTCTGTACCAGTGTCACCGGAGAACTGCCATCTGACGTGAGGTATAATACCATCTGGGAGTTCTCGGAGAGTCCGTCCAGTGTACCCAGTCTCTACTGAGCACCCGTACACCATCCTTGATGTCAAACACCGATGGATATGGGATCATCCATCGCCCATCATATGGGTCAAGATGCGTATACGCTAGTCTACTCTGGTGTATCGATGTCCTGTCTCGATACACCCTCAACTAGGAACAGTTATAGGATGTACTCATCGACTACCGTGGCCCCACTAGTATGATCTAATCATAGTCCCAGTAGTCGAGTACATATCCTAAGGTCTTTATCAACATGTAATATAGAGACAATCAGAGTACATGTTAAGATAAAGTACAACCAGATAGCATACTATCATTTCGAGCAAGAAAGTCCTCCCTATATATATCCAAGCATCCATTACAATATACATCGTATGTACAGTAATGGCCTCTAGGGCATACATATAACTAACATATGCGACATCGCAATAATTAGCCTTAAGTGCAAGTGGGAGATTGTTGGAGATAGTGCCCTCAAAGTCAATTATTGGATCGCAGGTACGTGATTGCAATGATTGAGGCAGGACCTATACCGATATGACAGTCTTGCTCGAGATGATAGTTTGCTATCTAGTTTGTCTTTATCATCGCATACATGCTTTAGTTCACTATTGCATGATGATAGAGCCCATAGGATTCTTGCTTGACTACCAGCAGTATGATGGCGATTATATACGTGGGAGCTGGGGTCTGTAAGCACATCCTTAAAGTGTCCCTAGTCGTGGGAGTTTCGAGACAGGGCTTCGATACTCCAGAGTAGACTAGTGTATACAGTCGAGACCCCGACAAGGGGCGATGGCCGGTCTCACAAGCCATTGGTGTCGGTAGGATCACCTAAGATGTATACAGGTGCTCATTGGGTTATGAGTACACCGGACAGGACACGCCGGGAACATGCTAGTTGGTATTATACCTAGCGTCAGATAACAGTTCCCTGGTGACTTGTGTACAGGTTAGTTCATCGACCTGAGGTGTAATAACTGGGAATATATTAGTAACTAATTATATTTTAATAAGTATTTTTCTATTATAAAAAGTTTACCAAATTGCCTTTCAAATATTTTATCAAAATTAATAAAGATTTTTCTAGAATTTTATCTCGACCGCACACACTTGTGCATGTTAATGTGGGTTAAACCTAGGGTTGCCAAGCTAGGTGTGCATGGTGGGTTAACCATGTTTAGCCAACCATGATGGGTTCGGCCTTTGATTAAGATAATTATGTTGATTATGAGCTAATTATTTTTAATTAAGGGTGATTAGGGTTTAGGGTTGACTTGTGATGAGAAGGAGAGATTGTTATGGGTGTCATGCAAGCATTTAATGAGGGAAGAGAGAATGGTGGCTATGGTTATGTCACCCCCCATTTCATTTCAAAACTTTTGCATGTCTCTCTCACACTCTCTTTCACACTCTCATTTCACTCTCCCCTCTCACACATACACACACATCAGCACATAGCCACCAAAACAACACCATCATCCCAAAACTTCAGCCATACATCAGAACATCAGCAGAAGCACCATCAGCCTCGGCTCCAGCTTTTACATCAGCAGCAGTAGCTACTACAACAGCCCCCAACTCCTTACATAACACTTCACCCACAATACACAACCCTTCCCTCAACCATACCTCAACCCTTGCCACTGCTACAGCTACAACAGCAACCCATACACAACTACACCATCACAAAACAACAGCAACAACAAGCTTCAGTGAAGCAGATCAGCACTTTTGTTCATGAAATTACAGCTCTTGGGACAGTAGGAGCAGCACTCTAGAAGCACACACACTTCCTCCTTCCTCTCCTCTCCTTCAACTAGGATCTCTAGAGGTATAATTCCCTTAACCCGGCTTCTCTTTGCCAAAGTTATGGTTATAGTGCAGTTTAGTGTTTATATTATGTAGTTTAGTGCTAGTTGTAGAGATCTTGGGTGAGATTTAGACTAGTAATGGTTTTAATGGTTAGTATAACCTTAGAAAGTGCTGTTAAAGCTAGTGAAACCAAGATTTATCCCAGATTTCACCAGGATACCCGATTTGTCCGACTTGGCGTAAATTAGCGATTTTAGAGATTTTATGGCCTCTGTTAGATCTGCTGTTGACCCAAACCTTTAATCATAAAATTATGAATACTGTAGCACAGTGACCTTAGCAGAGACACACACACAGAGCACGGAGACCCACCTCTAAGTTGAGGTCGCCGGTTTATTCCTTCTGGCCGTAAATTGCGGCCAGAACAGGGGCTAGGGTGTTGGATTTTTGGTTGTGGGGTTCTTCTGGGTAGCTTAGGGTTTTGGTATCTGTAACTTTTTAAGTTTGGCCCAGAGGCAAAATCTGGAGTTATAAACGAGTTATCGATGTTTTAGAACTTGTGTGACACGCGTGTGATCTGCGTGATCTTGTGGCGCGCTGCACGACAAAGCGCGTCAAGGTTGGTTCTGGTGAGTTCACACGCGTCGCGACGTGTCGTGTGCACACGCGTTTAGTTTCACGCACGCGTGTCCTTTTAGCGATAATTATACGATTTTGGTGATTCATGTGGATTTGTGTTAAAGCGATGTTAGTGTTAGTTAGACTATCCTAATTAGGTACTGTTAGGGCCAAGTTAACCTAGGAAAACCCCAGATTAAACAATAATACCCTGAGTTTTCAAATTGGTGCAAAACTTGAGCAAAACTTAGCTTTTTAAAATCTGCTTTCGACCTAGTGTGTTCAGAATGAAATTGAGGGGACTGTTGCCTACTGGAGATGTCCTGACCACACCGCCAGAGCCCGACCCCACCAACCCAAACCCAGGCCGCCGGAAACTTCTTTCTGGCCGCAAATTGCGGCCAGACTAGGGAGATAGGTCCCAGGGGTTTTTGGGTAGGTGTCTGCTACATTTTGTAGGACTCTGGTATGTATAGTTTTGCAATATTCTAACCTGGGTAAAATCTGGGGCAGTATATCATTTACGGGTGTTTTTAGTTTGCACGGTACGCGCGATACGCGAGCGGGTCTTGAGATTCAGCGTATCACAGCGTGTCGGTTTAAGCGTTAGGCACGTACTCACACGTTTCAGCGTATCGCACACAAGCGCGTTAATTCGCGTGTTTCACGTTTTGTTCAGATATCGCGTTTTGCGAGGTTTTGATTATATTTGGATTCTTGTGTAAATTCCAGGTTCACAGGCGGATACATCAGACGCCGCCAGGAAAGGGAAGCAGGTGGTCGGTTATACTTAGCACGCGACCAGGTGAGTAGATTTAACATCTACGGGGAAATCACCCGTATGGCGTTAAGCGTCAGGGCATAATAGGATATTTAGTTTTATGTGTTCATGTAGACATACTAGAGTAGCATACATTTTGTTATATATAGAACTGGTGGTATAGAACACTGCACTGTCACTAACGGTACAAGTCGCACGAGCACCATTTATATGCTACACTCACACCGTTAGTGATTGCCATGACACTCACAGTATATGATTTCTAGAAATCATTTATTATATTGATTACGTTTTATTGACGTTGTCATGACTTGCCACATATCAGTATATGTTATATTCATACCATGTACACTATATACTTACGGTTGTGCATACCTTCATTGATACCTCAATACCTGTGCACATTCATCCTTATATTTCGTCATAGTGCATATATATATTGATATGATTACCCTTGTGCCCCTACACATCATATATTCATACTTGTGCCACATATATCATCTATTCGTACTTGGCGCATATACATCATATGACCACATTAGTGCACATGTACATTGCTACAATCACTTAGCACACTTACCCTTTCGCACATGCATACCCATACACATATTCATATGTTACTTACATGGCTGATGTTGACTTGATTTGAAAATTAAGGGACCGCATGTGATATTTTCAAACTAGATCTTTTAAAAGAGCGGTTTCCTTTCCCGTTTACTCTTAGTGTCATACGACGCATGGCATGAAGATACACTTTAGATTGATTGATGTGATTTCTGGATTTGGGAACCGGAGAACTATTTTAAGAAAATACGCACTGTTTAAAAACCCGGTTTCCCTTGATATGATATTTCAGTGCGTCCACCATGTGTTTTCTCGGTGCTAGAGTGATACATGTGAACCCGAGTCGAGGAGCTGGACAAAGCCGATTGCGGGTACATGGTAGACCCGGTATGGTACCCCGGGGCGAGAACGGATCGTTGTGCAGTAGACGGTGAGCCTGGCAGAGGGAATACTACCTACCGTTGATTGGTTGGACCTGGCGGTTATCCGGAGGATACCAACCAGAGTCGAGAGACGGATACGGGATGACTCGTACTGCCGGGGCCGAGGGACGATACCGCAGACAGAGCCCGTGGGCAGACCCGGACTGACGGATCCCCGAGATATGAGGTTTTGCGTGTCGATGCTGGACACGAGTTTCTTGATATTTGGGTGCCGATGTTGGGCACTCACGATTTATGAGATTACAGGATTTGAGGGCCGATGTGGATGACGGCGCCTGAGTTGTATTGGGATTTGGGTGTATTGATAGACACCGGTTATTTTTCCACGTTGATATTCCGTTTAGACGTTATTTCTTCCCATACTCAGCATTCAGTACTTGACATCTCATCCTGTAGCTAGCATACCTGTTAGAGTACACATGTTTGCATATCATTGCGTACCCTGCTCATCATATATAGGGTTGTTAGATTGCATCACCATACCTGATCATCACATATCTTGCTCATCACATAGAGATGTTATCAGATAGCACTTGTTGCATGATATTGAGATTTCAGTTCATCATATAAATGTTTACCTGTTGGCATAGGTTAGAGTATCGCAGTACGTGCATACTCGCGAATACCTTTATATGTTATCTACTATTCACGAGTTGGCAACTCACCCCCGTTGTGCCACAGTGCTTGCAGGTTGCCCTTTGGAGTAGTCGCGGCTGGCTGTTTACCGCACCTTTTTGTTAGTTATATGTATGCCCTAGAGGCCATTATTGTATATAGGATGTATATTGTAGTGGATGCTGGGACATATATAGGGAGGACTTTCTTGCTCGACATGATAGTATGCTATCTGGTTACTCTTTACCTTAACTTGTACACTGATTGTCTCTCTGTTACATGTTGGTAAAGCCCTTAGGATGTGTACTTGACTACCTGGACTATGATGCGGATCATACTAGTGGGGACATGGTAGTCCATAAGTACATCATTCAAGGTCCCTAGTCGTGGGTGTATCGAGACGGGGCATCGCTATACCAGAGTAGACTAGCGTATACCTTCTCGACCCATACAGATGGGCGATGGATGATCCCATATCCATTGGTGTTTGACATCAGAGATGATATATGGGTGCTCAGTAGAGACTAGGTACACTGGACGGACTCGCCGAGAACTCCCAGATGGTATTATACCTTACATCAGATGGCAGTTCTCTGGTGACACCGGTACAGAGTAGTCTGATGACCCGAGATCATCATAGTCCATGAGGGCGTGCAAAACGGTGGCTTTGGGTACAGTCCCGAATCACATGGAGGCAATGAGCGATAGGAGGGGATTCGTCTCTCCCGGTATAAGGAGTTGATGTTGCACTGTGTTTGATTGGCTATAAGCGGAAATCCCTGGCCAGGGTTGCTGAGATTTTCTAGTAAGTGTTACCAGTAGTTTCTCAAACTGTTATAGACCTCATATCGACACGACTTATCGAGCTATTGGGGTCTGACGTTTACCACCCCTAGGCAAGATATGCGACATATCAGACGATCAAACCGGACTGTACGGTAAGTGTTACTGGTTGGATTCACAGGAGTGTGAGCGGGCTTGCTCGTCGATCTTATGATCGCTCAATACACGGGTGGCCGTTACGTTTAGCAGACCGCTTGCGGCTTGTGGGTGTTTGATATGATCATCACCTGCTGCCGGCGTATTGACGAGTCTTTAGAGTCCTTCACAGAGGTTTCCTGGCTCAAGCGAAACGAAATAGGAGCGCATATGAGATATGTGCGTGACCGAGAATAATACCAGTATGTGATACTATATTTGATTCTCGCGATTTGTGACATTGATCGGTTATATGCGATATAGCCGGGTTATCGGATCAAGTGTTGATTCGATAAGTTGTTACTATTGATATTAGTCGGTTATATGTGATATGACCGGATCGTTAAATTAAGTATTGATTTAATGATTTATTTTATAATTATATATTAGATATATTACTTTACATTGACTAATATTGTTCACTTAAAATGGATTTTTTCACTTGTAGTGCACATTGTATATGTGATATATTTTTTTGTGCACTTGATTGTATCATGTTTGATGATACATGCATGGTTGGGTGTATGTTTAGTTTAAACCTTGATTAAGTAAATGGTTAGGGTTTTAATTTATTTATTCATTTATTTATTTATTTCTTTTGGCAAAAAGAGAAATGGTGGCTTGCTTTGTTTTACATTGAAGTTTCATGAAGCTTTGAAAAAGTCTACCATTTTTGTTTCATGCCTAACCTAACCATTCACCTAACCTTGGTTTACTCTCTACACATAACCATGGTTGCAATATGATAAGTATCATTATTATTTTCTATTTTAGATATACTTATCATAATTCTTTTCTTCTTCTTCTTCTTCTTAAACAATGAAGAAAAGCTTGCTAACATTAATGGCAACTTGAGAAAAAGAGTGAGAAATCCAATTCTAAAGTGAACCCACTTCCTATTTTTTCATCCTCTACCTATTTCCAAGTAGTATAGGGTGTTTTCTTCACAAGTTCCATGACTTGGTGAAGTGGGAGCTTGATCTTGTGTTGCGTCGACGTAGATCATCTTCGGCATCGAAGTCGACGACCTAGCCCGATCATTTCTCCGATGAAGCCGACGCTAGAGTCTGGGATCCGATGATCGCAGCGAGGGTACATCATCACGAAGCTATGGAGGTGGAGGACCGGATCTACAAAGGTTGTATGTTCGTTCACTCTTAGTTAAAGCCGTTAACTTGCTTGCATCGCCTCATTATCTAGTTAACGATCCGTATTAGGGTTTGTAGGTACATGAAAAATTTGAATTGGGCATGTTTGATATGTTGTGAGACTTCATTAGTGTGCCTAGGAACCCTACAGTGGTATGAGAGCCTAGCTAGAGCCTTAGGTGAAGTGTAGACGATGTTAGAATTCCGATCGAACCCCGAAACCCTAAAAATGACCCCTCTCTGTACATTTTTACAAAAATGGGTTTTTTCCAGATTAAAAATGCTTAAAAAATTCAGCAGGAAATTCTAAGAATTACGGTGCAAAACAAGCAAACGATACGCCCAAAGCGCGGCGGAACCGCGGCAGAAGCATGGCTTCGTCGGCGGTTCAGCGGCCAAATTATGTGATTACGCTTCCATTTTTGCACAGTAATTTATCCCTTCAGGTGCTGAGTTTTCTGGGAATTTTTAATGTTTACTCAAGAGTTGAGTTTTCTGGGTTGTATTGGGAGTTCGTAGATTCGATCGGATTATCAGACTTTGTCTATGTGTCTTTCCAGGTAATTTTTGAATATGTTAAAAAGTTTGACCGGATATAAATACCCACTTTTTCCTCTGTCGGGAAATTTCCAAGTGTTGGATCTTTCCGTGGTTTAATAACGTTCTAAGTAGTGCAAGTAACGCGATGGACCCTCTAGAAGACAACAAACCTTAACTCGATTATGTGACCGTCTTGAACTGCCCTTTGAACCTTCGGGTTTGGGGCAGTACGGCGTGCCACATGTGAGGCGTTGGCTTGGCCCTTCTACGTGTAGGGTTGCTAGGCACGCGCACAAGGGTCTACGAGGCATCAACCATGCCCGAATAAAAATTTAGTCGTGCCGAACAACCCGAATACGGAACTTTAAACTAGAGATTAGGCGAAAACAAGCATGCTAAACAATTTAACAATAAGTGAGAGAGATTACAACCTTTGTAGATCCGGTCGTTCACTTCATATGCTCCGTGTTGTGGTCCCTTCGCTGCGATCATCGGGATCCGGACTCTCGAGAGGTTCCACGAAGAGAAAGACGCAACTTTTGCTTCCGATCTTCGATACTTTGATGATCTACCTTGAAGTTTCTTTAACACAACCTAACACTCATGAAATGATGTGAACACCCTCATCTAAATGGCAAGGGAAGATGAGGATGATGAAGTAGGATTTATGCTCTCATTATTTATATTTTTCTCACATTTATCCATCACAAAAATCAAAGCAAGAAAGGATTTCAAGCAAAGAAGAAGAAGGAAGAAGATGATGATCAATATTCATTAATCCTTTTGTGATGAATAGGAAAAGGAGATAATGATCAATTATACAACCATGGTTCACTTAACCATTGTAGAGAATAGACTAGGGTTAGGGTTTGGGTTGGGTTAAAGCATGAGTCATGAACAAATATCTTTCACAAAACAAAATAAAACCTTCTAGAAACTTCAAGAAAGTTTAACCCTAATCCAAACCCTAATCATGTTTAAACTCCACTAAACAAGTTGCATTATTTATCATATCATGTTACAATATTATATATCACATATATAATATTTATCGTAACAAAATAAAATAATACAATTAACATATATCACATATATATCAATGTATTATCCGAGTGAGAAAAAGAATCTTTTAGTGAGCAAATATTAGTTAATGTAATTTAATATATCATATATATTATTATACATTAAATTATCGAATCAACACTTGATCGGACAATCCGGCTATATCGCATATAACCGACTAATATAAATCCGTACCGATTCATCGAATCAACACTTGATCCGATGACCCAGCTGATATCAAATATCGCGAGAATAGAATACGGTATCACATATCATATTATCCTTGGTCCCGCACATATCACATATGTGCTCCTACTCCGTTTTGCCTGAGTCAAGAAACCTCTGTGTAGGACTCTAAAGAATCGTCAATACGCCGGCAGTAGGTGATGATCATATCATACACCCACAAGCTGCAAGCGGTCAGCTAAACGTAACAGCTACCCAGTTATTGAGCGCTCAGAAGATCAACAAGCAAGCCTGTAACTTCTCCTGTGAATCCAAACAATAACACTCCCGTACAGTCCGGTCTCGTCGTCTGATATGTCACATATCTCGCCTAGGGGTGGTAAACGTCAGACCCCAGTAGCTCGATAAGTCGTGTCGATATGAGGTCTATAACAGTTCGAGAAACTACTGATAACACTTACCAGTAAATCTCAGCAACCCTGGCCAGGGATTTCCGGTTATAGCCAATCGAACACAGCACAACATCAACTCCCTATACCGGGAGAGACGAATCCCCTCCTATCGCTCATTGCCTCCATGTGATTCGGGACTGTACCCAAAAGCCACCTTTTTGCACGCCCTCTTGGACGTGGTATGATGGAAATCAAAGCACAGTGGGAATCACACAAGACTCTATGACGATCTCGGGTCAACAGACTACTCTGTACCAGTGTCACCGGAGAACTGCCATCTGACGTATGGTATAATACCATCTGGGAGTTCTCGGCGAGTCCGTCCAGTGTACCCAGTCTCTACTGAGCACCCGTACACCATCCTTGATGTCAAACACCGATGGATATGGGATCATCCATCGCCCATCAAATGGGTCAAGATGCGTATTCGCTAGTCTACTCTGGTGCATCGATGCCCTATCTCGATACACCCTCGACTAGGAACAGTTATAGGATGTACTCGTCGACTACCGTGGCCCCACTAGTATGATCTCATCATAGTCCCAGTAGTCGAGTACATATCCTAAGGGCTTTATCAACATGTAATATAGAGACAATCAGAGTACATGTTAAGATAAATTACAACCAGATAGCATACTATCATGTCGAGCAAGAAGGTCCTCCCTATATATGTCCTAGCATCCACTACAATATACATCGTATGTACAGTAATGGCCTCTAGGGCATACATATAACTAACACTACGACTGGACCGTTGGTACTGAGGCATGAACTAGGTGTTTTTTAAACTTATTTCATATGTTGATTTGTTTCGGGAAAACTTGGGTGTTTGAATGTTCGATCGGAAAGTTTAACATTTTCTATTTTTCTGGAATGGGATACAATATTTTGAATCCACAAGCAGTTATGAGATAACTGATTTGAATGTTATAAACATAGCACATTAATCTCACTTGATCGGTTGCCACGGAATTTTGATGTGATCAAAAGTCCGTCGCAATCTCGTAGCGTACGCGGATACTCGCCAGTAAACTTAATAGACAGCCTCACCCCATAGCCTCGACCAAGCGACTGTAGGAGAACCCCGTCACCGAAAGCATCCGTTTGGGTGCTGGCGGCAGCGGTGTTCCTCCTTAGTGCACTTCGTCGACGGTATCGGGGGTGCGGCCGCCTACTAAAGTTTGCGACGAGCATTCGATCAGGATGTCGGGAATCTTTTTGAATTACCCGACTTGATATTGAAAAGTGTTTTCGATAATGAGACTAAAATCCGGGGTTTATAATTGTTAGGCATGCGATGTCTAAGGAATTCATTTGATTAGGCATGCGATGTCTATAAAGGTTACAGATTCCAACTGTTGTAGTTTTACACTTTCTTTACTGTGACCGTAAGTGTAATATGTGATATCGCCGGTTTCGTTGCTATATGTCAACGACAATTGGGATACGCATGTTTACTTACGTTGATGACATGTGATGTTATGTGTTGCTGGATATGTTATATTGGATCGTCGTGTTTGAATAGCCGGGTTTTTTTTTATGTGAGATGAGTTTTTTTCACTTTCATTCATGTAAAAACTTGTATGTAATATTCTTTTATTGGGGCACTTCCAGGTTGCGGATGATGTCACCTTTTGTATATTATTTACTTTTCCGCACTAGGATAGACCCAAGGAGGAGAGCACAAGTAACCGGGTTCTGGAGTCCAGTGAGAGACCAACTCGAGGAGTCGAGTCCGGGTCTCCTAACTCTAGAATTGGTAGGGCTGCTTACCGCTCTCGTAGGGGTCTAGGGGTGTGGGTTTGGCTATTCATTGCGACCGTGGAATCCGTGTTTTATACTGGCTCGTATTGAAAACAAGGGCGTCCTAGTATATCCAATATTTCATATGTTTCTTCTGCTGCGATATCTGTGATGTGATCATTTGATATGTTCTTTGATAGATACAAAATATAGTATATATGATATATTATATAGACGTTACTTATGTTTTACACCCGCGCTAGCCCTGCCCCGCTCTGCCGTTAGTTACCTAACCTAACGGTGCACGAGGGGACATCGAGGCGAATGCGGATGGCATAAGTGTACGTCGTATTTATCTGTGATGTTTAGGTGCTTAAATGATGGGACTTCATTAATGTGATTAATGAAAGAAAAAGAAACCTAAAGATGTTGTTGAATCGAATTTCAAAATAAAACAGGTAGCTACAGTTCTTGCTTTGCATCGCGGTGTTCCTTGTAGAACATCCTCACCTTATTCGATAAGGAAAGGACCGAGATCTCTTCACCGGGAGTGACTCCTTTAGCAATAACTGGCAGATGCTACAACTCTCGGTTTGTCTTTTGATTGCTTCTATAGTTTCTGCTTTGCACAGTGATATATATGATATATCCCGCACCTCATTCGACGAGGAAAGGACCGACGATCCCTTCACCGGGAGTGACTCCTTTAGCAAAACTAGAAAAGCCTCAAAAACACTCCATTTTAAAATTCATTCGATCCTACAACGATATCAAGTTCATTACTCAATAGGTTTTCAGAAAAACCTTTCGTAGCCCTCCATCATTTCAGATAAATAGTAGTTAGTATTCGTGCTGCGTTTGTTGGCCTTTGTCAAGGCGTAGTGTGCGGTAGCTGACTGGTGCTTATCTGCTTATGCATATGATGCAGATTGGGTTAGGGTAGTCGTGCGACCTTGTTGGCCTTTGTCAAGGGTCGTGCGGGTTGGTTTAATTCAATCAGGAAATGACGGGTTGAACTTGACTAGCATCCTATGGTTTGTTGGCCTTTGTCAAGGTCATAGGAGGTTAGGGGCAAAATTATCTGGAATTTCAAGTGTTGAAATTTGCAATGAGATTGCATACCTTCTATGAGATAGTTGGATCGCGAGACCCACTGCGAGTAATTGTTACTCCTGGGAGAGTTTTACACATTACAATTAGCCGATCAAGTAGGTCTCTAGAAAGGTGTCAACGGGGTTACGCCTCTTGGAAAATGAGGTTTACATTAATTAGGTCCGTGCGAAAGCATGGGGCACCTACCTCAAAGTACCGACACTGGCCTGGCTGAAAGATTGGCGAACTTGTAGCGTGTAATTAATCCCGGCTAGTCTTTCCTTTTAGTGTTTGAAGGAAGATTTGATAAAAACAGTGGGAGCCATCCTGATTAGATTAAATATATAACCAATCTGATCTTGCAAGAGCGCACGCAGAGTGTTTTCTTCTCTCTCTCTCCTGGTAGCGACCATATCACGCCTTAATCAAGATAATAATACGGAATATTAACCGAACCCGCTTGTTATACTGAGCTGGGGAACGTTGGTCCCGCTCCAACTTATAATTGTTATAAGAAAGAGCAGGAAATTGGGGATTACCAGAATTCCCGTGCCGCCCAAACGAAGAAAGTGCATATGATGCATCTCCTTCGGGTGTGTTCATTACAAAGAACTGTTTCTCTGTATCCTCTACGTCCTGGGTTTTTGATACCAGATCAGGATCCCAGATATGTAATCTGTTACATAGGGCTACAGAAAGGTAGAGAACTGAGAACGGGTGATAAGTTTCATGAGACAGAAAACGGGGCAAGTGTTGCAGCCAAGCCTGTTGGTCACTGGCATCCTGTATTCCCAATATATTGATTCTGAACGAATGTTATTAGATACCGAACCTGATATACAAAATCATATCGGTCTCTTTATTAGTAAAGAAATGTTAAAATTTTGTATTGTTGGATAATGTTTTGAACATTTCCTATATCAAAACTTGATCGGTTCAGGCACGTTATCTAAAAGCATTGATGTTCTAAATCAAACTACAGTTCTTAGTATATAGAACACACACAAGAGGAAGAGTTCAGAAATGAACGAATCCTTCTTGAGGCATTGTAGACTAGGTCATATCAATGCGACCCGACTGGCTGAAGTTACATTTAGATGCATATTTAAATTAGTTTGAATTTACATCTTGTGAAACTTGCCAGTCATGTCACAAAGATAAGATGACCATAGCTCCGTTTACTCGAAACAGAGAAAGAGTTAGTGAACTCTTGGGATGATACATGTTGATGTATGTAGGTCCCTTGTCTACACATGCCAAGACCGATTCTTTGTATTTCATTACATTCTCTGATAATCTCTCGAGATTCAGACATATGTTCCTGTTGAAACACAAGTGCGAACCTTTTGAGATATTTATAGAATATAAGTTAGAAGTAGAGAACCAGAATATGGGTATAAGTATTATGTCCTATGATAAGATCAGGGAGGAGAATACTTGTGCATAGAATTCCTGGACTATTCTACAGGAGAATGAGATTCTCTCTCAGTATTACTCCTCTGAATACATCACAGCACAACGGTGTATTAATTGCTTGCAATAACACCCTATATGATTTGGTGTGCTCTATGATGAGTACTACTGAGTTACCTATTTCCTTTAGGGAGTTATGCACTTATGAAGTTGCATACCTATTGAATAGGGTTCCGATCAAATCAGATGCCTACCATTTCATATATGATATGGAGAGGGAAGAGCTCATCTCTTAAGACAGTTAAGATTTGGAGTTGTCCGGCCTATGTCTAAAAGCAAAATCCGGACAAGCTCGAGGCAAGGTCTGTTATGTAGAACTGGAAATGTTCCTGCTATACAAACTGCAGCCGATAATTTGATAGAACCGAAGGATCAAATAGTAACCAACGAACCTCAGCCTCTCCGCCGATCTAGTAGGGTTCCTCACCCACCTGAGAGTTACTTTGGTTTCTCTATGACAGTGGGAGCGAGGATTGCATCATGATATGATGACCCAACTAGTTTCGAGCTGGCCATCAGGAGTGAGACTCTGTAAGAATGGCTGGATGTTTATCGATCTGAGACGGAATCCTTATACACCAACAAAGTATGGACTTTGGTTGCTATATATGAAGGGTTAAATCCCTATCAGGAGCAAGTATATCTTGAGAAGATTACTTGGTGTACATGGAAAAGTTGAGACTTTCAAAGCTAGACTTGTTAAAGGTTTTCGTCATCGACCAGGCGTGGATAATGATGAAACTTTTTCCAGTGGCTATGCTTAAGTCCATCCGGATCCTACTTGCCACGGCTACATACCATGACTAAGATATCTGGCGGTTGGGTGTCATGACTGCTTTTCTAAATGATGTTTTAGAAGAGTGAGTCTTTAAGTACACAGTCAGAGGGCTTCGTAAACAGTGGGAGCAGCGGAAACGTGAACAAGATGCTTTATAGGATAAAGCAGGCATCGCGGAGTTGGAACATCTGTTTTGATGTAGTAGTCAAATAGTTTGACTTCATCAAAATGGTAGATGAACCTTGTATATACAAAAAGGTAGTAGGGAGTACGGTGGCGATCCTCGTAGAGTACGTGGATGACATACTCTTGATAGAGAAGTATTTTCCTATGCTACGCTCGATCAATCTCCGCTTATCACAATGATTCTCCATATAGGATCAAAGTGATACCTCCTAAATCCTGGGTTTTGGATCTATGAGATAGATCTAATTGGATATTAGGATACTCACTAGTTGTAGTGAGATGGTATCAATCGATCCGGGGGAGAATCACTGGAAGGGTTCCAGGGTGATAAGAACGACTGAAAGTCGGTCACAGGCATTGTCTTTACCCTCAGTAAAGGGACGGTATGTTGGAAGAGTTCCAAGCTAGATACCGTGGCTAACTAGACGATAAAGGCTGGATACATCGCCACTTAAGATTCTACCAAAGTGGCTGTCTAGGTGTATATTTGTTCATGAGATGAACTTAGTTCATCCCATTGTGTGACAATGGAGTTGTGGCTTATGCCAAGGAACGTCCATCCTATCAGTGATCCAGACATATTTTGAGGCAGTATCACCTGATCATGGAGATGGTTGATCTCTAAGGTGATCAAGGTTAGAAGAGTAGACTCAGAGGACAACAAGGCGGATCCACTCACAAAGGCCTTTTCCCAGAGAGAGACTTTTATGGGATGGTTGAGTATGAGATACTACTATAACTTCTACAGATGGCCCTAGTGCAAGTGGGAGATTGTTAGTTATATGTATGCCCTAGAGGCCATTACTGTATATAGGATGTATATTGTAGTGGATGCTGGGACATATATAGGAAGGACTTTCTTGCTCGACATGATAGTATGCTATCTGGTTACTCTTTACCTTAACGTGTATACTGATTGTCTCTCTGTTACATGTTGGTAAAGCCCTTAGGATGTGTACTTGACTACCTGGACTATGATGCGGATCATATTAGTGGGGACATGGTAGTCCATAAGTACATCCTTCAAGGTCCCTATTCGTGGGTGTATTGAGACGGGGCATCGATATACCAGAGTAGACTAGCGTATACTTTCTTGACCCATACAGATGGGCGATGGATGATCCCATATACATTGGTGTTTGACATCAGAGATGATATACGGGTGCTCAGTAGAGACATGGTACACTGGACGGACTCGCCGATAACTCCAAGATGGTATTATACCTTACGTCAGATGGCAGTTCTATGGTGACACTGGTACAGAGTAGTCTGATGACCCGAGATCGTCATAGAGTCTTGTGTGATTCCCACTGTGCTTTGATTTCCACCTTACCACGTCCAAGAGGGCGTACAAAACGGTGGCATTTGGGTACAGTCCCGAGTCACATGGAGGTAATGAGCGATAGGAGGGGATTCGTCTCTCCCGGTATAGGGAGTTGATGTTGCACTGTGTTCGATTGGCTATAACCGGAAATCCCTGGCCAGGGTTGCTGAGATTTTCTATTAATTGTTACCAGTAGTTTCTCGAACTGTTATAGACCTCATATCGACACGACTTATCGAGCTATTGGGGTCTGACGTTTACCACCCCTAGGCAAGATATGCGACATATCAGACGATCAGACCGGACTGTACGGTAAGTGTTACTGGTTGGATTCACAGGAGTGTGAGCGGGCTTGCTCGTCGATCTTCTGATCGCTCAATACACGGGTGGCCGTTACGTTTAGAAGACCGCTTGCGGCTTGTGGGTGTTTGATATGATCATCACCTGCTGCCGGCGTATTGACGAGTCTTTAGAGTCCTTCACAGAGGTTTCCTGGCTCAAGCGAAACGAAATAGGAGCGCATATGAGATATGTGCGTGACCGAGAATAATACCATTATTTGATACAGTATTTGATTCTCACGATTTGTGACATTGATCGGTTATATGCGATATAGCCGGGTTATCGGATCAAGTGTTGATTCGATAAGTTGTTACTATTGATATTAGTCGGTTATATGTGATATGACCGGATCGTTAAATCAAGTATTGTGTTAATGATTTAATGTATAATTATATATTAGATATATTACTTTACATTGACTAAAATTGTTCACTTAAAATGGATTTTCTCACTTGAAGTACACATTGTATCTGTGATATATTTTTTTGTGCACTTGATTGTATCATGTTTGATGATACATGCATGGCTGGGTGTATGTTTAGTTTTAACCTTGGTTAAGTAAATGGTTAGGGTTTTAATTTATTTATTCATTTATTTATTTATTTCTTTTGGCAAAAAGAGAAATGGTGGCTTACATTGTTTTACATTGAAGCTTCATGAAGCTTTGAAAAAGTCTACCATTTTTGTTTCATGCCTAACCTAACCATTCACCTAACCTTGCTTTACTCTCTACACATAACCATGGTTGCAATATGATAAGTATCATTATTATTTTCTATTTTGGATATACTTATCATAATTCTTTTCTTCTTCTTCTTCTTCTTCAACAATGAAGAAAAGCTTGCTACCATCAATGGCAACTTGAGAAAAAGAGTGAGAAATCCAATTCTAAAGAGAACCCACTTCCTATTTCTTCATCCACTACCTCTTGCCAAGTAGTATAGGGTGTTTTCTTCACAAATTTCATGACTTGGTGAAGTGGGAGCTTGATCTTGTGTTGCCTCGACGTAGATCATCTTCGGCATCGAAGTCGACGACGTAGCCCGATCATTTCTCCGATGAAGCCGACGCTAGAGCCAGCGATCCGATGATCGCAGCGAGGGTACATCATCACGGAGCTATGGAGGTGGAGGACCGGATCTACAAAGGTTGTATGTTCGTTCACTCTTAGTTAAAGCCGTTAACTTGCTTGCATCGCCTCATTATCTAGTTAACGATCCGTATTAGGGTTTGTAGGTACATGAAAAATTTGAATTGGGCATGTTTGATCTGTTGTGAGACTTCATTAGTGTGCCTAGGAACCCTACACTTTTGACACAGATACCCTTGCTGAGGCGTGTTAGCCCTTTTGCTATTAGGTGGGATTGTACGGTATCTGTTTCATTTTCAGTTGCATCTTGATGTATCAAGTACTCTCCATCTACTTTCATGTATTGACTTAGAGACAGTTGTGAGGACGATGTATGTTATTTTGTACTCTGATGTCGAGTTCATTGTGAGCCGGCTTTATTTATGCAGTTTTATCTCATATGGTATTTGTTTTCACTTTACTGCTCATTCTTCGCTTCGGCGTCGTAAATTATATTGTGGTGATTGTCCGGCCGTTGGGCGCGATTCTCCCCATGAGATGCTCTATTTATTTCACATGTCATTTTTACTTATATTTCGCCTTCTACCCGATTTCGGGACAATTTTTGGTAAAGGAAATGTTGTTAAAATTATTTGAATAATAACTTGAACCAAAAAGGATTTCTACTAAACAACTTAAAGTTTTCTAAATGTTTTGACAAATATTCTAATAAATGTTTTAACACTCTATATTTTAATGGTTTGATTTCTGGGTCCGGCTTACTTAGTCGCGTTACGCCTGTAGACATTGCGCGGTTAAGCGCCGGTCACGGGCCGAACTTTGGGTCGTGACAAAGTTGGTATCAGAGCGTAGGTTTTACCTTCGGAGTGTAGGATGGCCCTGGTATGATGGAGTAGGTAGCTGCAGCAGAGTGGCGTAGCGTGCGTATGTTCCGCGGCATACTCACGACACGGTACTCCGCCTAAGCGACCTTAGGACTTATTGATTGAAATTCCTTCACGATTATGTACATTCCTATGATTCAATTTCCGTATCCTCATCGAATCCTAATTTTCTTTCTAGCCACTATACCGCCAAGGACTACGAGGGCACAGAGAGCGGCTGTGAGAGCCGAGATGCGTGTTGACTTATCTGAGACTAGGACTGATCCGGGTAGTACCCCTGTTATACCCGAGAAGACTGTTCCTCCTATAACAGATCAGATCGCCATGCTACGGGCTGGTATGCAGGAGATGCGCCAGACGGTGGGATCCAGCATGCAGGAGATGCGTCAGATGATAGGATCGCTAGTTGAGACGCTTCGAGCGCAGCGACCAGAGGTAGATCCACCAGTCACGTAGACCGTGATGGTATCTACAGCGCAGGCCGTTTCCCCTGCAGCCTTGGAGGTGATTGCAGTATCGCTATTAGAGTTCATGAGGCTGAAGCCTCCGGCCTTCACAGGCACCGATGCAGCCGAGGACCCACAGTCCTTCATTGATAGGATGGCCCGGATATGCCGTTCACTTAGATGCTCAGATGCGAGATAGGTAGAGTTCGCGAGCTTTCGCCTGGAAGGACTTGCGCAGAAATGGTGCGAATCGGTTGAGAAGGGCAAAGCAGCAGGTCTTCCTCCTATGATCTGGACAGAGTTTGTGACGATGTTCCTTGCCCGCTTCCTTACCCAGAGTGTTAGGGATGCCCGAGCACGCCGATTTGAGTCCTTACGCCAGACACCAGAGATGACCGTGGCAGAGTATGATATGCTATTCACCGAGTTATCAGTCTATGCTCCGTACCTAGTGGCCACCGAGGAGTTGCGAGTCAAGAGATTTTTCCAAGGTTTGCTTACCCCACTATTCCTTGGGATCAGCGCACAGCATTACGAGACATATGCAGCAGCTGTAGACGCAGTCCTATTAGTCGAGGCGCGCCTTGCAGAGACTTCGGCAGTTCTAGGGCCGAAGAGAGTTCGTATTGATACATCGGCATAGAGACGGCCGTTCAGGCACCGCGACAGACACCTGGCAGGTGACAGAGACTCGAGACGAGGTCAGCTTTTCAGTTCTTATCCTCAGGAGGGTCTGCCAGTATCATCCGGGTGTTTCCGATGCGGGAGTTCCTATCATCGTGTTCGAGAGTGCCCGGAGATACCCCGGAGGGAGGCAGCCGGACCGCAAGTCACACTACCACCTTCACCACCCCAGAGGGCATTGCCTATTGTACGCACAGTTGCTCCGCGTTAGACTCAGGCACAGAAAGGCCGTGGTCGCGGAGGATTTGTTCCTAGTGGGCGAGGCGGTCGAGGCAGAGGACAGCCAGCCACCGGCAGAGTACATCCTGTTGCTAGTAGGGGACCGCCAGTTGCAGGTGGAGGACAAGCACGAGTTTTCGCGTTGACGCATCAGGACGCGGTGGATTCAGGTACATTATCAGTATGTTCTGTTGATGCACACGTATTGTTCGATCCCGGATCCACGCACTCGTACGTTTCCATACATTTTGTGCCGAGTTTTGGTAGAGGGTCCGGGTTGCTTGATCAGCCGCTTGTTGTGACCACTCCCGTGGGAGAGTCGTTTGTTGCTAGGAACGTGTTCCGATCCTGTGTTGTCCGTATTGGCGAGAGAGATTTTCCTGTCGACTTGATGCTTCTGGAGATGTTGGACTTCGACGTTTCTTTGGGCATGGATTGGTTAGCCACGTGCTATGCGTGTGTGGACTGCCGTGAGAAGACAGTTAGATTTTGTTTTCCCGGCGAGTCGGCTTTTGTTGTGCAGGGGGGCCGTGGTGCCGCCCCTCACATTTAGATTTCTTCCCTTCGCACTGATCAGCTGTTGAGAAAGAGATGTCGGGGATTTCTAGCCTATGTATGCGATACTAGAGCTACAAATATTTCATTGGAACAGATTCTGATTGTATGTGAGTTCCATGACGTGTTCCCTGACGAGCTTCCTGGGCTACCGCATGAGCGTGATGTTGTGTTCTGTTTTGATTTGATTCCCGGATCGGGGCCTATTTCTATACCGCCTTATCGGATGGCCCCGGCGGAGCTTAATGAGTTGAAAAGTCAGTTGCAAGATTTGCTGGACAAGGGACTTATACGACCCAGTGTTTCTCCTTGGGGTGCTCCGGTCCTGTTTGTCAAGAAGAAGGACGGAAGCTTACGTTTGTGTATCGATTACAGGCAGCTGAACAAGGTGACCGTGCGGAACAGATATCCGTTGCCACGCATCGACGACTTGTTCGACCAGCTTTAGGGGGCAATATATTTTTTGAGGATCGATTTACGATCGGGCTATCATCAGCTGCGAGTTCGACAGGAGGACATTCCGAAGACAGCTTTCCGTACGCGTTATGGCCATTATGAGTTTTTGGTGATGTCGTTCGGACTCACCAATGCGCCAGCGGCCTTCATGGACTTGATGAACCGTATATTCGGTCCGTATCTTGACTTGTTCATCATCGTATTCATTGACGATATATTGGTGTATTCCCGGAGCAGAGAGGAGCACGAGCAGCACCTGCGGATCACACTGCAGACTTTGAGGGAGCGCCAGCTTTATGCAAAATTCTCCAAGTGCGCGTTCTGGTTGGACAGCGTGGACTTCTTGGGTCACGTGATTACACGGGATGGTATTTGTGTAGACCCGAGGAAGGTCGAGGCCGTTCGGAGTTGGCCCAGACCTACATCCGTTACTGAGATACGCATTTTTCTAGGACTGGCCGGCTACTACAGGCGATTTGTACAGGATTTCTCCCGTATTGCTGCACCCTTGACCGGATTGACCAGGAAGGGAGTTCCTTTTGCTTGGACGGAGGAGTGCGAGCGCTGTTTCCAGCAGCTACGGACTTGTTTGACTACGGCGCCAGTGTTATCTTTGCCTTCAGGATCGGGCGGATTTGTAGTCTATTGTAACGCTTTACGAGTGGGTCTAGGATGCGTATTGATGCAGCATGGCAGGGTGATCGCTTATGCTTCCCGGCAATTGAAGAAACATGAACAGAACTATCCCCTCACGATTTGGAGATGGCCGCAGTGGTCTTTACGCTTAAGATCTGGCGACATTACCTATACGGCGAGTCGTGCCAGATATTCACTGACCACAAGAGCCTAAAGTATATATTTCATCAGCGTGACCTAAATCTCCGACAGCGCCATTGGATGGAACCGGTGAAGGACTACGACTGCGAGATCTTATATCACCCGGGCAAGGATAACGTAGTAGCAGATGCTTTGAGTAGGAGGCCGGAGGGTAGTCTAGCGTGTTTGAGTGCAGTACAGAGGCAGTCGTCGGCAGATTGGCAGATATTTTGCGACAGCCGAGTGTAGTTCGAGTTCACGCAGATCGGGGGACAGCTTGCGCACGTTCATGCACGCCCACAGTTGCTTGACCGTATATATGAGGCACAGCCCAGGGATGACCGTTGCTCAGAGATCATGACACAGATTGGACAGGGCAGATTCTCCGAGTTCATGATTGATGATCATGGGATATTACGATTTGGGTCTAGACTGTGCGTACCAGATGCTGAGGGATTGTGGCGCGATATTCTTGAGGAGACACATCAATCGGTGTACAGTGTCCACCCCGGTTCCACCAAGATGTACCATGATATGAGAGAGGTCTACTGGTGGGACGGAATGAAGAGGGACATCGCGGATTTCGTATCGAGATGCTTGACTTCTCAGCAAGTCAAGGCCGAGCACCAGAAGCACGCAGGAGCGCTACAGCCGTTACCCATTCCAGAGTGGAAATGGGAATAGATTTCGATGGACTTCGTTGTGGGTCTACCCCGGACTAGGCGAGGGTATGACTCCATTTGGGTGATCATGGATCGTTTGACGAAAGCAGCTCACTTCCTGCCGGTGAAGACGACTTTAGGATTTGCTCAGTACGCCCAGATTTACATCGACGAGATTGTACGACTGCATAGAGTCCCGACGTGTATTGTGTCCGATCGAGGCATCCAGTTTACCAGCCGACTATGGCAGAGGCTTCAGGAGGCTTTGGGCACTCGTTTGAGTTTCAGCACGGCATTTCACCCGCAGACCGACGGACAGTCAGAGCGGACCATTCAGACTCTCGAGGACATGCTCCGAGCGTGCGTTTTAGACTTTGGTGGTAGCTGGGATCATCATTTACCCTTGATAGAGTTCTCCTACAACAATAGCTTCCAGGACACTATTCAGATGGCACCTTTCGAGGCTTTGTATGGGAGGAGATGCAGATCGCCCGTCTGTTGGACAGAGTAGAGCGAGGGCAGTATTTTAGGGCCACAGATCGTACGGGAGACGACCGAGAAGATACAGCTGATTCGAGATAGGATGAGGACAGCTCAGAGGAGGAAGAAATCGTATGCTGACAGGCGCCGCCGCAGATTAGAGTTCACAGTTGGCGATCACGTTTTTCTGAGGGTCTCTCCAATGAAGGGAGTGATGAGGTTTGGACGGAAGCGGAAGCTTAGCCCCAGATTCATAGGCCCTTTTGAGATCCTCGAGCGGGTAGGCGCAGTAGCATATCGTTTGGCTCTTCCACCCAGTCTTTCGGAAGTCCACCCCATCTTCCACATATCGATGCTACGCAGATATCTTCATGACCCTTCCCACACGATCCAGCATCAGACAGTTCAGCTTGAGCCCGACCTTTCGTTCACCGTGCAGCCAGTTGAGATATTGGATCGGCAGGTGAAGAAACTTCGATCTAGGGTCCTGCCGTCGGTGAAGGTTCTTTGGCTCAGTCCGAATTGTGAGGAGATCACTTAGGAGACCGAGGGGGAGATGGGAAGAAATTCCCTCATCTCTTTGAAGGTATGCGTAGTCTTATATTTTAAATTTGAGGACGAATTTTCTTAAGGGGGGAAGACTGTAACAACTGGGAATATATTAGTAACTAATTATATTTTAATAAGTATTTTTCTATTATAAAAAGTTTACCAAATTGCCTTTCAAATATTTTATCAAAATTAATAAAGATTTTTCTAGAATTTTATCTCGAACGCACACACCTGTGCATGTTAATGTGGGTTAAACCTAGGGTTGCCAAGCTAGGTGTGCATGGTGGGTTAACCATGTTTAGCCAACCATGATGGGTTAGGCTTTTGATTAAGATAATTATGTTGATTATGAGCTAATTAGTTTTAATTAAGGGTGATTAGGGTTGACTTGTGATGAGAAGGAGAGATTGTGATGGATGTCATGCAAGCATTTAATAAGGGAAGAGAGAATGGTGGCTATGGTTATGTCACACCCCATTTCATTTCAAAACTTTTGCATGTCTCTCTCACAATCTCTTTCACACTCTCATTTCACTCTCATCTCTCCCCCTCTCACACATACACACACATCAGCACATAGCCACCAAAACAACACCATCAGCCCAAAACTTCAGCCATACATCAGAACATCAGCAGAAGCACCATCAGCCTCGGCTCCAGCTTTTACATCAGCAGCAGCAGCTGCTACAACAGCCCCCAACTCCTTACATAACCCTTCCCCCACAATACACAACCCTTCCCTCAACCATACCTCAACCCCTGCCACTGCTACAGCTGCAACAGCAACCCATACACAACTACGCCATCACAAAACAACAGCAACAGCAAGCTTCAGTGAAGCAGATCAGCACTTTTGGCCATGAAATTACAGCTCTTGGGACAGTAGGAGCAGCACTCCAGCAGCGCACACACTTCCTCCTTCCTCTCTTCTCCTTCAACTAGGATCTCTAGAGATATAATTCCCTTAACCCGACTTCTCTTTGCCAAAGTTATGGTTATATTGTAGTTTAGTGTTTATATTAAGTAGTTTAGTGCTAGTTGTAGAGATCTTGGGTGAGATTTAGACTAGTAATGGTTTTAATGGTTAGTGTAACCTTAGTATGTGCTGTTAAGGCTAGTGAAACCAAGATTTATCCCAGATTTCACCAGGATACCCGATTTGTCTGACTTGGCGTAAATTAGCGATTTTAGCGATTTTATAGCCTCCGTTAGATTTGATGTTGACCCGAACCTTTAATCATAAAATTGTGAAGACTGTAGCACAGTGACCTTAGCAGAACACACAAACAGAGTACGGGGACCCACCTCCAAGTTGAGGCCGCCGGTTTATTCCTTATGGCCGCAAATTGCGGCCAGAAAAGGGTCTAGGGTGTTGGTTTTTTGGCTATGGGGTTCTTCTGGATAGCTTAGGGTTTTGGTTTCTGTAACTTTTTAACTTTGGCCCAGAGGCAAAATCTGGAGCTATAAACGAGTTATCGATGTTTTAGAACTTGTGTGACACGCGCGTGATCCGTGCGATCCTGTGGCGCGCTGCGGCCAGACTACTGGAGATGTCCTGACCACACCGCCAGAGCCCGACCCCACCAACCCAAACCCAGTCCGCCGGAAACTTCTTTCTGGCCGCAAATTGCGGCCAGACTAGGGAGATAGGTCCCAGGGGTTTTTGGGTAGGTGTCTGCTACATTTTGTAGGTCTCTGGTATGTATAGTTTTGCAATATTCTAACCTGGGTAAAATCTGGGGCAGTATATTGTTTACGGGTGTTTTTAGTTTGCGAGGTACGCGCGATACCCGAGCGGGTCTTGAGATTCAGCGTATCGTGGCGTGTCGGTTTAAGCGTTAGGCGCGTACACACATGTTTCAGCGTATCGCACACACGCGTGTTAATTCGCGACGAGTGTTTCTCGTTTTGTTCCGATATCGCGTTTTGCGAGATTTTGATTATATTTGGATTCTTGTGTAAATTCCAGGATCGCAGGCGGGTACGTCAGACGCCGCCAGGAAAGGGAAGCAGGTGGTCGGCTATACTTAGCACGCGACCAGGTGAGTAGATTTAACATCTACGGGGAAATCGCCCGTATGGCGTTAAGCGTCAGGGCGTAATAGGATATTTAGTTTTATGTGTTCATGTAGACATACTAGAGTAGCATACCTTTTGTTATATATAGAACTAGTAGTATAGAACACTGCACTGTCACTAACGGTACAAGTCGCACGAGCATGATTTATATGCTACACTCACACGGTTAGTGATTGCCATGACACTGACAGTATAGGATTGCTAGAAATCATTTATTATATTGATTCCGTTTTATTGACGTTGTCATGACTTGCCACATATCAGTATATGTTATATTCATACCATGTACACTATATAATTACGGTTGTGCATACCTTCATTGATACCTCACTACCTGTGCACATGCATCCTTATATTTCGTCATAGTTCATATATATATTGATGTGTTTACCCTTGTGCCCCTACACATAATATATTCATACTTGTGCCACATATATCATCTATTCATACTTGGCGCATATACATCATATGACCACCTTAGTGCACATCTACATTGCTACATTCACTTAGCACACTTACCCTTTCGCACATCCATACCCATACACATATTCATATGTTACTTACATTGATGATGTTGACTTGATTTGAAAATTAAGGGACCGCATGTGATATTTTCAAACTAGATCTTTTAAAAGAGCGGTTTCCTTTCCCGTTTACTCTTAGTGTCATACGACGCATGGCATGGACTTACACTTTAGATTGATTGATGTGATTTCTGGATTTGGGAACCGGAGTACTATTTTAAGAAAATACGCACTGTTTAAAAACCCGGTTTCCCTTGATATGATATTTTAGTGCGTCCACCATGTGTTTTCTCGGTTCTAGAGTGATACATGTGAACCCGAGTCGAGGAGCTGGACGAAGCCAATTGCGGGTACGTGGTGGACCCGGTATGGTACCCCGGGGCGAGAACGGATCGTTGTGCAGTAGACGGTGAGCCTGGCAGAGGGACTACTACCTACCTGTGATTTGTTGGACCTGGCGGTTATTCGGAGGATACCGACCAGAGTCGAGAGACGGATACGGAACGGCTCGTACTGCCGGGGCCGAGGTCCGATACCGCAGACAGAGCCCGTGGGCTGACCCGGACTGACGGATGCCCGAGATATGAGGTTTTGCGTGTCGATGCTGGACACGAGTTTCTTGATATTGTTAGTTGTATGTATGCCCTAGAGGCCAGTATATGCCCTAGAGGCCAGTATTGTATAGATGTTGTATATTATATTGGATGTTTGGACATATATAGAGATGACTTTCTTGCTCGATATGATAGTATGCTATTTGGTTACTCTTTATCTTAACATGTACACTAGTCTCTTTATACTGTCTTGTAGTTACATGTTGATAAAGCCCTTAGGATGTGTACTTGACTACCTGGACTATGATGCAGATCATACTAGTGGGGACATGGTAGTCCATAAGTACATCCTTCAAGGTCCCTAGTCGTGGGTGTATCGAGACGGGGCATCGATATACCAGAGTAGACTAGCGTATATGCTTCTCGACCCATGTGATGGGCGATGGATGATCCCATATCCATTGGTGTTTGACATCAGAGATGGTATACGGGTGCTCAGTGGAGACTGGGTACACTGGACGGACTCGCCGAGAACTCCCAGATGGTATTATACCTCACGTCAGAAGGAAGTTCTCAGGTGACACTTGTGCAGGTTAGTCTGTAGACCCGAGATCGTCATAGAGTCTTGTGTGATTCCCACTGTGCTTTGATCTCCACCTTACCACGTCCATGAGGGCGTGCAAAACGGTGGTCTTTGGGTTCAGTCCCGAGTCACATGGAGGCAATGAGCGATAGGAGGGGTTTCGTCTCTCCCGGTATTGGGGGTTGATGTTGCGCTGTGCTCGATTGGCCGTAACAGGGAAGTCCCTGGCCAGGGCCGATCAGAGATTTGCTGGTAAGTGTTACCAGTAGTTTCTCGACACGTTATGAGCCTCACATCGGCACGACTTATCGAGTATTGGGGTCTGACGTTTACCACCCCTAGACTTGATATGCGACGTATCAGACGAACAGACCGGACTGTACGGCAAGTGTTACTGGTCGGATTCACAGGAGTATGAGCGGGCTAGCTCGTCGATCTTCTGATCGCTCAATACCCGGGTGGCCGTTACGTTTAGCAGACCGCTTGCGGCTTGTGGGTGCTTGATATGATCATCATCTGCTACCGGCGTATTGACGAGTCTTTAGAGTCCTACACAGAGGTTTCCTGGCTCAAGCGAAACGAAATAGGAGCGCATATGAGATATGTGCAGGACCGAGAATAATGCGTGTATGTGATACCGCATTTCATTCTCGCGATATATGTTTCGATTGGTTATATTCGATATGACCTAGTTATCGAATCATTGATTCGATAAATCGATGCATTGAATACTAGTCGGTTATGTGTGACATGACCGGATCATTGAATCAAGTGTTGATTTAATGATTTAATGTATAATTATATATTTGATATATTACTTTGCATTAACTAGTATTGGTTCATTTTAAACGGATTTTTCTTACTTGATTTACACATTGTATATGTGATATACTTTTGTGCACATATTTGTATCATGTTTGATGATACTTGATCATATGGTTAAGTGTATAGAATTAAACCATAGTTAACTTGAGATTAGGGTTTTGATTATGCATTTATTCATTTATTTGTTTATTCATTTATTTGGATAAACTTTAAGATGAAAATGGTGGCAATTTTTGTTTCATATTGAAGCTTCATGAAGCTTTGACTTTGCTAACCATTCTTGTCTTCATGCTTAACCCTAACCCACTCAAATGACCATGGTTTATTCTCTATACTTAACCCTAGTTATAGTTATGATAAGTTTGTATTTTCTTTTCATTTTTAAAATAGAACTTATCATAACTAGCTTCATCATCTTCTTCTTCTAAAAGGAAAAAGCTTGCTACTTTAATGGCAACTTGAGTTCTAGTGAGAGAAATCCAATTCTAAAGTGAACACACCTCATATTTCTTCACCCTTTACCTCTTGCCAAGTTGTTTTGGGTGTTTTCTTCACAAGTTTCACAACTTTGTGAAGTCGGAGCTTGAGCTTGTGCAACTTCGACGTAGATCGTCTTTGACACGAAGCCGACGACCTATTCCGCACGTTTCTCCGATGAAGCCGTCACGAGAGTCCAAGGTTCAAGATGGACAGCGAGAGGACACCCATGTGGAGCTAAGGAAGTGGAAATCCGGACCTACAAAGGTTGTAGCTTCTCACTTCTAATTAAAGTGTTAACTAAGTTTTCATTTCGCCTAAACATCTAGTCTAAGATCCGTAGTCTAGGGTTTCTCGGCACCAAAATTTTTAAATTAGCATGTTCGATGCCTTGTGAAACCACTATAGGGTGCCTAGGAACCTTTCACTGGTATCAAAGCCTTGCTAGAGCCTTAAGCGAAGTCCCGACGACGTTTGAAACCCGATCGAACCGAAACACAAAACCCTAAAATGCTCTCTGGATTTTTTCTAAAATATGGGATTTTTGTCAATTAAAAATATGCAGAAAATCAAGCAGGGTGTTATTTGAATTACTGTAAATTACGAGGGCCTGAATCAACTTTTCCATCGCGGAACCGCGGCACGTTCTATGCATGATGCGGCGGTTCCGCGGCCTTACTGTTCCCTTGTTTAATATTTGCTGCACAGTAACTCATGTAATATAATGCTATATTTTCTGGGACATTTTTATTGTGACTCTACAGAAGAGTATTCTAGGGTTGTATTGGGAATCAATGATTCGATCGGATTATCAAATTTCGTCTTTTGTGTATTTCCGGATAATTTTCAGAATATGCTAAAAAGTTCGACCGGATATAAATACCCAATTTTTCCCCTGTCGGGAAATTTCCAAGTGTTGGATTTTTCCGTAGTTTAACGACGTTCTAAGTAGTGCAAGTAACGCGATGGACCCTCTAGAAGACAACAAACCTTAACTCGATTATGTGACCGTCTTGAACTGCCCTTTGAACCTTCGGGTTTGGGGCAGTACGGCGTGCCACATGTGAGGCGTTGGCTTGACCCTTCTACGGCTGGACCGTTGGTACTGAGGCACGAACTGAATGTTGCTAGACTTATTTCATGTGTTGGACTGTATCGGGAAAACTTGGGTATTCGACTGTTCGATCGGAAAGTTTAACATTTTCTGTTTATCTGGAATGTGATACAATAATTGGAATTCACAAACAGTTATGAGATAACTGAATGAATGTTATAAATCTAGCAGTTTAGTCCCACATGATATTGAAAAGAGTTTTCGATAATGAGACTAAAATGCGGGATTTATATCTGTTAGGCATGTGATGTCTAAGTATTTCATTTGATTAGGCATACAATGTCTAAAGAAGTTGCGGATTCCAATTGTTGTAGTTTTACACTTTCTTTTCTGTGGCCGTAAGTGTAGTATGTTCATATCGCCGGTTTCGTTGCTATACGTCAACGACAATTGGGGTATGCATACTTACTTACGTTGATGACATGTGATGTTATGTGTTGCTGGATATGTTATATTGGATCGTCGTGTTTGAATAGCCGGGGCTTTTTATGTGAGATGAGTGTTTTTCATTTTCATTCATGTAAAAACTTGTATGTAATTTTCTTTTATTTGGGGCACTTCCAGGTAGCGGAAGATGTCACCTTTTGTATATTATTTACTTTTCTGCATTAGGATAGACCCAAGGAGGGGAGCACAAGTAACCGGGTTCTGGGGTCCAGTGGGAGACCAACTCGAGGAGTCGAGTCCGGGTCTCCTAACCCTAGAATTGGCAGGGTTGCTTGCCGCTCTCGTAGGGGTCTAGGGGTGTGGGATTGGCTATTCATCACGACCGTGGAATCCGTGTTTTATACTGGCTCGTATTGAAAACACGGACGTCCTAGTATATCCAATATTTCATATGTTTATTCTGCTGCGATATCTGTGTTGTAACTCTGTGATGTATATTGTATATAGTATATATGATATATTATATAAACGTTACTTATATTTTACACCCGCGCTAGCCCTGCCCTGTTCTGTCGTTAGTTACCTAACCTAATGGTGCACGAGGGGACATCGAGGCGAATGCGGATGGCATAAGTGTATGTCATATCTATCTGTGATGTTTAGGTATTTAAATGATGGGACTTCATTAATGTGATTAATGAAAGATAAGAAACCTAAGATGTTGTGGAATCGAATTTTAAAATAAATCAGGAAGCTACAGTTTTTGCTTTGCACAGCGGTATATATGATATACCCTGCACCTTATTCGATGAGGAAAGGACTGAGATCCCTTCACCGGGAGTGACTCCTTTAGCAATAACTGGCAGATGCTACACACTCGGTTTGCTTTTGACTGCTTTTGGGTTTTTGCTTTGCACAGCGATATATATGATATATCCCGCACCTCATTCGACGAGGAAAGGACCGAGATCCCTTCGCCGGGAGTGACTCCTTTAGCAAAACTAGAAAAGCCTCAAAATCACTCCATTTCAAAACTTCATTTGATTCTACAACGATATCAAGTTCATTACGCTCATGGTTTTCAGAAAAACCTGCGTAGCCCTCCGTCAATTCAGGTATGTAATATTCAGTATTCGTGCTACGGTTGTTTGGCATGCGTCAAGGCGTAGTGTACGGTAGCTGATTATTACTTATCTGCAGCATGAGATGCGATTGGATTAAGGTATTCGTA
Source organism: Agapanthus africanus (assembly GCA_030015575.1). Taxonomy (NCBI): domain Eukaryota; kingdom Viridiplantae; phylum Streptophyta; class Magnoliopsida; order Asparagales; family Amaryllidaceae; genus Agapanthus; species Agapanthus africanus. The sequence continues at coordinate 472,408,485 of JASDDO010000014.1, forward strand.
CGGCGTTGTTTGGCATGCGTCAAGGGTCGTACGGGTGGGTTTAATTCGATCACGAATTGTATGGGTTGAACTTGACTAGCGGACTATGGGTTGTTTGGCATGCGTCAAGGTCATAGCACGCTATGGGCAAAAGCATTATCGGGAATTTCAAGTGTTGAAATTTGCAATGAGATTGCATACCTTCTATGAGATAGTTGGATCCCGATACCCACTGCGAGTAAGAGTTACTCCTGGGAGAGTTTTACACATTGCAATTAGCTGATCAAGTAGGTGTCTAGAAAGGTGAAAACGAGGTTACGCCTCTGTGAAAACGAGGTTTACATTAATTAGGTTCGTGCGAAAGCACGGGGGACCTCCCTCAAAGTACCGACACTGGCCTGGCTGAAAGATTGGCGAACTTGTAGTGTGTAATTAATCCCGGCTAGTCTTTCCTTTTAGGGTTTGGAGGAAGATTTGATAAAAAGCAGTGGGAGCCATCTTGATTAGATAAGATAATAACCAATCTGATCTTGCACGAGCATACGCTAAAGTGTTTTCTTCTCTCTCTCTCCAGGTAGCGACCATTTCATGCCCTAATGAAGATAATAATATGGATGTATTGACCGAACCCGCATGTTATACTGTGTTGGGGAACGTTGGTTCCGTTCTTTCTTATAAGAGTTATAGGAATGAACAGGATATAGGGGAATACCAGGATTCCCATGCCACCCGAATGAAGAAAGTACATGTTGATGCATTTTCTTCGGGTGTGTTCGTTACTGAGAACTGTTTCTCTATTTGCTCTACGTCCTGGGTATTGGATACCGGGTCAGGATCCCATATATGTAATCAGTTAGATGAGCTAAGGAAAGGTAGAGAACTTGGAGAAGGTGATAAAGACATTAAAGTTGGAAATGGTGCAATTGTTGCAGCTAAGACTGTCGGGGAATATCACCTTGTATTACCAACTGGTAATACATTGGTTCTGAATGAATGCTATTACATGCCGAACCTGATATGCAACATTATATCGGTTTCTTTATTAAGTAAAGAGGGATATAATTTTGTATTACAGGATAATGTTATGAACATTTTCCGTAACCAAAAGTTGGTTGGATCAGGCACGTTGTGCAATGGCATTTATGTTCTAAATCAATCAACAGTTCTGAGCATAACAAACACACACAAGAGGAAGAGTTTTGAACTCAACGAATCCTTCTTGTGGCATTGTAGACTGGATCACATCAATGCGACACGACTAGCTAAGTTGCATAAAGATGGATATTTAAATCCGTTTGAATTTTCATCTTATGACACTTGCCAGTCATGTCTCAAAGGCAAGATGACCAAAACTCCGTTTACGGGACACGGAGAAAGAGTTACCGAACTCTTAGGATTTATTCATAGTGATGTATGCGGTCCCATGTCTACACATGCCAGGGATGGTTCTTCATACTTCATTACATTCACTGACGATCTCTCCAGGTTCGGGTATGTGTTCCTGATGAAACACAAATCAGAAGCTTTTGAGAAATTTAGGGAATATAAACAAGAAGTTGAGAACCAAACCGGAAAAAGTATTAAAATCCTACGATCTGATCGAGGAGGAGAATACTTAAGAAATGAATTCCTGGACTTCCTAAAAGAGAATGGGATTCTCTCTCAGCTGACTCCTCCATATACACCACAGCACAACGGTGTATCAGAACAGAGGAACCGCACCCTATTAGATATGGTGCGCTCTATGGTGAGCACAGCTGAGTTACCTATTTCCTTCTGGGGATATGCGCTTGAGACAGCCATGGACCTATTGAATAGAGTTCCTACCGAATCAGTGCCTACCACTCCATATGAGATATGGAAAGGGAAGAGACCACATCTTAATTACATTAAGATATGGGGTTGTCCAGCCTATGTCAAAAGACAGAATCCGGACAAACTCGAGGCAAGATCAGTCTTATGTAAGTTTGTAGGATACCCCAAAAATTCACAGGGGTATATCTTCTACCATCCCGAGGAACAAAAAGTGTTTGTTTCCCGGCATGCCACTTTCTTAGAAAAAGGTTTTCTTATGAAACAAATAGGTGGCATTGAGGTAGAACTGGAAGAGGTTCCAGCGGAACAAACTATAACAGAAGACTTGGTAGAACCAGAGGATTCCGTAGTTCCCGATGAACCCCAGCCACTCCGCCAATCTAGTAGGGTTCCTCGCCAACCTGAGAGATACTACGGTTTTCTCAAGGACGGTGGGAGCGAGGATTGCATCATGGAGGATGATGACCCAACTAGCTTCGAGCAGGCCATCACGAGTGGGGACTCAGTGAAATGGCTGGATGCTATGCGGTCCGAGATGGAATCCATGTACACCAACAAAGTATGGACTTTGGACGTTGCTCCTGAAGGGGTAAAACCCATTGGGAGCAAGTGGATCTTCAAGAAGAAACTTGGTGTAGATGGGAAAGTGGAGACTTTCAAAGCTAGACTTGTAGCAAAGGGTTTTCGTCAAAGACCAGGTGTGGACTATGACGAAACCTTTTCTCCAGTGGCTATGCTTAAATCCATCCAGATCATGCTTGCCATTGCTGCCTTTCATGACTACGAAATCTGGCAAATGGTTGTTAAGACCGCTTTTCTAAATGGTGATTTAGAAGAGTGCGTGTACATGACTCAGTCAGAGAGCTTCGTAGACAGTGGGATCAGCGGGAAGGTGTGCAAGCTGCTTAAATCCATTTATGGATTAAAGCAAGCATCGCGGAGTTGGAACATCTGCTTTGACTGTAAGTCTACGCTAGCGCCCCGGCAGTCTACAGACGCCAAATGCGGAACAAAAAACTTTTAACTGGCGCTATCGTATACTTTAACCCGGATCTGCCATTATTGCTAAACTAACAAACTGTAAAGAGTGTAGAAAGGTTATACCGAACGATCCGAGTCCTTCGTTCTTCAACCATCATCCCACGCTCCGTTGCGGCTACTCCGATCTCGTCGATCTCCGATATCCTCGTCGAGGTGGCACCACATCACCGATTCTTTAAACGGGCTCCCGCCTCTGACTTGAGGCAACTCGATCGTCAAGTTTGCTAAAAGAGACGACCAAGATTGATGTAGAGAATGAGTAGATGACTTTGTCTCACTTCGTCCAAGTCCGTGGACGATCGGTAAATGAAGTTGCCGAGGGAATCGGGTGATGGAATGAAATGAACTGTAAAATTCCATGCACCCCAAATACTATCATAATCTTTTCTCTCTAAAATGAAATCAACCAAGTGAAGTGAGGAGAGAGAGAGGGCCGGCCACTTTATAGGATGGAGGAGGGTGAGTGTAGGAGCAAGTGGTGACCTTAAACAAAATATCATAATGTGAACACAAAAGAATATCAAGCATAAAGATATTAACCAAAACAAGAATGTTTAGAAATCAAAGCATGAGTCACATGACACCTCTCCAATTCTAGAACCTTCTAGAAGCTTCTAGAAGCATGACTCACTCTCATCCATGAAAAGATAAATCCGTCTTTAACCAAATGTTAAAAGACGGCTGATAGAAAACTGGAAACTGGCAACTTCCAAAAGTGATCCTGAAACTAATTTCAGGACAACCCAGAAACTGTATAAATATACCCGCATTTGTATTACGACCGAATACAAATGCAACTGAGACAAAGATATTATATCTACTCAATATAATACTCGGATCCGGCTTAAACCAAAGCCGACCAGTATCAACTGCCCGAAAAATAACATGTGCGTAAACGCACGTGCATTTTCCGAACCCTGCCATAAAACCATACGGCCTCTACAACGTTTCGCCCGACTTGGGAAACTGTCTGTGGGGGACTCTAATGACTCGTCAGTACCCTGGCAGTGGGTTTAACCACAAACCGTCAGCGGCACTAGCTATGCGTAACGGCTGCCCATGGACTGACCTCAAGGGAGGCTGATGAGCGAACTCAAGGGAGGCCGATGATCGAACTCATCCAGAAACCCTACTGAGCCTAACAGTGACAATGTATATACAGTCTGGTCCGTTCGTCTATGAGTATCGCATATCTTCCTAGGGGGCTAGTAACGTCATACCCCCAATAGCAGTATAAGTCGTGTCGGAGTGAAGCCCAATAACACCCTGAGATACTACTGGAGTACCTACCAGTAAATCTCCTGCCATGGCCATGGACTTTGTGTAATGGCTCTCCTAGACACAGCACGACCTCGCCCCCAATACCGGGAGAGACGAATCCCCTGCCGATCCGCTCAAGTGCCTCCATATGGCTCGGGACTGTACCCAAAAGCTACCTGTTTGCACGACTCCTTTCAGCCGTGGTAGGGTAGAAATCAAAGCACAGTGGGAACTCACACGAGACAAATGACGATCTCAGGTCGATGAACTAACCTGTACACATGTCACCAGGGAACTGCTATCTGACGATAGATATAATACTAACTAGCAGATTCCCGGCGAGTCCTGTCCGGTGTACTCATAACCTAATGAGCACCTGTATACATCTTAGGTGATCCAACTGAAACCAGTGGCTTGTGAGACCGGCCACCGCCCCTCGTCGGGGTCTCGACTGTACACACTAGTCTACTCCGGAGTATCGATGCCCTGTCTCGAAACTCCCACGACTAGGGACCACAATTAAGGATATGCGTATAAACCACCTAACTCTCACTTATATGATCGCCATCATACTGTTGGTGGTAAAGCAATATCCTAAGGGCTCTATCAAAGTGTAACATGTAATCAGTCACCTGATCATGTACACGACTGATAAAGGCAAACCAGATAGCATACTATCATCTTGAGTAAGACTGTCCTACCGGTTATAGGTCCTCCGCAATCATTGCAATCACGTACCTGTGATCCAATAATTGACTATGAAGGCACTATCTCCAACAATCTCCCACTTGCACTCAAGGCTAATTATTGCGATGTTGCGTACTCACAGCCCGTGTGAAACCAACACCCAACTCCTTTACTAATCTGTTTCACAAAGCCCGTTTGTAAAACTATTGTGTTCGAGAAATAGCCTCAGTGAGTGGATCCGCCTAGAATTTTCTTTCTATATCTCTCTAAATCTCAAGTTCGCGGAGAAAGCCATCTCCCGAAATGAGTAATACCTGTCTTAGAATATGTCTGGATATCTGATGGGACCTAGTCATAAATGAACTCCAAATCCAAACTTCTTAGACTGTATCGATCACTGAACCTAATCAGTATCGGGCACCATGCCACCCACAGTATCCTTTTGGACCACCTGTCCATAATACTGTCTCTCTTCGTCAGGGGGAAAAACTATAACTCTGACAATCACTCTGTCATCCATGTCACCTTTGAATCTTGGAATGATAACCGTCTCCCGAAGGAGGCTGCCGTCATCAAATCCGTAGAACATGTACTTATGTTCTAAAACTGCTTCCTTATGTTTCTCCAGGATTGGATTAATACAAACTTATTGCATCTAGTGCAAAACCAACATTTGGTGTGGTACTTGACATCTCATGATTGACTCAATTGCCTAAGCAAGTGATCTGCCAATCATGCACATCCCTCTCCCCTTTAGTCTGTACGACACCTTTAGAGAGGGTGACTCCATCACCTGCAGGTACACCACCATGCTAGGAGTCATCTATTCTAAAAACCATTAGAATACCTGTCAAAGTACCCACATTGGGAAACTACCCAAATCCAGATCTAACACCATAGATCTAGAAACCAGAATATCAAATATTATATCCATATCCTGTCTGGAGAAACAACTGTGTGACGACCACAGTACAACCGATCGTAGTATAGGAATTTTACTTCCTACTCTGTCTATGTCATCCAGATGCCATGACATCACACCCTACTACCTCCTTAACAGATCCATCCCCTATTCTGATTGAAGTCAAACCTATGACTGTCACATCAAAAATAGATGATCTATCTCCGCTATAACTGCTCAAGTCTATAAATAGATATAAGCATCTTGCCCACTATGCTTCCGCTGCTCCCACTGACTACGACAGCCCTCCTACCGGGTCTCATATCCTGGAACAACAGTAGTGTCAAGTCTTGGTAGATAAGAACCTCCCTGTCACCGTCCTTGAGCCTACCGAAGTACCTCTCGGGTGTCTGAGGTTACCCACCAAATCTGCGGAGTGGCTATTGGAATGTCAAACCTGATTGAATATATAGGTCCTATTAAATTTTCCGTAATCGTTTGCGGTTCTGGAATCAGTTCCAGTTCTACCATACTCCCACTACTGTTTTCTGAAAAAGATCCATTTTTACTAAAACTGTGGCGAATCAAGAACAATATCACTATTGGTCTTCCAAATGGTAGAATATCAACCCTCGTCATAGCCAGGGTCAACCCACAAACAGCCATTACAGAAACGTGCCCTGAGTTATCCAGAGTCTGGTTTTAAGCATAAGCTGGACAACACCCCGTACCATAATATCTTTTAAGGTACGAACTATTCTATATCCAATACAGAAACTTTGGCACTTATTTAATTGGAACCAAGATTCAATCCATGCAGCTGTCTCCAGTGCATATCAACTTAATGGAATAAGGCTAATCAGCATTACTCAACTTAGGAATCCATCCAATTAAGAGTAACCTGAAAGAGAAACATGTTTCTTAAAACCATCACTATTATCTGAATACCAATCACAAGAATCTACATCTTCGATCTCTTTGAAGAATCCTGATACTTGTGATACCTGGTTCTCTACTTTATTCTTATACCCACAACTTCTCAAAACTTATACGTTGTATTTCTACGAAACACTTGTCTAAATACTAGAGAAATTATAAGTAAACAGAACATAGTACGAGGACCTACCCTTTTGTCCTGATGGACATTTGGACAACATACAATACTCTGTATAAGTCCGCTGAGTTAAAAAACTCAAAACCTGTGCGTCGTAGGTTGAAAACTGTACCCTGGCGATTTCCTCAAATATCACCAATTACAACGAATTCCGATATAATGAGGATGATCACCTAATTCCCAATATCTTACTCCCACTCATCATCTGTAAAACCATACAGATATGAGAATGAAACCTGGTAAATACATACCCTTGGAGTAAGTGTCTAATCGGGAAAACAATTTTTCTTTAACAATGCACTGAAACATGAAAATGTTTCGTAGGGGTATCCTAGTATTCATAGCAATGCCTCTTCCATAATCCAATTCATGACTTCAACCGTATATTTTATTGCCATCTCTCCAAATCCCTTTATTTGTATTTAGTCGTTACCTTCTGTACACCATCGTTAGGCTAAATGGTTTTCTTCCTTCCCTACCGTTCGGCACCAGCCTATGGTTTGGAAGAAGACTATCCAGTAAGCATAATAGGTGTACCCTCCTAAACTAAGGAGTACTCGCATCTCGAGAGAAGGTGACGATAAAAGAAAACTGAATAATACCTTATTCTTTTAAAGGTGAAATAGGAGTGGCGATGAAGTACGCGGTTTTGGTCGTGAATGATATCAGTCGCAATTTACTTTGCCCTCTTTCTAATCCCTTTATTTTGTCTTTACATATTACCTTCTGCACACCCTACTTAGGCTAATTGGTTTTCTTCATTCCCTACCTTTCGGCACCAGCCTATGGTTTGAAATAAGACTATCCAATAAGCATAATAGGTGTACTCTCCTAAACCAAAGAGCTCTCGCAACCTGAGAGAAGGTGATAATAAAAGACAACTGAATAAACCAATTCTATTTCTCCTGAACCTGGATCCATCCTCGAAGAAGTCCCTTCGAGTTCGTATATAACCATACGATGGCTCTATCCAATGGAAGTGGATATCCGTAGTAATACGGGTGTTCTGAGAAATGCAAAGGGTAAAAGAAGGAGTGGCAATGACTTATGCAACTTAGACAATCCAAAAGCCAGTATTTTAAGAAGGTTCGGTCAACCTGGTCACTGAGTCATAGTCTAGGGTCGGTCAAAGGTTGCTGCCAAAGAGAGAGAGAAAAGAAACACTCTGCGTGCACTCTAACCTAGATCAGAATGGTCATCACTTTATCTAATCCGGAAACCTCCCACTGTCCTGTCAAATTCTCCTCCAAACCTAAAGAAGAATCAATCGGGATCACCCGAAGAGTAAACCAACTCATCAGTGGGAATCGGGATCCAACTCTCATTGCATGATAACGTGATGGAATGCATCCACGTTACTCATACTCCAGATGGTATGCGCATACTTGGCAAGTTTCAGTTTCTTTAGAAACTCCCGATATGATTTTTGCCCCATGCTCTTATAACCTTGGCTTTAGTCAAAGTGTCATAAGTCACATGCCAAGTTCTACCGGTCACTATCTTGTCAATTTGAACCCACCCGCACATGCCCCTGACTTTGGCCAATCGGCTGAACGACTGTCCAAAACTAACTCATCTATCTATGCAACAATTGAATACCCAGCAGCTACCAAACACTATGCCTTAACTTTGGCTAAAATGCATAGCTTGAATACTACTAAATACCCAAAAGAAGTGACGGAGGGCTACGGCTGGTTTTTGGCGAAAAACCTTTAGCGTAGTGAACTTGATATCGCTGAAGGAACCTGATAGCTTTTTAAAATATAGTGGCGAAAACCTTTTGCTAAAGAGGTCACTCCCGGTAAAGGGATCTCGGCTCTTTCCTCGTGGAATGAGGTGCAGGATATTCCACTGAATACCGCTATGAAAAGCAACTTATAATCGACTATAGTGAAGTTATTACGCTGACGCAAACTTCTGCCCAAGGGGTCAGTCCCGGTGAAGGGATATCGGCCCTTGCCCCGTCGAATGAGGTGCAGGATATTCTACTGAATACCGCTATGCATAACAAAAGGAAACGTCTTTGCAATTACACTTTTTAAATTTGTTCCAACAACTGTAAATTGGTTTGTTTTACTTTGCATTGATCAGAATCAATGCAGTCCCATCAATCGATCACACCAGAAAAGAACGAAAATAAAATGTACGTATATGCCATCCGCATTCGTTGCTGGGTCCCGTCATCACCCGTTAGGTTACTTAACTAACGACAGAGCGGGGATTGGACTAGCGCGGGTGTAAAACATATACAACATCTAATAGTATATAAACCAATATACAATAATCGCTCCAGGCGTGATAGTATGCAACATTACAGAAAAGTAATAAGCATCACAGAACAATACAGATAATCTGGGATCCCCGGGTTTCACAGAGCCGCTACTGAAACCCGACGTTCCCCTGTCGTGTGGATAGCCTGTGCAATGAAACCTAGACCCCTACGGGTGCGGCAAGTTACCCGCCAAGACCTGAAGCGAGGCAGCCCCCTTACAGCATAGTGAATGGACCACCCAGCACTCCACGGAATCCGGTAAGCTTGGGCACCCCTCCTTGGGTCAACCTGTACCCCCTACGAGTGCGGCGAATAGTCTGCCAATTCTAGAGTGGGACCCCTCTGCCTCTCAAAGCCATGAGATGCGGACCCATTGCTTCTCAGAACCCGGCTATCCGTGCACTCCGTCTCGGGGCAAAACCTAGTACAGTAATGAAAAATAGTACAATAGGTACATCGACCGCAACCTGGTCGTGCCCCAAAAGAATATTATACAACAGGCAGTGACGGCAGTCCACAAGTTGGACGCTCGCCCCGCAATATCAAATGTACAAATAAACACAAACTGTACTACCATTGCACACTGCTATCCACCACGACAAATCCGCAACATCACAGCGCAACACAGAACATCAACGCGAAAGTCACGTTCGCAAACCCTTCTAAAAGAACTATAGCAATCAGACGCGGTTTACCGATCAAATGACATTCCCGGTCGGAGATATAATGTAAGCACTGTAAACTAACGTGTTTAAATTTCGATCGACCAAAGACCAAATATCAAAAAGTGGGCCCCACTGCTTACTGGTGAACAGTAACAAAACCTGGGCCAAAACGATATTTACCAAAAACCCCAAAATCCAACAGAGAACACACAGAAAAAATTTGGTGCACTGATCCCCTAGAACGGCAGCGGATGCGCGGCCAAACCATGGGTTTGGCCGCTAATCCGCGGCACTCTGGTGAGATCACGTGCTCAAATTTTGTCCGTACGCTTAAAAAACCCTGCACAGATTTTTAAGACATTTAGAATTAATTTTTGAGACCATTTAAAAACAACAGAAACTGTCGAGCTAGGATTTTGCCATTTTTGATTTTCGGTTCGATCGATGTTTTGAAAACGTTAGCACAAGTTAGCATAGCAAAATGGTTAGGCTCTGATACCACTGTAAGTCTACGCTAGCGCCCCGGCAGTCTACAGACGCCAAATGCGGAACAAAAAACTTTTAACTGGCGCTATCGTATACTTTAACCCGGATCTGCCATTATTGCTAAACTAACAAACTGTAAAGAGTGTAGAAAGGTTATACCGAACGATCCGAGTCCTTCGTTCTTCAACCATCATCCCACGCTCCGTTGCGGCTACTCCGATCTCGTCGATCTCCGATATCCTCGTCGAGGTGGCACCACATCACCGATTCTTTAAACGGGCTCCCGCCTCTGACTTGAGGCAACTCGATCGTCAAGTTTGCTAAAAGAGACGACCAAGATTGATGTAGAAAATGAGTAGATGACTTTGTCTCACTTCGTCCAAGTCCGTGGACGATCGGTAAATGAGGTTGCCGAGGGAATCGGGTGATGGAATGAAATGAACTGTAAAATTCCAAGCACCCCAAATACTATCATAATCTTTTCTCTCTAAAATGAAATCAACCAAGTGAAGTGAGGAGAGAGGGAGGGCCGGCCACTTTATAGGATGGAGGAGGGTGAGTGTAGGAGCAAGTGGTGACCTTAAACAAAATATCATAATGTGAACACAAAAGAATATCAAGCATAAAGATCTTAACCAAAACAAGAATGTTTAGAAATCAAAGCATGAGTCACATGACACCTCTCCAATTCTAGAACCTTCTAGAAGCTTCTAGAAGTATGACTCACTCTCATCCATGAAAAGATAAATCCGTCTTTAACCAAATATTAAAAGACGGCTGATAGAAAACTGGAAACTGGCAACTTCCAAAAGTGATCCTGAAACGAATTTCAGGACAACCCCGAAACTGTATAAATATACCCGCATTTGTATTACGACCGAATACAAATGCAACGGAGACAAAGATATTATATCTACTCAATATAATACTCGGATCCAGCTTAAACCAAAGCCGACCAGTATCAACTGCCCGAAAAATAACACGTGCGTAAACGCACGTGCATTTTCCGAACCCTGCCATAAAACCATACGGCCTCTACAACGTTTCGCCCGAACTTGGGAAACTGTCTGTGGGGGACTCTAATGACTCGTCAGTACCCTGGCAGTGGGTTTAACCATAAACCGTCAGCGGCACTAGCTATGCGTAACGGCTGCCCATGGACTGACCTCAAGGGAGGCTGATGAGCGAACTCAAGGGAGGCCGATGAGCGAACTCATCCAGAAACCCTACTGAGCCTAACAGTGACAATGTATATACAGTCCGGTCCGTTCGTCTATGAGTATCGCATATCTGCCTAGGGGGCTAGTAACGTCAGACCCCCAATAGCAGTATAAGTCGTGTCGGAGTGAAGCCCAATAACACCCTGAGATACTACTGGAGTACCTACCAGTAAATCTCCTGCCATGGCTATGGACTTTGTGTAATGGCTCTCCTAGACACAGCACGACCTCGCCCCCAATACCGGGAGAGACGAATCCCCTGCCGATCCGCTCACGTGCCTCCATATGGCTCGGGACTGTACCCAAAGCTACCTGATTGCACGACTCCTTTGAGCCGTGGTAGGGTAGAAATCAAAGCACAGTGGGAACTCACACGAGACAAATGACGATCTCAGGTCGATGAACTAACCTGTACACATGTCACCAGGGAACTGCTATCTTACGATAGATATAATACTAACTAGCTGATTCCCGGCGAGTCCTGTCCGGTGTACTCATAACCCAATGAGCACCTGTATACATCTTAGGTGATCCAACTGACACCAGTGGCTTGTAAGACCGGCCACCGCCCCTCGTCGGGGTCTCGACTGTACACACTAGTCTACTCCGGAGTATCGATGCCCTGTCTCGAAACTCCCACGACTAGGGACCACAATTAAGGATATGCGTATAAACCACCCAACTCTCACTTATATGATCGCCATCATACTGTTGGTGGTAAAGCAATATCCTAAGGGCTCTATCAAAGTGTAACATGTAATCAGTCACCTGATCATGTACACGACTGATAAAGGCAAACCAGATAGCATACTATCATCTTGAGTAAGACTGTCCTACCGGTTATAGGTCCTCCGCAATCATTGCAATCACGTACCTGTGATCCAATAATTGACTATGAGGGCACTATCTCTAACATTGACGTCGTTATCAAAGAGTTTGATTTCGTAAAAAATCCAGATGAACCTTGTATCTACAGGAAGGTGGCAGAGAGTAAGGTTGTCTTCCTCGTATTGTACTGTAACATTTTCAAAAATATAAAATATTAATTTTGGGAATTTCTATAATTTAATATTATTTTATTGATTATTTTAATATTAAATGCAATTAAATAGGAAAAATGTTAGAAAAATTATGAAAAATTATGAAAAATTCTAAAATAGGGTAAATTAGTGAATTTTGACATTTTTAAGTTTTTGTGATTAGTTTGACACTAATTTAGTGCTAATCGCGATTAAAATCGCTAATCGGGTTTTTTGGCAATTTTGTGCAAAACTTGCATATATCACTTTTCCTACACTTGTGCATTTTCTTGCCATGATTTATCATTTGGGTTTACTATTGAGGTGAGAGGGTTTGAATTAAGGATTAAAGGAAAATGAAAAAAAGAAAGAAAAGAAAAGATTAAAGAATGAGAGTAGGTGAGAGAGGGGTGAGGGTTGCTTTGACCTTGGACTTAACCATTCTTCTCCCATCATTTTCTTCCCTCCTCCTTCTCCTCTTGCTGCTGCTGCCTCCCCTCCATCATCCTCCCCTCTTCAAAGCCCAAAAACATCTCCAAAACCACACCAAAATCCCTAGTTCGTTTCTTTAAAAAGATGCTCAAGCTCGAGATCTTCAAGATGGACCTAGAAAGATTGGATTGTGGCCACTTGGGGCAACTCAAGAAAATTCTTGAGTTGCCAATTGAGGTAATTTCTGAACCATTATCTTAGTTTTAGCATTTCCTATACCCCTTTGCATGTTTAGAATCGATATTGTGTGATATTTTGGACATGATGAAAACCTAGTTAGGGTTTGAGAGAAACGTGAGTTGTAATTTGAAATTGAGCTCAGTAGAGGACTTGTAAGCACCCTAGTGCATGAATTGGAACCCAAAACCTGAAGCTAGAACCAGAAATACGGATTTTAGAAACCGATATCGGGGAAAATGTGAAGTCTGTGAGGGTTATTTTGAATCTGCTATTACCCCGAGAACCCTAAAATAATATTGGATGGACAGTGAGATGTGCAGGCACAATGGAACCAACACCCCAAACCCCAGCTCACCATTCCAAACTGAGGCCGCCGGAATCCCCATTCTGGCCGCAAATTGCGGCCAGACCAGTGAGGAATTGCCTCGTTTTGCGTGCCTGGCCCCATTTCCTATAGTTTAGACCCTGGGTACTTCTAGTTTTGACATATTCCTTCTAGGGTAAAATCTGGGACATATTTCCTAAGTTGCCGTTTTGAATTCGTGTTTCCGTATTCCGTATTTTCATTTCTGCATTGGTGTATTTCGTTTTACCTCGACTATTTGTCGTTTATACGACGATATAGAGGATCTATTGATGGTTTTAAAGGCGTGCCATAGGTTCTCACCTATAGGCCCCTTATCATATCGTTTTGGATTTCATGCGCCGTTTTAGCTTGGATTTGGTTTTAATGCGCATAAACGATATTTGATGTGTAGGTACCCATGAGAACTTCGGGACGACAAGCAAATACGTGGTGACATCCGCAAATGATGATGCAAGGTGAGTAGATTATATTTACCGGGGGAAGTCGGGTGGATGGCGTATAGCACCCCCGCAGTCCGTAGATAGATTATTATGCAGTTTATTGTGTTTATAGGTGTTTTATGGATAGTTAGGGTTAGTAATGACTAGTGTAGTCATAGTCGCAAACCCTAGGATAGAATTACACCTATACACACACCCTTGCTTATCACTTACACTTGCACTGTGTTTGATCATATGGGATGACTTTGGAGATGAGTTGATGATGTGGGCTTGGTGCCCTGGGATCGGTGATTTGATACGATTCATATGTGGGATATGACTTGTGATTTCTTGCGGGCTTGGGATATGTGTTTACCCCCGCATGCATACTTCATTGATGGTATCGGTTTGTACTAGACATAGAGTAGTACCCCAGACTATATGATCTGACGATAGTGATACCTGTTATGTGATGAGATAGTGAGATGTTGACCTGTACCCAGCTTTTGGGGATGCCGTGCGATGATTTACCGTACGAGCCGATATTGATGATGGATCCGCACTCATAACTCGAGGATATCTTACGATATGACATTGAGGCGAGATCACCGACTATATATCTATATATATACATTGACTCAGTTTTAGGTGGTTTCCACACCTACCCCTCCTGATTGACCTGTTACTTAGATGTAGTTGCATAGTAGATACTTCACTGTGGTGTTGACTACTAGATTTCTGCATTTCCATACTATCCACATTGCTGGCATATGTTCATTGCTATATTATTATCATGCTGTTAGGACACCAACACCATTATCGATGATGCGTATGTTCCACGTACACTATTTGCCGGCTCACACACTTCATCATCGATAATTGCCATGTCACCACACAGTAGTATTATTGCATCAGGATATGACCTTGTATGTGCATACCATTATTCCATGTTGCATGATATGTTGTTATACTTGCACTTCATTTATATGTCACTTACATCATACTTTCTGATTATGCGCATTGGGATGTTTGTTTCCATGATATTTCTGGATTTGGGGAACCGTGGGTATTTCAAGTGATTATGTAAATGTTTTGAAACCCGGTTACCCTTGATATGATATTTCAGCTTCCACCATGAGTTTTATCGGTTCTGATTTATATACCCCTACGAGGAGGCGTCGAGGCCGTACGAGGGTACATGGTGGGGCCCGGAGTACCCCGGGGCAAGAAAGAGATGTCGATGTGCTATGAGCCGATGAGCCCGGCTGGGGAACCATACTGTCCGGTGATATTACCTTTTGCTCGGCGGATATCCGGGGGATACCGCCTGGAGCCGAGAGATGGGCGTACTGCCGGGGCCGACGGGCCGACGCCGCAGACGGAGCCCAGAGATGGACATGGGTTGACTCGTACTGCAGGGGGCCGAGGGCCGATACCGCAGACAGAGCCCCATATGGATGAGGATTTACGTGTCGATGCTAGGCACGGGTTTTCATGAGGTTTTTCCATGACATTGTTTATATCCTCATACTTGCATACTTGATGCTTACTGTCAGTGGGTGACAGGTGGACGGGTTCCACATATATACAGACTTGGATCATGTACAGACATGGATCATATACAGACTGGTTTTACACTTACCATACTTCATTTGTATATATAACAGGGTATGAGGGCGCTGTTATATATACCCTTACACCAATATTAGTGGAATGGGACGCTAATATATGTGTATTGATATCATTGATATTTCACCATATTTACTTCATGCAGACATACCTTACACTGATGACATGTTTTTACCTGAGTACCTGGCACTACATACATGTTTAGAGGTTACCTTGCCACCTTATTACACTCAGATGCACTCTTGTGGATTGTATTTTGATCGTTGACTTAGGATTATGTCTTGCATTCGGTTTCTGCTTGTAGATGTTTCTATTCACGAGTTGGCAACTCACCCCCGTTGTGCCACAGTTCTTGCAGGTTCTGCCGTACAGGTTCTTTTGCGGCATTTCTGGCACACTCCTTTCTTGCGGGTGACTTGCTTCTGGTAGGTGGATTCTTTCGCATCAAGAACCACCCTTGTATTTATTTTATTCATTGTATCTAGAATTTCCATCAACCAAAACTTGTATATTCTTTCAGACATAGAGACAGTGTTGTATTATTCGACCTTAGAGTCGCGCTTAGTAGGTATTGCGGTTTCTTGCTACTTTTGAGCTTTCTTTGGTTTTGATCCTCGCCACTTGGCGTTGTATATTATCATATCTTTGCGTGGTTATGACCGTCGATTGACGAAGAGCTAGCTCCCGCTTGGGGATGCCTTTATCAGTTTATATATTGTTATTCATGTTGTACCCCATTCGGGGCCAGTTTTACAAGAGAAACTCTGCCGAAATTTTTAGAAAAGACTTTATTGTTTTCAAAACGTACCTTCGGCTTAGTTATTTAAAAACCTTGATTTCAAACCTGTATTTCTTCACTTCTTTAAACCAGTTTTCTTTATTTATTCTCCAAAATGGTTTTAGATTTCTGGGCTTTTGGCTTACTTGGATCAGATGGAGTCCTATAGGCTTCATATGGTTCATGTGCCAGTCACGTGCTCTTTCGGGTCGTGACAAAGTTGGTATCAGAGCGCTAGGTTGACCTTGGTTCGAGTTTAAGTTTGACTATGTGGAGCCTAGGGAGTTGTTTATATACGGAACTTAGGCTTGACCTTACGGAACTTAGACTTGTTCGAGGGGGTGTAAACCCGAACTTTCGTCGTTTTAGGATGACCCTTGGTTGATGGATTAGGTGACTAAAGTAGAGTGACGTACCGTTGGTATGTTCCGCGGCATACTTACGACACGCCACTCCGCTTAAGGAACCTTAGGATGTGCATACTTTTCGAAATCAGTGATTCTCTTCATATCCAGGATTATACATCCATTTGAGATCCCCGATTCTATTAGTTCATGATCATATCTTCATTGATGCTGTTCCTTCCTATGATCATGTATCCACTTTGGATCTGTTGTTTCCTTCTTGTCATTGATGTGCTCTTTTGATACTCGATTGAGGTTCCTGTCACCATGTTTGAGCGCAGTTTGGGCTGCTGCTAGGGTTACGGCCGGTGTGAGCTCGTTTGGTACGAGGGCCGACCATTGTGTTTTCTGGTGACATGGAAACGTCTCGAGTTAGTGTGGGTGATTGTGACCTCTGGTGGAGGCGAATGCTTGGTCTTGCACTGGATGATCGAGCCACTGTTAGAGCTGCCAGTTGAGAGAGGACTGTTGATGTACAGCATACCTCAGGGGTTGTGATGTCGCCTACCGTGCAGACAGATGGACCAGCTGTTGCTGAGATTGACAGGATGTTGCTTTCGGAGCTTACGAGCTGAGATTGCCGGAGCTTTCAGGCAGATACACGACAGATGGTAGCTAGTCTACCCGATTTGAGAGACGAAGGTGATTCGTCCGAGTTTGCGCCTGAGCGGGCCCAGTTGAGTTGAAGATTTCCAGTGTGGAGAGTCTTACTCAGATCTAGAGCAGGCTGATTCGGAGATGACCGCTTATGTATTGCCTTTCCTGGAGGATTGAGGCGTTGTTCGGTGGACAGGCATATGAGCCAGTTGCTGCTGCAAAGGATGAGATATCGCCCAGATGATTGGAGCTACTGCAGCCTGAGCATGTACTTAGAGAGATGATAGCGAGTTGCTAGTCACCGAGGATAAATGACTAGGACGTGTGGTGAATCCGCTTACCCCGATGCGAGATCATCAGGTGGATTGTTTCCAGAAAGAGACGACTTCACGCAGGTTCGTTGAGAGTCGATAGAGACGATCGAATGTCAGGAGCCTATTTTCCAAGTTTAAAGTATACGGAAAGACATGCAGGTGATTCTATGGACCCTCTAGAAGAATGAAACCCTAACTCGACTTAATGACCGTGTGACGGCCTTTGAACCTTAGGGTTTACGGCGGTTCCGCGGCGCCATTAGTGAGGCTTGAGTTTGCCCTTCTACGGCTGGACCACCGACGCTGTGGCATGTACTCGATACTATTAAACTGTACCCGAGATGTGAGCTCTTGGGGGATTATGAGGATCTGACGAGTCGATCGGATGGTTCGACATCTTTCGGATATCGTGATGGGACACTGCTTAGGAGACTCCAGATACGAGCGTAGCCGTCGGAGCGCCGTTCATGCAGCCATGATGAGACGAGTCCGAATCAGTCGACATTTGAGCAGAGTGAAGTAAAGAGTTCGCGAGATATTTCGACGAGATGACGTCCCACTCCGCTGACATTAGAGATGTGATATGCACCCCCGAGGCGTGGTATATGGATATATCTTCCAGAAAGAAGCGCGATAAGTATGCAGCCGTTCCGGAAATAGCTTTAGCTTCAGCATGGGATGACGACTTCCGGGCATTTCGGCAGGATTGAGAATTGAGAAAGGAACCCGACAGGACCCTTCGGGAAACAATACGAGAAGACCTGGACCAGGAGTGGTCGTAATGCGCGCACCCAGCAGGATAGAGTTCAGCATTGTCGACGATGTAGTTGACCAGGTTCGGATAAGGAACTTACACAGATGCGTTGCGAATTGATCAAGGACGGACGAGTGATGAGTATTCCTCCTATGGTTGGGACGTGTTCCCGAGGACCAGTTCGACCTGACATCTTCTACAGAGTGATGAAGCTACAGAATACTTGATTCGAGTCCGTGTGAGAGACTTCAGATTGACCGTGGCCGAGAACAGTGCAGTGCATAGTAGCTTGGCGTGACGTCATAGTGGACAACGATGGAGACAGTTGGAACAAGAGGTTCGTGTGAGACACTGACGAGCTGTCATTGCTTCCCGTCGAGACTAAAGACCTGACATGCTTACAGAGACGTTGGGATGCGACCAGTTTCTGAGAAGATGTTGTTCTGAGGACACAGGTGTCTTTTGAGCGAGAAGAGGTTGTGCAGGAGAGCCAGCCTCCGTACAGATCGGCATAGGCATGATTGGAAGAGACCTTGAGCAGGATTCCTTCCAGGACGTTGCTGCAATGATGTTTGCACCCAGGATCAGATGTGAGACATGCTTTCAGAGAGCCAGAGGCCGACGCCAGTGACATGCTGCCTTACGAGTGGTCGTGAGGTTTGACCGAGAGGTGACCAGAGAAGTACCAGAACGGAATCGTCCCCGTTAGCACATCTGACAGGGCCGATGAGCCGATTGACCGCGTGATAGGTGATCCGCAGCGAAGATAAGAATCCAGAGACGGAGGACGCCAGACCGTGAGCAAGAGGCAGGTAGATATCCTGCGCTGCTAGCAGTGGATTGCACCGACTCCTTCTCGACCTTGAAGGAGGAACTACCGACGACGGTATTTATGATTTGTGATTTTGTGATTCGATTATCACGTATCCGTCATTTTGGATTTTGGTATTTTGGGCGTTCGGTTTGCATGATTTAGTTTTGATGACTGAGTTTTATGATATTGGTTTCATGCACCCACTGGATATTTATATATTTTGCGCTGAGTTATTACATTTGAGATATTGATTGAGATATCATGCCTATCGTATTCAGTGATTTGATTTGCACTTCCAGCGTAGTTTTCATGCATCTTTAGTGTTTTGATATACGATTTTGGTGCACGCCAGATGCACTAAATCGGAATTCTTCGTGCATTTCATATGCACCTGATTTTTCTGTCAGGCACACACGTTGCCTACGACAGATATTTCGTGCACACCCGTTGCACCTAGATGCTGTTTTCTACACCTGTTTGACACATATATGGATTTTGATTCCTTGCGCACCAGACGCACAGGATATTCCTATACATATACATTTTGGGGATTGATTTCTAGTAGGACAGTACATTTTTATGATATTCCCTACGTATTGATGTTTTTCGGAGCCCCGACAAAATGGATTATTACTGAAATTGTTTTAGTAGTGGGGGTTTAAATTTAAATTCGGGGACCGAATTTCTTTAAGGAGGGTAGATTGTAACATTTTTAAAAATATAAAATATTAATTTTGGGAATTTCTATAATTTAATATTATTTTATTGATTATTTTAATATTAAATGCAATTAAATAGGAAAAATGTTAGAAAAATTATGAAAAATTATGGAAAATTCTAAAATAGGGTAAATTAGTGAATTTTGACATTTTTAAGTTTTTGTGATTAGTTTGACACTAATTTAGTGCTAATCGCGATTAAAATCGCTAATCGGGTTTTTTGGCAATTTTGTGCAAAACTTGCATATATCACTTTTCCTACACTTGTGCATTTTCTTGCCATGATTTATCATTTGGGTTTACTATTGAGGTGAGAGGGTTTGAATTAAGGATTAAAGGAAAATGAAAAAAAGAAAGAAAAGAAAAGATTAAAGAATGAGAGTAGGTGAGAGAGGGGTGAGGGTTGCTTTGACCTTGGACTTAACCATTCTTCTCCCATCATTTTCTTCCCTCCTCCTTCTCCTCTTGCTGCTGCTGCCTCCCCTCCATCATCGTCCCCTCTTCAAAGCCCAAAAACATCTCCAAAACCACACCAAAATCCCTAGTTCGTTTCTTTAAAAAGATGCTCAAGCTCGAGATCTTCAAGATGGACCTAGAAAGATTGGATTGTGGCCACTTGGGGCAACTCAAGAAAATTCTTGAGTTGCCAATTGAGGTAATTTCTGAACCATTATCTTAGTTTTAGCATTTCCTATACCCCTTTGCATGTTTAGAATCGATATTGTGTGATATTTTGGACATGATGAAAACCTAGTTAGGGTTTGAGAGAAACGTGAGTTGTAATTTGAAATTGAGCTCAGTAGAGGACTTGTAAGCACCCTAGTGCATGAATTGGAACCCAAAACCTGAAGCTAGAACCAGAAATACGGATTTTAGAAACCGATATCGGGGAAAATGTGAAGTCTGTGAGGGTTATTTTGAATCTGCTATTACCCCGAGAACCCTAAAATAATATTGGATGGACAGTGAGATGTGCAGGCACAATGGAACCAACACCCCAAACCCCAGCTCACCATTCCAAACTGAGGCCGCCGGAATCCCCATTCTGGCCGCAAATTGCGGCCAGACCAGTGAGGAATTGCCTCGTTTTGCGTGCCTGGCCCCATTTCCTATAGTTTAGACCCTGGGTACTTCTAGTTTTGACATATTCCTTCTAGGGTAAAATCTGGGACATATTTCCTAAGTTGCCGTTTTGAATTCGTGTTTCCGTATTCCGTATTTTCATTTCTGCATTGGTGTATTTCGTTTTACCTCGACTATTTGTCGTTTATACGACGATATAGAGGATCTATTGATGGTTTTGAAGGCGTGCCATAGGTTCTCACCTATAGGCCCCTTATCGTATCGTTTTGGATTTCATGCGCCGTTTTAGCTTGGATTTGGTTTTAATGCGCATAAACGATATTTGATGTGTAGGTACCCATGAGAACTTCGGGACGACAAGCAAATACGTGGTGACATCCGCAAATGATGATGCAAGGTGAGTAGATTATATCTACCGGGGGAAGTCGGGTGGATGGCGTATAGCACCCCCGCAGTCCGTAGATAGATTATTATGCAGTTTATTGTGTTTATAGGTGTTTTATGGATAGTTAGGGTTAGTAATGACTAGTGTAGTCATAGTCGCGAACCCTTGAATAGAATTACACCTATACACACACCCTTGCTTATCACTTACACTTGCACTGTGTTTGATCATATGGGATGACTTTAGAGATGAGTTGATGATGTGGGCTTGGTGCCCTGGGATCGGTGATTTGATACGATTCATATGTGGGATATGACTTGTGATTTCTTGCGGGCTTGGGATATGTGTTTACCCCCGCATGCATACTTCATTGATGGTATCGGTTTGTACTAGACATAGAGTAGTACCCCCAGACTATATGATCTGACGATAGTGATACCTGTTATGTGATGAGATAGTGAGATGTTGACCTGTACCCAGCTTTTGGGGATGCCGTGCGATGATTTACCGTACGAGCCGATATTGATGATGGATCCGCACTCATAACTCGAGGATATCTTACGATATGACATTGAGGCGAGATCACCGACTATATATCTATATATATACATTGACTCAGTTTTAGGTGGTTTCCACACCTACCCCTCCTGATTGACCTGTTACTTAGATGTAGTTGCATAGTAGATACTTCACTGTGGTGTTGACTACTAGATTTCTGCATTTCCATACTATCCACATTGCTGGCATATGTTCATTGCTATATTATTATCATGCTGTTAGGACACCAACACCATTATCGATGATGCGTATGTTCCACGTACACTATTTGCCGGCTCACACACTTCATCATCGATAATTGCCATGTCACCACACAGTAGTATTATTGCATCAGGATATGACCTTGTATGTGCATACCATTATTCCATGTTGCATGATATGTTGTTATACTTGCACTTCATTTATATGTCACTTACATCATACTTTCTGATTATGCGCATTGGGATGTTTGTTTCCATGATATTTCTGGATTTGGGGAACCGTGGGTATTTCAAGTGATTATGTAAATGTTTTGAAACCCGGTTACCCTTGATATGATATTTCAGCTTCCACCATGAGTTTTATCGGTTCTGATTTATATACCCCTACGAGGAGGCGTCGAGGCCGTACGAGGGTACATGGTGGGGCCCGGAGTACCCCGGGGCAAGAAAGAGATGTCGATGTGCTATGAGCCGATGAGCCCGGCTGGGGAACCATACTGTCCGGTGATATTACCTTTTGCTCGGCGGATATCCGGGGGATACCGCCTGGAGCCGAGAGATGGGCGTACTGCCGGGGCCGACGGGCCGACGCCGCAGACGGAGCCCAGAGATGGACTTGGGTTGACTCGTACTGCAGGGGGCCGAGGGCCGATACCGCAGACAGAGCCCCATATGGATGAGGATTTACGTGTCGATGCTAGGCACGGGTTTTCATGAGGTTTTTCCATGACATTGTTTATATCCTCATACTTGCATACTTGATGCTTACTGTCAGTGGGTGACAGGTGGACGGGTTCCACATATATACAGACTTGGATCATGTACAGACATGGATCATATACAGACTGGTTTTACACTTACCATACTTCATTTGTATATATAACAGGGTATGAGGGCGCTGTTATATATACCCTTACACCAATATTAGTGGAATGGGACGCTAATATATGTGTATTGATATCATTGATATTTCACCATATTTACTTCATGCAGACATACCTTACACTGATGACATGTTTTTACCTGAGTACCTGGCACTACATACATGTTTAGAGGTTACCTTGCCACCTTATTACACTCAGATGCACTCTTGTGGATTGTATTTTGATCGTTGACTTAGGATTATGTCTTGCATTCGGTTTCTGCTTGTAGATGTTTCTATTCACGAGTTGGCAACTCACCCCCGTTGTGCCACAGTTCTTGCAGGTTCTGCCGTACAGGTTCTTTTGCGGCATTTCTGGCACACTCCTTTCTTGCGGGTGACTTGCTTCTGGTAGGTGGATTCTTTCGCATCAAGAACCACCCTTGTATTTATTTTATTCATTGTATCTAGAATTTCCATCAACCAAAACTTGTATATTCTTTCAGACATAGAGACAGTGTTGTATTATTCGACCTTAGAGTCGCGCTTAGTAGGTATTGCGGTTTCTTGCTACTTTTGAGCTTTCTTTGGTTTTGATCCTCGCCACTTGGCGTTGTATATTATCATATCTTTGCGTGGTTGTGACCGTCGATTGACGAAGAGCTAGCTCCCGCTTGGGGATGCCTTTATCAGTTTATATATTGTTATTCATGTTGTACCCCATTCGTGGCCAGTTTTACAAGAGAAACTCTGCCGAAATTTTTAGAAAAGACTTTATTGTTTTCAAAACGTACCTTCGGCTTAGTTATTTAAAAACCTTGATTTCAAACCTGTATTTCTTCACTTCTTTAAACCAGTTTTCTTTATTTATTCTCTAAAATGGTTTTAGATTTCTGGGCTTTTGGCTTACTTGGATCAGATGGAGTCCTATAGGCTTCATATGGTTCAAGTGCCAGTCACGTGCTCTTTCGGGTCGTGACATGTACGTGGACGACATACTCTTGATAGGAAATGAGATTCCTATGCTGCAATCGGTCAAGCTCTTCTTATCACAAAGATTCTCAATGAAAGATCTTGGTGATGCCTCCTGCATATTGGGAATTAGGATCTATAGAGATAGATCCAAAAGGATTTTGGGATTGTCCCAATCCAGGTACATTGACACCATACTAAAGAGGTTTAGTATGGAAGAGTACAAGCGTGGGAACTTGCCCACGATCTCTGGAGTCACTCTCTCCAAAGAGATGTCTCCCAAGACTGATTTGGAGAGAGCTCGCATGCAAGGGATACCCTATGCTTCGGCAGTAGGCTCTATCATGTATGCGATGCTATGTACCAGACCCGATGTAGCATACTCACTAAGTATAGTGAGCAGGTATCAAGCTGATCCTGGAGAGAGTCACTGGACAGCTGTGAAGAGCATTCTCAAGTACTTGCGAAGGACTAGAGATATGTTCTTGGTGTATGGTAACGGAGAGCTCTAAGTGGAGTCCTTTACCGATTCGAGCTTCCAGAGTGATAAGGACGACTCTAAGTCGCAGTCGGGTTTTGTCTTTACCCTTTACGGAGGGACGGTTAGCTGGAAGAGTTCCAAGCAGGAAACCGTGGCAGACTCGACGATGGAGGCTGAATACATCGCTGCCAACGATGCTGCCAAAGAGGCTGTCTGGATCAAGAAGTTCATTACTGAACTTGGAGTGGTTCCATCCATTGAGCGTCCAATACCTTTGTATTGCGATAACAATGGAGCGGTGGCTTTGGCCAAGGAACCCAGGTCCCATCAGCGATCCAGGCATATTCTGAGGCAGTATCACCTGATCCGGGAGATAGTTGATCGCCGGGAGATCGAGGTCAGGAGGGTTGACACGAAGAACAACACGGCGGATCCACTCACGAAGGCCATTCCCCAGACACAGTTTGAGAGACTCTTCGGGATACTCGGTATGCGATACTACATCAGCAGGCCCTAGTGCAAGTGGGAGATTGTTAGTTGTATGTATGCCCTAGAGGCCAGTATTGTACAGATGTTGTATATTATATTGGATGCTTGGACATATATAGAGATGACTTTCTTGCTCGATATGATAGTTTGCTATCTGGTTACTCTTTATCTTAACATGTACACTAGTCTCTTTATACTGTCTTATAGTAACATGTTGATAAAGCCCTTAGGATGTGTACTTGACTACCTGGACTATGATGCAGATCATACTAGTGGGGACATGGTAGTCCATAAGTACATCCTTCAAGGTCCCTAGTCGTGGGTGTATCGAGACGGGGCATCGATATACCAGAGTAGACTAGCTTATATGCTTCTCGACCCATGTGATGGGCGATGTATGATCCCATATCCATTGGTGTTTGACATCAGAGATGGTATACGGGTGCTCAGTGGAGACTGGGTACACTGGACGGACTCGCCGAGAACTTCCAGATGGTATTATACTTCACGTCAGATGGCAATTCTCAGGTGACACTTGTGCAGGTTAGTCTGTAGACCCGAGATCGTCATAGAGTCTTGTGTGATTCCCACTGTGCTTTGATCTCCACCTTACCACGTCCATGAGGGCGTGCAAAACGGTGGTCTTTGGGTTCAGTCCCGAGTCACATGGAGGCAATGAGCGATAGGAGGGGTTTCGTCTCTCCCGGTATTGGGGGTTGATGTTGCGCTGTGCTCGATTGGCCGTAACAGTGAAGTCCCTGGCCAGGGCTGATCAGAGATTTGCTGGTAAGTGTTACCAGTAGTTTCTCAACCCGTTATGAGCCTCACATCGGCACGACTTATCGAGTATTGGGGTCTGACGTTTACCACCCCTAGACTTGATATGCGACGTATCAGACGAACAGACCGGACTGTACGGCAAGTGTTACTGGTCGGATTCACAGGAGTATGAGCGGGCTAGCTCGTCGATCTTCTGATCGCTCAATACCCGGGTGGCCGTTACATTTAGCAGACCGCTTGCGGCTTGTGGGTGCTTGATATGATCATCATCTGCTACCGGCGTATTGACGAGTCTTTAGAGTCCTACACAGAGGTTTCCTGGCTCAAGCGAAACGAAATAGGAGCGCATATGAGATATGTGCAGGACCGAGAATAATGCGTGTATGTGATACCGCATTTCATTCTCGCGATATATGTTTCGATTGGTTATATTCGATATGACCTAGTTATCGAATCATTGATTCGATAAATCGATGCATTGAATACTAGTCGGTTATGTGTGACATGACCGGGTCATTGAATCAAGTGTTGATTTAATGATTTAATGTATAATTATATATTTGATATATTACTTTGCATTAACTAGTATTGGTTCATTTTAAACGGATTTTTCTCACTTGATTTACACATTGTATATGTGATATACTTTTGTGCACATATTTGTATCATGTTTGATGATACTTGATCATATGGTTAAGTGTATAGAATTAAACCATAGTTAACTTGAGATTAGGGTTTTGATTATGCATTTATTCATTTATTTGTTTATTCATTTATTTGGATAAACTTTAAGATGAAAATGGTGGCAATTTTTGTTTCATATTGAAGCTTCATGAAGCTTTGACTTTGCTAACCATTCTTGTCTTCATGCTTAACCCTAACCCACTCAAATGACCATGGTTTATTCTCTACACTTAACCCTAGTTATAGTTATGATAAGTTTGTATTTTCTTTTCATTTTTAAAATAGAACTTATCATAACTAGCTTCATCATCTTCTTCTTCTAAAAGGAAAAAGCTTGCTACTTTAATGGCAACTTGAGTTCTAGTGAGAGAAATCCAATTCTAAAGTGAACCCACCTCCTATTTCTTCACCCTCTACCTCTTGCCAAGTTGTTTTGGGTGTTTTCTTCACAAGTTTCACAACTTTGTGAAGTCGGAGCTTGAGCTTGTGCAACCTCGACGTAGATCGTCTTTGACACGAAGCCGACGACCTATTCCACACGTTTCTCCGATGAAGCCGTCACGAGAGTCCAAGGTTCAAGATAGACAGCGAGAGGACACCCATGTGGAGCTAAGGAAGTGGAAATCCGGATCTACAAAGGTTGTAGCTTCTCACTTCTAGTTAAAGTGTTAACTAAGTTTTCATTTCGCCTAAACATCTAGTCTAAGATCCGTAGTCTAGGGTTTCTAGGCACCAAAATTTTTAAATTGGCATGTTCGATGCCTTGTGAGACCTCTATAGGGTGCCTAGGAACCTTTCATTGGTATCAAAGCCTTAGGCGAAGTCCCGACGACGTTTGAAACCCGATCGAACCGAAACCCAAAACCCTAAAATGCTCTCTGGATTTTTTCTAAAAAATGGGATTTTTGTCAATTAAAAATATGCAGAAAATCAAGCAGGGTGTTATTTGAATTACTGTAAAATACGAGGGCCTGAATCAACTTTTCCACCGCGGAACCGCGGCACGTGCTATGCATGATGCGGCGGTTCCGCGGCCTTACTGTTCCCTTGTTTAATATTTGCTGCACAGTAACTCATGTAATATAATGCTATATTTTCTGGGACATTTTTATTGTGACTCTACAGAAGAGTATTCTAGGGTTGTATTGGGAATCAATGATTCGATCGGATTATCAAATTTCGTCTTTTGTGTATTTCCGGATAATTTTCAGAATATGTTAAAAAGTTCGACCGGATATAAATACCCAATTTTTCCCCTGTCGGGAAATTTCCAAGTGTTGGATTTTTCCGTAGTTTAACGACGTTCTAAATAGTGCAAGTAACGCGATGGACCCTCTAGAAGACAACAAACCGAAACTCGATTATGTGACCGTCTTGAACTGCCCTTTGAACCTTCGGGTTTGGGGCAGTACGGCGTGCCACATGTGAGGCGTTGGCTTGACCCTTCTACGGCTGGACCGTTGGTACTGAGGCACGAACTGAATGTTGCTAGACTTATTTCATGTGTTGGACTGTATCGGGAAAACTTGGGTATTCGACTGTTCGATCGGAAAGTTTAACATTTTCTGTTTATCTGGAATGTGATACAATAATTGGAATTCACAAACAGTTATGAGATAACTGAATGAATGTTATAAATCTAGCAGTTTAGTCCCACATGATATTGAAAAGAGTTTTCGATAATGAGACTAAAATGCGGGATTTATATCTGTTAGGCATGTGATGTCTAAGTATTTCATTTGATTAGGCATACAATGTCTAAAGAAGTTGTGGATTCCAATTGTTGTAGTTTTACACTTTTTTTCTGTGACCGTAAGTGTAGTATGTTCATATCGCCGGTTTCGTTTCTAAACGTCAACGACAATTGGGGTATGCATACTTACTTACGTTGATGACATGTGATGTTATGTGTTGCTGGATATGTTATATTGGATCGTCGTGTTTGAATAGCCGGGGGTTTTTATGTGAGATGAGTGTTTTTCATTTTCATTCATGTAAAAACTTGTATGTAATATTCTTTTATTTGGGGCACTTCCAGGTAGCGGAAGATGTCACCTTTTGTATATTATTTACTTTTCTACATTAAGATAAACCCAAGGAGGGGAGCACAAGTAACCGGGTTCTGGGGTCCAGTGGGAGACCAACTCGAGGAGTCGAGTCCGGGTCTCCTAACCCTAGAATTGGCAGGGTTGCTTGCCGCTCTCGTAGGGGTCTAGGGGTGTGGGATTGGCTATTCATCACGACCGTGGAATCCGTGTTTTATACTGGCTCGTATTGAAAACACGGACGTCCTAGTATATCCAATATTTCATATGTTTATTCTGCTGCGATATCTGTGTTGTAACTCTGTGATGGATATAGTATATAGTATATATGATATATTATATAGACGTTACTTATGTTTTACACCCGCGCTAGCCCTGCCTTGCTCTGTCGTTAGTTACCTAACCTAACGGTGCACGAGGGGACATCGAGACGAATGCGGATGGCATAAGTGTACGTCATATCTATCTGTGATGTTTAGGTATTTAAATGATGGGACTTCATTAATGTGATTAATGAAAGATAAGAAACCTAAGATGTTGTTGAATCGAATTTTAAAATAAAACAGGTAGCTACAGTTTTTGCTTTGCACAGCGGTATATATGATATACCCTGCACCTTATTCGATGAGGAAAGGACCGAGATCCCTTCACCGGGAGTGACTCTTTTAGCAATTACTAGCAGATGCTACACACTCGGTTTGCTTTTGACTGCTTTTGGGTTTTTGCTTTGCACAGCGATATATATGATATATCCCGCACCTCATTCGACGAGGAAAGGACCGAGATCCCTTCGCCGGGAGTGACTCCTTTAGCAAAACTAGAAAAGCCTCAAAATCACTCCATTTCAAAACTTTATTTGATTCTACAACGATATCAAGTTCATTACGCTCATGGTTTTCAGAAAAACCTGCGTAGCCCTCCGTCAATTCAGGTATGTAATATTCAGTATTCGTGCTACGGTTGTTTGGCATGCGTCAAGGCGTAGTGTACGGTAGCTGATTATTACTTATCTGCAGCATGAGATGCGATTGGATTAAGGTATTCGTACGGCGTTGTTTGGCATGCGTCAAGGGTCGTACGGGTGGGTTTAATTCGATCACGAATTGTACGGGTTGAACTTGACTAGCGGACTATGGGTTGTTTGGCATGCGTCAAGGTTATAGCACGCTAGGGGCAAAAGCATTATCGGGAATTTCAAGTGTTGAAATTTGCAATCAGATTGCATACCTTCTATGAGATAGTTGGATCCCGATACCCACTGCGAGTAAGAGTTACTCCTGGGAGAGTTTTACACATTGCAATTAGCTGATCAAGTAGGTGTCTAGAAAGGCGAAAACGAGGTTA
Source organism: Agapanthus africanus (assembly GCA_030015575.1). Lineage (NCBI taxonomy): Eukaryota > Viridiplantae > Streptophyta > Magnoliopsida > Asparagales > Amaryllidaceae > Agapanthus > Agapanthus africanus. The sequence continues at coordinate 472,438,294 of JASDDO010000014.1, forward strand.
CGCCTCTGTGAAAATGAGGTTTACATTAATTAGGTTCGTGCGAAAGCACGGGGGACCTCCCTCAAAGAACCGACACTGGCCTGGCTGAAAGATTGGCGAACTTGTAGTGTGTAATTAATCCCGGCTAGTCTTTCCTTTTAGGGTTTGGAGGAAGATTTGATAAAAAGCAGTGGGAGCGATCCTGATTAGATAAGATAATAACCAATCTGATCTTGCACGAGCATACGCTAAAGTGTTTTCTTCTCTCTCTCTCCAGGTAGCGACCAGTTCATGCCCTAATGAAGATAATAATATGGATGTATTGACCGAACCCGCATGTTATACTGTGTTGGGGAACGTTGGTTCCGTTCTTTCTTATAAGAGTTATAGGAATGAACAAGATATAGGGGAATACCAGGATTCCCATGCCACCCGAATGAAGAAAGTACATGTTGATGCATTTTCTTCGGGTGTGTTCGTTACTGAGAACTGTTTCTCTATTTGCTCTACGTCCTGGGTATTGGATACCGGGTCGGGATCCCATATATGTAATCAGTTACATGGGCTAAGGAAAGGTAGAGAACTTGGAGAAGGTGATAAAGACATTAAAGTTGGAAATGGTGCAATTGTTGCAGCTAAGACTGTCGGGGAATATCACCTTGTATTACCAACTGGTAATACATTGGTTCTGAACGAATGCTATTACATGCCGAACCAGATATGCAACATTATATCGGTTTCTTTATTAAGTAAAGAGGGATATAATTTTGTATTACAGGATAATGTTATGAACATTTTCCATAACCAAAAGTTGGTTGGATCAGGCACGTTATGCAATGGCATTTATGTTCTAAATCAATCAACAGTTCTGAGCATAACAAACACACACAAGAGGAAGAGTTCTGAACTCAACGAATCCTTCTTGTGGCATTGTAGACTGGGTCACATCAATGCGACACGACTAGCTAAGTTGCATAAAGATGGATATTTAAATCCGTTTGAATTTTCATCTTATGACACTTGCCAGTCATGTCTCAAAGGCAAGACGACCAAAACTCCGTTTACGGGACACGGAGAAAGAGTTACCGAACTCTTGGGACTTATTCATAGTGATGTATGCGGTCCCATGTCTACACATGCCAGGGATGGTTCTTCATACTTCATTACATTCACTGACGATCTCTCCAGGTTCGGGTATGTGTTCCTGATGAAACACAAATCAGAAGCTTTTGAGAAATTTAGGGAATATAAACAAGAAGTTGAGAACAAAACCGGAAAAAGTATTAAAATCCTACGATCTGATCGAGGAGGAGAATACTTAAGCAATGAATTCCTGGACTTCCTAAAAGAGAATGGGATTCTCTCTCAGCTGACTCCTCCATATACACCACAGCACAACGGTGTATCAGAACGGAGGAACCGCACCCTATTAGATATGGTGCGCTCTATGGTGAGCACAGCTGAGTTACCTATTTCCTTCTGGGGATATGCGCTTGAGACAGCCATGGACCTATTGAATAGAGTTCCTACCAAATCAGTGCCTACCACTCCATATGAGATATGGAAAGGGAAGAGACCACATCTTAATTACATTAAGATATGGGGTTGTCCAGCCTATGTCAAAAGACAGAATCCGGACAAACTCGAGGCAAGATCAGTCTTATGTAAGTTTGTAGGATACCCCAAAAATTCACAGGGGTATATCTTCTACCATCCCGAGGAACAAAAAGTGTGTGTTTCTCGGCATGCCACTTTCTTAGAAAAAGGTTTTCTTATGAAACAAATAGGTGGCATTGAGGTAGAACTGGAAGAGGTTCCAGCGGAACAAACTATAACAGAAGACTTGGTAGAACCAGAGGATTCCGTAGTTCCCGATGAACCCCAGCCACTCCGCCGATCTAGTAGGGTTCCTCGCCAACCTGAGAGATACTACGGTTTTCTCATGGACGGTGGGAGCGAGGATTGCATCATGGAGGATGATGACCCAACTAGCTTCGAGCAGGCCATCACGAGTGGGGACTCAGTGAAATGGCTGGATGCTATGCGGTCCGAGATGGAATCCATGTACACCAACAAAGTATGGACTTTGGACGTTGCTCCTGAAGGGGTAAAACCCATTGGGAGCAAGTGGATCTTCAAGAAGAAACTTGGTGTAGATGGGAAAGTGGAGACTTTCAAAGCTAGACTTATAGCAAAGGGTTTTCGTCAAAGACCAGGTATGGACTATGACGAAACCTTTTCTCCAGTGGCTATGCTTAAATCCATCCGGATCATGCTTGCCATTGCTGCCTTTCATGACTACGAAATCTGGCAAATGGATGTTAAGACAGCTTTTCTAAATGGTGATTTAGAAGAGTGTGTTTACATGACTCAGCCAGAGGGCTTCGTAGACAGTGGGAGCAGCGGGAAGGTGAGCAAGCTGCTTAAATCCATTTATGGATTAAAGCAAGCATCGCGGAGTTGGAACATCTGCTTTGACGTCGTTATCAAAGAGTTTGATTTCGTCAAAAATCCAGATGAACCTTGTATCTACAGGAAGGTGGCAGAGAGTAAGGTTGTCTTTCTCGTATTGTACGTGGACGACATACTCTTGAGAGGAAATGATATTCCTATGCTGCAATCGGTCAAGCTCTTCTTATCACAAAGATTCTCAATGAAAAATCTTGGTGATGCCTCCTGCATATTAGGAATTAGGATCTATAGAGATAGATCCAAAAGGATTTTGGGATTGTCCCAATCCAGGTACATTGACACCATACTAAAGAGGTTTAGTATGGAAGAGTCCAAGCGTGGGAACTTGCCCACGATCTCTGGAGTCACTCTCTCCAAAGAGATGTCTCCCAAGACTGATTTGGAGAGAGCTCGCATGCAAGGGATACCCTATGCTTCGGCAGTAGGCTCTATCATGTATGCGATGCTATGTACCAGACCCGATGTAGCATACTCACTAAGTATAGTGAGCAGGTATCAAGCTGATCCTGGAGAGAGTCACTGGACAGCTGTGAAGAGCATTCTCAAGTACTTGCGAAGGACTAGAGATATGTTCTTGGTGTATGGTAACGGAGAGCTCTAAGTGGAGTCCTTTACCGATTCGAGCTTCCAGAGTGATAAGGACGACTCTAAGTCGCAGTCGGGTTTTGTCTTTACCCTTTACGGAGGGCCGGTTAGCTGGAAGAGTTACTAGCAGGAAACCGTGGCAGACTCGACGATGGAGGCTGAATACATCGCTGCCAACGATGCTGCCAAAGAGGCTGTCTGGATCAAGAAGTTCATTACTGAACTTGGAGTGGTTCCATCCATTCAGCATCCAATACCTTTGTATTGCGATAACAATGGAGCGGTGGCTTTGGCCAAGGAACCCAGGTCCCATCAGCGATCCAGGCATATTCTGAGGCGGTATCACCTGATCCGGGAGATAGTTGATCGCCGGGAGATCGAGGTCAGGAGGGTTGACACGAAGAACAACACGGCGGATCCACTCACGAAGGCCATTCCCCAGACACAGTTTGAGAGACTCTTCGGGATACTCGGTATGCGATACTACAGCAGCTGGCCCTAGTGCAAGTGGGAGATTGTTAGTTGTATGTATGCCCTAGAGGCCAGTATTGTACAGATGTTGTATATTATATTGGATGCTTGGACATATATAGAGATGACTTTCTTGCTCGATATGATAGTATGCTATCTGGTTACTCTTTATCTTAACATGTACACTAGTCGCTTTATACTGTCTTGTAGTTACATGTTGATAAAACCCTTAGGATGTGTACTTGACTACCTGGACTATGATGCAGATCATACTAGTGGGGACATGGTAGTCCATAAGTACATCCTTCAAGGTCCCTAGTCGTGGGTGTATCGAGACGGGGCATCGATATACCAGAGTAGACTAGCGTATATGCTTCTCGACCCATGTGATGGGCGATAGATGATCCCATATCCATTGGTGTTTGACATCAGAGATGGTATACGGGTGCTCAGTGGAGACTGGGTACACTGGACGAACTCGCCGAGAACTCGCAGATGGTATTATACCTCACGTCAGATGGCAGTTCTCAGGTGACACTTGTGCAGGTTAGTCTGTAGACCCGAGATCGTCACAGTGTCTTGTGTGATTCCCACTGTGCTTTGATCTCCACCTTACCACGTCCATGAGGGCGTGCAAATCGGTGGTCTTTGGGTTCAGTCCCGAGTCACATGGAGGCAATGAGCGATAGGAGGGGTTTCGTCTCTCCCGGTATTGGGGGTTGATGTTGCGCTGTGCTCGATTGGCCGTAACAGGGAAGTCCCTGGCCAGGGCTGATCAGAGATTTGCTGGTAAGTGTTACCAGTAGTTTCTCAACCCGTTATGAACCTCACATCGGCACGACTTATCGAGTATTGGGGTCTGACGTTTACCACCCCTAGACTTGATATGCGACGTATCAGACGAACAGACCGGACTGTACGGCAAGTGTTACTGGTCGGATTCACAGGTGTATGAGCGGGCTAGCTCGTCGATCTTCTGATCGCTCAATACCCGGGTGGCCGTTACATTTAGCAGACCGCTTGCGGCTTGTGGGTGATTGATATGATCATCATCTGCTACCGGCGTATTGACGAGTCTTTAGAGTCCTACACAGAGGTTTCCTGGCTCAAGCGAAACGAAATAGGAGCGCATATGAGATATGTGCAGGACCGAGAATAATGAGTGTATGTGATACCGCATTTCATTCTCGCGATATATGTTTCGATTGGTTATATTCGATATGACCTAGTTATCGAATCATTGATTCGATAAATCGATGCATTGAATACTAGTCGGTTATGTGTGACATGACCGGATCATTGAATCAAGTGTTGATTTAATGATTTAATGTATAATTATATATTTGATATATTACTTTGCATTAACTAGTAATGGTTAATTTTAAACGGATATTTCTCACTTGATTTACACATTGTATATGTGATATACTTTTGTGCACATATTTGTATCATGTTTGATGATACTTGATCATATGGTTAAGTGTATAGAATTAAACCATAGTTAACTTGAGATTAGGGTTTTGATTATGCATTTATTCATTTATTTGTTTATTCATTTATTTGGATAAACTTTAAGATGAAAATGGTGGCAATTTTTGTTTCATATTGAAGCTTCATGAAGCTTTGACTTTGCTAACCATTCTTGTCTTCATGCTTAACCCTAACCCACTCAAATGACCATGGTTTATTCTCTACACTTAACCCTAGTTATAGTTATGATAAGTTTGTATTTTCTTTTCATTTTTAAAATAGAACTTATCATAACTAGCTTCATCATCTTCTTCTTCTAAAAGGAAAAAGCTTGCTACTTTAATGGCAACTTGAGTTCTAGTGAGAGAAATCCAATTCTAAAGTGAACCCACCTCCTATTTCTTCACCCTCTATCTCTTGCTAAGTTGTTTTGGGTGTTTTCTTCACAAGTTTCTCAACTTTGTGAAGTCGGAGCTTGAGCTTGTGCAACCTCGACGTAGATCATCTTTGACACGAAGCCAACGACCTATTCCGCACGTTTCTCCGATGAAGCCGTCACGAGAGTCCAAGGTTCAAGATGGACAGCGAGAGGACACCCATGTGGAGCTAAGGAAGTGGAAATCCGGATCTACAAAGGTTGTAGCTTCTCACTTCTAGTTAAAGTGTTAACTAAGTTTTCATTTCGCCTAAACATCTAGTCTAAGATCCGTAGTCTAGGGTTTCTCGGCACCAAAATTTTTAAATTGGCATGTTCGATGCCTTGTGAGACCACTATAGGGTGCCTAGGAACCTTTCAGATATTTGGGTGCCGATGTTGGGCACTCACGATTTTTGAGATTACAGGATTTGAGGGCCGATGTGGATGACGGCGCCTGAGTTGTATTGGGATTTGGGTGTATTGATAGACACCAATTATTTTTCCACGTTGATATTCCGTGTAGACATTATTTCTTCCCATACTCAACATTCAGTACTTAACATCTCATCATGTAGCTAGCATACCTGATAGAGTACACATGCTTGCATATCATTGCGTACCCTACTCATCATATATAGGGTTGTTAGATTGCATCACCATACCTGATCATCACATATCTTGCTCATCACATAGAGATGTTATCAGATAGCACTTGTTACATGATATTGAGCTTTCAGTTCATCATATAAATGTTTACCTGTTGGCATAGGTTAGAGTATCGCAGTACGTGCATACTCGCGATTACCTTTATATGTTATCTACTATTCACGAGTTGGCAACTCACCCCTGTTGTTCCACAGTGCTTGCAGGTTGCCCTTTGGAGTAGTCGCGGATGGCTGTTTACCGCACCTTTTGACACTGATACCCTTGCTGAGGCGTGTTAGCCTTTTTGCTGTTAGGTGGGATTGTACGGTATCGGTTTACTTTTCAGTTGCATCTTGATGTATCTAGTACTCTCCATCTACTTTCATGTATTGACTTAGAGATAGTTGTGAGGACGATGTAAGTTATTTTGTACTCTGGTGTCGAGTTCGTTGTGAGCCTGCTTTATTTATGCAGTTTTATCTCATATGGTATTTGTTTTCACTTTACTGCTCATTCTTCGCTTCAGCGTCGTATATTATATTGGTGTGATTGTCTCGCCGTTGGGCGCGATTCTCCCCTTGAGATGCTCTATTTATTTCACATGTCACTTTTACTTATATTTCGCCTTCTACCCGATTTCGGGACAATTTTTGGTAAAGGAAATGTTGTTAAAATTATTTGAATAATAACTTGAAACAAAAAGGATTTCTACTAAACAACTTAAAGTTTTCTAAATGTTTTGACAAATATTCTAATAAATGTTTTAACACTCTATATTTTAATGGTTTGATTTCTTGGTTCGGCTTACTTAGTCGCGTTCCGCCTGTAGATGTTGCGCGCTTAAGCGCCGGTCACGGGCCGAACTTTGGGTCGTGACATGAAGTCTTCATTTATCTCGCGTGAGTTCCCACTGTGCTTTGATTTCTACCCTACCACGACTCAAAGGAGTCGTGCAAACAGGTCTTTTTTGGGTACAGTCCCGCGCCACATGGAGGCAAGTGAGCGGATCGGCAGGGGATTCGTCTCTCCCGGTGTTGGGGGTGAGATCGCGTTGTGTCTAGGAGAGCCATTACACAAAACCCTCGGCCGAGGCAGGAGATTTACTGGTAGGTACTCCAGTAGTATCTCAGGGTGTTCTGGGCCACTCTCTGACACGACTTATACTTCTATTGGGGGTCTGACGTTACCAGCCCTTAGGCCGATATGCGATACTCATAGAAGAACGGACCGGACTGTATGTATATTGTCACTGTTAGGCTCAGTAGGGTTTATGGATGAGTTCGCTCGTCAGCTTTCCTTCCAATCAATACATAGGCAACCGTTACGTACAGCCAGTACCTCTGACGTGCTAGTGGTTATACCCAGTGCCAGTGTGTTAATGAGTCATTTGAGTCCCCCAATGACACTTTCCCAAGTTCGGGCGAAACGTTGTAGAGGCCGTATGGTTTTATGGCAGGGTTCGGAAAATGCACGTGTGTTTTTCGCACGTATCATTTTTTGGGCAGATAATACTGGTAGGCTTTGGTTTAAGCCGGAACCCAGAATTATACTGTGTAGATATAATATCTTTGTCTCAGTTGCATTTGTATTCGGTCGTAATACAAATGCGAGTATGTTTTATACTGTTACGGGGTTATCCTGAAATTCATTTCAGGATCACTTTTGGAAGTTGCCAGTTTCCAGTTTTCTATCAGCCGTATTTAACATTCGGTTAAATGCGGATTTATCTTTTCTTGAGATGAGTGTGGAAGTTTCTAGATGGTGACTAAGATGGTGACTAGGCTTATAAGTCATTAGTGCATTGATTATTCCATTAATGGTTTTGGTGACTAGGTTAAATGATTCATCTTTTGCTTTAATTGTGTTCACACAAGGTGTTATGTCACTCATCCTCTTCATTGATCTTGTGATCACCTCCCCCTCTCCTACACTCACCTCCCTCCCCTCTATATAGTGGTCGGCCTCCCCCCTCTTGTAGGATGATGGTGGTTACTCACCAGGGAAAAGATTATGATAGATTTGTATATGGAAATTTGATATAGCTCAAATTCTTATCACCCGATTCCAAAAGGCAACTTCATTAACCGTTCGTCCATAGCTTTGGACGTAACGAGATAAAGTGTTCTACTCATTCTCTACATCATCTTGGTCGTCTCTTCTAGCAAACTTGACGATCGCGTTGCCTCGTTTCAGAGGCGGGAGCCCGTTTAAAGATCTGTCGACGTGGTGCAACCTGGATGAGAAAATTGGAGATTCAGGAGATCGGAGCAGCCGCAACAAAGCGTGGGATGATGGTTGAAGACCGAAGGACTCGGATCGTTCGGTATAACTCTTCTACCCACTTTGTAGTTTGTTAGTTTAGCTTGAATGGCAGATCCGGGTTATAGTACGCGATAGCGCCAGTTGTAAAAAGTTTTTGTTCCGCATTTGGCGTCTGTTAGATGGCCAGGGAGCTACCGTGGACTTACAGCTGGCACTTCACTTTCTTCCGGGTGATTGCTGAATGGGTGGGATACATTTGCTTCATGACCACCAGTATATATTTTTATATTTATTCAGTTGTATCTAGTTAAGCTCCATCAACCAGACTATGTATTTTTATTAGACTTAGATAACCACAGCTTGTATATTCTTTTGGCCTTAGAGACGCGCATATGTATTTTATTATTGTTTCCGGTATTCCTTATAATGTTTAGTTTTCTTGCTTTCTTCTGAGTTTTGATCCTCGCCCTACGGCGTTGTATATTCATATTATCATGCGTGATTGTTTCCGCCAATTGGCGAAGAGCTATCTCCCGCTTGGGGATGCCTATATTTATATTTGCTTGTACCGTTTTCGGGTTAAAAATTACAAATGAGGTGCTGCCCAAATTTTCAATGACGAAAATGTTTTCAAGTTAAATATAAATATTGTGTTTTCGTATACTATTATCTATGTTTTGTAGAAAGAACTTGATTTTAGTAACCTTATTTCAAAATTTCACCTCCACTATTTTCCTTAAAAAGGTTTAGATTTCTGGGCTTTTGGCTTACTTGTAATAGGTGTAGTCCTATAGACTTCACCTAATTCAAGTGCCAGTCACGTGCCTTTTACAGGTCATGACAAAATTGGTATTAGACCACTAGGTTTAACCTTGGTCCGAGTCTCGGTTTGACTATGTGGAGTCTAGGGCGTATATATATCCGGAACCTAAGCTTGACCATACGGAATTTAGACTTGGCCGAGGGGGTATTAGACCCGAACTTTCGTCTCGTGGGTTGACCTTGGTTGATGGAGTAGGTGACTTAAGTAGAGTGACGTACCGTGCGTATGTTCCGCTGCATACTTACGATACGCTACTCCGCTTAAGAAGCCTTAGGATGCACATTTCTTAGGCACTGTATTTGCATTCGTTCCTATCATATATCTAATAGATGTCGGATTGTGGTTTCTGTTACCACGGTTACACTAGCAGAGAGAGAGCTGCACCTAGAGTTGCGGTCAGCACGAGCTTGTCAGGGACGAGTACTGACCAGGTTGTTTTCCGGTAGCATACAAAACACGTCTATATATTGTTATTTGGATTTCTTCCGTTGACACGAGCGTTCGAGATCTGCCCCAGATGATTGGGCTATTGCCAGAGGCCAGCCGTATTGTAAAGGCTACTAGGGTACCGTTAACTCCAGATGGTTGAGGCGTTGTCTACCGTGCGGACAGAGGACCCAGTTGTTGCTGAATTTGATAAGATATCTCCCCCAGACGTTGAAAGCTGTTGTAGCTTGAGGTTACACTCAGAAATGTGATAGATGATCGCTAGTCACCCTTGGATAAGACTAGGACCTTTTATTCGTTGGATGCTTCGAAGCGAGATCATCAAATTGACTAAGTTTAGCTATAAGAGGCCCTCACACAGACGTGATGTGAGTCGATCAAGAGAGAGTGTTGTTCGTTGGATACTCCGAGGTAAGATCAGTAGTTGACCAGCTTCGGATAGAAGGACATCACACAGATGCCTTGTGAGTCGATCAAGAACGGACGAATGAAGTGTATTCCTCCAATGATTGGACGAGTTACTGAGAATTTAATTGGCCAGATGCCTACTACAAGATATTTGAGATGCCGAGTTCGTAGCTTCGGAAAAGAGACTCTAGATATGAGTGCAGCCATTGGAGCGCAGTCCACACGGCTACGAAGAGATGAATTCCGAATTGGTCCACAGTGAAGAGAAGTGGAGTAAGTGGTTCGTACGAGATCTTGACGAAATGACGTTCCACTAAGTTGAAGTCAGAGACTTGTTTCGCGCGCAGAGGCGTTGGATACGGACGTACTTCCAGCGAAAAGGTCATGATGAGTATGCAGCTGTTCCGGAACAAGAAACGGGTTAAGCAAAGAGTGTTAATTTCTAGTAAGTCCGGAAGAGTTGGTATTAGGAGTGACCATGACAGAATCTTTCTGAAATACTACACGAGAAGACTTGGACCCAGGATTGATCGTATCACGCACACTAAATGGGCCAGAGATTGCCATCGTTGACGAGATATGTTATGAGTGACCATGTTAATTGGTCAGGAGATCTACAGAGAAGGCGCATGCTTGATAGCACTTTCGCGCGTCGTATTTTAAATTCTAAAGTTAACAGCAATCAGGACGGCGTCGCGTGTAGCTAGCCGTGATGAGTATGGGTCGTCAGCAGGGAGACTGTGCGTTTTAAGTTCTTGTGATGACGAGTTAATGCGCGGGTCGGAATTGTTCGTTTCTAACCTATGTGTTGTATCTACAAGTATAAATTTGTTAGGAATAGATAGATTAGTGTAAGTTAAGGAAATCCGTACTCGATCTTTTGAGCCGAGCTTGACCATTGAAGCTAGAGTAATCGACAACAACGTGGATTAGAGTGCCTAAGCACGGTATTTGTGAAATCCGGCTAATTGACCCTTATCCATCCGTTCTTGTCGCTTGCTTTCGCCTCCGGCCAAACCGAACGCAACCGGTGACGGTTAGGGATCACCATTATCTTGGTAGGGTAGGGTGCCTAACGGAGCGCTTGCATAAGGTTTGGACGAAGTTCAATGGAAAATATCGGGAAAAGGAAATGAGAAAAGAAATCTTAACTTACATGATCGTTTTCTTTCCTAACAACACCATATTCACAAACCATCACAACAACAAAGAAAGAAAGCAAAGGAAAAGATAAAAGAAAAGAATAAACAACATTGCAAGAAAGTAAATGGCAAGAATATAAAAGAGCAAGTAAGTAAATTGCATGAATAAAATTGCAAAGAGATAGAAACACTAAGAACAAAAAGCGATATTACATACCATGGGTTCAATAACCTAAACTTAAACTTACAAGCTCAATGAAGATGTTGCAAGATCAAGAGAAGGCTAAGAACTCAAAGCAAAATGAAGGAAAAATGAAAGCTTTATTGATTTTTCAAGTGATACAAACCTTGAGTTCAATAACCAAAACTTAAACTTGCAAGCTCAATGAAGAGGTTGCAAGATCAAGAGAAGGCAAAGAACTCAAGGCAAACTAGCTATGTACAAGAACAAAAAGAAAACAAAAGTGTATCTAGTGTAAAGAATATGAGATAATGTGAGACCCTTTCCCTTGCTCACTGATCTGGCTTTTATAGTCCCAAAAATAAGATTAAACAAGAAATATAATATGGATGATGTGATTGCAAAGGAAGGCCAGAGAAAACTTGGGGGGCTTTGGGCACAAGAAAACCGATGGCGCCTGGTTTCGATGGCGTCTCGCTGGTTTGTGGAGGAGTATGGGGCTCGTGTTGGTTCTGTGATGATGTGTTCTCTCGACAATTCCAATAGTGCTGTTGGATTTATTTATATGAACCTGGTCTGCACTCATGGATTTGGAGGGAAACAAGTAGCTTTATATCACATCACATCTTTTTGCATTTAACATTCTTGTCCCCCATGTGTACCCACCATGTGCCAAGGGCAGCGACCACCTAGGTCCAAGTCATCAAAGAGCTAGTGCACACTTGCTATGTGTTGGACCAAAATGTGTGTACACTAGTTTTTTTTACAAAAACTCTTTGAATAACGATCGGTTTGCAGTTCTGGTTGAAGTGTCGGCTCACAAACGTTATATCCGTGATTTTGATTGTGTTTCCAGTATTGTGTTACGGATACCTGCAATCTGTATTTACTTAGCAGACACTGGTTAATTGTACCGATCAATAACAAAATAGATAATGAATGAGTGGTATTAAAATACAATTTCCTGTGATAAACAAATACCCCCAAACTTATCTTTTGCTCGTCCCGAGCAAAACAAAAAATCATAACCTCACTTTCGCAGGGAACGCGATTGTACTGAGCTCGTGCAACAAGCCGTTAAACCTTTAGGTGTCCCTAGTAGGAGGAGTGTTGTCTCCTGAGTGTTTTCAGCGGATTACACCCACAAAATCCCGTCAAGCTAGTTTCACAATTAACGTCGATTCTACTCCTACAGTTTAGTATTTAGGTTAGAAATTCTATCATCCTAAGTTAGAAATATTCAACCCTATATTTCACGCCTCCTATTTATTCAACCTTAGATCTTATACGTTTTTACTCATTAGAAAGATCTTGGCTTCTCTTGAGTTTCCCTTCTAAGGTGTGATCTCTAATCAAGGATTTTTATCATCTTTACGGAAAACATAAGTCTCATTCTTTATTCCTATCTTTCTTTCAAACATCAATTGTATACCCCTACGTGTGTGTAAATTTTCACCCTTACACTTTAAGAATTCAATTCAAGCTATAATACCCTTGCCCTAATACCTAATACTACTTCTTTTCGTTTAATGATGGACGGTTTTGCTCACACACCTTTCATGCGACTATTAATGCTTCTTGAGGCACTAACAGCCGGTTACTGAATGTGTGAGCTTAAAGCGTAAATAGCAGTTTTCAGGTCTTGACTTTATTTATTTATTTTTATTTTTCTTTGTATTTTTCAAGACCGGATATATTTTTTAATGATGCTATTTTGGTGGTTAGCTTTAAATACATACTAGGTTTTCAGGCAAGAGTATTTCTAGGTATCCTCTACTATCCCAAGTTTCAAGGTGCGTGTATATGCAGTTTGTAGGGTATATACTTTCTCAATTTGGACTCAAGAATAGAAACTATTTTTCAGACTTGTCCTTCAGTAAAGCATTCAATACTTTCCCTTCATCTCGACTTAACTCAAGAACTGAACTCAAGATTACCTACTTCTAAAAAAACTGCAAGGATGTATAATTACCAAGATTAAATAGAATGAGGGTTATTTTTAGGGTTTTCAATTTCTAAGCCTAGGATTTAGTTATTTCTAACGTATCAACTAAACTTTCGGAATAGAAATCTAAGATACCCTATTAGCTAACTTGACAACATAGTTTTTATGTTTTTGTAAAAAATTTCGATTTTTATGGATTTTTAAATAAGTATGCAAATGCAAAATATACACATAAATGTGAAGGTAGAAAGCTTACCGAGCACACCCCCAAACTTAAACTTGACAGTGCCCTCACTGTCAGGCTACACCAAGAGGGTCAAAATTGTCGACGCTCCCCTGTTTTTTCTTTTCTTATATTATTTATTTTTATTTTTTTTATAAAAGAAAAAGCAAACCAAAAATATATACACAAAAAGATCCCCCCAAACTTAAGTGAAACGGTGTTGCCACTGCTAAGCGTGAAGTTCAAGGTTTAGGGGAGGGAACTGTTTTAATCTATACAAGGCCTTGCACAGGCTAAAGATTAGCACCAACCATTCAAAAATTTTATCGTTATAATGTGCAGGTTGGTGAAAGAATACGGTGAGGAAAGAAATGGAGAATACGTGAGACCGTATGGGGATGGAAGCGGGGTACGGTCTCGGTGGAGGAGAAGAATGGAGGAAAGGAAAAAGAAATGGTATACGAACTTGAGGGTGGGAATGGAGTGAATAGATTAATACAATTTATAATGACTGATGTGTAAAAAGCGATAGTACTAATCTATCAACCGGTCGAGAAATGGGGTCAAACCTCTCAAGCTTCGAAAGAAACATGGATAAACCGAACTTGGTAAACCAGACAAAGGAAATGAAAGTGATACGGTGTCTTGCAAGGTCGATATGATGGAAAGGTTGGAGGGGAGTGAATGAGGAATGGTATCGGTTAAAGATTCAAGAGTGTGTACACAGTCAAAGAAAGGGATAGGATGAATTGGAAAATCGGACTCATCAAGTAAAACTGGTTCATCCTAAAAAAATTCCTCAATATTCTTCTCAAAATTCAGCTCATCCATGCATTTATCATCAATATCTAGACGCATATGAAGTTCGGGAAAAACAGTTAATGACTCAGGATGATGTCCACACGGAAGTGAAAGGACATGATGAATTGGTGAGAAAAACTCATCCAAAACCGTGGGTTCATCATCAAAAATATTCCCAGCGTCAATATCCTCAATCAAGTGAAAATCAATTTTCTCAGACAACTTGTCAAAAGAATGGATTTCTATCAATTGTGGTTCGGAGATGGAGGTGTAGAGGTCAAAAGGTTTGGGATTGGTTTCACTTGGAATGGACCCTTCACAATCTGGTAAATTAAACACTACAAAGTCACACGACTCTTTAAATGTTCTATCTTCAATCAGTGAATCGTTTGGGACACTCGATAGACTTTCAAAACCGGAGTTGTAGAATTTAATTTGTAACGGGTATGGAAGGGTGTACTTCTCACTCTCATGACTCAAATCCACAATCTGTCCTATCGCCTCATCATACATTGGAAAATGTGGAGCTAGTTGGAAACTAGCTAACAGTTCGTTAGGTTGTATGAGGGCTATGGATGCATTCAAATCCATCATCTTTTGGCATGAAGCTACCCGAAAATCTTCCAATGACTGTTCCAGACTAGACATGGGTTGTGAAGGGGTTTTAGTAAGAGATTCAAACTCGCTTGGATACTGGAAACTCCAAAAAGGCTATTCATAAGCAATGTCTAAGGAAGGTGTAAAAGTCGGGTAGGATTGATAGGAATTGAATGGTTGGACAGGAGTAGGATCAACATTCGGATAAGAAGGTGATTGGAATTGTTGATTGATTGATTTTTAGAGTAGTGTTTGTAGTTTAACCGCAATCAGAACAGTGTCGCACGTAGCTAGACCGAGGTGAGTACGGGTCGTCCTCAGGGAAACGTGGAACCTTTCAGTCTTACTTTAGATGTGTTGAGAAAGGGGAAGAATAAAGAATAGTGAAATAGTTTCTAGATCTACGTTAAACACGGATGCAAAATATATATCTAGATTAACTACGGAGGTAAGTTTATATGAAAAGGGGGCTTGTAGGGTTCATTAGGATTTAGTAGTTATGGATGATTAATTAAAGATTACCCTTTTATCCTTTAATAGATTTAAAACTAGAACGACAGTGATGCATGTAGATTAGGGTTTCTGGAAGGAAAAGGGTTCCCACTCTTAACCCCTATCTCGACATGGAACCCCATTCATATCTAGCCTTTACCAAAACAATCATTAATCTAATCTCTAATCGCGGTCAAGACTAACAAAAAATTGGTAGCGCGCCCGATTAGAATGTTAATGATTCTTTTGATAAAATTTATAAACTTTATAGGACGTAAAAAGAGTTTAAGGATCTTCATCATCCATTAACCTACCCTAATCCCACGAATCCTAACAAGCGAAGAATTACTCGTGCATGTTGGGAGAAAAAGAAATGGAAAGAGAATTCATATTAAAAGAGATAGAATAAGAAAAAGAACTACCTTTATTAATCAACAAAATTCCTTTAGTCTTTGTTCCCTTAGAAAATGATTACAAATACTAGTTTGCTTCTCGATCTCTTCTAAGGAAGTAGATGAACCGTTGATGATCAGCCTAGATGCGTGAGCCGTCTTGGACTTCGTGATCGCGTCGACTTGATGATTTTTCCAAGAGGCTCTCGGTCTTTACTTATAGTCCAAAAGCAAGAACCCTAGCTTCCTAAATTGGAAACCATCAGTTAATATCCAAACAGAAGAATTCCAGCTCCCAATTCAACTGGCACGCGGCGGATCCGTGGCCAATAGGAGGGTTTGGCTGCAGATCCGCGGCCTTCTGGTGCGCTTGATTGATTTGGACTTTTGGGCTTTCCTCGTTATGACACGTGGCGATCTTCGGAATCTCAGGAAACTGAAAATCTGTTCTTCATTACTGCCAGACTTGATTTCTTAGTTGGCTTTCTTAATTAGGCAGGTTTGCATTAACAACATTGATTCCCTTGATTTTAGCCCTGAAATTTTTGCACAACAACTCAACAAATAATATTAGTGGAGTTTGTTATATTGAGATATTAATTTCGCCATTAAGATTTGGTCAATGGTATTTATGCATGCATTTTCCTACCAAATGTTAATTATAATATGTAAACACATGAAAATAGTATTTTTACAGATAAACCCTTATATGCATCATATAATAAAATAAACACCTTAATTAATATAGAAATAGTAGGAAAAATGTCATATTAAATGTGCAGTTTTATCAGCTGAACAAATACCCACAAACTTATCTTTGATCATCCCGAGCAAACTAGTTTATTCAAGAGAAGAAGAAAAAGAAAGGAGAAAACTAGACACACTTTCGTAGGCAACACGATTGCTCTGAGCACGTGCAACAAGCCGTTAAACCTCTAGGTGTCCCTAGGAGGAGGAGTGTTGTCTCCTGAGGGTTTTTCAGCGGATTACACCCACAAAATCCTATGATAAAAGGAAGACCGTGAAATTTACATATATAGATAAGAATTGTAAAAGAAAGACTTTGAAAATTTAGAGTTTCCAACTAATACTAGCTTTTCAGTTGTCATGAGCCATATCTTAATAGTCATGAAAAGATGTTAGAAATCACATCATCCCTCAATAAAAAATATCGTCTTTATTCTTCATTGCTACCTTTCATCCAAATATCGACCACATACCCCTACGTGTGTGTAAAAGACATCCCTACACTCAGAGAATTCAATTCAAGCTATCATACTCTTGTCCATCACCTCAGTGCTTTTTAATTGATATTTAGATGGAATTGCTCACACATTTTTCATGCGACCGTTAATGCTTCTTGAGGTACTAACCGACCGATTACTCATGTGATCGCTTATACGGTGTATTTAGTATCTTCCTCGTCTTGCACCACCTAAGGCTTAGCAGTGACTCCCAAACCAGTTGGTCTAAGGCACTAGGTGATGAAGCACCCTCGCTATATTTTTCTTTATTGCTGCCTTGGCGATAACAAAACCAGTGTTTATTTTTTTCACCATTTTTTTCTTTTATTTTCCATTTATTATTTTCTTCATACATTGGATTTTAGACAAGAGTATTTCAAGGTATCCTCTACTATCCCGAGTTTCAAGACGTGTGTAGGTGCATATAGTAGGGTATCAACATTCAAATGTTTGGCTTCCAGAATAGAAACTATTTTTCAGACTTATTTTTATTCTCAGATTAGTGACTTCCTTCATCTTACTAACCCTTGGGACAACGGCTCATAACTACTTATTACTAGTTTCGTTTAAGAAAACTTCTAACTTTCTTGGTTTTCCTATATTTTTCTAATCTTTTGGATGTAATTTTTCACTATCTAATCTTTTATTATCAGAAAAATTTTGAATGCCCAGTGTCAAAGATAATTTAGTGAATACAAACCTCCCCCCAAACCTGTTTTCAGCAGTGTCCTCACTGATGTTGTCCTTTGAGAGCATGGACCTTTAAACTTGGGGAGAGACAAAAGGGGTAAAATAATAGTTAAGTGAAAACTACCCCCAAACTTGTTCTTTGGCACGCACAGATATTCAGTTAAGTCCATTTTTACTCACCTCCATTATTAAAATGAGAAAATGTTACCAAAACATGGAGGTGAGGCGGAGGAAATTCAGCTCTGATAAAGTGGCTCCTGTAAAAACAGGAGCTCCTCCGCTGGGTCAGAAGAGAAATACGGTTTTAATCTATGCCCATTTAATTTAAAAATTGAACCATTTTTTAAATTTTCAACTTCTACTGCCCCGTGCGGGTGTACATACCACACCACAAAAGGTCATTTCCAACGAGATTTAAGCTTACCCGAATGAAGATGGAGACGGGAATCGTAAAGAAGGACTTGTTGCCCCGATGTGAAAGTTTTTCTAAGAAGGTTTTTATCGTGGAACACTTTAGTCCGGTTCTTTACTATCACCGCATTATCGTAAGCTTCATCGCGGAGTTCGCTTAGCTCATTCAATTGCAGCTTCTGATAGTTGCTTGCTTGATGAAAATCGAAGTTAAGCTCTTTAATAGCCCACATTGCTTTATGTTCGATCTCGACGGGAAGGTGGCATGTCTTCCCAAACACAAGGCGGTATGGAGACATACCAAGATCGGTCTTATAAGCGGTACGAAATGCCCAAAGAGTATCCGTCAATTTGGTTGACCAATCTTTACGATTTTTAGAAACCGTCTTATCCAAAATTTGTTTGATCTGCCTATTTAAGATCTCAGCCTGCCCGCTTGTTTGTGGATTGTAGGGCGTAGAAATCTTGTGAGTGATTGAATATTTCCGCATCAAGGCCTCGAAAGACCGATTACAGAAATGTATCCCGTTGTCGCTAATTATAGAGCGAGGGTGTCCGAATCGCGAAAAGATATTTTCTTTAAGGAACTTAATGACAACTTTGTTGTCATTAGTGCGACACGGTGTTGCTTCCACCCATTTCGAGACGTTATCAACCGCTAACAAGATATATAGATTCCCAAAAGAGTTGGGAAAAGGGCCCATAAAATCAATACCCCAAACATCGAATATTTCCTCAACCAACTTAGGTTGGGGCGGCATCTCGTTTCTTCGTGAAATCTGACCCAAATGCTGACACCGCGGACAAGTTTTGCAATGTTCATATGTATCTTTAAATAATGTTGGACAATAAAACCCACATTGCAAAACTTTCTCCGCCGTTTTTCGAGGACCAAAATGACCGCCGCATGCCTGATCATGACAAAATTGTAAGTCCATGCTACCTCTCCCGGTACTTACGGGCTTGCGGAATTGGTGTAAAACGATTTTTCTAGAGGTGGTAACATAGACTACAAATACGGATCTTTGTTAAACAATCTACCTAGCAACCTAACTAGGAGTTGTATACCTACTCGGTTAGGGGGTTATACCTTTCTTGAACTCCTTCGTCTTCAACTCTTGTGGTGTACGGATCGGCATCCCCTCGTCATCTTCTCACGCCGAAGATGGATCCACCCGAAAGCTTCTACCTTTGGCTTCTTCTTCGAACTTTGAAGAAACTAGAACACTTGGCTTGCTAGGCCTTGTGAACTAGGATGAGTAGAGGATTGTTTTGTGTTTTTATCTCTAAGGCAATGAATCTCAACACATGAGAATGGTTTTCCTTGAGCTAGAGAGAGAGCAAGAGGAAGAAGGAGAGAGCTTGAGAATGAGAGAGCTCAAGAGAGAGAAAGCAAATCAAAGAATGAGCCACTCTTTTCTCATCCAACCTCTCATAATCCAAAAGCATCATGAGCCATAATAATAATCAAGTATTATGTGATGGTTATCATCTCACAAAAGGAAAAATCATTTCATGCATTAAATGCAATGTGTGAACAAATAAGCAAGCCAAAAGTCTTTGCATGAAATGATAGCCATAGTAATGATGGTGGTCAACAAGTCCAACCTAGTCAACCGGTCAAAAAAGTCAACATGTCAACAAGGTCAACCTTTCAACCCAACCATGACACAATAATACTTAATTATCATTAACCATATTTCTAATTCTCATTAGGGTTAAGCAAAGGTCAACAGTCAATAACCCTAATGAGAATCTTCTGCCCCTGTCTCTGTCAACTGTGCATACACACCTGCATCCGCGTTCCGAGGAACACGAATTCAAACGAGATAAAATCAATCCCAAAACGTGTACTATGATCTGGCTTATACCAAAGCGCACTAGTAATAACTGTCCGGTCACTAAACATGCACAAGTGCGCGGATGTGACGGAACCCTGTCGCAAAACCATGCGACCTGTCGCAAAACCATGCGACCTCTACTCTTTTGCCTAAAGGCGAATAGCTCTCTGTGTGGGACTCTAAAGACTCGACACTACGCCGGTAGTGGGTTTAACCACAGACCGCAAGCGGCACTAGCTGTGCGGAACGGCCCCCAGGTAGATGCCGATAAGAAGACGGACGAGGTGAAACCCATCTGAACTCCTACTGAGCCTGAATGTGACAGTCTCCGTACTGTCTGGTATGTTCGTCTGATACATCGCATGGCGGGCCTTGGGGGCGGCAAACGTCAGTCCCCTAATAGCGGTACAAGTCGTGTCGGAGTGTAGCCCAGAACACCCTCAGATAACACTGGAAACCTACCAGTATATCTCGCTTACCCTGGCCAGGGACTACTCGTGTAATGTCTCTCCTAGATACAGCGTGATGTCAACCCCCAATACCGGAAGAGACGAATCCTGTCTAACCGTCACTGCCTCCAAGTGCTTCGGGACTGCACCCAACTACTACCTGTTTGCACGACTCCTTTGAGCCGTGGTAGGGTAGTAATCAAAGTACAGTGGGAACACACTCGAGGCGAAGTGACAGTGTCAAGTCAGCGGACTAAGCTGTACTCATGTCACCTGGGAACTGATAACTGACGATAGGTATAGTACCAACCAATCAGTTCCCGATGAGTCCTGTCCAGTGTACTCGTAACCTAACGAGCACCCGCATACTATCTCAAGTACGACGTACTGACGGCTGTGGGACAGACCGTCTTCCCTGCTAGGATGAGAAGCGCATACGCTAGTCTACTCCGGAGTATCGATACCCTGTCTCGATAGTCCTACGACTAGGGACCTCTATAAGGATGTGCTTGTGGATTACCCAGCCCCCACGAGTGTAACTGCCATCACAACGCTGGTAATCAAGCAAAGGTCCTATGGGCTCTACTCATATGTATAAGCAATATGCTAAAAGAAACACATGCACATATTAAAGTAGAAACAAACCAAGTAGCATACTACCATTTTGAGCAAGATTGTCAATACATGGTGAATATCCCAAGCTTCCATTAAGTAATATACAAACTAGTATGATACAGTAATGGCCTCTAGGACATATACACTAACAATCTCCCCCTTGCACTAAGGCCATGTACTGGCGTATCGAAGACCTATCATCTCGATCAGCCGCTCGAACTGAGTCTGGGGCAAGGCCTTAGTGAATGGATCTGCAGTGTTGTCTTCTGAAGCAACCCTCCGAAAATCTTCAGGTGATACCGCCTCAAGATGTGTCTAGATTTCTGATGGGACCTGGGTTCCTTCTCTAAAGCTATAGCCCCGTTGTTGTCTCAATACAGAGGTATTCGATTAACAATGGATGGAACCACCTGAAGTTCTTTCTAGAACTTCCTCATCCAGACGGCTTCTTTTGCGGCATCAGCAGCAGCGATGTATTCCGCTTCCATCGTCGAGTCTGCAACGGTTTCCAGTTTGGAACTCTTCCAACACACCGCCCCTCCATTGAGGGCAAAGACAAAACCCGACATGGACTTGGAATCATCCTTGTCACTCTTTAAGCTGGAGTCAGCAAAGGCCTCGATCTAGAGGTCCTTTCCGCCATACGCCAAGAACATCACCTTAGTCCTTCTCAGGTACTTGAGAATGTTCTTTACCGCTATCCAGTGCTTCTCCCCTGGGTCCGACTGATACCGGCTTACAACGCTCAATGCGTATGCTACATCTGGTCTGGTACACAACATCACATACATAATAGAGCCTACCGCAGATGCATAGGGTTTTGATGACATGCGAGCCCTTTCCAAATCAATCTTGGGAGACATCTCTTTGGAGAGGGTGATTCCGTAACAAGCCGGCAGATTACCGCGCTTGGAATCTTCCATACTGAATCGTTTCAATATGGTG
This sequence comes from Agapanthus africanus, assembly GCA_030015575.1. Classification (NCBI taxonomy): domain Eukaryota; kingdom Viridiplantae; phylum Streptophyta; class Magnoliopsida; order Asparagales; family Amaryllidaceae; genus Agapanthus; species Agapanthus africanus. The sequence continues at coordinate 472,460,242 of JASDDO010000014.1, forward strand.
TCGATGTACCATGACTGTGAAAGTCCCAACATCCCTTTAGATCCATCACGATAGATCTGGATTCCCAGAACGTAGTTGGCATCGCCCAGGTCCTTCATAGAGAACCTGTGTGACAAGAACCCTTTGACAGATTGTAGCATAGGAATGTCATTTCCTATCAAAAGAATGCCATCCACGTATAATACGAGGAACACGACAGTTCTTGCTACAAATATACTATAGATGCATGGTTCATCTGGATTTTTGATAAAGCCAAATTCTTTGACTGTCTCATCAAAGCAGATGTTCCAACTCCGCGATGCCTGCTTCAGCCCATAGATGGACTTAAGCAACTTGCACACCTTTCCGCTGCTCCCACTCTGAATTAAATCCTCTGGCTGGTCCATATAAACACACTCTTCTAAATTTCCATTTAGAAAAGAGGTCTTTACGTCCATCTGCCAAATCTCATAATCGTGGAAGGCAGCAATGGCAAGAAGTATCCGAATGGATTTCAGCATAGCCACTGGAGAAAACGTCTCGTCATAGTCCAAACAAGGTCTTTGACGAAAACCCTTTGCAACAAGTCTACCCTTATAGGTCTCAACCTGTCCATCTACACCAATCTTCCTTTTGAAGATCCACTTGCATCCTACGGGTTTTACCCCATCTGGAGCAATGTCCAACGTCCATACTTTGTTGGTGTACATGGACTCCATTTCGGTCCGCATTGCATCCAGCCATTTTACCGAGTCAACGCTCTGAACGGCCTGCTGGAAACTAGTAGGCTCATCATAATCAATGATGTCGTCCTCTCTATCCCCGTCTATGAGAAAACCGTAGTATCTCTCGGGCAGATGAGACTGCCTACTACTCCTGCGGAGCGGCGTAGGATTGTCCTGTTCTTTTGGACCCTCTGGTTCTACTAAGCTCTCAGTAATAGCTCGTGGTTCTGGAATTTCTTCCAGTTCTACTACGCTCCTACTTATCTAGTTTTCCAAAAACTCAGTTTGCAAGAAGCAGGCATGACGAGAAACAAAAACCTTTTGTTCCTCTTCGCAATAGAAGAAATATCCCTTGGAGTTCTTTTGATATCCCATGAACTTGCACTGTACTGATCGTGCCTCGAGTTTGTCCGCATGCTGCTTTTTGACAAAAGCCGGACATCCCCATATCTTAATGTGCTTAAGATAGGGTTTCTTCCCACACCACATCTGATATGGTGTGGTAGGCACAGTCTTAGTTGGAACTCGGTTCAAAAGATATGCGGCTTATTCTAGCGCATATCCCCAGAATGATCGCGGTAACTCAGCGTTACTCATCATGTAACGTACCATATCCAATAGGGTCCTGTTCCGTCTCTCCGATACACCGTTGTGTTGCGGAGTGTATGGAAGAGTAAGCTGAGAGAGAATACCATTCTCTTTTAGGTAATCCAGGAACTCGACACTCAAGTATTCTCCACCTCAATCAGATCTTAGTGTCTTGATACTTTTGCCGGTTTGTTTTTCTACTTCATTCTTATATTCCTGTAATTTTCCAAAGGCTTCGGATTTATGTTTCATTAAGAAGACATATCCCTACCTTGAAAAGTCATCCGTAAAAGTTATGAAGTAAGAAAAACCGCTTCGCGCATGTATAGACATTGGACCGAACACGTCTCTGTGTACGAGTCCCACGAGCTCGCTCGATCTTACTCCGTGTCCAGTGAACGGAGTCTTTGTCAACTTTCCTTTGAGACAGGATTGACAAGTTGCATATGATTGATATTGGACTGGATCCAAATATCCTTCTGTATGTAACTTAGTCAATCTTCTCTCATTGATGTGACCCAGTCTACAATGCCATAAGAAAGCCTGATTAGTTTCCGGAGACTTTCTTTTGTGTGTATTCTGGACATTGAAAATCTGTGGTTGGTTTAATACGTATATACCATTGCTTAATGTACCTGACCCAATTAGAACTTGATTAAGGTGAATGTTCACAACATTACTTACAAATGCAAATTTATAACCTTCTTTAGATAATAAAGATACAGAAATGACATTACAAGTTGTATTGGGTACAAAATAGCAATTACGCAAAACCAAAACGTGTCCATCTGACAAGCCCAGGTGATAGTCCCCCATAGACTCAGCATCCATGCCAGCTCCGTTTACAACTCTGAGGGTCATATCACCTGCCTTCAAAACCCTACGCTTTCTCAGTGCCTGCAAAGAATTACAGATATGAGATCCTGATCCGGTATCCAATACCCAGGAAGTAGAGTTTATTGAAAGACAGTTTTCAATAACATACACACCTGAAGCTGAAGCCGCAACTTGCTTCAGATCCTGTGTTCTGGCTTTCCAAGCCCTCTAATATTTCTTCCAGTGTCCCTTCTTATGACAATAGAAGCATTCTTCCTTACCCACCAGCTGCCCCGCTATCTTTGTCGCCTTTGCTTTTCCCTTCGCATCCACTTTACTAACACCTCCCCTTGGTTTGGCGGGGGCTTTCTTCTTCTTTCCCTTGGCTTTCGCCTTGGACTTAGAAGAGGAAGATCCTCCTACAAACAAAGTGGATGTTTCCCTACCTTTCTGTAGGGTGCCCTCTGCACTCCTCAGCATGGTGAGGAGCTCCGGAAGTTCAACTTCTTTTCCTTGTAAGTTGAAGTTCAGGATGAACTGGGCGTAAGTGGAAGGAAGGGACTGGAGAATCAAGTCCGTATAGAGCTCATTCTCTAACGTGGTCCCAAGGTCCGCGAGCTCCTCAATGAAGCCAATCATCTTAAGCACGTGTTCCGCTACCGATGATCCGATGGCCAGCCTTGCCGAAAATAGCTTCTTCGACACTTCGTATCTTGCGATACGAGATTACTCTCCATACAGTTCTTTTGTATGGATAAATATGGATTCGAGGTCCATATTCTCGTGCCTCCTCTGATGTTCATTGTCCATAGAGGCAAGCACGAAGGACTTGGCCTTCGCACAATCGATCTCCCAGGTCTTACGGATTTCCCTATCCGCGACGCTGGAGGTGGGACCTGGGACATGGGGAGCTTTGGAGGTAAGAAGATACCCCAGCTTGTCGTAAGTGATTGCCATTTTGACATTCCTGAGCCAATCTTTGTAGTTTGTCCCTGTCAGTATGTTTTTATGTAGAAGTAACTTAAGTCCAGTCATGTCGATTGGTCGCTGCAATTAGGAGAGAGAGAAGAAACACTCAGCATGATGCTCTTGCAAGATTAGAGTGGTTTTTAGTTTGTCTAAACAGGATGGCTCCCACTGTTTCTCGAATTCCTCCTCAAACCAAAAAGGAAGAATTAGTCGGAATCAATCTCACCGTACAATACTTGCTTAACCGTTCAGCTAGGCCAGTGTCGGTACTTCGAGGGAGGTTTTCCAACGCTTTCTCGAAGTTCCTTAATTAAATAACCTCTTTTCCCTGGGGGCGTAGCCCCGCTAACACCTTTCTGGACACCTACTTGGTTTATTGCATTGATCGTTAAGTGAGAAATTTTCCGAGGAGTAGCATATACTCACAGTAGGATCGGGATCCAAATATCATCGCGTGACAAAACTGAAGGAATCCTACCAGAATCATCACACTCCAAATGGTATGCAACACTAGCAAGTTTCAGTTCTTTTGAAACTCCCGATGTGGATTTTTGCCCCATGCTCTTATGACCTTGACTTTGGCCAACAAATCATAAGTCACATGTCAAGTTCTACCCGTCATTCTCCAGGTTGATTTGAACCCACCCGTACCTACCCTTGACTTTGGCCAACAAGGCGGTACGAGTGTCCCAAACCAATGCATCTATCTATGCTGCACATGAATACCCAATAGCTACCAATCACTATGCCTTTACTTTGGCCAACAAACATAGCTTGAATACTATTGACTATTCATGTGAAATGACGGAGGGCTACGAATGGTTTTGGCGAAACCGTGAACGTAGTGAACTTGATATAATCGATAGAACGAGATAGCTTTTAAAAGGAGTGGCTCAAGCTCCGCATTTAAAAGTTGGTTTTTGAAAAGAACCGAGTGGTTTTGAAAGTGTTCCAACGACTTTTACTTGGTTTATTTTCTTGCATTAGTTCTTTTAATGTGTCCCATCACTTAATCCTACCATTGCAGAAAACAACCAAAATATGACGTACGCTTATGCCATTCGCATTCGCCACGGGGCCCCGTCATTACCCTTAGGTTACTTAACTAACGACAGAGCGGGGGCTGGGCTAGCGCGGCTGAAAAACATAAGCAACGCCTAAATAATATCATATATAGATATATTGCAATGATAGCCATTTTAGATCACAGATGAACACATTGGATATACTAGGAATCCGCAATTCGTATGAGCCTGTAACAAAAAGCGGATTACACGGTCGCGGTGAATAGCCAATACCCCACCCAAGACCCCTACGGGTGCGGCAAACTACCCGCCAAATATCCGAAGCGGAGCAACCTCCCTCAACGACGTGAGTAAGCCACTCGGCACTTCGAGATACCCGGTAGTTTGTGCACCCCACCTTGGGTCTATCCTAGGAGCAAAAACCGTAAAAAGAAATTATAAAATGACGGCTACAACCCCGACCCGGTTGTGCGGCCATATAAATAATATTACATCAATTTACATATTTTACATGAATTGAAAGAAAAGAAAACTCTCATCTCACAACCCCCGGCTATTCACCCGCGACAATCCAACGAATTCATATACACATACCATCAACATTACAGATCACAGATTTGTATAACCCCTACTAGTCGACAAATAGCGATTAAGAGACGTTCAATGCAAATATCACATCACAGATATAAACCCGTTAGCCTTAGTCTTTAGAAGTTCGATAAAAATACGGATTTTCAAGCCCTAAAAACTAATTTTTCTTTCTGTAAAATCTGGGCTGAAAAAACATATCCCAAAAATCCCAAAATAGACCCAGAAGCACTCTTGAAGAAACCTATTCCTCGACCGAGTCAACTCGGCCGCGGAACCGCGGCGGGAGCATGCTTCCGCCGCGTTTCCGCGGCGCTTTGATCGATTCGATGGACCAAATTTCTTGGGTGTTTAACAAAAACGCTAAGCCGATTTTTAAGATAAGATTTATCATTTTTTGACAGAAAAAAAATTCGGCAGAAACTTGATTTTCCCGGGTTCGTTTCGCGACTTTTTCTTTGATCGAACTTCTAGTTACTTTGCTAACATGTTAGATTGTAACATTTTCAAAAGTATAAAATATTAATTTTGGGAATTTTTATAATTTAATATTATTTTATTGATTATTTTAATATTAAATCTATAATTAAATGCAAATAAATAGGAAAAATGTTTGAAAAATTTTGGAAAATTATAAAATAGGGTAAATTTGTGAATTATGACATTTTTAAGTTTTTGTGATTAGTTTGACACTAATTTAGTGCTAATCGCGATTAAAATCGCTAATCGGGTTTTTTAGCAATTTTGTGCAAAACATGCACATATCACTTCTTTTCTACACTTGTGCTTTTTCTAGCCATGGTTTTCATTTGGGTTACTATTATTGTGAGAAGGATTATGGTTTAAAAGAGAAAGAAAAGAAAAAGATTAAAGAATGAGAGTAGGTGAGAGAGAGGAGTATGGGCTCTTTGACCTTGAGACTTAGCCATTTTCTCCCATCATTTTCCCTTCCTCTTCACTCTCCTCCAGCTGCTGCTCCTGCACCATTTTCCTCCCCTCTTCAACTCCTCTTTTCATCTCAAAAACAACCCCAAAAGCTCATGTCCGTTTCATTAAAAATGTGCACAAGCTCGAGATCTACAAGATGGACTAAGAAAGCATGGATTTGGCCACTAGAGGGCAACTCAAGAAAGTTCTTGAGTTGCCAATTGAGGTAAATTCTGGACCATTAGCTAAATTGTAGCATTTCCTTTAACCCCAAGTTAAGATTATATCGATATTGTGTGATATTATGGACTTGATGAAAACCTAGTTAGGGTTTGAGAGAAACTTGAGTTGTAATGTGAAATTGAGCTCAGTAGAGGACTTGTAAACACCCTAGTGCATGAATTGGAACCCAAAACCTGAAGCTAGAACCAGAAATACGGATTTTAGAAACCGATATCGGGGAAATTGTGTAATCTGTGCAGGTTAACTTGAATCTGCTATCACCCCAAGGACCCTAAAATGATATTGAGTGGACAGTGAGATGTGCAGGCACCATTGAACCAACACCCCAAACCCTAGCCCCCAACTCATCCGTACGGCCGCCAATTTTCCTCTTTTGGCCGCCAATTGCGGCCTGGGTCCCACCAATTTGGCTCGTATTGGTTCTGTAGCTCCTACATTGTTAGTTTAGGCTCCTGGTATATATAGATTTGTATAAAGTGATCTAGGGTAAAATCTGGAACACATTTCATGAGTTGCTGTTTTGGACTTTAGTTCCGTATTCCGTATTTTCATTTCTGCATTGGTATGTTTCGTTTTACCTCGACTATTTGGCGTTTATACGACGATATAGAGGATTTATTGATGGTTTTGAAGGCGTGCCATGGGTTCTCACCTATAGGCCCCTTGTCGTATCGTTTTGGATTTCGTGCGCCGTTTTAGCTTGAATTTGGTTTTAATGCGCATATACGATATGTTGATGTGTAGGTACCCATGAAGACTTCGAGACGACAAACAAATACATGGCGACGTCCGCAAATGAGAAGCAAGGTGAGTAGATTATATCTACAGGGGGAAGTCGGGTGGATGGCATATAGCACCCCCGCAGTCCGTAGTTAGTATATATATATATATAGTGGATATATGATAGTTATAGTGTGTTATTGCTTTGTGATAGGTGTTTTATGGATAGTGTAGGGTAGAAGTGACTAGTGTAGTTCATAGTCGCGAACCCTAGGATAGAATTACACCTACACACACACCCTTGCATATTACTTGTACTTACACGGTGTTTGATGATATGGATTGACTTTGGAGATGAGTCGATGATGTGGGCTTGATGACGTGAGATCGGTGATTGGATACGATTCATTGTGGGATATGACTTGTGATTTCTTGCGGGCTTGGGATATGTGTTTACCCCGCATGCATACTTCACTGATGGTATCGTTGGGTGCTAGACATAGAGTAGTACCCCAGACTATGTGATCTGATGATAGTGATACCTGTTATGTGATGAGATAGTGAGATGTTGACCCGTACCCAGCTATTGGGATGCCGTACGATGATTACCGTACGAGCCGAAATTGATGATAGATCCGCACTCATAACTCGATGATGTCTTATGATATGACATTGAGGCGAGATCACCGACTATATACCTTGATATATGTATCGACTCAGATTTAGGCGGTTTCCATACCCCTCCAGACTTGCATGATACTTAGATCAGTAGTTGCATAGTAGATGTTAGATTAGACCAGAGTCATACCTATTTCAAAACTAACGAATCGGGAATATTGCAAGATAGGAAAAAGGGGATTCTACGGATATTTTCAAATGTGTAGAGTCTATTTTCTAAACACCGTAGCCCTTGTTTTACCAAGGACCCCGATTCGTCTTATTTCAAAAGACAAGGTTGCATGATATAGCTTTTGAGTTAGTTTCTTCACTATTGCGTTGATTATTCGATTGCACCTGTTCATACTATTTGCATGGCATTACTTGTGCTTATTGTTATATTGCCATCATGCTGTTAGGACACCAGCACCATTATCGATGATGCGTATGTTCCACGTACACTGATTGCCGGCTCACACACTTCATCATCGATAATTGCTATGCCACTACACTGTAGTACTGCTGCATTCATGGTATGATTCCCGCATAGCATATTGTACACATAGAACTGTACACAAATATATATACGATTTGACTTGATATTCATACCTCATACATATGTCACACCTGATCATTATATTATAGCTCATTTATATGTGACATGACTTGATACTCACATTTGATGCTTATGTCAAACCTGATCATTATATTATAGCTCATTTATATGTGACATGACTTGATACTCACATTTGATGCTTATATCACACCTGATCATTATATTGTAGCTCATCTATACGTGACTTGACATGATATTTATGTTTGATGCACATATCATATCAGATTAGTGACTTACATTTTGGTTTGGATTATATGTGACTTCTGGATTTGGGAACCGTGGCTATTTCAAATATGTAATCATTTAAAAACCCGGTTCCCTTGATATGATATTTCGGTGCGTCCACCATGTGTTTTCTCGGTGCTAGAGTGATATATATAAAAACCCGAATCGAGGAGTCGGTTGAGGCCGATTACGGGTACATGGTGGACCCGGTATGGTACCCCGGGGCGAGAACGGTTTCGCTGTGTGATAGACGGTGAGCCCGGCAGAGGGACTACTACCTACCGGTGATTGTATTTGAGCTCGGCGGATATCGGGAGGATCCCGACCGGAGTTGAGAGATGGACATGGGTTGACCCGTACTGCCGGGGCCGAGGGCCGATACCGCAGACGGAGCCCCATATGGATGAGGATTTACGTGTCGATGCTTGGCACGGGTTTCATGATGTTTTACCATGATTTATTTACATCCTCATATTGCATACATGATGTTTATTGTCATTGGGTGACGGGTGGACGGGTTCCACGTATATACAGACATAGATCATATACAGACATGAATCATATACAGACTGGATTTACACTGATCATACTTCATTTGTATATATAACAGGGTATGAGGGCGCTGTTATATATACCCTTACACAAATATTAGTGGTATGGGACACTAATATATGTGTATTGATATCATTGATACTGCATCATATTTACTTCTTGCAGACATACCTTATACTGATGACATGTTATTACCTGAGTACTTGGCACCACATACATATTTAGATGTTACCTTGCCACCTTATCACACTCAGATGTACTCTTCTGGATTATATTACTGATTGTTGACTTAGGTTTATGTCTTGCATTCGGTTTCTGCTTGTAGATGTTTCTATTCACGAGTTGGCAACTCACCCCCGTTGCGCCACAGTTCTTGCAGGTTCTGCCGTACAGGTTCTTTTGCGGCATTTCTGGCACACTTCCTTCTTGCGGGTGATTTGCTTTGGTAGGTGGATTCTTTCGCCTCAAGAACCACCATTGTATTTATTTATTCCATTGTATCTAGAGTTTCCATCAACCAAAACTTGTATATTTTTTCAGACCTAGACTTTAGTGATGTATTATTCGACCTTAGAGTCGAGCTTAGTAGTATTGCGGTTTCATGTTGCTGTGAGCTTTCTTTTGGGTTTGATCCTCGCCACTTGGCGTTGTATATTATTGTTGAATGTGTGGTTGTGACCGTCTATTGACGAAGAGCTAGCTCCCGCTTGGGGATGCCTTTATCATTGCATATATATATTGTCATTCTTGCTGTACCCCATTCGGGGCCAGTTTTACAAAAGAAACTCTGCCGAAATTTTTAGAAAAGACTGTACTGTTTCAAATTGCATATTCGGCTTAGTTATTTAAAAACCTTGATTTCAAACATGTTTTCTTCACGTCTTTAAAACAGTTTCTTTACTTATTCTTAAAAAGGGTTTTAGATTTCTGGGTTTTCGGCTTACTTAGTCGCGTTACGCCTGTAGACGTTACGTGGTTAAGTGCCGGTCACGGGCCAAACCTTGGGTCGTGACAAAGTTGGTATCAGAGCGCTAGGTTGACCTTGGTTCGAGTCTAAGTTTGACTATGTGGAGCCTAGGGCGTTTATATATATACGGAACTTAGGCTTGACCTTATGGAACTTAGACTTGGTCGAGGGGGTATTAGACCCGAACTTTCTTCGCGTAGGATGACCCTTGGTTGATGGAATAGGTGACTAAAGTAGAGTGACGTACCGTTGGTATGTTCCGCGGCATACTTTCGACACGCCACTCCGCTTAAGGAACCTTAGGATGTACATACTTTTGAGATCAATGATTCTCTTCATATCCAGGATTATACATCCATTTGAGATCCCCGATTCTATTAGTTCATGATCATATCATCATTGATGTTGTTCCTTTCTATGATCATGTATCCATTTTGGATCCGTTGTTTCCTTTCTTGCCATTGATGTGCTCTTTTGATACTCGATCGAGGTTCCTGTCACCGTGTTTGAGCGCAGTTTGGGCTGCTGCTAGGGTTACGGCCGGTGTGAGCTCGTTTGGTACGAGGGCCGACCATTGTGTTTTCTGGTGACATAGGAACGTCTCGAGTTAGTATTGGTGATTGTGACCTCTAGTGGAGGCGAGTGCTTGGATTTGCACCGGATGATCGGGCCATTGTTAGAGCTGTCTGTTGTGAGAGGACTGTTGATATACAGCATACCTCAGAGATTGTGATGTCGCCTACCGTGCAGACAGATGGACCAGCTGTTGCTGAGATTGACAGGATGTCGCTTTCGGAGCTTACGAGCTGAGATTGCCGGAGCTTTCAGGCAGATATGCGACAGATGATAGCTAGTCTAACCGATTTGAGAGACGAAGGTGATTCGTCCGATTTTGCGCCAGAGCGGGCCCAGTTGAGTTGAAGAATTCCAGTGTGGAGAATCTTACTCAGATCTAGAGTAGACCGATTCAGAGATGACCGCCTATGTATTGCCCTTCCTGGAGGATTGAGGCATTGTTCGGCGTACAGGCGTATGAACCAGTTGTTGCTGCAAATGATGAGATATCGCCCAGATGATTGGAGCTGTTGCAGCGTGAGCATATTCTCAGAGAGATGATAGCGAGTCGCTAGTCCCCTGAGGATGAATGACTAGGACATGTGGTTCGTTCGTTACCGATGCGAGGTCATCAGATAGATTGTTTCCAGCTAGAGACGATTTTACGCAGGTTCGTTGAGAGTCGATTGAGACGATCGAATGTCAGGAGCCCATTTTCCAAGTTTAAAGTATACGGAAAGACATGCAGGTGATTCTATGGACCCTCTAGAAGAATGAAACCCTAACTCGACTTAATGACCGTATGAAAGCCTTTGAACCTTCAGGTTTGCGGCAGTTCCGCGGCACCATTAGTGAGGCTTGGGTTTGCCCTTCTACGGCTGGACCACCGACGCTGTGGCATGTACTCGATACTATTAAACTGTACCCGAGATGTGAGCTCTTAGGGGATTATGAGGATCTGACGAGTCGATCGGATGGTTCGACATCTTTCGGATATCGTGATGGGACACTGCTTGGGAGACTCCAGATGCGAGCGTAGCCGTCGGAGCGCAGTTCGTGTAGCCACGATGAGTTAGGTCCGAATCAGTCGACATTGAGCAATGTGGAGTAGAGAGTTCGTACGAGGTTTCGACGAGATGACGTCCCACTCCGCTGACATCAGAGATGTGATACACACCCAGAGGCGTGGTATATGGATATATCTTCCAGAAAGAAGCGCGATGAGTATGCAGCCATTCCGGAATAAGAATTTGCTTCAGCATTGGATGATGACTTCCGGGCAATTCGGCAGGTATGAGATTTGAGAAAGGAACCTCGACAGGACCTTTCTGGTGTACGATACGAGAAGACCTAGACCAGGAGTGGTCGTATTGCGCGCACCCAACAGGACAGAGTTCGGCATTGTCGACGAGGTAGTTGACCAGGTTCGGATAAAGGAACTTACCCAGATGCGTTGCTAATTGATTAAGGGCGGACGAGTGACGAGTATCCTTCCGATGGTTGGGACGTGTTCCCGAGGATCTGTTCGGCCTGACATCTTCTACAGAATGGTGAAGCTACAGAGTACGCGATTTCGAGTCCGTACGAGAGACTTCAGATTGGCCGTGGCCGAGAACAGTGCAGTGCATAGTAGCTTGGCGTGACGTCATAGTGGACGACGATGGAGACAAGTGGAACCAGAGGTTCGTGTGAGACGCTGATGAGCTGTCATTACTTCCCGTCGAGACTAGAGACCTGATGTGCTTACAGAGACGTTGGAATGTGACCAATTTCCGAGAAAAGGTTGTGCTGAGGAAACAAATGTCTATCAAGAGAGAAGAGGTAGTACAAGAGAGCCAGCCTCTGTACAGATCGGCATAGGCATGATTGGAAGAGACCTTGAGCAGGATTCCTTCCAGGACATTGCTGCAATGATGTTTGCACCCAGGATCAGATGTGTGACGTGCATTCAGAGAGCCAGAGGCCGACGCCAGTGATGTGCTGCCTTACGAGTGGTCATGAGGATTGACCGAGAGGTGACCAGAGAAGTGCCAGAACGGAATCGTCCCCGTTAGCACACCTGACAGGGCCGATGAGCCGATTGACTGCGAGATAGGAAATCCGCAGAGAAGATAAGGACCCAGAGTCAGAGGACGCCAGGCCGCGAGCAAGAAGCAAGTAGATATCCTGCGCTGCTAGCAGTGGATGCACTGACTCCTTCTCGACCTCGAAGGAGGAACTACCGACGACGGTATTTATGATTTGTGATTTTGTGATTCGATTATCACGTATCCGTCACTTTGGATTTCGGTATTTTGGGCGTTCTGTTTACATGATTTAGTTTTGATGACTGAGTTTCATGATATTGGTTTCATGCACCCACTGGATATTTATATATTTTGCGCTGAGTTATTACATTTGAGATATTGATTGAGATTTCATGCCTATCGTATTCAGTGATTTGATTTGCACTTCCAGCGTAGTTTTCATGCACCTTTAGTGTTTTGATATACGATTTTGGTGCATGCCAGATGCACTAAATCGGAATTCTTCGTGCATTTCATATGCACCTGATTTTTGCTGTCAGGCACATACGTTGCCTACGACAGATGTTTCGTGCACACCCGTTGCACCTAGATGTAGTTTTCTACACCAGTTTGACACATATATGGATTTTGATTCCTTGCGCACCAGACGCATAGGATATTCTTATATATGCATTTTGGGGATTGATTGCTAGTAGAGTAGTACATTTTTTTTTATGATATTCTCTATGTGTTGATGTTTTCGGTGCCCCGACAAATTGGATTATTACTGAAATTGTTTTAGTATTGGGGGTTTAAATTTAAATTCGGGGACCGAATTTCTTTAAGGGGGGTAGATTGTAACATTTTCAAAAGTATAAAATATTAATTTTGGGAATTTTTATAATTTAATATTATTTTATTGATTATTTTAATATTAAATCTATAATTAAAAGCAAATAAATAGGAAAAATGTTAGAAAAATTATGAAAAATTTTGGAAAATTATAAAATAGGGTAAATTAGTGAATTATGACATTTTTAAGTTTTTGTGATTAGTTTGACACTAATTTAGTGCTAATCACGATTAAAATCGCTAATCGGGTTTTTCGGCAATTTTGTGCAAAACATGCACATATCACTTCTTTTCTACACTTGTGCTTTTTCTAGCCATGGTTTTCATTTTGGTTACTATTCTTGTGAGAAGGATTATGGTTTAAAAGAGAAAGAAAAGAAAATGATTAAAGAATGAGAGTAGGTGAGAGAGAGGAGTATGGGCTCTTTGACCTTGAGACTTAGCCATTTTCTCCCATCATTTTCCCTTCCTCTTCACTCTCCTCCAGCTGCTGCTCCTGCACCATTTTCCTCCCCTCTTCAACTCCTCTTTTCATCTCAAAAACAACCCCAAAACCTCATGTCAGTTTCATTAAAAATGTGCACAAGCTCGAGATCTACAAGATGGACTAAGAAAGCATGGATTTGGCCACTAGAGGGCAACTCAAGAAAGTTCTTGAATTGCCAATTGAGGTAAATTCTGGACCATTAGCTAAATTGTAGCATTTCCTTTAACCCCAAGTTAAGATTATATCGATATTGTGTGATATTATGGACTTGATGAAAACCTAGTTAGGGTTTGAGAGAAACTTGAGTTGTAATGTGAAATTGAGCTCAGTAGAGGACTTGTAAACACCCTAGTGCATGAATTGGAACCCAAAACCTGAAGCTAGAACCAGAAATACGGATTTTAGAAACCGATATCGGGGAAATTGTGTAATCTGTTCAGGTTAACTTGAATCTGCTATCACCCCGAGGACCCTAAAATGATATTGAGTGGACAGTGAGATGTGCAGGCACCATTGAACCAACACCGCAAACCCTAGCCCCCAACTCATCCGTACGGCCGCCAATTTTCCTCTTTTGGCCGCCAATTGCGGCCTGGGTCCCACCAATTTGGCTCGTATTGGTTCTGTAGCTCGTACATTGTTAGTTTAGGCCCCTGGTATATATAGATTTGTATAAAGTGATCTAGGGTAAAATCTGGAACACATTTCATTAGTTGCTGTTTTGGACTTTAGTACCGTATTCCGTATTTTCATTTCTGCATTGGTATGTTTCGTTTTACCTCGACTATTTGGCGTTTATACGACGATATAGAGGATTTATTGATGGTTTTGAAGGCGTGCCATGGGTTCTCACCTATAGGCCCCTTGTCGTATCGTTTTGGATTTCGTGCGCCGTTTTAGCTTGAATTTGGTTTTAATGCGCATATACGATATGTTGATGTGTAGGTACCCATGAAGACTTCGAGACGACAAACAAATACGTGGCGACGTCCGCAAATGAGAAGCAAGGTGAGTAGATTATATCTACAGGGGGAAGTCGGGTGGATGGCGTATAGCACCCCCGCAGTCCGTAGTTAGTATATATATATAGTGGATATATGATAGTTATAGTGTGTTGTAGCTTTGTGATAGGTGTTTTATGGATAGTGTAGGGTAGAAGTGACTAGTGTAGTTCATAGTCGCGAACCCTAGGATAGAATTACACCTACACACACACCCTTGCATATTACTTGTACTTACACGGTGTTTGATGATATGGATTGACTTTGGAGATGAGTCGATGATGTGGGCTTGATGACGTGAGATCGGTGATTGGATACGATTCATTGTGGGATATGACTTGTGATTTCTTGCGGGCTTGGGATATGTGTTTACCCCGCATGCATACTTCACTGATGGTATCGTTTGGTGCTAGACATAGAGTAGTACCCCAGACTATGTGATCTGATGATAGTGATACCTGTTATGTGATGAGATAGTGAGATGTTGACCCATACCCAGCTATTGGGATGCCGTACGATGATTACCGTACGAGCCGATATTGATGATAGATCCGCACTCATAACTCGAGGATGTCTTATGATATGACATTGAGGCGAGATCACCGACTATATACCTTGATATATGTATCGACTCAGATTTAGGCGGTTTCCATAGCCCTCCAGACTTGCATGATACTTAGATCAGTAGTTGCATAGTAGATGTTAGATTAGACCTGAGTCATACCTATTTCAAAACTAACGAATCGGGAATATTGCAAGATAGGAAAAAGGGGATTCTACGGATATTTTCAAATGTGTAGAGTCTATTTTCTAAACACCGTAGCCCTTGTTTTACCAAGGACCCCGATTCGTCTTATTTCAAAAGGCAAGGTTGCATGATATAGCTTTTGAGTTAGTTTCTTCACTATTGCGTTGATTATTCGATTGCACCTGTTCATACTATTTGCATGGCATTACTTGTGCTTATTGTTATATTGCCATCATGCTGTTAGGACACCAGCACCATTATCGATGATGCGTATGTTCCACGTACACTGATTGCCGGCTCACACACTTCATCATCGATAATTGCTATGCCACTACACTGTAGTACTGCTGCATTCATGGTATGATTCCCGCATAGCATATTGTACACATAGACCTGTACACAAATATATATACGATTTGACTTGATATTCATACTTGATACAGATGTCACACCTGATCATTATATTATAGCTTATTTATATGTGACATGACTTGATACTCACATTTGATGCTTATGTCACACCTGATCATTATATTATAGCTCATTTATATGTGACATGACTTGATACTCACATTTGATGCTTATATCACACCTGATCATTATATTGTAGCTCATCTATACGTGACTTGACATGATATTTATGTTTGACGCACATATCATATCAGATTAGTGACTTAGATTTTGGTTTGGATTATATGTGATTTCTGGATTTGGGAACCGTGGCTATTTCAAATATGTAATCATTTAAATACCCGGTTCCCTTGATATGATATTTCGGTGCGTCCACCATGTGTTTTCTCGGTGCTAGAGTGATATATATAAAAACCCGAATCGAGGAGGCGGTTGAGGCCGATTACGGGTACATGGTGGACCCGGTATGGTACCCCGGGGCGAGAACGGTTTCGCTGTGTGATAGACGGTGAGCCCGGCAGAGGGACTACTACCTACCGGTGATTGTATTTGAGCTCGGCGGATATCTGGAGGATCCCGACCGGAGTTGAGAGATGGATATGGGCTGACCCGTACTGCCGGGGCCGAGGGCCGATACCGCAGACGGAGCCCAGAGATGGACATGGGTTGACCCGTACTGCCGGGGCCGAGGGCCGATACCGTACCCATATGGATGAGGATTTACGTGTCGATGCTTGGCACGGGTTTCATGATGTTTTACCATGATTTATTTACATCCTCATATTGCATACATGATGTTTATTGTCATTGGGTGACGGGTGGACGGGTTCCACGTATATACAAACATAGATCATATACAGACATGAATCATATACAGACTGGATTTACACTGATCATACTTCATTTGTATATATAACAGGGTATGAGGGCGCTGTTATATATACCCTTACACCAATATTAGTGGTATGGGACACTAATATATGTGTATTGATATCATTGATACTGCATCATATTTACTTCTTGCAGACATACCTTATACTGATGACATGTTATTACCTGAGTACTTGGCACCACATACATATTTAGATGTTACCTTGCCACCTTATCACACTCAGATGTACTCTTGTGGATTATATTACTGATTGTTGACTTAGGTTTATGTCTTGCATTCGGTTTCTGCTTGTAGATGTTTCTATTCACGAGTTGGCAACTCACCCCCGTTGTGCCACAGTTCTTCCAGGTTCTGCCGTACAGGTTCTTTTGCGGCATTTCTGGCACACTTCCTTCTTGCGGGTGATTTGCTTTGGTAGGTGGATTCTTTCGCCTCAAGAACCACCATTGTATTTATTTATTCCATTGTATCTAGAGTTTCCATCAACCAAAACTTGTATATTGTTTCAGACCTAGACTTTAGTGATGTATTATTCGACCTTAGAGTCGCGCTTAGTAGTATTGCGGTTTCATGTTGCTGTGAGCTTTCTTTTGGGTTTGATCCTCGCCACTTGGCGTTGTATATTATTGTTGCATGTGTGGTTGTGACCGTCTATTGACGAAGAGCTAGCTCCCACTTGGGGATGCCTTTATCATTGCATATATATATTGTCATTCTTGCTGTACCCCATTCGGGGCCAGTTTTACAAAATAAACTCTGCCGAAATTTTTAGAAAAGACTGTACTGTTTCAAATTGCATATTCGTCTTAGTTATTTAATAACCTTGATTTCAAACATGTTTTCTTCACTTCTTTAAAACAGTTTCTTTACTTATTCTTAAAAAGGGTTTTAGATTTCTGGGTTTTCGGCTTACTTAGTCGCGTTACGCCTGTAGACGTTACGTGGTTAAGTGCCGGTCACGGGCCAAACCTTGGGTCGTGACATAGATAGTGTTTAACTAGGCTCTGATACCACTGTAAGTCCATGCTACCTCTCCCGGTACTTACGGGCTTGCGGAATTGGTGTAAAACGATTTTTCTAGAGGTGGAAACATGGACTACAAATACGGATCTTTGTTAAACAATCTACCTAGCAACCTAACTAGGAGTTGTATACCTACTCGGTTAGGGGGTTATACCTTTCTTGAACTCCTTCGTCTTCAACTCTTATGGTGTACGGACCGGCCTCCCCTCGTCGTCTTCTCACGCCGAAGATGGATCCACCCGAAAGCTTCTACCTTTGGCTTCTTCTTCGAACTTTGAAGAAACTAGAACACTTGTCTTGCTAGGCCTTATGAACTAGGATGAGTAGAGAATTGTTTTGGTGTTTTTATCTCTAAGGCAATGAATCTCAACACATGATAATGGTTTGCCTTGAGCTAGAGAGAGCAAGAGGAAGAAGGAGAGAGCTTGAGAATGAGAGAGCTCAAGAGAGAGAAAGCAAATCAAAGAATGAGCCACTCTTTTCTCATCCAACCTCTCATAATCCAAAAGCATCATGAGCCATAATGATAATCAAGTATTATGTGATTGTTATCATCTCACAAAAGGCAAAATCATTTCATGCATTAAATGCAATGTGTGAACAAATAAGCAAGCCAAAAGTCTTTGCATGAAATGATAGCCATAGTAATGATGGTGGTCAACAAGTCCAACCTAGTCAACCGGTCAACAAAGTCAACAAGTCAACAAGGTCAACCTTTCAACCCAACCATGGCACAATAATACTTAATTATCATTAACCATATTTCTAATTCTCATTAGGGTTAAGCAAAGGTCAACAGTCAATATCCCTAATGAGAATCTTCTGCCTCTGTCTCTATCAACTGTGCATACACACCAGCATCCGCGTTCCGAGGAATACGAATGCAAACGAGATAAAATCAATCTCAAAACGTATACTAGGATCTGGCTTAAACCAAAGCCCACAAGTGTGCGGATGTGACGGAACCCTGTCGCAAAACCATGCGATCTCTACTCTTTTGCCTAAAGGCGAATAGCTCTCTGTGTGGGACTCTAAAGACTCGACACTACGCTGGCAGTGGGTTTAACCACAGACCACAAGCGGCACTAGCTGTGCGTAACGGCCCCCAGGTAGATGCCGATAAGAAGACGGACGAGGTGAAACCCATCTGAACTCCTGCTGAGCCTGAATGTGACAGTCTCTGTAGAGTCCGGTCTGTTCGTCTGATACATCGCATGGCGGGCCTAGGGGGCGGCAAACGTCAGTCCCCTAATAGCGGTACAAGTCATGTCGGAGTGTATCCTAGAACACCCTCAGATAACACTAGAAACCTACCAGTATATCTCACTTTCCCTGGCCAGGGACTACTCGTGTAATGGCTCTCCTAGACACAGCGCGATGTCAACCCCCAATAGCCGGAGAGACGAATCCTGTCTAACCGTCACTGCCTCCAAGTGCTTCGGGACTGCACCCAACTACTACCTGTTTGCACGACTCCTTTGAGCAATGGTAGGGTAGTAATCAAAGTACAGTGGGAACACACTCGAGGCAAAGTGACAGTGTCAAGTCAGTGGACTAAGATGTACTCATGTCACCTGGGAACTGATAACTGACGATAGGTATAGTACCAACCAATCAGTTCCCGACGAGTCCTGTCCAGTGTACTCGTAACCTAACGAGCACCCGCATACTATCTCAAGTACGACGTACTGATGGCTGTGGGACAGACCGTCTCCCCTGCTGGGATGAGAAGCGCATACGCTAGTCTACTCCGGAATATCGTTGCCATGTCTCGATAGTCCTACGACTAGGGACATGTATAAGGATGTGCTTGTGGATTACCCAGCCCCCACGAGTGTGACTGCCATCACAACGCTGGTAATTAAGCAAAGATCCTAAGGGCTCTACTAATATGTATAAGCAATATGCTAAACGAAACACATGCACATATTAAAGTAGAAACAAAACAAGTAGCATACTACCATTTTGAGCAAGATTGTCAATACAAGGTGAATATCCCAAGCTTCCATTAAGTAATATACAAACTAGTATGATACAGTAATGGCCTCTAGGGCATATACACAAACAAAAATGATAACACACTCTTGAATTCATCGTTAGGGACACACCTGCGGATGATTTGATCGGAAAAATACTTAAATAGATAAGGTTCATCCCAGTAAAAGTATTTTACTTGGGATAGAAATCGAAGTTTGTCTTGTTTCAACCAATCGCTAGGAATAAGTCCCGTCACAAGATAGTTCACAATATCCACGAACCAAGGTTCGTAAGATACAGTCAAGAGTTGTTCGTCAGGAAATGAGTCATTTATCGGCAAGGTCAAAGTTGGTGAAGAAGTGATGCGTGAGAGATGGTCAGCTACAACGTTTTCACATCCACTCTTGTCTCGGATGACAAGATCAAATTCTTGTAACAATATGATCCAACGTATTAGCCTAGATTTAGCATCCTTCTTCGATAAAAGGTGTCGTAGGGCGGAGTGATCAGTGTAAACTACAATTGGCGAGCCAATCAAGTAGGGCTTGAATTTTTCTAATGCAAATACAACTGCCAAGAGTTCTTTCTCGGTAGTTGTGTAATTTATTTGTGCATCATTTAAGGTCCTACTTGCATAGTAAATTGCATGTGACATCTTATCAATGTGCTGTCGTAAGACTGCACTAATAGCAAAATCCGATGCATCACACATAAGCTCGAACGGGTGGTTCCAATCCGGAGATGATAGAACGGGGGTTGTAGTGAGTGATCCTTTAAGCAATTCAAAATCAGCCTCACAATCCGAATCGAAGTGAAATGTAGTATCCTTGGCCAATAGAAGCGTTAAGGGTCTAGAAATTTTGCTAAAGTCCTTAATGAATCTCCTATAAAATCCTGCATGACCAAGGAAGGATCGTATATCTTTGACGCATTTGGGACGAGGGAGGTTATGAATGACATCTATTTTAGCTCTGTCAACCTCAATGCCTTTTTGTGAAATTATATGTCCAAGTACAATACCTTCTTAGACCATAAAATGGCATTTTTCCCAATTCAAATACAAGTTCTTATCCTTACAGCGGGTAAGAACTGCATCAAGATTACGAAGGCAGTCCTCAAAGGAGTCTCCAAAAATGGAGAAATCGTCCATAAAAATTTCCAGTAAATTCTCCACCATATCTGAGAATATCCCCATCATACACCGCTGAAATGTAGCGGGAGCGTTGCATAACCCAAAGGGCATGCGTCTATAAGCAAAAGTACCGAAAGGACAAGTAAATGTGGTTTAATCTTGATCCTTTTCGGCGATGGGGACCTGGTTATAGCCAGAGTATTCGTCCATGAAACAATAGTATTCATGTCCAGCTAATCGTTCTAACATCTGGTCAATGAAAGGTAGAAGGAAGTGATCTTTCCTCGTCACGGCATTGAGTTTTCTGTAATCAATACATACGCGACACCTAGTTTGGGTGCGTATTTGGATTAACTCATTAGCCTCATTAGTTATAACCGTGATGCCAGACTTTTTAGGGACTACATGAATTGGACTTACCCATTGGCTATCGGATATAGGGTAAATTATACCATTATCAAGGCACTTGACGATTTCTTTCTTTACCACCTACTTCATAACGGGATTTAACCGTCTTTGTGGGTCTCGGGTTGGTTTGGCTTCATCCATCAGATGTATATAATGTTCAACAATTAAGGGACCAATCCCTTTGATGTCAGCCATTGTCCAACCGAATGCTTGTCGATTCGATCTCAACACTGCCAAAAGTGCGTTCTCTTGCTCTAAGGCTAGAGAAGCGGATATAATCACTGGCAAAGTCTCATTCTCACCTAAATATGTATATTTAAGATGAGAAGGTAGCGGTTTGAGATCAAGTATCGGCGGAGAGACAATAGAAGGTGGGGTAAGGGAATGATATTCGGACTCCCTAAGAGGTTCAAAACTTGCATAGGATATTGACTCGGAAAGTGCTGCTGACTTTTGCGACGAGTCAACGGGTTCAAACTCTAGGACATCATTGAACATGTCCTCACTATGAAGTAGTGCAAGATCAAATGATGTCTCACTAGTGTTGTCGAGATCATCGAAGGAAAGTTTCTCATCCAAGCAGCTTTCGGGAGCTATCTCATGGATGGAACAAACATCCAACAAATGAGCAGAAGGTTTCGATAGTTGACTTCCTAGCTTGTAAATATTAAGCTCAATTGTCATCTTCCCGAAGGATAAGTTCATAGAACCGTTACGACAATTAATTACAGCGTTAGAAGTTGCTAGGAAGGGTCAACCGAGTATCACCGGGATTTGATTGCGTGGGTTTGCCACAGGCTGTGTATCTAAAACAATAAAGTCCACGGGAAATATGAATTCCCCGACTTTAATTAACACATCCTCTAGTTCACCCCGAGGTTTGGTGATTGATCGGTCTTCCATCTGGAGAGTACAATAGGTGGGTTTCAACACTCCAATCCCTAACTGCTCGTATATTGAATAAGGAAGCAAGTTAACGCTAGCGCCAAGATCGAGTAAAGCACGATTAATATTTTTACCCCCAATAGAAATAGAGATGGTAGGACACCCAGGGTCCTTACGTTTCTTTGGTATTTGCTGAGTAAAAGCTGTGCTAACATTACTCGTCATGAAAACATTTTTAGGCACTTGAGTTTTTCTCTTCCTAGTGCACAAGTATTTAAGGATTCTTGCATAAGATGGGATTTGTTGAATAGCATCTAGGAGAGGAATATTTATGTTAACTTGCTTAAACATTTCCACAATCTTCTCCATTTATGGGTTAGGTCTGTTGGCCTTTAATCTGTTTGGAAATGGAGCTTGATCAATAAGTTTTGGGTCCAACAATTGTGGAGAAGATTGTGGGGACGGATTCGATCCCAAATTTGGAGTGGGAATCGTCTTAGATAGATTCGAAGATGTGTTCGAGCCTTGGGTAAAACGGAGAATAGGCTCGGATGAAGGGGAGACTAGACGAATTAGGGGAAGAAGTAGAAGCCGGGGTATCACTGGTATCACTAACATCCTCAAATTGCTCACCCACTCGGTTATTCAGCACTTTTCCCGATCTCAACGTTGTAACGGCATTCATATTATGATTTTGTGAGTGGCCAGGATTTGGTAGGGGTTGAGATGGGAGTTTCCCTTTCTCTCTCGCACTCATTGCGGCGTTCAACTGTGCAATTTGGTTTTCTATTGATTTAATATTCTCACCTTGGGAGGCGGAGTCTTTCTTTATGGTATCAATAGAAGACTTCATATCAGCTGACATTTGAATGGTATGTTTCATAAACATATCCAAAGTTTGTGCGAGAGAGAGTTATCAGTACCGGCCAATTGCGGTGCAGAAGTGTTGGCAGGATTTTGAAAATTTTGTGACTGAAAGGGGTGATGACTTTTTGGTTGTGGTTGCTGTGGAGGAGGTCTTTGATAATTGCTTTGGAACTGGTTTTGATTTTGGGGTTGGTTTTAGTTCCAAGCAAAGTTAGGATGACTCCTCCATCCTTGATTGTACGTGGAAGAATAAGGATCGTTTCTAGGTCGCTGCTGAAAAGCAGCATTAGTTTGCTCGTGACCTTGAAACGATTCATTCATAGGACACTCTTCCGTCAAGTGTGAAGGATCTGAACAGCAACCACACACGGTCTTGGGTAGCGTGACCTGATTTAGGGAGACTGATGAGAATCTGTTCTCAATAGCATCGAGTTTCATCTGTATCGCTGCCATTTTGGCTTTTACTGTGATGGAAACAGCGATTTGATGAATACCTCTCCTAGATGAAGGTGGTCTTATGCTTTCCCACTGCAAAGTGTTTTCAGCGAGCTCTTCCAGATATTTCCAAGCTTCACCGTCATCTTTAGACATGAAATTGCATTGACAATTTGTTTCAAGCATCTGCTTTGTCGCTGGATTAATGCCTTCATATATAATTCGGCATAAATCCCATCTATTGATTCCATGATGAGGACATTGGACAAGCATATCCTTGAAACGTTCAAAGCGCTTCCAAAATGGTTCGTTGGGAAGCTGGGTAAACTGGTTGATCTCGCTCCTAACAAGGGCGGTCTTATGTTTTGGGTAAAACTTCTTAAGAAATGCTATTACGAATTCATCCCAATTAGTGATAGAGTGTACAGCAGTATTATAAAGCCATTTTTCTTCCAAGTCGCACAAAGTAAATGAGAGAAGACGCAAGCGCATAGCATCCACGGTTAGTTGTGAATTACCCATCATTGCGCATACGTTTTCGAATTTAGTGATGAAAATGTATGCGTCTTCAGATTCAAGCCCGTGAAATTTGGGCAACAGATTGATGTAGTGGGGTTTAATTTAAAATTATCCCCGTTGACTGGTGGAATGGATAGACAAGTAGGAAGTGGACCACGGATAGGATAGCATCTCTCTTGGAGAGAGATGTGCGGTGGATTCTGCTCATCTACGGGCGGTAGCAGCGTGGTGTTATAACCTGATGGAGTACCGTCCATCTCGGTCGATGTGGAGGATGGTGGGGAAAAAGAAGATGAAGAAGTACCGACCTCGGAGTCGATAGCAGGAACGCGGACAAGACGGGCACTAGGATCCCGTGTCCAGCCAAGCATGCACTAAACAGTTTTAGAGCAAGTGGCAGCGTGTGTACTTTTAAAAATGGTTTATTTTGAAAAATGTGTCAAACTTAGACAAATCACACAAAAATGCACAAACAACACTGAAACTAAGGTTACCTAGGTCAAGTCTCTAGACCGCTCCTAGACTTCCAAAGGACAAGCCGTAGGATCAATCCTCTACCACCTCTTTACTACTCTTGTGACCAGGTAAGTGCCAGGTAAGTGGGAGGTATCCGCTATATGATTAACCGAAAATAGTGGGCCTTAATTAAACAACCACTTGCCTTAGACACACTTGCCTAGGCACCACAAAAGTAATGCGGATAAGCGATAAATTACCCATGACCTTCCTCTGTCTTTATTGAGCGCGACAGTCCTTAGAGTCTTGTCTAGATATTTTTTTAATTAATGTAGGGTTGATGCAGATTCTCGGTTTGTGATTTGTAGGGCTTAGGAAAGGTGATAAAATGCCTACCTATTCTGAATTTTGGTCTTGCCCCTTAAAAATCCGTATTAAAATATGAATTAACAAACCAATTACAAAACTTTGCAAAAAGATTTTTGAGCGGCAATATTTTGCAAAGAATCCTGCAGAAAAGATATTTTATTGGATTTAAGAGGAGAGAGAAAGAGTTGAGAAAGATACCAGAGAAGTTTGGAACCCTAACTCCTCAGTTGCGCCGCGGTTCCGCCGCCGGATGGGTCTTCTTGCCGCTGTTCCGCCGCCGACTTGAGGGATCAGTTGATGAATTTTGCTATGTGGCCTTCTATACTCCTCTGGATCTTGATGAATGTCTCTGGCTCTCTGTTTCCTTAATTCTGTGACTCCAGATTCCCTCGCAAAAATTCACACAATAATATTTAAATAGACAATTTGAAGTTTTATTTATTTTTATGATATAGATCGAAAAAGAATTCAACACAAATAGTAATAATAAAAAATTACGCACGTATACCTGGCAACGGCGCCATTTGATTAGAGAATTTTAGTGTGGTGTTTGTAGTTTAACCGCAATAAGAACGGTGTCGCGCGTAGCTAGACCGAGGTGAGTACGGGTTGTCCTCAGGGAAATGTGAAACCTTTCAATCTTACTTTAGATGTGTTGAGAAAGGGGAAGAATAAAAATAGTGAAATAGTTTCTAGATTTACGTTAAACACGGATGTAAAATATAGATCTAGATTAACTACGGAGGTATGTTTATATGAAAAGGGGGCTTGTAGGGTTCATTAGGATTTAGTAGTTATGGATGATTAATTAAAAATTACCCTTTTTATCCTTTAATAGATTTAAAACTAAAACGACGGTGATGCATGTAGATTAGGGTTTCTGGAGGGAAAAGGGTTCCCACTCTTAACCCCAATCTCGACATGGAACCCCGTTCATATCTAACCATTACCAAAACAATCATTAATCTAATCTCTAATCGTGGTCGAAACTAACAATAAATTGGTAGCGCACCCAATTAGGATGTTAATGATTCTTTTGATATAGTTTATAAATTTTATAGGACGTAAAAAGAGTTTAAGGATCTTCATCATCCAATAACCTATCCTAATCCCACGAACCCTAACAAGTGAAGAATTACTCGCGCATGTTGGGAGAAAAAGAGATGGAGAGAGAATTCATATTAAAAGAGATAGAATAAGAAAAAGAACTATCTTTATTAATCAACAAAATTCCTTTACACTTTGTTCCCTTAGAAAATGATTACAAATACTATTTTGCTTCTCGATCTCTTTTAAGAAGGTAGATGAACTGTTGATGATCAGCCTGGATGCGTGAGCCGTCTTGGACTTCATGATCGCGTCGAATTGATGATTTTTCCAAGAGGCTCTCGGTCTTTATTTATAGTCCAAAATCCAGAACCCTAGCTTCATAAATTGGAAACCATCAGTTAAGATCCAAACAGAAGAATTCCAGCTCCCAATTCATCTGGCACGCGGCGGATCCGTGGCTAATAGGAGGGTTTAGCCGCGGATCCGCGGCCTTCTGGTGCACTTGATTGATTTTGTCTTCTGGGCTTTCCTCGTTATGACACGTGGCGATCTTCGGAATCTCAGGAAACTGAAAATATGTTCTTCGTTACTGCCAGACTTGATTTCTTAGTTTGCTTTCTTAATTAGGCAGGTTTGCATTAGCAACTTTGATTCACTTGATTTTAGCCCTGAAATTTCTGTACAACAACTCAACAAATAATATTAGTGGAGTTTGTTATATTGAGATATTAATTTCGCCATTAAGATTTGGTCAATGGTATTTATGCATGCATTTTCCTACCAAATGTTAATTATAATATATAAACACATGAAAATAGTATTTTTACAGATAAACCCTCATATGCATCATATAATATAATAAACACCTTTTTTAATATATAAATAGTAGGAAAAATATCATATTAAATGTGCAGTTTTATCAACTGAACATTGATCAAAAGAATTGGCAGTGGTGAAAGGAGTGAAAGATCGGCTACAGGATTGTTCAATACGTTCCGCAATAGACATGGGTTTCAGAGTTACAACAGGACTGTCAAAAGGGGTATCAACGTAAGAAGGTGGGGAAGGTTAAAAGGGTTGATACAAGGTGGAGTGCGGAGTCCAGTTGTTTGTCCTAGACGCGTCTATCCGATCATTCAAAGAAAGTTTGGTCATGGAGGGATCGTTCGAAGTTCGACCAAAGCAAGAACCGTATGAAGTAATGTCTGGTTGAGGGTACCAAAGTTTGGCAAGAGTTCTTCTATGTGGGGTGCCCATGATATGAAGAGAAGAAGAAAAGAAAAGGAGAGGAAAAGAATGTGGGTTTTTTTTGTTTTTTTAATGTTTATTATGTTAGTTAGTAACAAAATAATGAAATATACACAGAAAGATAAAGACAAAAAATAATCACGACACAATACCACACACCTAATCGGTCTAGGGTTCACCTGTTAGTTATATGTATGCCCTAGAGGCCATTACTATACATGAGATGTATATTATAGTGGATGTTGTAAGTCCACGTTACCCGTCCCGGTTCTTTCGGCGATGCGGAAACGGTAAAAAATGATTTTTACGGTAAAGGTAACATGGACTTTAGAATAGGATCTTTGCTAAACAAACACTTAGCAAACTAACTACAAGTTTAACTACTATGTTAGGGGATATACCTTGGTCTTGAACTCCTTCTCTTCTTGCTCCTTGAAGTGGTTGGATCGGCTTCACCTCGTCGTCTCCTTGTTGTCGAAGATGGATCCACCCGAAAGTTTCTACCTTGAGCTCCTACCTCAACCGAGAGGAAACTAAAGTACTTGGCTTGCTAGAACATGAACTTTAGAATGAGTAGAGAAGTGTTTTTAAGGTTTTATCTCAATGGCTCATGTTTCTCAACTCATGAGACATGAGAGCCTTGAGAGAGAGGAAGAGGGAGAGCTTGGATGAGAGAGAATCAATATGATAGAATCAGCTTGACTTTTTACAACCATGCTCACAGAAGAGAAGATAATCATGATAATAATAATAATTAAGTATTGTGATGGTTCATATCAATGGCCATTATCATTTCATGCATTTAATGAATTTTTTAAAGAACAACAAGTAAGCAAAAGTCATAGCCATGAAATGATGATGGTCAACAAGTCCAAAATAGTCAACCGGTCAACAAAGTCAACAAGTCAACAAAAGTCAAACTTTCAACTCAACCATGGCACAATAATACTTAATTAATATTATTATTAATCATATTTCTTATTCTCGTTAGGGTTTAGAAAAAGTCAACAGTCAACAAGCCTAATGAGAATCCTCTGCATCTGCCTCTGCCTCTGTCAACTGTGCATACACACCCGCATCTGTGTTCCGAGG
This sequence comes from Agapanthus africanus, assembly GCA_030015575.1. NCBI lineage: Eukaryota > Viridiplantae > Streptophyta > Magnoliopsida > Asparagales > Amaryllidaceae > Agapanthus > Agapanthus africanus. The sequence continues at coordinate 472,488,252 of JASDDO010000014.1, forward strand.
AACATGAATACAAAGAGATAAAACCAATCCCAAAACACATACTAAGATCTGGCTTAAACCAAAGCCCGCTAGTAATAACTGCCCGGACACCAAACGTGCACAAGTGCGCGGATGTGAACGAACCCTGTCGCAAAACCATGCGACCTCTGCTCTGTTTTGCCCAAAGGCGAATAGCTCTCTTTGTGGGACTCTAAAGACTCGACACTACGCTGGCAGTGGGTTTAACCACAGGCCGCAAGCGGTACTAGCTGTACGTAACGGTCCCCAGGTAGATGCCGATAAGAAGACTGATGAGGTGAACCCATCTGAACTCCTACTGAGCCTGAATGTGACAATCTCCGTACAGTCCGGTATGTTCGTCTGAGAATATCGCATGGCGGGCCTAGGGGGTGGTGAACGTCAGTCCCCTAATAGCGGTACAAGTCGTGTCGGAATATAGCCCAGAACACCATGAGATAACACTGGATAACCTACCAGTATATCTCGCTTGCCCTGGCCAGGGACGACTATGTGTAATGGCTCTCCTTGACACAGCGCGATATCAACCCCCAATACCGGGAGAGATGAATCCTGTCTAACCGTCACTTCCTCTAAGTGCTTTGGGACTGCACCGAACTTCTACCTGTTTGCACGACTCATTTGAGCCGTGGTAGGGTAGCAATCTAAGAACAGTGGGAACAAACTCGAAGCGAAGTGACAGTATCAAGTCAGCGGACTAAGTTGTACTCATGTCAACTGGGAACTGATAACTGACGATAGGTATAGTACCAGCCAACAGTTCCCGACGAGTCCTGTCCAATGTACTCGTAACCTAACGAGCACCCGCATACTATCTCAAGTACGACGTACCGACGGCTGTGGGACAGACCGTCTCCCCTGCTGGGATGAGAAGCGCATATGCTAGTCTACTCCGGAGTATCGATGCCCTGTCTCGATAATCCTACAACTAGGGACATGTATAAGGATGTGCTTGTAGATTACCCAGCCCCTACTATTGTGACTTCCATCACAACGCTGGTAATCAAGCAAAGATCCTAAGAGCTCCACTAATGTTTATAAGCGATATGCTAAAAGAAACACATGCACACATTAAAGTAGAAACAAACCAAGTAGCATACTACCATTTCTAGCAAGATTGTCAATACAACTGTAAATATCCGAAGCTTCTATCAAGTAATATACAAACTAGTATGATACAGTAATGGTCTCTATGGCATATACACTAACAATCTCCCACTTGCACTAAGGCCATGTACTGGCGTATCGAAGACCTATCATCTCGATCATCCGCTCGAACTAAGTCTGGGGTAAGGCCTTCGTGAATGGATCTGCAGTATTATCTTCTGTGGCAACCCTCCGAACCTTGATCTCCCGGCGATCCACGATCTCCCTGATCAGGTGATACCGCCTCAAGATGTGTCTGGACTTCTGATGGGACCTGGGTTCCTTCGGTAAAGCTATAGCCCCGTTGTTGTCACAATACAGAGGTATTGGATCAACAATGGACGGAACCACCTGAAGTTCTGTCAAGAACTTCCTCATCCAGACGGCTTCTTTTGCGGCATCAGATGCAGCGACATATTCCGCTTCCATCGTCGAGTCAGCAACGGTTTCCTGTTTGGAACTCTTCTAACACACCGCCCCTCCATTGAGGGTAAAGACATAACCCGACATGGACTTGGAGTCATCCTTGTCACTCTGGAAACTGAAGTCAGCAAAGGCCTCCATCTAGAGGTCTATTCCGCCGTAAACCAAAAACATGTCCTTAGTCTTTCTCAAGTACTTCAGAATGTTCTTTACCGCTATCCAGTGCTTCTCCCCAGAGTTTGACTAATACCGGCTTACCACACTCAGTGCATAAGCTACATCCGGTCTGGTAAACAACATCGCATACATTATAGAGCCTACCGCAGAAGCGTAGGGTATAATAGACATGCGATCCCTTTCCAAATCAGTCTTGGGAGACATCTCTTTAGAGAGGGTGATCCCGTGACAAGCCGGTAGATTACCGCGCTTGGAATATTCCATACTGAATCTTTTCAGTATGGTGTCGATGTACCTAGACTGTGAAAGTCCTAACATCCATTTTGATCTATCACGATGGATCCGGATCCCCAGAATGTAAGAGGCATCACCCAGGTCTTTCATGAAGAACCTGTGTGACAAGAACCCTTTGACAGATTGTAGCATAGGAATGTCATTTCCTATCAAGAGAATGTCATCCACCTATAAAACGAGGAATACGACAGTTCGTGCTACAATTTTACTATAGATGCATGGTTCTTCTGGATTTTTGATAAAGCCAAAATCTTTGACTGTCTCATCAAAACAGATGTTCTAACTCCGTGATGCCTGCTTCAGTCCATAAATGGACTTAAGCAACTTGCACACCTTCCCGCTGCTCCCACTCTGAATGAAACCCTCTGGCTGGTCTATATAGACACACTCCTCTAAATTTCCATTTAGAAAAGTGGTCTTTACGTCCATCTGCCAAATCTCATAATCGTGGAAGGCAGCAATGGCAAGAAGGATCCGAATGGATTTCAACATAGCCACTGGAGAAAAGGTTTCGTCATATTCCAAACCAGGTCTTTGACGAAAACCATTTGCAACGAGTCTAGCCTTATAGGTCTCAACCTGTCCATCTACACCAATCTTCCTCTTTAAGATCCATTTGCATCCTACGGGTTTTACCCCTTCTAGAGCAATGTCCAAAGTCCATACTTTGTTGGTGTACATGGACTCCATTTCGGTCCGCATTGCATTCGTCCATTTTACCGAGTCAACGCTCTGAATGGCCTGCTGAAAGCTAGTCAGCTCATCACTATCAATGATGCAATCCTCTCTATCCCCGTCTATAAGAAAACTTTAGTATCTCTCGGGCGGATGACACTGCCTACTACTTCTGTGGAGCGGCGCAGGAATGTCCTGTTCTTTCGAACCCTCTGGTTCTACTAAGCTTTCAGTAATAGTTTGTGGTTCTGGAATTTCGTCCTGTTCTATTGCGCTCCCACTTATTTCTTTTTCTAAGAACTGATGTTCCGGAAAGTGGGCATTACGAGAGACAAAAACCTTTTGTTTTTCTGCGTAATAGAAAAGATACCCCCTGGAGTTCTTTGGGTATCTCACAAACTTGCACTGTACTGAGCGTGCCTCGAGTTTGGCCGCATGCTGCTTTTTGACAAAAGCTGGACATCCCCAAATCTTCAGATATTGAAAATAGGGTTTCTTCACACTCCATATCTGATATGGTGTGGTAGGCACAGTCTTAGTTGGAACTCGGTTCAAATGATATGCAGCTGATTCTAGTGCATATCCCAAGAATGATCACGGCAACTCAGCGTTACTCATCATGGAACGTACCATATCTAATAGGGTTCGGTTCCGTCTCTCTGATACACCGTTATGTTGTGGAGTGTATGGAGGAGTAAGCTGAGAGAGAATTCCATTCTCTTTTAGGTAATCCAGGAACTCGGCACTCAAGTATTCGCCACCTCGATCAGATCTCAGTGGCTTGATACTTTTTCCTGTTTGTTTTTCTACTTCATTCTTGTATTCCTGGAATTTTTCAAAGGCTTCAGATTTATGCTTCATTAAGAAGACATGCCCGAACCTTGAAAAATCATCCGTAAAAGTAATGAAGTAAGAATAACCACTTCGTGCATGTGTAGACATTAGACCGCATACATCACTGTGTACGAGTCCCAAGAGCTCGGTCGCTCTTATTCCTTGTCGAGTGAACGGAGTCTTTGTCATTTTCCTTTGAGACAGGATTGACAAGTTGCATATGATTGATATTCAAACAGATCCAAATATCCTTCTGTATGCAACTTCGTCAACATTCTCTCATTGATGTGACCCAGTCTACAATGCCACAAGAAATCATGATTTATTTCTGGAGACTTTCTTTTGTGTGTATTCTCGACATTGAAAATCTGTGGTTAGTTTAATACGTATATACCGTTGCTTAATGTACCCGACCCAATCAGAACTTGATTAAGGTGAATGTTTACAACATTGCTTACAAATGCAAAATCATAACCTTCTTTAGACATTAAAGATACATATATGATATTACAAGTCGCACTGGGTACAAAATAACAATCCCGTAAAACCAAAACATGTCCATCTGACAATCCCAAGTGATAGTCCCCCACGGACTCAGCATCCATGCCAGCTCCGTTTGCAACTCTGAGGGTCATATCACCTGCCTTCAAAAACCTACGCTTTCTCAGTGCCTGCAAAGAATTACAGATATGAGATCCTAATCCGGTATCCAATACCCAGGAAGTAGAGTTTATTGATAGACAGTTTTCAATAACATACACACCTGAAGCCGAAGCCACAACTTGCTTCTGGTCCTGGTTCTTGGCCTTCCAAGCCCTGCAATCCTTTTTCCAGTGTCATTTCTTATGACAATAGAAGCATTCTTCCTTCCCTACCAGCTGTCCCGCTATCTTTGTTGCCTTTGCCTTTCCCTTCGCTTCCACTTTACTAACACCGCCCCTTGGTTTGGTGGGGGCTTTCTTCTTCTTTCCCTTGGCTTTCGCCTTGGACCTAGAAGAGCAAGATCCTCCAACAAACAAAGTAGATGTTTTCCTTACTTTCTGTAAGGTTCCCTCTGCACTCCTCAACATGTTGAGGAGCTCCGGAAGTTCAACTTCTTTTCCTTGCAAATTGAAGTTCAGGATAAACTGGGCGTAAGTGGAAGGGAGGGACTGGAGAATCAAGTCAGTGTAGAGCTCATTCTCTAACGTGGTCCCAAGGTCCGCGAGCTCTTCAATAAAGCCAATCATCTTAAGCACGTGTTCCGCTACCGATGATCCGACGGCCAATTTCGCCGAAAACAACTTTTTCGAGACTTCGTATCTGGCGATACGGGATTGCTCTCCATATAGTTCCTTAGTATGGAGAAATATGGATTCTAGGTCCATATTCTCGTGCCTCCTATGATGTTCATTGTCCATAGAGGAAAGCACGAGGCACTTGGCCTTCGCACAGTCGATCTCCCAGGTCTTACGGATTTCCTTATCCGCGACGCTGGAGGTGGGACCTGGGACAGGGGGAGCTTGGGTGGTAAGGAGATATCCTAACTTGTAGTAAGTGATTGCCATTTTGACATTCCTGAGCCAATCTTTGTAGTTTGGCCCTGTCAGTATATTTTTATCTTGTAGTAACTTAGGTCCGGTCATGACGATTGGTCACTGCAATTAGGAGAGAGAGAAGAAACACTTTAGCATGATGCTCTTGCAAGTTTAGAGTGGTTTTAGTTTGTCTAAACAGGATGGCTCCCACTGTTTCTCGAATCCTTCCTAAAACCAAAAAGGAAGAATTAGTCGGGATCAATCTCACCGTACAATACTTGTTTAACCGTTCAGCCAGGCCAGTGTTGGTACTTCGAGGGAGGTTTTCCAACGCTTTCGCGAAGTTCCTTAATTAAAGAACCTCTTTTCCCTGGGGGCGTAGCACCGCTAACACCTTTCTAGACACCTACTTGGTTTATAGCATTGATCGTTAAGTGAGAAATTTCCCGAGGTGTAGCATATACTCACAGTAGGATCGGGATCCAAATATCATCGCGTGATAAAACTGAAGGAATCCTACCAGAATCATCACACTCCAAATAGTATGCAACACTAGCAAGTTTCAGTTTCTTTAGAAACTCCCGATGTGGATTTTTGCCCCATGCTCTTATGACCTTGACGTAGGCCAAAATATCATAAGTCACATGTCAAGTTCTACCCATCATTAAGCAGGTTAATTTGAACCCACCCGTACATACCCTTGACGTAGGCTAAAATGGCATTACGACTGTCTCAAACCAACGCATCTATCTATGCAACAGATAAATATCTGGCAGCTACCAATCACTATGCCTTGGCGTAGGTCAAAATACATAGCTTGAATACTACCGAATATTTAACCGAAATGATGGAGGTCTACGAATGGTTTTGGCAAAACCGTGAATGTAGTGAACTTGATATAATCGATGGAACGTGATAGCTTTTAAAAAAAGAGTGGCTTAAGCTCCGCATTTAAAAGTTGTTTTTGAAAAGAAACCGAGTGGTTTTGAAATTGTTCCAACGACGTTAACTTTGGTTTATTTTCATGCATTAATTAATGCATCTCATCATTTAATCCTACCATTGCAGAAAACAACGAAAATATGACGTATGCTTATGCCATCCGCATTCACCACAGGGCCCCGTCATTAACCGTTAGGTTACTTAACTAACGACAGGGCAGGGGTTGGACTAGCGCGGATGCAAAACATAAGCAATGCCTACTAGATTCATATATAGATATATACATTCGTCAGATGCAATGATAGACATTCCAGATCACAGATGAACACATTGGATATACTAGGAATCCGCGTTTCGTTCGAGCCTGCAACGAAAAGCGGATTACACGGTCGCGATGAATTTCCAAGACCCCACCCTAGACCACTACGGGTGCGGCAAACTACCCGCCAAATACCCGAAGTGAAGCAACCTCCCTCAAAAATGTGAGTAGGCCACTCGGCACTTCGAGGTACCCGGTAGTTTGTGCACCCCACCTTGGGTCTATCCTAGGAGCAAAAACAGTAAAAGAAATAATATACAATGGCGGCTACAACCTCATCCCGAATGTGCGGCCATAAAAATAATATTACATGAATTACATATTACATCAAATGAAAAGAAAAGAAACTCTCATCTCACAACCCCCCGGCTATTCATCCACGATAATCCAACGAGTTTATATACACAAACCATCAACATTACAGATCACAGATATGTATTACCCTCACTAATCGACGTATAGCGATTAGCAGACGTTCAATACATATATCACATCACAGATATAACCCATTAGCTAAAGTCTACAGAACTTCGATCAAAAATACGGATTTGTAACTATCCCAAATACAAATTTGTTCTCTGGAAAATCTGGGCAGAAACAAAATATTCTAAAATTCCCAAAACAGCACACTGAGTACACTGCAGCAAAAACGATTCACGGCCGAGTCAACTCGGCTGCGGATCCGCGGCAAGAAGCATGTTCTCGCCGCGGTTCCGCAGCGCGTTGAACGAGTCAGTGACTCATTTTTCCTGTGTGTCTCTAGAAAACCATGAGCCGATTTTTAGTGTATGTAGAATCATTTTTTGAAAAGATTAAAAATCGGCAGAAAGTTCAGATCTTGGACTCGTTTTGTGATTTTTTCTCCGATCGAAATTATAAATGCATTGCTAACATGCTAGTTGTTGTTTAGCTAGGCTCTGATACCACTATAAGTCCACGTTACCCATCCCGGTTCTTTCGGGGATGCGGAAATGGTAAAAAACGATTTTTACGGTAAAGGTAACATGGACTTTAGAATAGGATCTTTGCTAAACAAACACCTAGCAAACTAACTACAAGTTTAACTACTTTGTTAGCGGTTATACCTAGGTCTTGAACTCCTTCTCTTCTTTCTCCTTGAAGTGGTTGGATCAGCTTCACCTCGTCGTCTCCTTGTTGTCGAAGAAGGATACACCCGAAAGCTTCTACCTTGAGCTCCTACCTCAACCAAGAGGAAACTAAAGTACTTGGCTTGCTAGACCTTGAACTTTAGAATGAGTAAAGAAGTGTTTTTAGGGTTTTATCTCAATAGCTCATGTTTCTCAACTCATGAGACATGAGAGCCTTGAGAGAAAGGAAGAGGGAGAGCTTGGATGAGAGAGAATCAATATGATAGAATCAGCTTGACTTTTTACAACCATGCTCACAAAAAAGAAAATAATCATGATAATAATAATAATTAAGTATTGTGATGGTTCATATCAATGGCCATTATCATTACATGCATTTAATGCATTTTGTAAAGAACAACAAGTAAGCAAAAGTCATAGCCATGAAATGATGATGGTCAACAAGTCCAAAATAGTAAACCGGTCAACAAAGTCAACAAAAGTCAAACTTTCAACTCAACCATGGCACAATAATACTTAATTAATATTATTATTAATCGTATTTCTTATTCTCATTAGGGTTTAGAAAAAGTCAACAGTCAACAACCATAATGAGAATCCTCTGCCTCTGCCTCTGTCAACTGTGCATACACACCCGCATCCGTGTTCCGAGGAACACGAAAACAAAGAGATAAAACCAATCCCAAAACAAATACTAGGATCTGGCTTAAACCAAAGCCCGCTAGTAATAACTTCCCGGACACCAAATGTGCACAAGTGCGCGGATGTGAACGAACCCTGTCGCAAAACCATGCGACCTCTACTCTGTTTTGTACAAAGGCGAATAGCTCTCTATGTGGGACTCTAAAGACTCGACACTACGCTGGCAGTGGGTTTACCCATAGGCCGCAAGCGGTACTAGCTGTACGTAACGGTCCCCAGGTAGATTCCGATAAGAAGACTGATGAGGTGAACCCATCCGAACTCCTACTGAGCCTGAATGTGACAATCTCCGTACAGTCCGGTCTGTTCGTCTGAGAATATCGCATGGTGGGCCTAGGGGGTGGTGAACGTCAGTCCCCTAATAGCGGTACAAGTCCTGTCGGAGTGTAGCCCAGAACACCCTGAGATAACATTGGATAACCTACCTGTATATCTTGCTTGCCCTGGCCAGAGACGACTATGTGTAATGGCTCTCCTTGACACAGCGCGATATCAACCCCCAATACCGGGAGAGACGAATCCTGTCTAACCGTCACTGCCTCTAAGTGCTTCGGGGCTGCACCGAACTGCTACCTGTTTGCACGACTCATTTGAGCCGTGGTAGGGTAGCAATCTAAGAACAGTGGGAACACACACGAGGCGAAGTGACAGTGTCAAGTCAGCGGACTAAGTTGTACTCATGTCACCTAGGAACTGATAACTGACGATAGGTATTATACCAGCCAACAGTTCCGGACGAGTCCTGTCCAGTGTACTCGTAACCTAACGAGCACCCGCATACTATCTCAAGTACGACGTACCGACGGCTGTAGGACAGACCGTCTCCCCTGCTGGGATGAGAAGCGCATACGCTAGTCTACTCCGGAGTATCAATGCCCTGTCTCGATAATCCTACGACTAGGGACCTGTATAAGGATGTGCTTGTAGATTACCCAGCCCCCACTAGTGTGACTGCCATCGCAACGCTGGTAATCAAGCAAAGATCCTAAGGGCTCCATTAATGTGTTTAGGCGATATGCTAAAAGAAATACATGCACACATTAAAGTAGAAACAAACCAAGTAGCATAGTACCATTTCGAGCAAGATTGTCTATACAACTGTGAATATCCCAAGCTTCCATCAAGTAATATATAAACTAGTATGATACAGTAATGGCCTCTATGGCATATACACTAACAGATGCTTGGACATATATAGGGAGGACTTTTTTGCTCGATATGATAGTATGCTATCTGGTTACTCTTTACCTTAACGTGTACACTGATTGTCTCTCTGTTACATGTTGGTAAAGCCCTTATGATGTAGATTGTACTAGTGGGACCATGGTAGTCCATAAGTACATCCTTTAAGGTCCCTAGTCGTGGGTGTATCGAGACAGGGCATCGATATACCAGAGTAGACTAGCGTATAGCTTCTTGACCCATATAGATGGGCGATGGATGATCCCATATCCATTGTTGTTTGACATCAGAGATGATATACGATGCTCAGTGGAGACTGGGTACACTGGACGGACTAGCCGAGAACTCCCAGATGGTATTATACCTTACGTCAGATGGCAGTTCTCTGGTGACACTGGTACAGGTTAGTCTGTAGACCCAAGATCGTCATAGAGTCTTGTGTGATTCCCACTGTGCTTTGATTTCCACCTTACCATGTCCAAGAGGGCGTGCAAAACGGTGGTTTTTGGGTACAGTCCCGAGTCATATGGAGGCAATGAGCGATAGGAGGGGTTTCGTCTCTCCCGGTATTGGTGGTTGATGTTGCGCTGTGCTCGATTGGCCATAACAGGGAAGTCCCTGGCCAGAGCTGGTTTAGAGATATACTGGTAAGAGTTACCAGTAGTTTCTCGACCCGTTATGAACCTCATATCGACATGACTTATCGGTTATTGTGGTCTGACGTTTACCACCCCTGGACTTGATATGCGACATATCAGAAGAGGAGACCAGACTATACGGTGGTGTCACCGTCAGGCTTTTACTAGAGTTGGAGCGGGCTTGCTTGCTGATCTTCTGATCGCTCAATACCCGGGTAGCTGTTACGTCCAGCTAGTACCGCTGACGTCTTGTGGGTGCTTGATGTGATCATCACGTACTGCCGGCGTATTGACGATTCTTTAGAGTCCTACATAGAGGTTTTACTGGCTCAGGCAAAACGAAATAGGAGCGCATATGTAATATGTGCGGGACCGAGAATAATGCGTGTATGTGTTACCGTATTCTATTCTCGCGACTTTTTTATCGGCCGGTTATACGTGATATAGTCGGGTTATCGAATCAAGTGTTGATTCGATAAGTTGGTACCTTTTGTGTTAGTCGGTTATATGTGATATAGCCGGATTATTAAGTCAAGTGTTGATTTAATAATTTAGTGTATAATTGTATATTTGATATACTAATTTACATTAACTAGCATTGGATCACTTAAGTATTCTTTTCTCACTTGTATGTACATGTAATATATATGTGATATATATTAATGTGCATTGTTCATTTTTTTGTGTCATGGTTGTTGATACACTATGCATGGGTGTATGAGACATACACCATTATAATTATATTGGTAGGGTTTTAATATACAAAGTAAATACAAAATTAGTGGATAATTGTTCAAGTGCATGAAGCTTCATTAAGCTTGTGAGTGCATTGACCAAGTCCACTAGTTTTGTTTTAATTAGGATATTTATTAACCTAAGCACTATAATTAGCCATGGTTATATCTCTACAAGAGTTAGTATATGATACCCGCTCACCTATTGTTAGCTCTCTCTCTTGATTAGTTTTCATTCTCATTTTTAATGAGCTCATCTTCTTCCTCCTTCAAAAAGATTGCTAGGGTTTGATAAAGAGAGAGAAATATTGTGAGAAAAGAAATTCTAAAGTAAACCCATTTCTTATTTCCTCATCCTATACTAGACTAGCACATTAGTTTTGGGTGTTTGCTTCACTAATTCTCTAGTTAGTGAAGTAGAAGCTTGAGTTCGTATTCCCTCGACGTAGATCATCTTCGGCCTCGAGGACTTCAAGCAAAACCGTTGCCCTCTTCTCATGGAGCCGTCCAAAAGTCCGGGAGTTCGATGATCGCAGCGAAGGGACTACTACAAGGAGCTTTTGAAGTGAAGGACCGATCTACAAAGGTTGTATTTCGATTTCACTTAGATAGTAAATGGTTTACTTTGTTTCCGTATTCTATTTCTTGCTAACAATTCTAGTATAGTGTTCCTTTTAACGGCAAATTTTTTAAAATGGCATGGACGATACCTCCCTAAACTTTACTGCCGCTGATGGGAACCCTACAGTGGTATCAGAGCCTAGCTAGGAAATTATACGGATAATGTTAGATTACGAATACGAAACGAACTCCGAAACTTGAAACCCAAAATGCCACTTTCTGTCGAATTTTAAACGATCCCTAAAAAAATTTTAAACATGTACAGAATGATGTATGTATGATACTATGAACACTGCTGAAATCTGGAGCCAAACTGAACTGTTTGGGCCGGCCACACACCCTCCCCTATCCGGCCCAATCCGAGCCCCCCTCCAAATTTTTCCAGTGTTCTGTTTCTTAGGTTTTGGTGCTTCAGGTGTTGTTTATTCTTGCTAAATTGTCATGTGATGGTAATTTGCTGTAATGAAAAATCGGATTGTTTCATAGTCATAATTTTAACTGTTTTCGGGTAACTTTAGATGTTGTTAAAAAGTTCAATCGGATGTCAAATACCCATTTTAACCCTTGCCGGGAAAATTTCCAAGTGTTGGATTTTTCCCGTAGTTAAAAAGCTTTCAAAGATCATGCAAGTTATGCGATGGACCCTCTAGAAGAACAAAACCTTAACTCTATTATGTGACCGTCAAAACCACCACTGAACCCTCGGGTTTGTGGTGGTTCAGCGGTGCCACATGTGAGGCGTTGGTTTGGCCCTTCTACGGCTGGTTCATTGGTGTTGTGGCGTGTGCTGAATTACTTTAAACTACGCTCAAGTGTTGAGATTTCTGGGTAATCTTGGGTGTTCGATGATTCGATTGGAAAGTTTAACATCGTCTAGTTTTTCTGTAATATGATACAATATGTGGAATTCATACTGTTACGCATGAAATGCGAAGTATGTGATATTTCGTATTTATGATGTCTAAGGTGTTTTTGGATTCCAAATGTTGTAGCATTACAGTTTATTTTCTGCGACCGTAAGTGTAATATGTGATATCGCCGGTTTCGTTGCTATATGTCAACGACAATTGGGATGCGCATATTTACTTACGTTGATGACATGTGATGTTATGTGTTGCTGGACATGTTATATTGGATCGTCGCGTTTTGAATAGCCGGGGGTTTTATGTGAGATGAAAGTTTTTATTTTCATTCATGTAAAATTAAATGTATGTAATATTCTTTTATTGGGGCGCTTCCGGGTTGAGGTTGATGTCACCATTGATGTATATTATTTACTTTTCCGCATTAGGATAGACCCAAGGACGAGAGCGCAAGTAACCGGGTTCTAGGATCCAGTGGGAGACCGACTCGAGGAGTCGAGTCCAGGTCTCCTAACTATAGAATTAGAAGGGTTGCTTGCCGCTCTCGTAGGGGGTCTGTGGATGTGGGTTTGGCTATTCATCGCGACCGTGGAATCCGTGTTTTATAAAGGCTCAAAATAAAACACGGACCTCCTAGTATATCCAACATTTCATATGTTTCTTCTGTTGCAATATCTGAGATGTGATCATTTGAAATGTTAAGATAGATACTGTATATAGTATATATGATATATTATATAGACGTTACTTATGTTTTACACCCGCGCTAGCCCTGCCCCGCTCTGCCGTTAGTTACCTAACCTAACGGTGCACGAGGGGACATCGAGGCGAATGCGGATGGCATAAGTGTACGTCGTATTTATTTGTGATGTTTAGGTGACTTAAATGATGGGACCTCATTAATGTAATTAATGAAAGAAAAGAAACCTAAAAGATGTTGTAGAATCAAATTTTCAAAAAGGATAGCTACAGTTTTTCTTTGCATAGTGATATATATGATAAATCATGCACCTTATTCGATGTGGAAAGAACCGAGATCCCTTTACAGGGAGTGACCTCTTTAGCAAAACTGGCAGATGCTATAACACTCGGTTTGTCTTTTGATTGCTTTTGGATTTTTTCTTTGCATAGTGATATATATGATATATCCCGCACCTTATTCGATGAGGAAAGAGCCGAGATCCCTTCACCGGGAATGACCTCTTTAGCAAAACTAGTGAAAGCCTCAAAATCACTCCATTTCCAAATTCACTCGATTCTACAACGATATCAAGTTCATTACGCAATTGGTTTTCAGAAAAACCTGTCGTAGCCCTCCGTCATTTCAGATAAGTCCTACTTAGTATTCGTGCTACGTTTGTTGACCTCCGACAAGGCGTAGTGTGCGGTAGCTGACTAGTATTTATCTGCTTATGCATATGATGCAGATTGGATTAGGGTAGTCGTACGACCTTGTTGACCTCCGTCAAGGGTCGTGCTGGTGGGTTTGATTCAATCAAGAAGTGACGGGTTGAACTTGACTAGCACCCTATGGTTTGTTGACCTCCGTCAAGGTCATGGGATGCTTGGGTCAAAATATTATCGGGAATTTCAAGTGTTGAAATTTGCAATGAGATTGCATACCTTCTATGAGATAGTTGGATCCCGATACCCACTGCGAGTAATTGTTACTCCTGGGAGAGTTTTACACATTACAATTAGCCGATCAAGTAGGTGTCTAGAAAGGTGTCAACGGGGTTACGTCCCTGGGAAAACGAGGTTTATTTTAATTAGGTACGTGCGAAAGCACGGGGGAACCTCTCTCAAAGTACCGGCACTGGCCTGGCTGAAAGATTGGCGAAATTGTAGGGTGTAATTAATCCTGGCTAGTCTTTCCTTTTAGGGTTTGAAGGAAGATTTGATAAAAACAGTTGGAGCCATCCTGATTAGATAAAATTATAACCAATCTAATCTTGCAAGAGCGCACGCAGAGTGTTTTCTTCTCTCTCTCTCTCCAGGTAGCGACAATGTCATGCCTTAATCAAAATAATAATATGGATGTATTGACCGAACCCGCTTGTTATACTGTGCTGGGGAACGTTGCTCCCGCTCCAACTTATAATTGTTATAAGACCGAGCAGGAAATAGGGGATTACAAGGATTCCCGTGCCGCCCAAACGAAGAAAGTGCATACGGATGCATCTTCTTCGGGTGTGTTCATTACCGAGAACTGTTTCTCAGTATCCTCTACGTCCTGGGTATGTGATACTGGATCAGGATCCCACATATGTAATCTGTTACATGGGCTACAGACAGGTAGAGAACTGAGAACGGGAGATAGAAATTTCATGAGTTGGAAATGGTGCAATTGTTGCAGCCAAGTTGTTGGCAGTTATTATTAGGTTTACCTAGCACCTCATGAAGGGTTTGGAAGCATCACATGTACCAAAGATTAAAATTTTAGGGTGCTAAGTAAGCATACAAAGAATCATTCCTAGAAATATTAGGGTTTCAAAAAACAACACTTCAACACAAGTAGGCAAAACTAGGGTTTTGAGAGTACAACCTTTGTAGCTCCCTACGCTAGACTCCTCGGCTACTTGGGGTTTGGAAAAGGTCCACTTGTGTAGGGTTCCTAGGCACTCTAAGGAGGTTCCACAAGGCACCAACCATGCCAAATTCAAAAATTTCCGGTGCCGAGAAACCCTAATGCGATCGTTGACTAGTGTTTAAGGCGAAATATGCAGCTAGTTAACAACTTAACTAAGAGTGAACGGAAAATACAACCTTTGTAGATCCGGTCCTCCCCCTCCATAGCTCCGTGACGATGTCCCTTCACTGCGATCATCGGATCTCGGACTCTAGTGTTGATTTCATCGGAGAAATGATCGGGCTAGGTCGTCGACTTCGATGCCGAAGATGATCTACGTCGAGACAACTCAAGATCAAGCTCCAACTTCACCAAGTCATGAAACATGTGAAGAAAACACCCTATACTACATGGAAAGTGGTAGTGGATGAATAAATAGGAAGTGGGTTCACTTTAGAATTGGATTTCTCACTCTTTTTCTCATGGCACCATTGGAGCTAGAAAGCTTTCATGAAGCTTGATGAAGATCAAGAAGATGAAAGAATAAAAAAGATTATCTTAAAAAGAAAATCCAAGTCATTCTTATCATAATGCAACCATGGTTGAGTGTAGAGAGTAAACTATGGTTAGGTGAATGTTTAGGTTTAGAAAAGAAACAAGAATGGTCAAAGCTTCTTGAAGCTTCAAGGAAACAAACAAAAGAAGCAACCATTTCTTTTCTTGACCAAAAATAAATAAACAAAATAAATAGTTAAGAAAAGATAACAAAACCCTAACCATTCACTTAAACATAGATTAAAGTAAACATACACCCAAACTTGCATGTATCATCAAACATGATACAAACTAGTGCACAAAACTATATCATATATACAATGTGCACATCAAGTAAGAAAATCCATTTTAAGTGAACCAATACAAGTTAATGTAAAGTAATATATCAAATATATAATTATACATTAAATCATTAAATCAACACTTGATTTAACGATCCGGTCATATCGCATATGACCGACTAATATCCAATGTATCGACTCATCGAATCAATCCTTGATTCGATAACTAGGTTATAGCGCATACAACCAATCGATACATTCATCGCGAGAATAGAATACGGTATCACATACACGCATTATTCTTGGTCCCGCAAATATCTCATATGCGCTCCTATTTCGTTTCGCTTGAGCCAGGAAACCTCTATGTAGGACTCTAAAGAATCGTCAATACGCCGGCAGCAGATGATGATCATATCAAGCACCCACAAGCCGCAAGCGGTCTGCTAAACGTAACGGCCACCCGGGTATTGAGCGATCTGAAGATCGATAAGCAAGCCCGCTCACACTCCTGTGAATCCAACCAGTAACACTTACCGTACAGTCCGGTCTCGTCGTCTGAAATGTCGCATATCTTGCCTAGGGGTGGTAAACGTCAGACCCCAATAGCTCGATAAGTCGTGTCTATACGAGGTCTATAACGGTTTGAGAAACTACTGATAACACTTACCAATAAATCTCAGCAACCCTGGCCAGGGATTTCCGGTTATAGCTAATCGAACACAGCGCAACATCAACTCCCTATACCAGGAGAGACGAATCCCCTCCTATCGCTCATTGCATCCATGTGATTCGGGACTGTACCCAAAAGCCACCGTTTTGCACGCCCTCTTGGACATGGTAAGGTGGAAATCAAAGCACAGTGGGAATCATACAAGACTCTATGACGATCTCGGGTCTACAGACTAACCTGTACCAGTGTCACCAGAGAACTGCCATCTGACGTAAGGTATAATACCATGTGGGAGTTCTCGGCGAGTCCGTCCAGTGTACCCAGTCTCCAGTGAGCACCCGTATATCATCTCTGATGTCAAACACCAATGGATATGGGATCATCCATCGCCCATCTATGGGTCGAGAAGGTATACGCTAGTCTATTCTGGTATATAGATGCCCCGTCTTAATACACCCACGACTAGGGACCTTGAAGGATGTATTTATGGACTACCATGTCCCCACTAGTATGATCCGCATCATAGTCCAGGTAGTCAAGTACACATCCTAAGGGCTTTACCAACATGTAACAGAGAGATGATCAGTATACACGTTAAGGTAAAGAGTAACCATATAGCATACTATCACGTCGAGCAAGAAAGTCCTCCCTATATATGTTCCAGCATCCACTACAATATACATCCTATGTACAGTAATGGCCTCTAGGGCATACATATAACTAACAATCTCCCACTTGCACTAGGGCCATCTGTAGCAGTGGTTGTAGTATCTCATACTCAACCATCCCTTAAAAGTCTCTCTCTGGGAAAAGGCCATTGTGAGTGGATCCGCCGTGTTGTCCTCTGAGTCTACTCTCCAAACCTCTATCACCCTGGAGATCAACTATCTCCATGATCAGGTGACATACTGCCTTAGAACATGTCTGGATCACTGATGGGACGGGCGTTCCTTGGCATAAGCCACAACTCCATTGTCACACAATGGGAGGAACGAAGATCATCTCATGAACTAATATACATCCAGACTGCCTCTTTGGTAGCATCTTAAGTAGCGATGTATCCTGCCTTTATCGTCTAGTATGCCACGGTATCTAGCTTGGAACTCTTCCAACATACCGTCCCTTTACTGAGGGTAAAGACAATGCCTGTGACAGACATTCAGTCGTCCTTATCACCCTGGAACCATTCCAGTGATTCTCCCCAGGATCAATTGATACCATCTCACTACAACTAGTGAGTGTCCTAATATCCAATTAGATCTATCTCATAGATCTAAAACCCAGGATTTAGTAGGTATTACTTTGATCCTATATGGAGAATCCTAGTGATAAGCGGTGATTGACCGAGCGTAGCATAGGAAACTCCTTCCCTATCAAGAGTATGTCATCCACGTACTCTACGAGGATCACCACCATACTCCCTACTACCTTTTTGTATATACAAGGTTCATCTACCATTTTGATGATGTCAAACTCTCTGACTAACTCATCAAAACAGATGTTCCAACTCCGCGATGCCTGCTTTATCAGATAAAACATCTTGCACACGTTTCCGCTGCTCCCACTGTCTATGAAGCCCTCTGACTGTGTACTTATAGACGCTTTCTTCCAAATCATCATTTAGAAAAGCAGTCAAGACACCCAACCGCAAGATATCGTAGTCATGGTATGTAACCGTAGCAAGTAGGATCTGGATGGACTTAAGCATAGGTACTTAGAAAAGGTTTCATCATAATCCATAGCTGGTTAATGATGCAAACCTTTAACAAGTCTAGCTTTGAAAATCTCAACTTTTCCATGTACACCAAGTAATCTTCTCAAGATATACTTGCTCCTGATGGGGATTTAACCCTTTAGATAAAGAAACCAAAGTCCATACTTTGTTAGTGTATAAGGATTCCATCTCAGATCGCTAAGCATCCAGCCATTCTTACAGAGTCCCTACTCTCGATAGCCAGCTCGAAACTAGTTGGGTCATCATCTCATGATGCAATCCTCACTCCCACTGTTATAGAGAAACCGAAGTATCTCTCGGGTGGGTGAGGAACCCTACTAGATCGGCGGAGAGGCTGAGGTTCGTTAGAATCTACTGAATCCTTTGGTTCTACCAAATCATCAGCTGCAGTTTGTATAGATGGAACCTTTCCAGTTCTACATAACTGACCTTGCCTCGAGCTTGTCCGGATTTTGCTTTTAGACATAGGCCGGACAACCCTAAATCTTAACAAACTTAAGATATGGACTCTTCCCTTTCCATATCACATATGAAGTGATAGGCAACTGATTTGATTGGAACCCTATTCAATAGGTATGCAGCTTCTCAAGCGCATAACTCCCAAAAGGAAATTGGTAACTCAGTAGTACTCATCATAGAGCACACCTTATCATATAGGGTGTGATTGCTCCGCCTCGATACACCGACGTGCTGTGGAGTATTCGGAGGAGTAATGCTGAGAGAGAATCTCATTCTCCTTTAGAATAATCTAGGAATTCCGTGCTCAAGTATTCTTCTCCTTGATCTCATCATAGGACATAATACTTTTACCCGTATTTTGGTTCTCTACTTCTAACTTATATTCTATGAATATCTCAAAAGGTTCGGACTTGTGTTTTAACAGGAACATAGGTCTGAATCTCGAGAGATTATCAGAGAATGTAATGAAGTACAAAGAACCGGTCTTGGCATGTGTAGACAGGGGACCTACATACATCAACATATATCATCCTGTAACGTTTTGAAAATCGTTTCGGTGAAATTTTGAAAAAAAAACAGGTAAAATAAGGTGGTTTTCTGTAAAAAGTCAAAATACAAATATCTTATTATAAAAATTAAATATACATATTCTAGCTATGTAATTGCTAGTATTTGGTGTTTATTGAGCCACTGGTGAAATTTCAAATTTTCTGAAAAAAATATTATTTTAATATTATTTTAAGCCGTCACTAATACATTTAATTAGGGAAAATTACAAATTGGAATGACTTGAAACAAATTTTGTGCATCATAAAACTTTAAATAAAATTTTATCATGTGGTTTTTGAAACAAAATCGTTTGCCAAAACGGTTTAGAAATATCGAAGAAAAAGGCTTTTTTTTTAGTATAAATGGATGTTGGGGGTATTGTATTTGTCATTTTGCTTCACCCCACACTCACAGACACCTACTTTCCATCATTGGCCGAACCCATGGCAGCCCCACACCCACACATCTCACACTTCTAGTTTAGTTTGAAATGAAACAATATGTAAGGAAAAAGAAAATGAAAGAATGCATATATTAGGTATGGGCTTGTTTGACTTGGTCAATTCTTGACTTCTTAACCTCACCAATTTTTTCTCTCCCCTCACCCCCCTCATCAGGCCGAGCCCCCTTCTCCCAACAGCAGCAGCCCCCCCAAATCCCACTCAATTTTGCATCAAAAGAATCCACAAAACCACTTCAAATCCATACAAATTCAATTCTAATCCAAATCTAACTCCTACCCATTATTCTTTATCTCATCAAGCGAGGATCTAGGAGCTTGGAGGCCATTTTGGGAGGCTAGATTTCAAGCTTGGTCTCTTGATTTTGTGAGGTATAAATCCCAAGCCAAATTTAAATTGTTGGATAGTTTCTTTGATCAAAGTCAATTAAGTTTAAATGTGACTCTAATTGGGATTTAGTTTGTAATGGAAAGAGTTTGAGATCAAGTTAGGTTGTGATCATGTGTTCATGGTTGTGTGATGTTTTTTTTTAGCATCTTAAGCCATGCAACTTAAATTTGTTACTTATTGCCAATTGTAACATGTAAAATGTCCAAATGAAAATATTTTGGAAACTAGGTTTTAGGATAGATGTAATTAGATGAAATAAAAATTTGGTTATGGTTAGTGTGGCTTAGTTAAGATATTTTATTAGCATTTTGACCACTAGATTTGTTAAAATATCGTGTTTTGAAGTAAAACGGGTATTTGTCGCTTACTAGGTTCTTGGGTTAAATTGATTTTATTTTAGTTTGGGGTTTTTGTGAATTTTAGCCTATTTTATATTATAATTAGTGTTTGTGAATGTGCAATTGAGTGTGCTTGGGGTTTTTCTCGATAGTGTGGCGTTTGTACGCCGACGTCGAGGGTTTTTGGGTTGATTTGTGAAAGCAACCATAGGTTTTGACCTATGTGGGATTCGTGAGTCGTTTTGGTCATGAGTCGGATTTTAATGCGATACGGTGCGTTATGATATGTAGGTACCCCATGTGGACTTCGAGACGAAAAGCAAGCGAGTGGCGACATCGGCACCAGCGAGCGAGGACCAGGTGAGTAGATTTATATCTACGGGGAGAAGTCGGGTGGATGGCGTATAGCACCCCCGCAGTCCGTGGTGGTGTATACGGATGCGTATACACACCAACAATTATTGTATGTTTTTGGGATTAATAATGATGTTTAGGATGGATATTGATGTGTTGGATTATTTTAGTGTTGCGAACCCTAGGGTAGTGTTTCACTACACATACACACATACATACTTGCATACATTCCTAATTATATGTGCTCATGGGATTCTTTATAGTTATGTGTTCACATGGGTATGGGACTATGTGTTCATATACGGATTTGAGGATAGTGTTTGGGATTTGAGACGAGCCGATGGGATTTGATTCGAGGCCATGAGATCGGTCATTTGGCAGGGTTCGTATTTGAGATACGACATGACGTTGTAGCGGGTCCTTTGACGTAGTGTTTCACACACATGCATGCATACGTAGGTGGTATCAGCATTGTACTACATAGATCAGTACCCGGATTATGATCTTTGATAAAGGGGATACCAGATGAATAGTGTGTTGAATGTGATATTGACCCGTACCCAGATTTGGCATGCCGTACGACGGATTTACGTACGAGCTATATATTGATGATTGATCCGCACTCTTGACTTGGGATGTCTGATTATAGATATAGTATCGGATATGATATTATTGAGGCGGGATCACCGACTATTATATATACAGGTACGTATATGTATCGACTCAGATGTTAGGCGGTTTCCTTACCTGTAGTCCAGCTTGTTAGCTTAGCCCTTTAGTTTAGTTTAGTTGTTAGATTAGATTCGATTCTTACCTATTTCAAAAACTAACGAATCGTGGGTATTTTAAAAGACAGCCCAAGGGATCCTACGGATATTTTCAAAAGACGTATCTTTTCATAAAAACCACCGTAGCCCTATTTTCAAAACCCCGCGATTCGTGTTATTTCAAATGGCACCATTGTTTAATTTTTAGCTCCCGCTCATTCTGGTTGCTCGCTCCGCATCGCATATTTACATTGTTATTTCATATTGCATTGTTGACATTATGCTGTTAGGACACCAGCACCATTACCGATGATGCGTATGTACCACATACACTTACTTGCCGGCTCACACACATCTTCATCGGTAATTGCCATGTCACGTACACCTTAGAAAATATTGTTGCTGAACTTAGCTTGATAACCAGTAGTTTGACATAATATTAGTGTACATACCTTATATGCCAGCTTAGATATTGTAGTTATTACTTGTCGCTTCATACATACTGTTATTCATTCTCATGCTTATATTCATGGTTTTACATGCTATTGATGATTCGGATTCCCATGATATTTTCTGGATTTGGAGGAAAACCGCAAAACATATATAAACTGATTTCTCTCTTTTTTTATAAAAAGTGCGGTTTTTCCCATGATGTATGAGTCGTCCACCATGAGTTTGCTGATGGATTTTGAGACCCGATTCGAGGAGACGGATGAACCGTTTCGGGTACATGGTGGACCCGGTAAGGTACCCCGGGGCAAGAAGCGCGTGATGATGACGATGTGAGCCTGGCAGGGGAGCACTACCTACCGGTGATTTTACCCGACGCGTCGGATATCCGGAGGATACCATCGTGGTCTTGAGATGGATGGTAGGGGCCGGTCTGGACTGACGGCGCCCTAGATATTGTGATCGAGACATTGAGATTTCGAGATATTGAGGTACAGAGACTGTGATACAGAGATATCGAGATATTGGGATTACGTTTTGTGCCGATGCTAGGCACTGTTTTATGCTGATTTCATTATGATACCTCATTTTAAAAATACAAGGAAACCTCACTAAATTATGAAAACGGTTCTTCATTTACATGTATTCTGTTTCCATGCATTCATACCTCATTCATATGATATATTGCTACCTGAGGCACTGACACGGGCACATGAGATTATACTCTGGTTAGATTTTACCCTAGCCTTGTTATAGGTTGCATGTTATGTATATATTTGAGGATATATATTATGATCATTGACCTAGGTTGCGTTATTTATGCGATTTCTGTGCGTAGATGTTTTTCTATTCACGAGTTGGCAACTCGCCTCCGTTGTGCCCCAGTTTCTTGCAGGTTTGCCGTACAGGTTTCTTTACGGCTTGCGGGCATAGTTTCCTTCGGGTGATTTGCTAGTAGGTGGGTTTACTTGTATCGTACCCCCCCATTATATATCTTGTATATTATTACTCTGTTGTATATAGAAGTTCCATCAACTAAACATGTATTTATTTTGAGATAGAGACCAGTGATGTTATTCCTTCGACCTTAGAGTCGCGCGTTATATTTCTGCGGTTTTCTTGTGGTTTTGAGTTTCCTTTTGGATTTTGATCCTCGCCGTTGGCGTTGTATATTATATTGCTTGTGTGGTTGTGACCGTCGATTGACGAAGAGCTAGCTCCCGCTTGGGGATGCCTTTTTACTGATTTCGTATACTATTCATGTTGTATCCCGTTTGGGGGCCAGTATTTACAAAGGAGACTCTGCCGAAATTTTCAGTCGAAATTTTCAGTAAATTTTGATGTTCTTAAAAACCGCATAATTCGGCGTATGCTATTAAAACTACTTGTTTTAAATTGGTTTTCTTTCACTCTACTACTTTTTTTGATTTGGATTTCTGGGTTTTCGGCTTACTTAGATTACGTACGCCTCGAGACGTTTCGTAGTTTAAGTGCCGGTCATGTTCCATCTTTCGGAACGTGACACATCCCAATAGTTTACTAACTCTTTCTCTGTTTCCAATAAACAGATCTATGGTCATCTTATCTTTGTGACATGACTGGCATGTTTTACAAGATGTAAATTCAAACAGATTTAAATATGCATCTATGTGCAACTTAGCTAGTCGAGGTCGCATTGATATGACCTAGTCTACAATACCTCAAGAAGGATCCGTTCATTTCTGAACTCTTCCTCTTGTGTGTGTTCCGTATACTAAGAACTGTAGTTTGATTTAGAACATCAATGCTTTTAGATAAACATGCCCTGAAACCGATCAACTTTTGATATAGGAAATGTTCAAAACATTATCCAACAATACAAAATTTTATCATTTCTTTACTAATAAAGAGACTGATATGATTTTGTACATCAGGTTCGGTATCTAATAACATTCGTTCAGAATCAATGTACTGGTAATACAGGGTGACAGTGACCAACAGACTTGGCTGCAACACTTGCACCGTTTTCTGTCTCATGAAACTTATCACCCGTTCTCAGTTCTCTACCTTTCTGTAGCCCTATGTAACAGATTACAAATCTGGGATCCTGATCTGGTATCAGATACCCAGGACGCAGAGGATATGAGAAATAGTTCTGTGTAACGAACACACCCGAAGGAGATGCATCACATGCAACTTTCTTCGTTTGGGCGGCATAGGAATTCTGGCATTCCCCTATTTCCTGCTCTGTCTTATAACAATTATAAGCTGGAGCGGGACCAACGTTCCCCAGCTCAGTATAACAAGCGGGTTCGGTCAATACATCCGCACTATTATCTTGATTAAGGCGCGACATGGTCGCTACCTAGAGAGAGAGAGAAGAAAACACTCAGCGTATGCTCTTGCAAGATCAAATTGGTTATTATTTTATCTAATCAGGATGGCTCCTACTGTTTTTATCAAATCTTCCTTCAAACCCTAAAAGGAAAGACTAGCCGGGATTAATTACACGCTACAAGTTCACCAATCTTTCAGCCAGGCCAGTGTCGGTACTTTGAGGGAGGTTCCCCGTGATTTCGCACGGACCTAATTACAGTAAACCTCGTTTTCCCAGAGGCGTAACCCCGTTGACACCTTTCTAGATACCTACTCGATCGGCTAATTGTAATGTGTAAAACTTTCCCAGGAGTACCTCTTACTCGCAGCGGGTATCGGGATCCAACTATCTCATAGAAGGTATGCAATCTCATTGCAAATTTCAACACTTGAAATTCCCGATAATTTTTTCCCTTAGCACCCCATGGCCTTGACGGAGGTCAACAAACCATAGGCTACTATTCAAGTTCAACCCATCATTTCTTGATTGAATCAAACCCACCCACACGACCCTTGACGGAGGTCAACAAGGTCGTACGACTACCCTAACCCAATCTGCATCATATGCATAAACAGATAAATACTAGTTAGCTACCGCACACTACGCCTTGACGGAGGTCAACAAACGTAGCACGAATACTAAGTAGGACTTATCTGAAATGACGGAGGGCTACGACAGGTTTTTCAGAAAACCTATTGCGTAATGAACTTGATATCGTTGTAGGATCGAATGATTTTAAAATGGAGTGTTTTTGAGACTTTTGTAGTTTTGCTAAAGGAGTCACTCCCGGTGAAGGGATCGTCGGTCCTTTCCTCGTCGAATGAGGTGCGGGATATATCATATATATCACTGTGCAAAGCAAAAACTATAGAAGAAATCAAAAGACAAACTGAGGGTTGTAGCATCTTCCAGTTATTGCTAAAGTGGTCACTCCCGGTGAAGGGATCTCGGCCCTTTCCTTATCGAATAAGGTGCAGGATGTTCTACAAGGAACACCGCGATGCAAAGCAAGAACTGTAGCTACCTGTTTTTGAAAATTCGATTCCACAACATCTTAGGTTTCTTTTGTTTCATTAATCACATTAATGAAGTCCCATCATTTAAATCACCTAAACATCACAGATAAATACGACGTACACTTATGCCATCCGCATTCACCTCGATGTCCCCTCGTGCACCGTTAGGTTAGGTAACTAACGACAGAGCGAGGTAGGGCTAGCACGAGTGCAAAACATAAGTAACGTCTTTATAATATATCATATATACTATATACAGTATTTATCACAGAATATATCAAATGATCACATCACAGATATCGCAGCAGAAAATATCATATGAAATATTGGATATACTAGGACGTCTGTGTTTTCAATACGAGCCAGTATAAAACACGGATTCCACGGTCGCGATGAATAGCCAAACCCACACCCCTAGACCCCTATGAGAGCGGCAAGCAACCCTACCAATTCTAGAGTTAGGATACCCGGACTCGACTCCTCGAGTTGGTCTCCCACTGGACTCCAGAACCCGGTTACTTGTGCCCTCCTCCTTGGGTCTATCCTACTGCGGAAAAGTAAATAATATACAATGGGTGACATCTTCCGCAACCTGGAAGTTCCCCAATAAAAGAATATTACATACAAGTCTTTACATGAATGAAAATGAAAAACACTCATCTCACATAAAAAAAACACCCGGCTATTCAAACACGACGATCCAATATAACATATCCAGCAACACATAACATCACATGTCATCAACGTAAGTAAATATGCGCATCCCAATTGTCGTAGACATATAGCAACGAAACCGGCGATATCACATATTACACTTACGGTCACAGATAAGAAAGTGTAAAACTACAACAGTTGGAATCCGCAATCTCCTCAGACATCGCATGCCTGACCAAATGAATTTCTTAGACATCACATACCTAACAATTATAAACCCCGCATTTTAGTCTCATTATCAAAAACTTTTTTCAATTACAAGTCGGGCAATTCAACAGTATTCCCGACATTCTGATCGAATGCTCGTCGCAAACTTTAGTAGGCGGCCGCACCCCCGATACCGTCGACGAAGTGCACCAAGGTGGAACACCGCTACCGCGAGCACCCAAACGGATGCTTTCGGCGACGGGGTTCTCCTACAGTCACTTGGTCGGGGCTAAGGGGTGTAGCCGTCTATTAAATTTATCGGCGAATATCCGCGTACACTACGTGATTGCGACGGACTTTTGATCACATCAAAATTCCGTGGCAACCGATCAAGTGAGACTAAACTGCTATGTTTATAACATTCATATTAGTTATCTCATAACTACTTGTGAATTCCAAATATTGTATCACATTCCAGATAAATAGAAAATGTTAAACTTTTCGATCGAACAATCAAACACCCAAGTTTTCCCGAAACAGATCAACACATGAAATAAGTTAAAAAAACATTCACTTCATGCCTCAGTACCAACGGTCCAGCCGTAGAAGGGTCAAGCCAACGCCTCACATGTGGCACGTCGTACTGTCCCAAACCCTAAGGTTCAAAGGGCAGTTCAAGACGGTCACATAATCGAGTTAAGGTTCGTTGTCTTCTAGAGGGACCATCGCGTTACTTGCACTACTTAGAACGTTCTTGAACTACGGAAAGATCCAACACTTGGAAATTTCCCGACAGGGGAAAAATTGGGTATTTATATCCGGTCGAACTTTTTAACATATTCTAAAATTATCCAGTAAAACACAGACGAAGTTAAACTTCCCGATCGAAACACCGAGTCCCCAATACAACCAAGAAAACTCAACTCTTGAGTAGAAGTTAAAAATTCCCAGAAAATACGGCACTAAAAGATAGGAATTACTGTGCAATTTGCAAGAGGTAATGTGACTACATGGCCGCGGAACCGCCGCACGAGCCATGCTCATGCCACGGTTCCGCCGCGCTTTAGTCGAATCATGAGCACGTGCTTCACAGTAATCCCTAAAAAACCCTGATTAATTTTCTGCATATTTTTAATTCGGAAAAATCCCAGTTTTGAAAAATTGTATAGAGAAGGGTTTCGGATTAGGGTTTCGGGTTCGATCGGGTTTCTAACATCGTCTACGCTTCGCCTAAGGCTCTAGCTAGGCTCTGATACTACAGTAGGGTTCTTAGGCACTCTAAGGAGGTTCCACAAGGTATCAACCATGCCAAATTCAAAAATTTCCGGTGCCGAGAAACCCTAATGCGATCGTTGACTAGAGTTTAAGGCGAAATATGCAGCTTGTTAACAACTTAACTAAGAGTGAACGGAAAATACAACCTTTGTAGATCCGGTCCTCCACCTCCATAGCTCCGTGACGATGTCCCTTCGCTGCGATCATCGGATCTCGGACTCTAGTGTTGATTTCATCGGATAAATAATCGGGCTATGTCATCAACTTCGATGCCGAAGATGATCTACGTCGAGGCAACTCAAGATCAAGCTACAACTTCACCATGTCATGAAACTTGTGAAGAAAACACCCTATACAACATGGCAAGTGGTAGAGGATTAAGAAATAGGAAGTGGGTTCACTTTAGAATTGGATTTCTCACTCTTTTTCTCATGGCACCATTGGAGCTAGAAAGCTTTCATGAAGCTTGATGAAGATCAAGAAGATGAAAGAATAAAAAAGATTATCTTAAAAAGAAAATCCAAGTCATTCTTATCATAATGCAACCATGGTTGAGTGTAGAGAGTAAACTATGGTTAGGTGAATGGTTAGGTTTAGGAAAAAACAAGAATGGTCAAAGCTTCTTGAAGCTTCAAGGAAACAAACAAAAGAAGCAACCATTTCTTTTCTTGCCCAAAAATAATTAAACAAAATAAATAGTTAAGAAAAGATAACAAAACCCTAACCATTTACTTAAACATGGTTTAAAGTAAACATGCATGTATCATCCAACATGATACAAACTTGTGCACAAAACTATATCATATATACAATGTGCACATCAAGTGAGAAAATCCATTTTAAGCGAACCAATACTAGTTAATGTAAAGTAATATATCAAATATATAATTATACATTAAATCATTAAATCAACACTTGATTTAACGATCCGGTCATATCGCATATGACCGACAAATATCCATTGTATCGACTCATCGAATCAATCCTTGATTCGATAACTAGGTTATATCGCATACAACCAATCGATACATTCATCGCGAGAATAGAATACGGTATCACATACATGCATTATTCTCGGTCCCGCACATATCTCATATGCGCTCCTATTTCATTTCGCTTGAGCCCGGAAACCTCTGTGTAGGACTCTAAAGACTCGTCAATACGCCGGCAGCAGATAATGATCTTATCAAGCACCCACAAGCCGCAAGCGGTCTGCTAAACGTAACGGCCACCCGGGTATTGAGCGATCAGAAGATCGATGAGCAAGCCCG
This sequence comes from Agapanthus africanus, assembly GCA_030015575.1. Classification (NCBI taxonomy): domain Eukaryota; kingdom Viridiplantae; phylum Streptophyta; class Magnoliopsida; order Asparagales; family Amaryllidaceae; genus Agapanthus; species Agapanthus africanus. The sequence continues at coordinate 472,516,803 of JASDDO010000014.1, forward strand.
CTCACACTCCTGTGAATTTAACCAGTAACAATTACCGTACAGTCCGGTCTCTTCGTCTGATATGTCGCATATCTTGCCTAGGGGTGGTAAACGTCAGACCCCAATAGCTCGATAAGTCGTGTCGATATGAGGTCTATAACAGTTTGAGAAACTACTGATAACACTTACCAGTAAATCTCAGAAACCCTGGGCCGGGATTTCCGGTTATAGCCAATCGAACACAGCGCAACATCAACTCCCTATACCGGGAGAGACGAATCCCCTCCTATCGCTTATTGCCTCCATGTGATTCGGGACTGTACCCAAAAGCCACCGTTTTGCACGCCCTCTTGGACGTGGTAAGGTGGAAATCAAAGCACAGTGGGAATCACACAAGACTCTATGACGATCTCGGGTTTACAGACTAAGCTGTACGAGTGTCACCATAGAACTGCCATCTGACGTAAGGTATAATACCATCTGGGAGTTCTCGGCGAGTCCGTCCAGTGTAACCAGTCTCCACTGAGCACCCGTATATCATCTCTGATGTCAAACACCAATGGATATGGGATCATCCATCGCCTATCTGTATGGGTCGAGAAGGTATACGCTAGTCTACTCTGGTATATCGATGCCCCGTCTCAATACACCAACGACTAGGGACCTTGAAGGATGTATTTATGGACTACCATGTCCCCACTAGAATGATCCGCATCATAGTCCAGGTAGTCAAGTACACATCCTAAGGGATTTACCAACATGTAACAGAGAGACAATCAGTATACACGTTAAGGTAAAGAGTAACCAGATAGCATACTATCATGTCGAGCAAGAAAGTCCTCCCTATATATGTCCCAGCATCCACTACAATATACATCCTATGTACAGTAATGGCCTCTAGGGCATACATATAACTAACAGCTTGAACTCCTCTAGGTCCACGATGATCCACCCGGAGTCCGCTTTGTCCAAGCTTGCAACTTCACAAGATCAAGAGAAAGAAATGAAGCTAACACTCTAAACAAGTGGGCAAGACTTGTGTAGAATGATGTTGTGGTGGCTTTTCTCACTTCAAAATCCTAACTTGGTGAGTGTTTTTCTCGCTAGAAAAATCTAGAGAGCAAAGGAAGAAAGAGGAAGAAGATGATGGTCTTTTAGAACAAGAGAGAAAGATAATCTCCTTTTGAAAAATAGAAAATATATGAATATATATTTTCCACTTCTCATCTCAAACCATGGTTAAACAATAAAGATATTATTGAACTTGAGTTAAAACACAAAAGGAAAGTTAAACCATGGTTAAATGGTGGGTGAGCTTGGTTAGGTCAAAGAAGAGTGTAGAAACAAACAATAAATTATCCCTTCCTTTTTCTTTTTGTTTTAAAACAAATGCAATAATAATACATATATATAAAACCATGGTGTGAGTCTTATATGGCCACCATTTTCTATGTATATACAACCATGAAGGATGATGTATGTATGTATGTATACATGCACATCCATATGTGCATGAATCAAGAAAGAATGCATACATGCATGCATACATCCATAAATACAAGAAAGGATTTCTAGTGAGAAACTAATGGTTAAATGATAAATCAACACTTGATTTATCAATCCGGCCATATCACATACGACCCGACCAAAAACAAGCCGCCCGATCAATATACGGTATCTTATACGCGCATTTTGACCTGGTCCATGCGCATATCGCATACGCGCACCACAACGTTTCGCTTGGACTAGGTAACTCCTCTGTGGGACTCTAAGACTCGTCAATACGCCGGCAGTGGGTGATGATCATATCAAGCACCCCCAAGCCGCAAGCGGTCAGCTAAACGTAACGGCCACCCGGGTATTGAGCGATCAGAAGAAAACAAGCGAACCTGCTACAACTCCCGTCGAGCCAACCGGCAACACTACCCGTGCAGTCCGGTCTCCTCGTCTGATATGTCGCATATCAAGTCTAGGGGTGGTAAACGTCAGACCCCAATAACCGATAAGTCGTGCCGATGTGAGGCTCATAACGGGTCGAGAAACTACTGGTAACACTTACCAATAAATCTCTAATCAGCCCTGGCCAGGGACTTCCCTGTTACGGCCAATCGAGCACAGTGCAACATCAACCCCCAATACCGGGAGAGACGAAACCCCTCCTATCGCTCATTGCCTCCAAGTGACTCGGGACTGTACCCAAAAACCACCGTTTTGCACGCCCTCGTGGATGTGGTAAGGTGGAAATCAAAGCACAGTGGGAATCACACAAGACTCTATGACGATCTCGGGTCTACAGACTAACCTGCACAAGTGTCACCTGAGAACTGCCATCTGACGTGAGGTATAATACCATCTAGGAGTTCTCGGCGAGTCCGTCCAGTGTACCCAGTCTCCACTGAGCACCCGTATACCATCTCTGATGTCAAACACCAATGGATATGGGATCATCCATCGCCCATCTCATGGGTCGAGAAGCGTATACGCTAGTCTACACTGGTATATCGATGCCCCGTCTCGATACACCCACGACTAGGGACCTTGAAGGATGTACTTATGGACTACCATGTCCCCACTAGTATGATCCGCATCATAGTCCAGGTAGTCAAGTACACATCCTAAGGTTTTTACCAACATGTAACTATAAGACAGTATAAAGAGACAAGTATACATGTTAAGATAAAGAGCAACCAGATAGCATACTATCATATCGAGCAAGTAAGTCATCTCTATATATGTCCAAGCATCCAATATAATATACATCATCTGTACAATACTGGCCTCTAGGGCATACATACAACTAACAATCTCCCACTTGCACTAGGGCCAGCTGCTGTAGTATCGCATACCGAACATCCCGAAGTGTCTCTCAAACTGTATCTGGGGAATGGCCTTCGTGAGTGGATCCGCTGTGTTATTCTTCGTGTCAACCCTCCTAACCTCGATCTCCCGGCGATCAACTATCTCCTGGATCTGGTGATACCGCCTCAGAATATGCCTGGATCGCTGATGGGACCTGGGTTCATTGGCCAAAGCCACAGCTCCATTGTTATCGCAATACAAAGGTATTGGATTCTTAATGGATGGAACCACTCCAAGTTCAGTATAGAACTTCTTGATCCAGACAGCCTCTTTGGCAGCATCGTTGGCAGCGATGTATTCAGCCCCCATCGTCGAGTCTGCCACGGTTTCCTGCTTGGAACTCTTCCAGCTAACCGCCCCTCCGTAAAGGGTAAAGACAAATCCCGACTGTGACTTAGAGTCGTCCTTATCACTCTGGAAGCTCGAATCGATAAAGGACTCCACTTGGAGTTCTCCGTTACCATACACCAAGAGCATCTCTTTAGTCCTTCGTAAGTACTTGAGAATGTTCTTCACAGCTGTCCAGTGACTCTCTCCAGGATCAGCTTGATACCTGCTCACTACACTTAGTGAGTATGCTATATCGGGTCTGGTACATAGCATCGCGTACATGATAGAGCCTACAGCCGAAGCATAAGGTATCCCTTGCATGCGAGTTCTCTCCAAATCAGTCTTGGGAGACATCTCTTTGGAGAGAGTGACTCCAGAGATCGTGGGTAAGTTCCCACGCTTGGATTCTTCCATACTAAACCTCTTTAGTATGGTGTCAATGTACCTGGATTGGGACAATCCCAATATCCGTTTGGATCTATCTCTATAGATCGTAATTCCCAATATGCAGGAGGCATCACCAAGATCTTTCATTGAGAATCTTTGTGATAAGAAGAGCTTGACCGATTGCAGCATAGGAATGTCATTTCCTATCAAGAGTATGTCATCCACATACAATACGAGGAAGACAACCTTACTCTCTGCTACCTTCTTGTAGATACAAGGTTCATCTACGTTTTTGATGAAATCAAACTCTTTGATAACGACATCAAAGCAGATGTTCCAACTCCGCGATGCTTGCTTTAATCCATAAATGGATTTAAGCAGCATGCACACCTTCCCGCTGCTCCCACTATCTACGAAGCCCTCTGGCTGAGTCATGTACACGCACTCTTCTAAATCACCGTTTAGAAAGGCGGTCTTAACATCCATTTGCCAGATTTCGTAGTCATGATATGCAGCGATGGAAAGCATGATCCAGATGGATTTAAGCATAGCCATTGGAGAAAAGGTCTCGTCATAGTCCACACTTGGTCTTTGACGAAAACCCTTTGCAACAACTCTAGCTTTGAAACTCTCCACTTTCCCATCTAGACCAAGTATTTTCTTGAAGATCCACTTGCTCCCAATGGGTTTTACCCCTTCAGGAGCATCTTCCAAAGTCCATACTTTGTTGGTGTACATGGATTCCATCTCGGACCGCATTGCATCCAGCCATTTCACTGAGTCCCAACTCATGATGGCCTGCTCGAAGCTAGTTGGGTCATCATCCTCCATGATGCAATCCTCACTCCCACCATACATGAGAAAACTGTAGTATCTCTCAGGTTGGCGAGGAACCCTACTAGATCGGCCGAGAGGCTGAGGTTCGTTGGGAGATACTGAATCCTCTGGTTCCACTAAATCTTCTGTTGTGGTTTGTACAGCTGGAACCTCTTCCAGTTCTACCTCAGGGCCACTAATCTCTTTCGCAAGAAATTCCTTTTCTAAAAAGGTGGCATGTTAAGCAACAAACACTCTTTATTCCTCACTGTGGTAGAAAATATACCCTCGCGAATGCTTAGGATATCCAACAAACTTACACAAAACAGACCTTGCCTCGAGTTTGTCCGGTTTTTGTCTTTTGACATAGGCCGGGCAACCCCATATCTGTCACGTCCCGAAAGTACGGAATATGACCGGCACTTAAACTACGAACGTCTCGAGGCGTACGTAATCTAAGTAAGCCCAAAACCCAGAAATCCAAACCAAGAAAAGTAGTAGAGTGAAGGAAAACCAATTTAAAACAAGTAGTTTTAATAGCATAAGCCGAATTATGCGGTTTTTAAAAAAAAACATCAATATTTCCCGAAAATTTCGGCAGAGTCTCCTTTGTAAATACTGGCACCCAAACGGGATACAACATGAATAGTATACGAAATCAATAAAAAGACATCCCCTAGCGGGAGCTAGCTCTTCGTCAATCGACGATCACAACCACACAAGTAATATAATATACAACGCCAACGGCGAGGATCAAAATTCAAAAGGAAACTCAAAACCACAAGAAAACCACAGAAATATAACGCGCGACTCTATGGTCGAAGGAATAACATCACTGCTCTCTATCTCAAAATAATTACATGTTTGGTTGATGGAACTTCTAGATACAACAGAATAATAATATACAAGATATATAATGGGGGTACGATACAAGTAAACCCACCTACTAGCAAATCACCCGAAGGAAACTATGCCCGCAAGCCGGAAAGAAACCTGTACGGTAAACCTGCAAGAAACTGGGGCACAACGGGGGTGAGTTGCCAAGTCGTGAATAGAAAAACATCTACGCACAGAAATCGCATAAATAACGCAACCTAGGTCAATGATCATAATATATCCTCAAATATATGAATAACATGCAGCCTATAACAATTGCTAGGGTAATATCTAACCCGAGTGTGATCTCATGTGCCCGTGTCAGTGTCTCAGGTAGCAATATATCATATGAATGAGGTATGAATGCATGGAACAGAATGCATGTACTGACGAAAACTGCTTTCATAAATCAGTGAGATTTCTGTATTTTAAAAGTGAGGTACCATAAATGAAATCAGCATAAAACAGTGCCCAGCATCGACACAGAACAAGTGTCCAAATATCTCGATATCTCTGTATCACAATCTCTGTACCTCAATATCTTAAACACAATATCTAGGGGGCCGTCAATCCAGACCGGCCCCTACCATCCATCTCAAGAACACGACGGTATCCTCCGGATATCCGACGCGTCGGGTAATATCACCGGTCGGTAGTGCTCCCCTGCCAGGCTCAACGTCAACAACACGATCCTCTTGCCCCGGGGTACCGTCCGGGCCTACCATGTACCCGAAACGGTTCCTCCACTCCTCGAACCGGGTATCGAAATCCATCAGCAAACTCATGGTGGACGACTCATACATCATGGGAAAACCGCACTTTTTATTTTAAAAGAGAGAAAAGGTTTATTTATGTTTTTGTGGTTTTCCTCCAAATCCAGAAAATCTCATGGAAATCCGAATCCAAAACCTCAATAACACGTAAAATAGTGAACATATGCATGAGAATCCATGAATGCGGCATAACAATGAATAACAGTATGCATGAAGTAGCAGGTAATAACTACAATGTCTAAACTAACATATAAGGAAAGTACGCTAATATCATGTCTAAACTATTAGCTAACAGGCTATGTCAAGCAACAATATTTTCTAAGGTGTACGTGACATGGCAATTACCGATGAAGCTGTGTGTGAGCCGGCAAGTAAGTGTACGTGGTACATACGCATCATCGGTAATGGTGCTGGTGTCCTAACAGCATGATATCAATAATGGAGTATGAAACATAATATAAGCATGCGATGCGAAGCGAACCACAATAATGAGCGGGAGCTGAATACTAGACGCAACTGTAACTAATCTGCATTAATCTAATATAACTTCTACAAATGGTGCTTTTTGAAATAACACGAATCATGGGGTTTTGAAAATAGGGGCTACGGTGTTTTTATGAAAAGATATGTCTTTTGAAATATCCGTAGGATCCCTTGGGCTGTCTTTTAAAATACCCACGATTCGTTAGTTTTTGAAATAGGTAACAATCGAATCTAATCTAACAACTAAACTAAACTAAAGGGCTAAGCTAACAAGCTGGACTACAGGTAAGGAAACCGCCTAACATCTGAGTCGATCCATACACATACCTGTATATATATTAGTCGGTGATCCCGCCTCAATAATATCATATCCGATACCATATCTATAATCAGACATCGCAAGTCAAGAGTGCGGATCAATCATCAAAATATAGCTCATACGTAAATCCGTCGTACGGCATCCCAAAATCTGGGTACGGGTCAATATCATATTCCTCACACTATTCCACTGGTATCCTCTTTATCCAAGATCATAGTCTAGGGTACTGACCTATGTCTAGTACAATACTAACATCCTCAATATACTCATGATCTGACTACTGATCGACAATCTCGTACAAACCGATATCGTCAGCACATATCATCGTCAAGGGGTATACATCGCCCGATACGGCCTAATATCAATATCCTAGCATATCATGCCTCATATCACGATCACATGTCGACCATTTTATTTATAACACTATTCACCCGTATCGCCGCCACAAGATCCGCTATAACACCAGGACGTACCTCAAGTACGAATCCTGCCATATCACCGATATCACAACCACAAAATAAATCTCATCGACTCAGCTCAATCCCAAGTATCATCCTCAAATCCGTATGTGAACACATAGTCCCATACCCATATGAACACATAACTATAAAGAATCCCATGAGCACATATAAATAGGAATGTATGCAAGTATGTATGCGTGTATGTGTAGTGCAACACTACCCTATGGTTCGCAACACTAAAATAATCCAACACCCCAATATCCATCCTAAACATCGTTATTAATTCCAAATAACATATAATAATTGTTGGTGTGTATACGCATCCGTATACACCACCACGGACTGCGGGGGTGCTATACGCCATCCACCCGACTTCTCCCCGTAGATATAAATCTACTCACCTGGTCCTCACTCGCCGGTGCCGACGTCGCCACGCGCTTGCTTCTCGTATCGAAGTCCACATGGGGTACCTACATATCATAACGCACCATATCGCATCTAAATCCGACTCATGACCAAAACGACACACGAATCCCACATTGGTCAAAACCTATGGTTGCTTTCACAAACCAACACAAAAACCCTCGACGTCGGCGTACAAACGCCAAACCATCGAGAAAACTCCCAACACACTCATTTGTACTGTTACAAGCACTAATTATAATATAAAATAGCTTAAAATTCACAAAAACCCCAATTTCACTTAAAAAGTCATTTTTCCGAAAATCTAGCATGCACCAATCACCGTTTTAGTACAAAACTCGATGTATAAACGAATCTAGCGGCCACAATATTCACTAAATATCTTAATTAACTCATAAAAACAATTCCCATAATTTAATCTCATTAATTTCCATAAACCTTAAAATTCTCGTTCACAAAATACCTAAATTTTAACAATTTTATAGCAAAAATGCACAAACTACAATCTAGCTTGGATTTTCATGAACTAAAAGCATTAAACCACTCAATATAATCTTTATAATAACATGAAACCTAAATTTGAATTTTATCTCAAAAGAATATAATTATTTTCAAAACCTAGTTTACCATTTATATAATTATCACTTTTAAATCAACAAATATGCAAACTAGCAACTTAAATTAGATTTAGCATAACATTAATATGTCAATTATATCACATAAACTAAATCTCACAACACAAAATACCAATTGAAATCAATCCCCTCTCTTGAATTTTAAATCATGCACCTAGAACTAATTAAAAACCTAATTAAACAATTAATTAAGCTAACCTAAGCAATTAACAACACATTAAGCAAAAAGGTTAGAATTATACCAAAATAATTTGAAGATCCCACAAGAACATTTAGCCTCCCAAATTGAAATCTAAATCCCTAGATCCACGCTAAGGTAGCCAAGGGAAAATGGGTAGGAGGTGGATTTTGATTTGGATTTTTGCTTGATTTTTTTGTGGATTTTTCAAGCATTTTGATGATTTTTGATGAGAAAAGAGAAGAAGAATGATGTGGGGCTGAAGAAGAGGGGGGGCTCGGTCAAGTGCAGGCGGGGGAGGTGTGGGGGTGTGTGAGGTGGGGAAAAGTCAAGTGGGGAAGGTTCAAGTCAACACAAAAGTCAAAAAGTCCATACTCATTTATCTATTTTCTTCATTTCCTTTTCTTTTCTTTGCTTTAATGTGTGAAATGGGAGGCCCAAGATTGTTGGGCTGATCAAGGGGGGCGGCCAAAGCATGTTGGGGGAATGGGTGTGGGTTTTGTTTGGGTGAGAAAAAGAGATAAGTGTAGTAACTGTTGGAAATAGTGCCCTCAGAGTAAATTATTGGATCACAGGCACGTGATTGCAATGATTGAGGGAGGACCTATCCCGGTAGGACAGTCTTACTCGAGATGATAGTATGCTATCTGGTTTATCTTTATCATCGTGTATTGCTTTAGGTGACCTGACTTGTCGCTATTACACGTTGATAGAGCCCCTAGGATTCTTGCTTGACGACCAGCAGTATGATGGCGATCATATACGTGGGAGCTGGTAGTCTATAAGCACATCCTTAAAAGGTCCCTAGTCGTAGGAGTTTCGAGACAGGGCATCGATACTCCATTAGTAGACTAGTGTATACAGTCGAGACCCCGACGAGGGGCGGTGGCCGGTCTCACAAGCCACTGGTGTCAGTTGGTTCACCTAAGATGTATACAGGTGCTCATTGGGTTATGAGTACACCGGACAGGACTCGCCGGGAACCTGCTAGTTGGTCTTATACCAGACGTCAGATAGCAGTTCCCTGGTGACATGTGTATAGGTTAGTTCATCGACCTGAGATCGTCATTTGTCTCGTGTGAGTTCCCACTGTGCTTTGATTACTACCCTACCACGGCTCAAAGGAGTCATGCAAACAGGTTTTAGTTGGGTACAGTCCCGAGCCACATGGAGGCAGTGAGCGGATCTGCAGGGGTTCGTCTCTCCCGGTATTGGGGGTGAGGTCGCGCTGTGTCTAGGAGAGCCATTACGCAAAGCCCTCGGCCGAGGCAGGAGATTTACTGGTAGGTATTCCAGTAGTATCTCAGGGCGTTCTGGGCTACACTCCGACACGACTTGTACCGCTTTTGGGGGTCTGACTTTTACCAACCCCCTAGGCCCGCCATGCGATACTCATAGACGAACGGACCGGACTGTACGGATATTATCACTGACAGGCTCAGTAGGGTGTCAGGATGAGTTCGCTCATCGACGTCCCTTTTGGTCAATAGCTGGTGGCCCGTCACGTATTGGCTAATACCTCTGACATGCTAGTGGTTAAATCCACAGCCATAGTATTGACGAGTCTTTAGAGTCCACCACACTTACAGTTACTCAAGCTTTCGGGCGAAACGCTGTAGAGGCCGTATGGAGATATGGCAGGGTCCGATCAGATACGTGCGGTATTGCACGGGTCAGGATCGGACAGTTTTGTACTAGTGGCCGTATGGTTATATGGCAGGGTTCGATCAGATACGTGCGGTATTGCACGGATCAGGATCGAACGGATTTTACTAGCCGGCTTTGGTTTAAGCCGGTCCTAGTTTAGTACAGTGTAGATTTTGTCTCATTGCATTTGTATCCGGTCGGAATACAGATGCGGGTGTGTATGCACAGTATCGGGGTTTTCCTGTAATTTATTACGGGACCAGTTTTCTGGAGTTGCCAGTTTGCATTCCGTTCCGGCCGGTTTTCGTTTGTTCTTTCCCGGCCGGACTTTTCCGATGGAGGGGGTAATTTGCAGTTTTGCAAATTACATTTGTGGAGGGGGTTTCTTGCATATGTATTTATTATGATATGCTAAGCATCTTTCTTCCATCACTTGCATTAAATGAGATTTGAGAGGGTATGGTTTGGATGTAAGTTTGAAATGATTATGTTTGTGGTGTGGTCACCTCTTCTCTTTATCCTACACTCACCTTCCTTCTAAGGTGAGGTTTTCATATTACCTCCTCCACCATTCTTATTTGAAATGATAAGTTTTTCCATTAGAAAAGAGAGAAGAAGAAAAAGAAAAGAGAGAAAGAAAAAGAATGAGAGAGTTCATCTTAGTTTTGGGAGGAATTCTTCATCTCCTTCTTCTTCTTGTTTTGGAAAAATGAAAGCACCATTTTTCCTAATCCCATTCCTCCATCAAGGCAACTACAAACCCTAAAAAGAGACAAGCATCTTCTACACTACATTCTACAGCACATCTTGAGCATGTCGAGTTGCCGGCTTCATGCGTGAGTTGCCTCGGTATTGAGGCGGGAGCCCGTAAAAGAAGAAGGCGATGTGGTGCCCTTTCCGATGAGGAGGCGACGATGTGGAGGCAACACTTTCCCCGGGAGATCGGGACGATGGAGATGAAGACCGGAGGACTCGGATCAGTCGGTATACTTCTCTTCCCTTCTCTTGTTAGCTAGCTTAGGTTAATGGTAAACGATCCGGGTTTTCTTTGTCCGCGGTAGCGCCGGTTTCCGAGTAAGGAAAATTTTTTTATTCCGTATTTTGGCCTCGAGCAAGAGGCCGGGGCGCTGCCGTGGCGCAACAGTAACCCACTTCCATTACACTAATTTCACCGAAAAAAATAAAAATTTCTTCGATATTTTCTAAACCGTTTTGACAAACGATTTCGTTTCAAAAACCATATGATAAAATTTTACTTAAAGTTTTATGATGCACAAAATTTGTTTCAACTGAATCCAATTTGTAATTTTCCCTAATTAAATGTATTAGTGACGGCTTAAAATAATATTAGAATAATTAATTTCGGAAAAATTTTCAGAAAATTTGAAATTTCACCAGTGGCTCAATAAACACCAAATACTAGCAATTACATAGCTAGAATCTGTATATTTAATTTTATAATAAAGATATTTGCATTTTGACTTTTTACAGAAAACCCCCTTATTTTACCGTTTTTTCGAAATTTCACAGAAACGATTTTCAAAACCTTACAATCTTCCCCCCTTAAAGAAATTTGGTCCCCGAATTTAAATTAAAACTCCCCCAAATATTAAAACATCTAAACCAAAACCATAAAGTCGTCGGGGCTCCGAAATTGTAAATACATAAACACATCATAGCGCAATGCATGCGCATGAGAAATGAGCATATAACTCAAATCAAAACTCCGTAAAGCATCCCGCAATCATCGGAGTCATGGGGAAGACATCAATGCCAAATCCAAAGCAAAACCAATATGATATAACTCGAAACTATACATGTAAATATCGAATCTATATATGTAAGTATCTGAAGAAAATGCATGCCAAATCTCTTTAAGTCGCTGTGCAACGCGTATAACACTGCACAGTGGCGGACGTCTATCATAAGAAAATAACTATATACATATATACCTTTGTTTGAAATGTACGTTCCGCCGTTTTGGAAACAATTTAGAAGGGTCTCCTTGTTCTAAACATTTCGTGTCATACCAGACACGTAGGTAAATGCTGAGGCTATAGCTCGCTTTTTGGAAATCCCTTCAATAACTATCAATGCATGCAAAATATATTCAGGTACCGTCCTCTGACTAGTCCTGCTCAGTACGAAAACACATAGCAATATCATAAAAACGTACTGCTCTATAAGAAAAATCAATCCCAAAATACGCGTATAAATACTACGTGCGTCTGGTGCGCACGGAAATCAAAATCCAAATATGTGCCATACATATGCACAGAAACAACATCTAAGTGCATCGGGTGTGCATGAAACATCTGTCGTAGGCAACATGTGTGCCTGACAGCAAAATCAGGTGCATCTGACATGCACGAAAAATCTCGATTTAGTGCATCTGGTGTGCACCAAAATCACACTTCAAAATATGCGCCCAACATGCGCGAAAATCTAAATCAGGTGCATCCATCTTGCACGAAATCATGAAATCCAATATCCAGTGCCGAATATACGCAAAATCCAATCAGGTGCATAAGGTGCACAAAACAAATATCGAACATCACCATCGAAATCGAAGTCCAGGGCATCTAAATGCACAACATACGTAACACTGCACTGCAAGCATATATGAACTATACCGAGTGCAAGAACCAAATCGTGTGCGTGCATACGCACAAAATCAACTCAAATGTCTAAAACCGTAAAATCACAAACATGTGAAACCCAAGCACGAAAACGATATCAAGTGCAACACTGTGCAAAGATCGTAAATCCTCAATTATCAAAATCAAATCAGGCGAATAAATCACCCAAAACATCGAAATCAATAATGGCGGAATAGTACCGCTCAAGCGCATCCTCTAAGAATCTCAGGCCAACTGTCGCGGTCACTCATAGCTTGTCTCATCGACGAACCTGAGCTCTGTCCTGCCGGTGTGCGTAACATGACCACTCCTGGGTCCAAGTCTTCTTGTAATTCATTCTAGAAAGGTCCTGTCGTGATCTCTCCCAAATCTCGTCTCTGCCGAACTGTCCGGAAGTCATCATCCCTTACTAGATCTGTTCTCGTTCCGGAAGGGCTGCATACTCATCGCGACTCCTTCTGGAAGGTATATCCAAGTACAATGCCTCAGCATACGTATCGCATCTCCGATGTCGGCGGAGTGGAACGTCATCATATCCAGATCTTGTATGAACCTCTTACTCCATTTTTCTCTAATGTCGACCGCTTCGGACTCGTCTCGTCGTGGCTGCATGGACTAAGCTCCAACGGCTATCCTCGTATCGGGAGTCTCCCAAGAAATACATCTCACCACCTAGCATCCGAATTAAGTCGAGCCATCCGATCGAGTCGTCAAAACCTCATAATCCCCCGAGAGCTCAACATCTTGGGCACAGTTTAATAGTATCGAGTACATACCACAGCATCGGTGGTCCAGCCGTAGAAGGGCAAACCCAAGCCTCACTAATGGCGCCGTAGAACTGCCGCAAACCCGAAGGTTCAAAGGCTTTCACACGGTCATTAAGTCGAGTTAGGGTTTCATTCTTCTAGAGGGGCCATAGAATTGCCTGCATGTCTTTCCGACTACTTTAAACTTGGAATAATAGGTTTCTGACATTCGATCATCTCTGTCGACTCCCAACGTCTCCCCGTGAAGTCGTCTCTAGCTGGAATCAATCTATCTGATGACCTCGCATCGGGGTAGGCGAACGATCCATGTGTCCTAGTCATTCATCCTCGATGACTAGCAACCTTCTATCATCTCTTAGTACAACTCATTCTGCACTAACTCCAGTATCTGGGGCAGTATCTCGTCGTTCGCAGCAATAACTGGCTAGCTCATCTGCACGCTGAACGGTGCCTCAATCATCAGGAGTAAGCAATACTTCAATGGTCATCAAAATCTGGCTGGCCTCTATCAGTGGCTCAATCCTCTAGTGCAAATCGGCACGTCCGAGTAATCTCATACAGCAATCCACCCAACGCTCGTGGCGCGAAGACACAATGAAAAGACACAGCTCTGCAATCGTGTGTCGCCGGAAGCATGCCCTGGCCAGTCCTCGTTCTTAACGAGCTCATGCTGACCGCAACTCTAGCCGTAGCTCTCCCTGCCCGTAATCGTGGCAGCAAAACCATAACTGGTATTGATGAGGCTAGATCGGAATGAATATAATACTGACCAAAGAAATGTACATCCTAAGGCTTCTTAAGTGGAGTAGCGTATCGTAAATATGCTGCGGAACATACCTACGGTACGTCACTCTACTTTAGTCACCTATTCCATCAACCAAGGGTCATCCTACGCTCCGAATGTAAAACCTAACGCTCTGATACCAACTTTGTCACGTCCCGAAAGTACGGAATATGACCGGCACTTAAACTACGAACGTCTCGAGGCGTACGTAATCTAAGTAAGCCGAAAACCCAGAAATCCAAACCAAGAAAAGTAGTAGAGTGAAGGAAAACCAATTTAAAACAAGTAGTTTTAATAGCATAAGCCGAATTATGCGGTTTTTAAAAAAAACATCAATATTTCCCGAAAATTTCGGCAGAGTCTTCTTTGTAAATACTGGCTCCCAAACGGGATACAACATGAATAGTATACGAAATCAATAAAAAGGCATCCCCAAGCGGGAGCTAGCTCTTCGTCAATCGACGGTCACAACCACACAAGTAATATAATATACAACGCCAACGGCGAGGATCAAAATTCAAAAGGAAACTCAAAACCACAAGAAAACCACAGAAATATAACGCGCGACTCTAAGGTCGAAGGAATAACATCACTGGTCTCTATCTCAAAATAATTACATGTTTGGTTGATGGAACTTCTAGATACAACAGAATAATAATATACAAGATATATAATGGGGGTACGATACAAGTAAACCCACCTACTAGCAAATCACCCGAAGGAAACTATGCCCGCAAGCCGTAAAGAAACCTGTACGGCAAACCTGCAAGAAACTGGGGCACAACGGGGGTGAGTTGCCAACTCGAGAATAGAAAAACATCTACGCACAGAAATCGCATAAATAACGCAACCTAGGTCAATGATCATAATATATCCTCAAATATATGAATAACATGCAGCCTATAACAATGGCTAGGGTAATATCTAACCCGAGTGTGATCTCATGTGCCCGTGTCAGTGCCTCAGGTAGCAATATATCATATGAATGAGGTATAAATGCATGGAACAGAATGCATGTACTGACGAAAACTGCTTTCATAAATCAGTATGATTTCTGTATTTTAAAAGTGAGGTACCATAAATGAAATCAGCATAAAACAGTGCCCAGCATCGACACAAAACAAGTGTCCAAATATCTCGATATCTCTGTATCACAATCTCTGTACCTCAATATCTCAAACACGATATCTAGGGCACCGTCAATCCAGACCGGCCCCTACCATCCATCTCAAGACCACGACGGTATCCTCCGGATATCCGACGTGTCGGGTAATATCACCGGTCGATAGTGCTCCCCTGCCTGGCTCAACGTCAACAACACGATCCTCTTTCCCCGGGGTACCGCACCGGGCCCACCATGTACCCGAAACGGTTCCTCCACTCCTCGAATCGGGTCTCGAAATCCATCAGCAAACTCATGGTGGACGACTCATACATCATGGGAAAACCGCACTTTTTATTTTAAAAGAGAGAAAAGGTTTATTTATGTTTTTGCGGTTTTCCTCCAAATCCAGAAAATCTCAAGCAAATCCGAATCCAAAACCTCAATAACACGTAAAATTGTGAACATATGCATGAGAATCCATGAATGCGGCATAACAATGAATAACAGTATGCATGAAGTAGCAGGTAATAACTACAATGTCTAAACTAACATATAAGGCAAGTACGCTGATATCATGTCTAAACTATTAGCGAACAGGCTATGTCAAGCAATAATATTTTCTAAGGTGTACGTGACATGGCAATTACCGATGAAGATGTGTGTGAGCCAGCAAGTAAGTGTACGTAGTACATACGCATCATCGGTAAGGGTGCTGGTGTCCTAACAGCATGATATCAATAATGGAGTATGAAACATAATATAAGCATGCGATGCGAAGCGAAGCACAATAATGAGCGGGAGCTGAATACTAGACGTAACTGTAACTAATCTGCATTAATCTAATATAAGTCCTACAAATGGTGCCTTTTGAAATAACACGAATCATGAGGTTTTGAAAATAGGGGCTACGGTGTTTTTATAAAAAGATACGTCTTTTGAAATATCCGTAGGATCCCTTGGGCTGTCTTTTAAAATACCCACGATTCGTTAGTTTTTGAAATAGGTAAGAATCGAATCTAATCTAACAACTAAACTAAACTAAAGTGCTAAGCTAACAAGCTGGACTACAGGTAAGGAAACCGCCTAACATCTGAGTCGATCCATATGCATACCTGTATATATTTTAGTCGGTGATCCCGCCTCAATAATATCATATCCGATACCATATCTATAATCAGACATCCCAAGTCAAGAGTGAGGATCAATCATCAAAATATAGCTCGTATGTAAATCCATAGTACGGCATCCCCAAATCTGGGTACGGGTCAATATCATATTCCTCACACTATTCCTCTCGTATCCTCTTTATCCAAGATCATAGTCTAGGGTATTGACCTATGTCTAGTACAATACTAATATCTTCAATATACTCATGATCTGACTACTGATCGACAATCTCGTACAAACCAATATCGTCAGCACATATCATCATCAAGGGGTATACATCGCCCGATACGGCCTAATATCAATATCCTAGCATATCATGCCTCATATCACGATCACATGTCGACCATTTTATTTATAACACTATTCACCCGTATCGCCGCCCCAAGATCCGCTATAACACCAGGACGTACCTCAAGTAAGAATCCTTCCATATCACCGATATCACAACCACAAAACAAATCTCATCGACTCAGCTCAATCCCAAGTATCATCCTCAAATCCGTATGTGAACACATAGTCCCATACCCATGTGAACACATAACTATAAAGAATCCCATGAGCACATATATATAGGAATGTATGCAAGTATGTATGTGTGTATGTGTAGTGCAACATTACCCTAGGGTTCGCAACACTAAAATAATCCAACACCCCAATATCCATCCTAAACATCGTTATTAATCCCAAATAACATATAATAATTGTTGGTGTGTATACGCATCCGTATACACCACCACGGACTGCGGGGGTGCTATACGCCATCCACCCGACTTCTCCCCGTAGATATAAATCTACTCACCTGGTCCTCACTCGCCGGTGCCGACGTCGCCACGCGCTTGCTTGTCGTCTCGAAGTCCACATGGGGTACCTACATATCCTAACGCACCATATCGCATTAAAATCCGACTCATGACCAAAACGACACACGAATCCCACATAGGTCAAAACCTATGGTTGCTTTCACAAACCAACCCAAAAACCCTCGACGTCGGCGTACAAACGCCAAACCATCGAGAAAACTCCCAACACACTCATTTGTACTGTTACAAGCACTAATTATAATATAAAATAGCTTAAAATTCACAAAAACCCCAATTTCACTTAAAAAGTCATTTTTCCGAAAATCTAGCATGCACCAATCACCGTTTTAGTACAAAACTCGATGTATAAACGAATCTAGCGGCCACAGTATTCACTAAATATATTAATTAACTCATAAAAACAATTCCCATAATTTAATCTCATTAATTTCCATAAACCTTAACATTCTAGTTCACAAAATACCTAAATTTTAACAATTTTATAACAAAAATGCACAAACTACAATCTAGCTTGGATTTTCATGAACTAAAAGCATTAAACCACTCAATATAATCTTTATAATAACATGAAACCTAAATTTGAATTTTATCTCACAAGAATATAATTATTTTCAAAACCTAGTTTACCATTTATATAATTATCACTTTTAAATCAACAAATATGCAAACTAGCAACTTAAATTGGATTTAGCATAACATTAATATGTCAATTATATCACATAAACTAAATCTCACAACACAAAATACCAATTGAAATCAAACCCCTCTCTTGAATTTTAAATCATGCACCTAGAACTAATTAAAAACCTAATTAAACGATTAATTGAGCTAACCTAAGCAATTAACAACACATTAAGCAAAAAGGTTAGAATTATACCAAAATAATTTGAAGATCTCACAAGCACACTTAGCCTCCCAAATTGAAATCTAAATCCCTAGATCCATGCTATGGTAGCCAAGGGAAAATGGGTAGGAGGTGGATTTTGATTTGGATTTTTGCTTGATTTTTTGGTGGATTTTTCAAGCATTTTGATGATTTTTGATGAGAAAAGAGAAGAAGAATGAGGTGGGGCTGAAGAAGAGGGGGGGCTCGGTCAAGTGCAGGTAGGGGAGGTGTGGGGTGTGTGAGGTAGGGAAAAGTCAAGTGGGGAAGGTTCAAGTCAACACAAAAATCAAAAAGTCCATACTCATTTATCTATTTTCTTCATTTCCTTTTCTTTCTTTGCTTTAATGTGTGAAATGGGAGGCCCAAGATTGTTGGGCTGATCAAGGGGGCCGGCCAGAGCATGTTGGGGGAATGGGTGTGGGTTTTGTTTGGGTGAGAAAAAGAGATAAGTGTAGTAACCCACTTCCATTACACTAATTTCACCGAAAAAAAAACATTTTTCTTCGATATTTTCTAAACCGTTTTGGCAAACGATTTCGTTTCAAAAACCATATGATAAAATTTTATTTAAAGTTTTATGATGCACAAAATTTGTTTCAACTGAATCCAATTTGTAATTTTCCCTAATTAAATGAATTAGTGACGGCTTAAAATAAGATTAAAATAATTAATTTCGGAAAAATTTTCAGAAAATTTGAAATTTCACCAGTGGCTCAATAAACACCAAATACTAGCAATTACATAGCTAGAATATGTATATTTAATTTTATAATAAAGATATTTGGATTTTGACTATTTACAGAAAACCCCCTTATTTTACCGTTTTTTCGAAATTTCACCGAAACGATTTTCAAAGCGTTACAATATCATTATAAAATTAAGATATGGTTTCTTCCCCTCCCATATCTCATATGGGGTGGTAGGCACAGATTTGGTAGGAACCCTATTCAGTAGGTATGCTGCTGTCTCCAGTGCATATCCCCAGAAGGAAATAGGTAAGTCAGATGTGCTCATCATAGAGCGCACCATATCTAATAGGGTGCGGTTCCTCCGTTCTGACACACCGTTGTGCTGTGGTGTATATGGAGGAGTCAGCTGAGAGAGAATCCCATTCTCTTTTAGGAAGTCCAGGAATTCAATGCTCAAGTATTCACCTCCTCGATCAGATCGTAGGATTTTAATACTTTTTCCGGTTTGGTTCTCGACTTCTTGTTTATATTCTCCAAATTTCTCAAAAGCTTCTGATTTGTGTTTTATCAGGAACGCATATCCGAACCTAGAGAGATCGTCAGTGAATGTAATGAAGTACACAGGACCATCCCTGGCATGTGTAGATATGGGACCGCATACATCACCATGTATCAGTCCCAAGAGTTCCATAACTCTCTCTCCGTGTCTCGTAAACGGAGTTTTGGTCATCTTGCCTTTGAGACATGACTGGAAAGTGTCATAAGATGAAAATTCAAACGGATTCAAATATCCATCTTTATGCAACTTAGCTAGTCGCGTCGCATTGATGTGACCCAGTCTACAATGCCATAAGAAGGATTCGTTTAGTTCTGAACTCTTCCTCTTGTTTGTGTTTGTTATGCTCAGAACTGTTGATTGATTTAGAACATAAATGCCATTGCACAAGGTGCCTGATCCAACCAACTTTTGGTTACGGAAAATGTTCATAACATTATCCTGTAATACAAAATTATATCCCTCTTTACTCAACAAAGAAACCGATATAATGTTCCATATCAGGTTCGGCATGTAATTGCATTCGTTCAGAATCAATGTATTACCAGTTGGTAATACAAGGTGATATTCCCCGACGGTTTTAGCTGCTACAATTACACCATTTCCAACTCTTATGTCTTTATCACCTTCTCCAAGTTTTCTACCTTTCTTAAGCCCATGTAACTGATTACATATGTGGGATCCTGACCCGGTATCTAATACCCAGGTCGTAGAGGAAATGGAGAAACAGTTCTCCGTAACGAACACACCCGAAGAAAATGCATCATCATGTACTTTCTTCATTCGGGTGGCATGGGAATCCTGGTATTCCCCTATGTCCTGTTCAGTCCTATAACTCTTATAAGAAAGAACGGAACCGACGTTCCCCAGCACAGTATAACATGCGGGTTCGATCAATACATCCATATTATTATCTTGATTAAGGCATAACATGGTCGCTACCTGGAGAGAGAGAGAAGAAAACACTTTAGCGTATGCTCTTGCAAGATCAGATTGGTTAATATCTTATCTAATCAGGATGGCTCTCACTGTTTTTTTTATCAAATCTTCCTTCAAACCCTAAAAGGAAAGACTAGCCGGGATTAATTACACCCTACAACTTCGCCGATCTTTCAGCCAGGCCAGTTTCGGTACTTTGAGGGAGGTTCCCCGTGATTTCGCACGGACCTAATTAAAGTAAACCTCGTTTTCCCAGAGGCGTAACCCCGTTGACACCTTTCTAGACACCTACTTGATCGGCTAATTGACCTATGTAAAACTCTCCCAGGAGTAACAATTACTCGCAGTGGGTATCGGGATCCAACTATCTCATAGAAGGTATGCAATCTCATTGCAAATTTCAACACTTGAAACTCCTGATAATCTTTTGCCCCAAGCATCCCATGACCTTGACGGAGGTCAAGAAACCACAGGGTGCAAGTCAAGTTCAACCCGTCATTTCTTGATTGAATCAAACCCACCCGCACGACCCTTGATGGAGGTCAACAAGGTCGTACGACTACCCTAATCCAATCTGCATCATATGCATAAGCAGATAAATACTAGTTAGCTACCACACACTACGCCTTGACGGAGGTCAACAAACGTAGCACGAATACTAAGTAGGACTTATCTGAAATGACGGAGGGCTACGACAGGTTTTTTTGAAAACCTATTGCGTAATGAACTTGATATCGTTGTAGAATCATGTGAATTTTGAAATGGAGTGATTTTGAGGCTTTTATTAGTTTTGCTAAAGAGGTCACTCCCGGTGAAGGGATCTCGGCTCTTTCCTCATCGAATAAGGTGCGGGATATATCATATATATCACTATGCAAAGCAAAACTCCAAAAGCAATCAAAAACCAAACCGAGTTTTGTAGCATCTGCCAGTTTTGCTAAAGAGGTCACTCCCGGTGAAGGGATCTCGGCTCTTTCCCCATCGAATAAGGTGCAGGACATATCATATATACCACTGTGCAAAGAAAAACTCCAAAAGCAATCAAAAACCAAACCGAGTTTTGTAGCATCTGCCAGTTTTGCTAAAGAGGTCACTCCCGGTGAAGGGATCTCGGCTCTTTCCCCATCGAATAAGGTGCAGGGTATATCATATATACCGCTATGCAAAGTAAGACTGTAGCTACCCTTTTTGCAAAAATTTGATTCTACAACATCTTTTAGGTTTCTTTTCTTTCATTAATCACATTAATGAAGTCCCATCATTTAAGTCACCTAAACATCACAGATAAATACGACGTACACTTATGCCATCCGCATTCGCCTCGATGTCCCCTCGTGCACCGTTAGGTTAGGTAACTAACGACAGAGCAGGGCAGGGGTAGTGCGGGTGTAAAACATAAGTAACTGTTCATATCAGATTTTTGCATTTTTATACCGCCCAATTTTTATCACATTGCATAACGGTAGGTACTCTTGAGCCGTGTTTGCTAGTCAATTGCAGGATACAGGTTCTCGGCTCTTGTTAGTGTATATGCCCTAGAGGCCATTACTGTATAATACTAGTTTGTATATTACTTAATGGAAGCTTGGGATATTCACCTTGTATATACAATCTTGCTCAAAATAGTAGTATGCTACTTGGTTTGTCTCTACTTCATTGTGTACATTAGTGGAGCCCTTAGGATCTTTGCTTGATTACCAGCGATGTGATGGCAGTCACACTAATGGGGCTGGGTAATCTATAAGCACATCTTTATGCAGGTCCCTGGTCGCAGGACTATCGAGACAAGGCATCGATACTCCGGAGTAGACTAGCGTGTGCGCTTCTCATCCCAGTGTGGGAGATGGTCTGTCCCACAGCCATCAGTACATCGTACTTGAGAGAGTATGCGGGTGCTCGTTGGGTTACGAGTACACTGGACTGGACTCGTCGGGAACTGACTAGTTGGTATTATGCCTATCATCAGTTATCAGTTCCCATGTGACATGAGTACAGCTTAGTCCACTGACTTGACACTGTCACTTCGCCTCGAGTGTGTTCCCACTGCACTTTGATTACTACCCTACCACGGCTCAAAGGAGTCGTGCAAACAGATGGTAGTTAGGTGCAGTCCCGAAGCACTTGGAGGCAGTGACGGTTAGACAGGATTCGTCTCTCCCGGTATTGGGGGTTGACATCGCGCTGTGTCTAGGAGAGCCATTACACGAGTAGTCCCTGGCCAGGGCAAATGAGATATACTGGTAGGCTTCCAGTGTTATCTCAGGGTGTTTTGGGCTTCACTCCGACACGACTTGTACCGCTATTGGGGGACTGACGTTTACCGCCCCCTAGGCCCGCCATGCGATGTATCAGAAGAACAGACCGGACTGTACCGAGATTGTCACATTCAGGCTCAGTAGGAGTTCAGATGGGTTTTCACCTCGTCAGTCTTCTTGTCGGCATCTACCTGGGGACCGTTACGCACAGCTAGTGCCGCTTGCGGTCTGTGGTTAAACCCACTGCCAACGTAGTGTCGAGTCTTTAGAGTCCCACACAGAAAGCTATTCGCCTTTAGGCAAAAGAGTAGAGGTCGCATGGTTTTGCGACAGGTCGCATGGTTTTGCGACAGGGTTCGGTCACATCCGTGCACTTGTGCGCGTACAGTGTCCGGACAGTTTACAGTAGCGGGCTTTGGTTTAAGCCAGATCCTAGTGTATGTATTGGGATTGGATTTATCCAGTTTGCATTCGTGTTCCTCGGAACGCGGATGCGGGTGTGTATGCACAGTTGACGGAGAGACAGAGGCAGAGGATTCTCATTAGGGTTGTTGACCGTTGACAGTTGACTATTGACTTTTTGCTCAACCCTAATGAGAATATGATATGTGATTAACGATTATATTAATTAGGTATTATGGTGACATGGTTGTTGAGTTGTTGACTTTGTTGACTTTTGTTGACTTGTTGACTTTGTTGACCGGTTGACTAGGCTTGACTAGTTGACCATCATGATAACCATAGCTATCATTTCATGGCAAAGACTTTTGCTTGCTTGCTCTTTTGTGCAAAATGAGTGCATGAAATGATATGGCTATGGTTGCTTAAACCATCACATAATACTTGATTGATATGATGTGTTATGATTGTTTTGGATTATGAGAGCCAAATGAGAAAAGTCTTCTCTCATTCTTTCATGCTCATTCTCTCTCTTGTTCTTGAGCTCTCATCTCCTTCCTCTTGCTCTCCCTCTCTTGACTCTATGGTTCACTTGTCTCATGAGTTGAGAACCAAGAACCATAGATAAAAACCCATACAAACTCTTTTCTACTCACTCTAGTTCACAAGGTTTAGCAAACCGAGTGAACTAGTTTCTTCAAAGTTCGAAGAAGGAGCCAAAGGTTGAGGCTTTCAGGTGGATCTATCTTCGGCGCAAGGAGACGACGGGGAGAAGCCGATTCGGACGACCATCAAAGCTTGAAGACGAAGGAGTTTGAGAAATAGAAAGGTATAACCCCCTAACCGAGTAGTTAGCAACTCGTACTTAGGTTGTTAGCTAGATGTTTAACAAAGATCCGGGTTTTAAGTCCATGTTACCACCTCTAAGAAAATCGTTTTTTATCAAATTCCTCATGCCCGAAAGTACCGGGAGAGGTAGCATGGACTTACAGTGGTATCAGAGCCTAGTTAAACTCTATCTAACATGTTAGCAAGTAACTAGAAGATCGATCAAAGAAAAAGTCACGAAAACGAACCCGAGAATTTCAAGTTTCTGCCGATTTTTATTCTGTTCAAAAGTTGATAATTTTCATCTTAAAAATCGGCTCAGGCTTTTGTGTGAACACCCACCAAATTTGGTCCAACGATCGAGTCAAAGTGCCGCGGAAACGCGGCGGGAGCACGCTCCCGCCGCGGATCCGCGGCCAAGTTGACTCGGCCGAGGTCCAAGTTTAGTGCAGTGTTTTACTGGGGTTGTTTTGGGATTTTTGGAATATATATTTTCTGCCCAGATTTTCCAGAACGAAAATTTTATTTTTGGGGTCCCGAAAATCCGTATTTTTTGATCGAACTTCTAAAAGACTTAAGCTGACGGGTTTTTCTGTAATGTGATATTTGTATTGAATGTCTACTAATCGCTATATGTCGATTAGTGGGGGTTATACAAATCTGTGATCTGTAATGTTATTGGAATGTGTATATGAATTCATTGGATTGTCGCGGGTGAATAGCCGGGGGTTGTGAGACGAGAGTTTTCTTTTCTTTCAATTCATGTAAATTTGTAAATTGATGTAATAATTATTTATATGGCCGCACAACCGGGTCGGGGTTGTAGCCGTCATTGTATAATTTCTTTTTACTGTTTTTGCTCCTAGGATAGACCCATGGAGGGGGTGCACAAACTACCAGGTATGCCGAAGTGCCGAGTGGCCTATTCACGGGGATGAAGGAGGTTGCTTCGCTTCGGGTACTTGGCGGGTAGTTTGCCGCATCCGTAGGGGTCTTGGGTGGGGTATTGGCTATTCACCGCGACCGTGTAATCTTCTTTTCGTTACAGGCTCGTACGAATTGCAGGTTCCTAGTATATCCAATGTGTTCATCTGTGATCTGAAATGTTTATCATTGCAATATATCTATATATGATATTATTTAGGCGTTGCTTATGTTTTACAGCCGTGCTAGCCCAGCCCCCGCTCTGACGTTAGTTAAGTAACCTAACGGGTAATGACGGGGCCCCGTGGCGAATTCGAATGGCATAAGCGTACGTCATATTTTGGTTGTTCTCTGCAATGGTAGGATTAAATGATGGGACGCATTAAAAGAACTAATGCAAGAATATCACGCATTAAAAGAACTAATGCAAGAAAATAAACCAAGTATAAGTCGTTGGAACACTTTCGAAAAACCACTCGGTTCTTTTCAAAACAAACTTTTAAAATGCGGAGTTTGAGCCACTCCATTTAAAAGCTATCTCGTTCCATCGACTAAATCAAGTTCACTACGTTCACGGTTTCGCCAAAACCATTCGTAGCCCTCCGTCGTTTCATATGAATATTCAACAGTATTCAAGCTGTGTTTGTTGGCCTTAGTCAAGGCACAGTGATTGGTAGCTGGTGGATATTCATATGTTGCATAGATAGATGCGTTGGTTTGGGACAGTCGTATTACTTTGTTGGCCATAGTCAAGGGTATATACGGATGGGTTCAAATAAACCAGGACAACGACGGGTAGAACTTGACATGTGACTTATGATTTGTTGGCCTTAGTCAAGGTCATAAGAGCATGGGGCAAAAATCCACATCGGGAGTTTCAAAAGAACTGAAACTTGCTAGCATTGCATACCATTTAGAGTGTGATGATTCTGGTAGTATTCCTTCAGTTTTGTCACGCGATGATATTTGGATCCCGATCCTACTGTGAGTATATGCTACTCCTCGGGAAATTTCTCACTTAACGATCAATGCTATAAACCAAGTAGGTGTCTAGAAAGGTGTTAGCGGGGCTACGCCCACAGGGAAAAGAGGTTATTTAATTAAGGAACTTCGCGAAAGCGTTGGAAAACCTCCCTCAAAGTACCGACACCAGCCTGGCCGAACGGTTAAGCAAGTATTGTACGGTGGGATTGATCCTGACTAATTCTTCCTTTTTGGTTTTGAGGAGGGATTCGAGAGACAGTGGGAGCCATCCTGTTTAGACAAATTAAAAACCACTCTAAACTTGCAAGAGCATCATGCTGAGTGTTTTCTTCTCTCTATCTTAATTGCAGCGACCCTGTGACCGCACCTAGGTTACATCTAGATAAAAATATGACTGAACCTGACTATTATGACTGGCAAAGGTCTGTCCAGATGTCCATTGCCCATGACAAGCTGGGACACCTCTTAACTAATCAAATCCCTGCTGTCTCAGGTCCAGTTTCCCCTGTCACGGATGTTCACATCCGCAGGACATCGGAAAAGGATTGTGCGAAAGCCAAGTACCTCGTGTTAGCCTCAGTTGATGGTGCAAACCAGAGGCTGCACGAGAAGATGGACTCAGTTTCTATCTTCCTCCATAACAAAGTTTTATATGGAGAGCAATCTCGTATCGCAAGATATGAGATCTCGAACGAATTGCTTCAAGCGAGGTTGGCTGTCGGGTCATCTGTAGGGGGCAACGTCCTTACAGAGACCAGCTATTTTGAGCTCACGGACCTGGAGACCATGTTGGAGAATGCGTCAAGTACTGACCTAATTCTACAGTCCCTGCCCTCTGCTTATACCCTGAAAGAAACCAGGGAAGAAAAAGGAAAAGCAAGAGCAAAAGTTTCAGGACTGGATATAGTAAAAGAGGGACGTTCCTATTGTAACGGGAATGAACTATGGCAGAGAGATTGCAGGGCATGTAAAGCCAGTAGCCGGAATTCGAAGCATGTTGTGGCTTCGGCTTCGAGTGTGTTTGTAATTGAGAACTGTTTGTCAGTTAACCCTACTTCCTGAGTATTGGATACCGGATCAGGATCTCATATCTGTAATTCGTTACAGGGTCTGAGAAACCGTAGGGTTATCAGGAAAGGTGATATGACTCTCAGGGTTGCTAACGGAATGAGCATGGATGTTGTATCCGTAGGGGAATATCACCTAGGACTGACAACTGGGCAGATATTGATTCTGCGTGACTGTTTGAATATACCAGGTGCGACTTGTAATATCATATCTGTATCCTTACTTTCTAAGGAAGGATATGATTTTGCTTTTGTAAGCGATGTAGTAAACATCCACCGTAAATCAAGCACTGATTGGGTCAGGTACATAAAATAACGGTATATACGTATTGAATCAAGCTTAGATATTCAGTATCCAGAACACACTTAAAAGAATGTCTCCAGAATTAAATCAGGCTTTCTTATGGCATTGTAGACTGGGTCACATCAATGAGACACGGTTGACTAAGTTACATAAAGAAGGATACTTGGATCCGTTCGAGTACCAGTCTTATGCCACTTGTGAATCTTTTCTCATGGGAAAGAGGACAAAGACTCCGTTCACTGGACACGGAGTAAGAGCGAGCGAGCTCTTGGGACTTATACACAGTGACGTGTGTGGTCCAATGTCTACACATGCGCGAAGCGGTTATTCATACTTCATTACTTTCACAGATGATTTCTCTAGGTATGGACATGTCTTCTTAATGAAGCACAAATCCGAGGCCTTTGAGAAATTTCGGGAATATAAGAATGAGGTAGAAAAACAAACAGGCAAAAGTATCAAGGTCCTAAGATCGGATCGAGGTGGTGAATACTTGAGTGCCGAGTTTCTGGACTACTTAAAAGAGAATGGAATTCTCTCTCAGCGTACTCCTCCATACACACCACAACACAACGGTGTATCGGAAAGGAGGAATCGAACCCTATTAGATATGGTTCATTCCATGATGAGTAAGGCTGAGTTACCGCGTTCTTTCTGGGGTTATGCACTAGAAACAGCTGCACATCTCTTGAACCAAGTTCCTACTAAGACAGTGCCTACCACAACATATCAGATGTGGAGTGGGAAGAAACCCTGTCTTAAATCCTTTAAGACATGGGGATGTCCGGCTTTTGTAAAAAAGCAGCATACGGACAAGCTCGAGGCACGCTCAGTACAGTGCAAGTTTGTGGGATACCCAAAGAACTCCAAGGGGTATCTTTTCTATTACGCAGAGGAGCAAAAAGTCCTTGTTTCTCGTCATGCCCGCTTCTTGGAAACTGAGTTTTTAGAAAATCAGATAAGTGGGAGGGCAATAGAACTGGAAGAAATTCCAGAACCACAAGCTATTACTGAAACCTTAGTAGAACCAGAAGGTTCAGGGGAACCGGACATTCCTACGCCGCTCCGCAGAAGTAGTAGGCAGTCTCATCCGCCCGAGAGATACTTCGGTTTTCTCATAGACGGGGATAGAGAGGATTGCACAGTTAATTATGATGAGCCTACTAGCTTCCAGCAAGACATTCAGAGCGGTGACTCGGTAAAATGGCTTGATGCAATGCGGACCGAGATGGAGTCCATGTACACCAACAAAGTTTGGACTTTGGACTTTGCTCCAGAAGGGGTAAAACCCGTAGGCTGCAAATGGATCTTCAGAAAGAAGATTGGTGTAGATGGGCAGGTTGAAACCTATAAAGCTAGGCTCGTTGCAAAGGGTTTTCGTCAAAGACCTGGTTTGGACTATGACGAGACCTTTTCTCCGGTA
This sequence comes from Agapanthus africanus, assembly GCA_030015575.1. Lineage (NCBI taxonomy): Eukaryota > Viridiplantae > Streptophyta > Magnoliopsida > Asparagales > Amaryllidaceae > Agapanthus > Agapanthus africanus. The sequence continues at coordinate 472,545,506 of JASDDO010000014.1, forward strand.
GCCATGCTTAAATCCATTCGGATCCTTCTTGCCATTGCTGCCTTCCACGATTATGAAATCTGGCAGATGGACGTAAAGACGGCTTTGTTAAATAGAAATTTGGAAGAGTGCGTCTATATGGATCAGCCAGAGAGATTCATTCAGAGTGGGAGCAGCGGTAAAGTGTGCAAGTTGCTCAAGTCCATCTATGGACTTAAGCAGGCATCGCGGAGTTGGAACATCTGCTTTGATGATACTGTCAAAGAATTCGACTTTGTCAAAAACCCAGATGAACCATGCATTTACAGTAAGATTGTAGGGAGAAATGTGGTATTCCTCGTCTTGTACGTCGATGACATTCTCCTAATAGGAAATGATATTCCTATGCTACAGTCAGTCAAAGGATTCTTGTCGCAGAGGTTCTCCATGAAGGACCTGGGCGATGCCAACTACATTCTGGGGATCCAGATCTATCGTGATAGATCTAAGAGGATATTGGGACTTTCACAGTCAAGGTACATCGACACCATACTGAAACGATTCAGTATGGAAGATTCCAAGCGTGGTAATCTACCGGCTTGTCACGGAATCACCCTCTCTAAAGAGATGTCTCCCAAGACTGATTTGGAAAGGGCTCGCATGTCATCAATACCCTACGCATCTACGGTAAGCTCTATTATGTATGCGATGTTATGTACCAGACCAGATGTAGCATACGCATTGAGCATTGTAAGCCGGTATCAGTCGAACCCAGGGGAGAAACACTGGATAGCAGTAAAGAACATTCTCAAGTACCTGAGAAGGACTAAGGAGATGTTCTTGGTGTATGGCCGAAAAGACCTCCAGATTGAGGCCTTTGCTGACTCCAGCTTCCAGAGTGACAAGGATGACTCCAATTCCATGTCGGGTTATGTCTTTACCCTCAATGGAGCGGTGGTTTGCTGGAAGAGTTCCAAGCAGGAAACCGTTGCTGACTCAACCATGGAAGCGGAGTACATAGCTGCTTGCGATGCCGCAAAGGAAGTTGTTTGTATGAAGAAGTTCCTCACGGAACTTCAGGTGGTTCCTACCAGTGTTGATCCAATACCGCTGTATTGTGACAACAACGGCGCTATAGCTTTAGCGAAGGAACCCAGGTCCCATCAGAAGTCCAGGCACATTTTGAGGTGGTTCCACCTGATCAGGGAGATCATTGATCGCCGGGAGATCGAGGTAAAGAGAGTAAATTCAGAAGATAACACTGCAGATCCACTCACGAAGGCCATACCCCAGACTCAGTTCGAGCGGCTGATCAAGATGATAGGTCTTCGATACGCCAGTACATGGCCTTAGTGCAAGTGGGAGATTGTTAGTGTATATGCCTTAGAGGCCATTACTGTATCATACTAGTTTGTATATTACTTAATGGAAGCTTGGGATATTCACCTTGTATATACAATCTTGCTCAAAATAGTAGTATGCTACTTGGTTTGTCTCTACTTCAATGTGTACATTAGTGGAGCCCTTAGGATCTTTGCTAGATTACCAGCGATGTGATGGCAGTCACACTAGTGGGGCTGGGTAATCTATAAGCACATCTTTATGCAGGTCCCTGGTCGCAGGACTATCGAGACAGGGCATCGATACTCCGGAGTAGACTAGCGTGTGCACTTCTCATCCTAGTGTGGGAGATGGTCTGTCCCACAGCCATCAGTACGTCGTACTTGAGAGAGTATGCGGGTGCTCGTTGGGTTACGAGTACTCTGGACAGGACTCGTCGGGAACTGACTAGTTGGTATTATGCCTATCGTCAGTTATCAGTTCCCAGGTGACATGAGTACTGCTTAGTCCGCTGACTTGACACTGTCACTTCGCCTCGAGTGTGTTCCCACTGCACTTTGATTACTACCCTACCACGGCTCAATGGAGTCGTGCAAACAGGTGGTAGTTGGGTGCAGTCCCGAAGCACTTGGAGGCAGTGACGGTTAGACAGGATTCGTCTCTCCCGGTATTGGGGGTTGACATCGCACTGTGTCTAGGAGAGCCATTACACGAGTAGTCCCTGGCCAGGGCAAACGAGATATACTGGTAGGCTTCCAGTGTTATCTCAGGGTGTTTTGGGCTTCACTCCGACACGACTTGTACCGCTATTAGAGGACTGACGTTTACCGCCCCCTAGGACCACCATGTGATGTATCAGACGAACAGACCGGACTGTACCGAGATTGTCACATTCAGGCTCAGTAGGAGTTCAGATGGGTTTTCACCTCGTCAGTCTTCTTGTCGGCATCTACCTGGGGACCGTTAAGCACAGCTAGTGCCGCTTGCGGTCTGTGGTTAAACCCACTGCCAGCGTAGTGTCGAGTCTTTAGAGTCCCACACAGAAAGCTATTCGCCTTTAGGCAAAAGAGTAGAGGTCGCATGGTTTTGCGACAGGTCGCATGGTTTTGCGACAGGGTTCGGTCACATCCGTGCACTTGTGCATGTACAGTGTCCGGACAGTTTACACTAGCGGGCTTTGGTTTAAGCCAGATCCTAGTGTATGTATTGGGATTGGATTTATCCAGTTTGCATTCGTGTTCCTCGGAACGCTGATGCGGGTGTGTATGCACAGTTGACGGAGAGACAGAGGCGGAGGATTCTCATTAGGGTTGTTGACCGTTGACAGTTGACTATTGACTTTTTGCTCAACCCTAATGAGAATATGATATGTGATTAACAATTATATTAATTAGGTATTATGGTGACATGATTGTTGAGTTGTTGACTTATTTGACTTGTTGACTTTTGTTGACTTGTTGACTTTGTTGACCGGTTGACTAGGCTTGACTAGTTGACCATCATGATAACCATAGCTATCATTTCATGGCAAAGACTTTTGCTTGCTTGCTCTTTTGTGCAAAATGACTGCATGAAATGATATGGCTATGGTTGCTTAAACCATTACATAATACTTGATTGATATGATGTGTTATGATTGTTTTGGATTATGAGAGCCAAATGAGAAAAGTCTTCTTTCATTGTTTCATGCTCATTCTCTCTCTTGTTCTTGAGCTCTCATCTCCTTCCTCTTGCTCTCCCTCTCTTGACTCTATGGTTCACTTGTCTCATGAGTTGAGAACCAAGAACCATAGATAAAATCCCATACAAACTCTTCTCTACTCACTCTAGTTCACAAGGTTTAGCAAACCGAGTGAACTAGTTTTTTCAAAGTTCGAAGAAGGAGCCAAAGGTTGAGGCTTTCAGGTGGATCTATCTTCGGCGCAAGGAGACGATGGGGAGAAGCCGATTCGGACGACCATCAAAGCTTGAAGACGAAGGAGTTCGAGAAATGGAAAGGTATAACCCCCTAACCGAGTAGTTAGCAACTCGTAGTTAGGTTGTTAGTTAGATGTTTAACAAAGATCCGGGTTTTAAGTCCATGTTACCACCTCTAAGAAAATCGTTTTTTATCAAATTCCGCATGCCCGAAAGTACCGGGAGAGGTAGCATGGACTTACAGCTCTAAACGGTGAAATTCATGGAAAAACACGACAAAACCCGGGTTCCTGCCAACCGCAGATAAAACACGGGTCTCCGCTCTCTATCTGCATGTTGCCGCACACCAGTTAAAAAGACAAAATGGCAAATCAATGTCATTTTCATGCACAAGGCTCCATGGCAACACAAGATCCAAGAAATCTACGCGGAGCTCAAGAAAATCATGACAAAAAGATCCATATCCAATCACCTTTTGATCAACAGAAATTCTGGAAAAATCGTGAAGAAATTCTGAGAAAAATCATATACCAGACTAAAGGGCACTGCAAAAGAGGAAAAGCCACCAAAAATGAAGAGCCAACTCTTCTAAAGTGCCGCGGTTCCGCGGCATTAGCACGCTTAGGCCGCTGAACCGCGGCCGTACGGCCTCCTCAGTCGACAATATTTTAGGGATATTTTGGTCTTTTCATGTAGAGGCAGAATTTTGCCCTAGATTTCCAGTTCCCTGCCTATAAATAGCTCAGAACCTTGTGAAGCCAAGGGTGCTTAATCTTGTATTTTAGGTTTAGAATACTTGTTGTTCTTCTTTCTCTTCTCATCTCTTCTCCATTGAAAAACTTGTAGTGAGCTTTTGTGAGTGAAGAATGATGAATAAAGAAGTTCATTCTGTTATTATACTTGTCTTGCTCTTGTTATGTTAATTGTTTGTAATCTTTAATTGATAATTTAGTTGTTGTTATTTATTGTTGTTTCTTTCTTTTCTCTTTTCCTTTATCCTTAAACAACCATGATGCTTACGCTTGATCCTTGCCAAGGTGAGGTCGCAAATAGCTAGTTATTATCTTCTAATCTCTTTCTTTCTATCTTCCTCCTTTGTTTTATTGTTCGTTCTTCTTGTAATGGGTGAGTAATTTCCATACCTGTTAGGGTAGGATAAGGGAAGTTTGAGAGAAGGAAATCTCTCTCACTCTTTCCTTGCCCAACATCTTAAATCGACTCCCGTTAATTGAACCACAATCCGCTTCTTACGGCACCCTATCCTACATGATAGCGGTGATTCCGTAGTGAGTTCGGTTGTGGTAGAATTAACCGGAGGTTATGGCTAAGAGCCAAGAACGGACGGACAAGCACCAAAAGGAAGAACTTAAGCGTTGGAAAGCCTAGCTTATACTCGCAAGTTCCTTCCTAGTCGTGCTAATCCCCGTTGTTGCCGATTAACGTAACACCGATATTAAGAGTGGCAACGAAAGAAGTGAGCGACTCCTAACTCAAACTAACCTAATCCTTACCCTAACAAGATCTCTTTACAATCATTTTAACACTTAGTTAATCACAAACAAATCTGGACTTTCGGACTTAACTCGTTAAGACACATAGAAAAAGATTCCCATCTCCCTGCGGACGACCCGTACTCAACCGGCTAGCTACAAGCGAAACCGTCTTGATTGCGGTAATTAACTAAACTTGAACACGCAAAATCCCTACCAATCAAATGGCGCCGTTGCCGGGGAGACGGTAGTTTATTTCCTTGTGTAATTTCGGGTTAATTTGTGAATATAAATATAACCGAAAAACAAAACAAAAAAATATACATTGTAAAAAAAATCATCTTGTTATTTTTGATTAGTTTTTGTGCAAGTGTGCAGGAACAAAAGACGGTCGAGTTCAGTGCCAAAGACGTGGGAAGTTAGACCCACATCTCGTGGCTACACCGCGACAGATTCGAGACGGATAAAACGGTCTACTGAAAAATTCTGGAGCAGTTCCAGAGAGCAAATCCAAATTCAGGAGCTCTAGGAGAGAAGAGGACATCCAATACAGCAAACCCAAGAAATCCAGAGGCCTAATTCCATTATATTGCCGCGGAACCGCGGCATAAGCAAGCTTAGGCCGCGGAACCGCGGCCGTTTGGCTCCTTCAGGGTGCAAAAATCTCTGTAAGTACTCCTTCCCCCCCTCCTCTGGACTCCACTAAACTGTGTTTTCTGCAGCATTTTGTACGCAAACTCTCTTCCCCCTTCCAATAAACTGTTTTTGTGCAGGATTCTTTGCGCCGCGCTAAAAAATAAAAATTGCTTGCAGTTGATTTGTTACCGCTTTGCATTCATTAATACGGACTTAAGGGGCTTGAAACCAATTCAGATTGGGTGGGGATTTCATCACCCTTCCCAGGACCCCAGAAATCACAAAAAGCAAATGCATTGACCATTGTTAAATTAAAAAATACTAGACTCAGCCCTAAGGACTTCGCGCTCAATAGGACAGAGGACTAGTTACAGGCATCGGCCGTTTATCCTATCCTGACTTTTGCGGTGTCTAGGCAAGTGGTTACTTAATTAGGACCACTACTTACGTAGTGGGGAGCCTCCCACTTACCTGGCACTTACCTGGCCGCAATTGACGGAGAAGAGGCGGTTTGAGGTCCTATTTCTAGCCCTCTGGAACAGTTAGGAGCAGTCTAGCAGACCTAGGTAACCCTAGATCTAGGTGTGATTGTGCATATCTTGTTTGTGATTGCTTGAAGCCGTAATTCCGTACATATTTCTGTAAAGCTCTTTCTAAAAATAAAAAAAAAGGAAAAAATCAAAAACTTTTATAAAAACTTGCCCTTTGTCGCCAGAATCCATTTTTTTCACCCACCACCCATCGTATTTCTACATTGACGTTTTCTTACCCTCACCTTCTCCGCTTTGACTATACTAAACTCGTTTAGTGTATGTCCGCTTGGACTCGGGACACTAGCGCCCTCCTAGTCCGTGATACATTAGTCGCTACCGACTACGCGATCGACTCTGACGTCGAAACTCCGTCCACGCCTCTTTCGCCCTTACCTTTGCCGTCCAACTCCGACGTTGACCGAAATTCTGTTCATACATCCTCACCTTCACCTTCACCAACCTCTTCTTTCACGATGTCAGGATTTAATCCAAACATCCCTACAACTCCCCCGGGATTGATTCGACCTCATATGGATACGAATAACCCACCACCACCGCCTGTTGTAGCGCCGCAGTGAATCGTGCTCCAGGATCGTTTCTACCCCACCCGTTCTGCACTTCCCACCTGTCTTTCTCTTCCACCGGCCAATGGGGATAACTTTGAAATTAAGCCCCACTTCATCAACATGCTTCCTCGATTTCATGGGCTTGAATCTGAAGATGCCTATATCTTCATCAATAAATATCAAAACGTTTGTGCCATGATGAAAACTACCCAACTGTCAGACGATGCTATACGGCTACGGGTCATTCCGTTCACTTTATGTGATCTTGCTGAAAAATGGTTGTATAGCACCGCTTCCCACTCCATAACCAGTTGGGATGAGTTTGTTAAAGCGTTTCTCAAGAAATTTTATCCGAATCATAAAACCGCAAGGATCCGCAATGAAATCAACCAATTCTCTCAGCTTCCTTCTGAACCCTTCTGGAAGTGCTTTGACCGGTATAAAGACCTTCTTGTTCAGTGTCCTCACCATGATATCGAGAGATGGCAACTTTGCCAAACCTTATACGAGGGCCTGAACCCATCAACCAAGCAGTTGTTGGAAACCATTTGTCAGGGCCACTTCCTATCGAAATCTGATGAGGAAGCATGGCAATTCTTCGACGACCTTGCGGAGCAAACGCTACAATGGGAGAGCACCAGACCGACTTCTTCTTCTACCTCCACTTCTACCGGTCAGTCTAGGGTAAGAATTCACCAACTTGATGTCTCTATTGCGATGAAAGATGAAATGGCTGCAATAACGAGAAAGCTTGATGCGATAGAGAGCAATTTTCTTCTCCTGCTCCTACCCCTGTTCTTCCCCTTCGTACCATTTGCGCTTGTTGTTCCGATCCTTCTCACTTAACCGAAGAGTGTCCTTACAATCCACCATCGCAAGGATATGATCAGGTTAATTCTGCATTTCAGCAAAGACCGAGGAATGATCCATACTCTTCCACCTACAATCCCGGTTGGAGGAACCACCCCAATTTCGCCTGGAATCAGAATCAGAATCAATTCCAAGGCAACAACTTCCAGAGACCACCTCCACCGCAACAACAAGCGCAACAAAAAACTCAACATCAGTTTCAGCAGCCCTTCCAACCCCAACCTTTTCAAAATCAGATGAACAACTTTGCACCCAACAATTCTTTTCCCCAAAACAACTTTGTTCCGTCAAACAACGATAAGGTTTCCTCGCTCGAACGAAGTCTGGAGGCGTTCGTTAAACAATCGACACAATCCACCGCCAACATCCAGTCTTCCATTCAGTCCTTGGTGCAACACACTGCCGCTCACGGGCAAAGCATCTAAACCATCGAAGCCCAGATAGCACAACTGAATGCGGCCTTAAGCGAGCGAGAGAAGGGAAAGCTCCCGTCCCAGCCACTCCCAAATCCCGGTCACCCACATAATGTACATGTTGCTCTTGAACAACAGAACCATAATGTGAGTGTCGTGACCACATTGAGATCGGGAAGGATGCTGCAAAACAACATCGGCACACAGATCAACGATGACACCCCGGCCACTTCTTCTTCTTCTTCTTCTTCTTCTTCTTCTTCGTCTTCTGAGCCTATTCTCCATTCTTCAAAAGGCTCTTCTTCTTCTTCTTCTTCTTCTTCTTCTTCTTGTCTGAATGGACCCACTTCTCACTCCACGAAAACACCAGTTCTGGGATCCGCTCCAGCTCCACAATCTCCTCCACAAGCATTGGACTCAACCACTTTTAAAAACGTTCCATTTCCAAACCGGTTGAGGTCTAATAAACAAAATCCACAAATGGAGAAAATTATGGAGTTATTTAAGCAGGTTAACATTAACATTCCTCTTTTAGATGCCATCCAACAAGTCCCGTCCTACGCGAAAATCTTAAAGGACTTGTGCACAAAAAAGAGGAAGTCTCAGGTACCCAAGAAAGTTTTCTTGGCTAGTGCTGTGAGTGATGCTCTTACCTAATCTTTACCACAAAAACGGAAGGACCCTGGCTGTCCTACGATTTCTATTACCATTGGGGATAAGAACATCAACCGCGCACTATTAGATCTTGGTGCCAGTGTTAACCTGCTTCCGTACTCAGTATACGAGCAATTAGGCGTAGGAGAGCTGAAACCCACACACTGTACTCTCCAAATGGCCGACCGATCGATCACCCATCCTAGGGGTGAGCTAGAGGATGTGTTAATCAAAGTCGGGGACTTCATATTCCCCGTTGACTTCATTGTATTAGACACACAGCCTGTAGCTAACCCCCGGAATCAAATTTCGGTGATACTCGGTCGCCCATTCCTTGCAACCTCAAATGCTGTGATCAATTGTCGCAATGGTTCGATGAACCTCTCTTTTGGAAACATGACGATTGAACTCAACATTTTTAGGTTGGGGAATCAGCCCTCTGAACCTAATGCTCATATACTGGACGTTTGCTCAATCCAGGAGATCACCCCAGAAGAGTGTGAATTCGAGGAGTTTCTGTTCGATCACGATAACCTTAACGCCACTAGTGCGTTCCTCCTCGAACCTGCTGCTGTTTCTGCGCCCGACAACGACTACGAGTGTTTCACGTTCTCGAACAATCTTAGCCACTCTCCACCCGAGTTTGAATACTTCGAATTTCAGGATGTGTTACCTGAACCATCCAACTCGGTCGCTTACACTCGTTTTGAACCTTTGCTGGAGTCCTTTGAGTTCGAGACCTCTTCACCAATCTTGCCTTCCATCGTTTCTCCTCCAACGCTCGAACTCAAGCCTTTGCCGTCTCACCTTAAGTACGCTTACTTGGGTGAGAACGAGACCCTACCTGTTATCATCTCGGCTTCTCTAGCTCCAGAGCAAGAGAAAGCCATTCTTGCGGTCTTGCACAGCAATAGGCAAGCTTTTGGCTGGTCCATGGTGGACATCAAGGGGATTAGTCCCCTGATCGTTGAACATCACATTCATCTGATGGATGATGCCAAACCAGCCAGGGATCCACAAAGACGTCTCAACCCAGTCATGAAAGAGGCTGTGAAGAAGGAGATCGTAAAATGTCTGGATAGTGGTATCATTTACCCTATCTCTGATAGCCAGTGGGTTAGCCCCATTCACGTTGTCCCCAAGAAATCAGGTATAACGGTCATAACCAACGAGGCGAACAAGTTAATCCCTACTCGCACCCAAACTGGGTGGCGAGTATGCATCGATTACAGAAAACTCAACGCCGCAACGCGGAAAGACCACTTTCCGCTACCTCTCATTGACCAAATGCTTGAATGATTGGCCGGACACGAGTACTACTGCTTTCTTGATGGCTACTCCGGCTATAATCAAATTCCCATCGCCGAAAAAGACCAGGACAAGACCACATTCACTTGTCCTTTCGGCACGTTCGCATATCGTCGCATGCCCTTTGGATTATGCAATGCGCCCGCTACCTTCCAGCGGTGTATGATGGGAATCTTCTCAGACATGGTGGAAAAATTTCTGGAGATCTTCATGGATGATTTCTCCATCTTCGGCTATTCCTTCAACGAGTGTTTGCTGCATCTTGACGCTGTCCTTACCCGATGTAAGGACAAGAACCTCACATTGAATTGGGAGAAGTGCCACTTCATGATGCGCGAAGGTATTGTCTTAGGACATATCATTTCGCAAAATGGCATAGAGGTTGACAAAGCGAAGATTGAGGTCATTTCCAATCTCCCTCCTCCCAGATGCGTCAGAGACATCCGAGCCTTCCTTGGCCATGCCGGTTTCTATAGACGGTTCATCAAGGACTTTAGCAAGATTGCTAGGCCTTTGACTCTTTTGCTGGCCAAGGACACGCCATTCGACTTCAACTCGAGCTGTGTGACTGCGTTCGAGTCATTGAAAAGCTCACTCACTTCTGCTCCCGTTCTTTCTTCACCTGACTGGACGCACCCATTTGAGATTATGTGCGATGCATCCGACTTTGCCATCGGTGCTGTCCTTGGGCAACACATCAACAAGATGCCGCACGTAATCTATTATGCGAGCCGAACCCTGAACGATGCCCAACTCAATTATACAACAACTGAGAAGGAATTCTTGGCTGTTGTATTTGCTTTAGAAAAGTTCAGGCCCTACCTCATTGGCTCTCCAGTCATTGTCTACACTGACCATTCTGCTCTGCGCCATCTTTTTGCGAAGAAAGATGCAAAATCTCGGCTAATACGTTGGATCCTCTTGCTTCAAGAGTTTGACCCTGTCATTAAGGACAAACGAGGATGTGAAAACGTAGTTGCCGACCATCTCTCACGACTTCCTTATTCGCCTTCACTTCCAATTCCGATCAACGACGTTTTCCCGGATGAACAGCTCTTGACAGTATCTTACGAACCCTGGTTCGCAGATATTGTGAACTATTTGGCCACAGGATTACTACCGACTGAATGGTCAAGTCAGGACAGACTTCGCTTATTATCCTAAGTAAAACACTTTTACTGGACGAACCCTATCTGTTCAAGTATTGTCCCGACCAGATTATTCGCCGGTGTGTCCCTGACGAGGAATTCAAGAGTGTGCTGTCATTTTGCCACGATCAAGCGTGTGGCGGGCACTTCGGCCCTAGAAAGACAGCTGAGAAGATCTTGCAATGTGGTTTCTACTGGCCACAACTCTTCAAAGACGCTCATGACTATTGCAAGACTTGCTCCCGGTGCCAACACATGGGCCGGATATCCTGGAGGAACGAGATGCCTCTCCAACCAATCTTGGTTGTGGAGATTTTCGATGTTTGGGGGATAGATTTCATGGGGCCGTTTCCCAGCTCTTTTGGGAACTTGTACATCCTTCTTGCTGTTGATTACGTCTCTAAGTGGGTCGAGGCTGTGCCCAGCCGGACTAACGACAACAAGGTTGTCGTTAGGTTTCTTAAAGAAAACATTTTCTCCAAGAAAACATTTTCTCCCGGTTTGGGCACCCTCGAGCGATCATTAACGACAATGGAATTCATTTCTGCAATAAGACTTTCGAGGACTTGATGCGGAAATATTCCATTAATCATAAGCTCTCTACGCCCTACCACCCCCAAACCTGCGGGCAGGCCGAAGTTTCAAATCGGCAAATCAAGCAGATACTGGAGAAGACGATTTCCAAGAACCGAAAAGATTGGTCGCTGAAACTCACTGATGTCCTTTGGGCATTTCGAACTGCCTATAAGACCGATCTTGGCATGTCTCCCTATCGGCTTGTGTACGGAAAGGATTGCCACCTACCTGTCGAAATAGAGTATCGCGCATTTTGGGCAATAAAGGAGCTGAATCTGTCTCTCGAAGATGCGGGCAGCCATCGGAAGCTGCAGTTGAACGAATTGAGCGAGCTTAGGGATGAGACTTACGATAACGCGGTTGTCGTTAAGAATCGAACGAAGGTGTTTCACGATAAACACCTTTTGCGCAAAACCTTCATACCTGGTCAGCAGGTACTGCTTTACGACACCCGGCTACACTTCCATCCAGGAAAGCTCAGATCTCGCTGGAAAGGGCCGTATTTTGTGCGGAATGTGTATCCGCAGGGCGTTGTGGATTTGGAGAATCCAAAGGACGGTTCATTTTTCAAAGTGAACGGACACCGACTAAAACCGTACCTTAGCGCCGAACCAACAGAGGAGCTCCTGGTCTTACAGGAGCCGGTTTACCCTGCATAATCTTCCTCTGCCTACCACCAAACTTTGGTTATCCAGCCAAGAACAGTGGACACTGTTCCAAATAAGTTTGGGGGTATGTATATACCTTTTTGTATATATTTGTGGATATTCTTTTCCTTTTTTCTTTACTCGTTAAAAACATAAAAAAATTTGTGTATATCTAACCGACAATTTTGACCCTTCAAATGATCTCTTCATGCGATGACAGTGAAGATACTGTCCAGTTTAAGTTTGGGGGTACGCTCGGTACGCATTTCTAACCTTCGCATTCATATGTATATTTTGCACCTGCATATTAAAATCCATAAAAATCTGAAAATTTTCTAAAAACATAAAAACTTTTCTGTCAAGTTAGCTAGTGGGAGGACTCTGATTCAATATTTCGACGGTTTTGTTTAATAAAATAAGAATAACTAAATCTTATGTTTAGATTTTGAAAACCTGAAAGATAACTCTCCTTTGAAGTTAACTATAGCTGATATACGTCTTTACATCACACTACACGTGTCGTGAGTTTTGGAAATTAGATGACAAGTCTTTTATTTCTAAAAACGTTTAAATAGATAAATGATTCTCTGAGGATCAAATAGGTTTGTTCTGAAATAAGTAATATCAAGAATAGTTTATGAAGTGAAGTGAATATGAAGGAATGTTATTGATGCCTTAATTGGAACTAAGTCTGAAAAATAACCCATCTGGAACTTGATTGGAATGATTACACACCGAACCCACTAAACACGTCTTTTATCCAAAAAAATAATTGAACTGCCGGTTATATCTCCGTTCGTATTAAATCATCATGATTTTTCATGCCAAACTGTCCTTTGTTTTTGGACCTAGGTAACTTGAGTAATTAAGTCCGCTGGGGTGTTTCTACACCTAATGCCCTAAAACCAACTGGTTTGGGAGCATTGGCCCAAAGCTCGCTAAGAAGCCTAGAAAGTCCAGATTAAAACAAAGTCAAGCAAGTGTTCTCTCCGAGTTAAAATTCCTAACGGTTCTTTGTGTGAGAATAATCTTGACAAAAGACAGGCTTTTATAAAAAATATTTCTAGCGGAGATATGAAGGTTTTATTCAATGATAAAGACTATTGCACGTTCACAGAGGTGTGTATGAAATGAAAACAAGAAAAAGGTGGAGTGAAAAATAAGACCTAGTTTCCTGTTAAGGAAGATAGAAATTCTGAAGTTGAAACCTTACTGGAAAACGAAACTTGAAAAAAATGCTTAACTCTTTATAAAACTTATGTGATCCTTTTAAAAATTTTATCTGGGCTTTTTGTGTGACATGATGACTTAAATCGATCCTTCTGGAAACTTAACGACACTATTTGCACTGCACGTAAAGACATATAAAATCTGTAGTTAAATAAGAAGCGAGGTGTGAAAAATAAAGGTTCGATAGTCTAGACTTAGGATAATAGAATTGTTATTTTCTGAAACAAAACTTTAGGGTTTGAATCATAGTTATTTTGCAAAACTAGCTTGACCGGATTTTGTGGGTAGTATCCGCTGAAAACCCTCAGGAGACAACACTCCTCCTACTAGGGACACCTAGAGGTTTAACGGCTTGTTGCACATGCTCAGTGCAATCGCGTTCCCTGCGAAAGTGAGGTTAGGAAATTTTATGTGAATAAATTGGCTTTGCTCGGGACGAGCAAATGATAAGTTTGGGGGTATTTGTTCATATCAGATTTTTGCATTTTTATACCGCCCAATTTTTATCACATTGCATAACGGTAGGTACTCTTGAGCCGTGTTTGCTAGTCAATTGCAGGATACAGGTTCTCGGCTCTAAACGGTGAAATTCATAGAAAAACACGACAAAACCCGGGTTCCTGCCAACCACAGATAAAACACGGGTCTCCGCTCTCTATCCGTATGTTGCCGCACACCAGTTAAAAAGACAAAATGGCAAATCAATGTCATTTTCATGCACAAGGCTCAATGGTTGTTGGAGATAGTGCCCTCAGAGTCAATTATTGGATCACAGGCACGTGATTGCAATGATTGAGGGAGGACCTGTCCCAGTAGGGCAGTCTTACTCGAGATGATAGTATGCTATCTGGTTTATCTTTATCATCGTGTACTGCTTTAGGTGACCTGACACGTCACTATTGCACGTTGATAGAGCCCCTAGGATTCTTGCTTGACCACCGGCAGTATGAGGGCGATCATATACGTGAGAGCTGGCGGTCTATAAGCACATCCTTAATAGGTCCCTTGTCGTGGGAGTTTCGAGACAGGGCATCGATACTCCAGAGTAGACTAGTGTATACAGTCGAGACCCCGACGAGGGGCGGTGGCCGGTCTCACAAGCCACTGGTGTCAGTTGGATCACCTAAGATGTATACAGGTGCTCATTGGGTTATGAGTACATGTGACAGGACTCGCCGGGAACATGCCAGTTGGTCTTATACCTGACGTCAGATAGCAATTCCCTGGTGACATGTGTACAGGTTAGTTCATCGACCTGGGGATCGTCATTTGTCTCGTATGAGTTCCCACTGTACTTTGATTACTACCCTACCACGCTCAAAGGAGACGTGCAAACAGGTTTTAGTTGGGTACAGTCCCGAGCCACATGGAGGCAGTGAGCGGATCTTCAGGGGTTCGTCTCTCCCGGTATTGGGGGTGAGGTCGCGCTGTGTCTAGGAGAGCCATTACACGAAGCCCTCGGCCGAGGCAGGAGATTTACTGGTAGGTATTCCAGTAGTACCTCAGGGTGTTCTGGGCTACACTCCGACACGACTTGTACCGCTTTTGGGGGTCTGACTTTTACCAACCCCTTAGGCCCGCCATGCGATGCTCATAGACGAACGGACCGGACTGTACGGATATTCTCACTGTCAGGCTCAGTAGGGTGTCAGGATGAGTTCGCTCATCGACGTCTCTTTTGGTCAATAGCTGGTGGCCCGTCACGTATGGCTAATACCTCAGACGTGCTAGTGGTTAAATCCACAGCCATAGTATTGACGAGTCTTTAGAGTCCACCACACATTCAGTTACTCAAGTTTCGGGCGAAACGCTATAGAGGCCGTATGGAGATATGGCAGGGTTCGATCAGATACGTGCAGTATTGCACGGATCAGGATCGGACGGATATTACTAGCCGGCTTTGGTTTAAGCCGGATCCTAGTATAGTACAGTGTAGATTTTGTCTCATTGCATTTGTATTTCGGTCGGAATACAGATGCGGGTGTGTATACACAGTATCAGGGTTTTCCTGTAATTTATTACGGGACCAGTTTTCTGGAGTTGCCAGTTTGCTTTCCGTTTCGGCCATTTTCATTTGTATCTTTCAATGGCCGAAGTTTGGTGGAGGATGGCTTATTTGCAATTGTGCAAATAAGCATTTGTGGAGGGGGTATTTGCATCTTCTTATGTCATGATGGTTGCACCATCCCTTGACCATTTGACTTGACTTCTTCATGATGGCTTGACTTTTTGAAGTCATCATGCTTGATGATGGTGGCTTGACCTTTTGGAATGATTGGTTGGTTGAGTGTTGGTTATTCCTTGTGATGATTTCTTCTCATCATCTTGTTTTTCTCTCTCTTCGATTATGGGAGACCCTCATTGCTTTTGTTACACTCTCTCCCTCATTCTCATTCTCTCCAACCTCATGCATGGCCGGCCACATATGGAAGATGGGGAGGGCTGTCCCATTTTTAGGTGAGGGGTTTTTGTTCATTTGTATTGCACAAAATCCATTTAGCTCCATCTCCAAAACTCCATTCCTCCACCATCTCAAAAGGCAACTCCTTACAAACCCCAAAATGAGACATGGTTCTGCACTACACATTCTACAGCAAATCATGGGCACGTCGACTCGCCAGCTTCGTGCCCGAGTTGCCTCGGTATAGAGGCGGGAGCCCGTAAAAGAAGCAGGCGACGTGGTGCCCTTCCGGCGAGGAGGTGGAGACCGGACATTCCGCGGGAGATCGGGATGACAGCGAGAAGACCGGAGGACACGGATCGCTCGGTATATCTCTCTTCCCCATCTTGTAGTTAGCTAGAACTAGTTAATGGCCCGATCCGGGTTTTTACTGCGCGGTGGTGCCGGTTCAAGAAAAACTACAGTTAACCATCGCTTCCGCATTTGTCCTCGGGAAGGAGGCCGGGGCGCCGCCGTGCACTTACAGTGGTGTCAGAGCCTCGCCATTAACATAGTCTAGCTTTGTCTAATGTGTTTTACACTTCTGATCGAACAAATGTTCCGAAAACCCAATAACACATGCATCAGTTTTCTGTTGATTTTTTTCTGGCTCGAAATTTTTTTCAGGTTGTTGAATAGTGATGTACTGGAAGTTCTAAGCATTCTGTAGAAATTCGATACAGTAAGTCGACAATGGGAGCGCGGAACCACGGCCAAACCCCCCCTTGGGCAGCGGTTCCGCCGCACGATTGATGTCCTTGCAGTATCAAATTTCTGCAGTTGCTTTCTGGGTTGAAAATAGGGTTTTTGGAATATTAATTTTGGGCCCAGAATTTCTTGATGTGCTACAGTAGTACTTGGGGCCCACTTTTTAAAATATGATCGATCGGATATTTTAAACATATTAGTTCACAGTATTTACATTATATCTGCGACCGTGAATGTCACTTGATCGGTAAATCCTGTCTAACTGCTATAGCCCGGTTAGACGGATTTGCGAACGTGACTTTCACGTTGATGTTCTGTGTTATGCTGTGATGTTGCGGATTGGTCGTGGGGGATAGCCTGGATGCAATACTAGTACAGTTTTGTTGTTTTATGTACATTTGATATTGCGGGGCGAGCGTCCGACGTGTGGACTGCCGTCACTGCCTGATTGTATTATTATTTTGGGGCATGACCAGGTTGCGGTCGATGTACCCGTTGTATGTATATTTTACTTTCTGTACTAGGATTACCCCAATGTGGGGTGCACGGATAGCCGGGTTCTAGAGGGCAACGGGCCCGCATCTCATGGCATTGAGACGGAGGGGGCTTCACTCTAGGATTGGCGGGCTATTCGCCGCACTCGTAGGGGGTACAGGTTGACCTAAGAGGGGTGCCCAAGTTACCGGATTCCGTGAAGTGTTGGGTGGTCCATTCACGGTGCTGAAGGGGGCTGCCTCGCTTCAGGTTTTGGCGGGTAACTTGCCGCGCCCGTAGGGGTCTAGGATTTTATTGCACAGACTATCCACACGACCAGGGGAACGTCGGGTTTCAGTAGTGGCTCTGTGAAACCCGGGGATCCCAGATATCTGTATTGTTCTGTGATGCTGTACATTTCTGTGATGTTGCATTTTATCACGCCTTGAGCGAAATATAATATATTGGTATATATATTAGTAGATGTTGTATATGTTTTACATCCGTGCTAGTCCAGTCCCCGCTCTGTCGTTAGTTAGCTAACCTAACGGGTAATGACGGGACCCAGTGGCGAATGCGGATAGCATATACGTACATCAGTATATTTTCGTTTTTTATGGTCTGATCAATTGATAGGACTGCATTGATTCGGATCAATGCAAGTTAAAAACAAACCTAATCTGATGTTGTTGGAACACTTTTGAAAAAGTTGTTATTGCAAGGACGTTCTTTTTTGTTTTGCATCGTGGTATTCAGTTGGAATATCCTACTCCTCAGTCGACGAGGCAAGGGCCGAGATCCCTTCACCGGGAGTGACCCCTTGGACAAAAAGTTTGCGTCAGGGCATTAACTTCACTATATCCGATTACTTTTGCTTTGCACCGTGGTATTCAGTTGGAATATCCTGCACCTCATTCTACGGGGAAAGAGCAGAGATCCCTTCACCGGGAGTGACCTCTTTAGCAAAGGTTTTCGTCACTATATTTTTAAAATCTATCCGTTCCTTCAACGATATCAAGTTCATAACGTTAAAGGTTTTCGCCAGAAACCATTCGTAGCCCTCCGTCGTTTCATATGGGTAGTCAATAGTATTCAAGCTGTGTTTGTTGACCAAAGTCAAGGCACAGTGTTTGGTAGCTGTTGGTTATTCATATGCAGCATAGATAGATGCGTTGGTTTGGCACAGTCGTACTACCTTGTTGGCCAAAGTCAAGGGTATGTACGAGTGGGTTCAAATTGACCTGGAGAATGATGGGTAGAACTTGACAAGTGACTTATGATTTGTTGGCCAAAGTCAAGGTCATAAGAGCATAGGGTAAAAATCACATCGGGAGTTTCTAAAGAAACTGAAACTTGCCGAATATGCGCATACCTTCTGGAGTGTGATGACGTGAGCGGATTCCGTCACGTTATCATGTGATGATAGTTGGATCCCGATTCCCACTGATGAGTTGGATTACTCCTCGGGTGATCCCAACTAATTCTTCTTTCAGGTTTGGAGGAGAATTTGACGGTACAGTGGAAGGTTTCCAGATTAGATAAATTGGTAACCATTCTGATCTAAGTTAGAGTGCACGCTGAGTGTTTCTTTTCTCTCTCTCTTTGGCAGCGACCATTGACCCGACCCTAAGACTATGACTCAGTGACCAAGTTGACCGAACTTTCTTAACACTGGCTTTTGGATTGTCAGAGTTGCGAACCTCATTGCCACTCCTGCTTTTACCCTTTTCTCCAGGACACCCCGTATTACTACGAACGTCCACTTCCATTGGACAAAACCATCGTATGGTTATATACGAACTCGAAGGAAGTTATTCGAGGATGGTTTCCGGTTCTGGAGAAAACGGATAGGATTATTCAGTTGTCTTTTCATTTTACCTTCTCTCAGGTTGGGAGTACTCCTTGGTTTAGGAGATAGTACACCTATTATGCAAATTGGATAGTCTTCTTCCAAACCATAGGCAGGTGTCGACCGGTAGGGAATGAAGAATACCAATTAGCCTAACGATGGTGTACAGAAGGTATTATGTTAAGACAAATAAAGGGATTGGTAAGAGGGCAACGTAAATTGCGACTGATATTCACGACCAAACCAAGTATTTATTCGCCAATCCTAAATCACCTTTGTATTTTTCCAGAACACTCTGTATCACTACGAAGATCCACAGATTATTGGATACTCCATCGTATGGTTATATACGAACTCGAAAGGAACTTGTTCTAGTTCGGGGATGGATTCTGGTTTAGGAGAAATAGGAATAAGGTTTATTCAGTTGTCTTTTATCTTCACCTTCTCTCACATTGCGAGTGCTCCTAGGATTAGGACAGTACACCCATTATGCTTATTGGATAGTCTTCTTCCAAACCATAGGCTGGTGCCGAACGGTAGGGAAGGAAGAAAACCATTTGGCCTAAAGGGGTGTGCAGAAGGTAATGACTAAAGACATATAAAGGGATTTGGAGATGTGGCAAAGAATTATACGGTTACAGTCGTGAATCTGGAAGAGGCATTACTAGGAATACCGGGATACCCCATCGAAACATTTCAATGTTTCAGCTTCACTGTGTACTGTTAAAGGAAAACTGATTTCCCGATTAGACACTTGCTCCAGGGTATGTATTTACTAGGTATGATTCTCACATCTGTATGGTTTTACAGATGATGAGTGGGAGTAAGCTATTGGGAATTTGGTGATCATCCTCATTATATCGGGATTCGTTGTAATCGGTGATATTTGAGGAAATCACCTGGGCTGTTTGCCGGTTGGCAAATATTTGGTTTTGAATATCCGCTGTTATGCACCAATTTGAAATCGATATATATATACGTCTATTTTCATAGAGTGAGATATACTTTTTGAAATTATGTCTGTGACATTTAGCTATATCAGTGGATGGTTAGGTAAGGAGCATTAAACAGCGGTGTAATTCTTCTTAACCATAAGTACAGTTTTCAACCTACGACACACAGTGAATGAGCTATCAGACTCAAGGGACTTATACAAAGTATTGTATGTTGTCCAGGGTCCATCAGGACAGAGGGGTTGGTCCTCGTACTATATTCAGTTTACATATGACTTCTCTAGTTTTTAGACAGGTGTTTCGTGGAAACACAGGGTCCGAGTTTTGAGAAATTATAGGTATTTGAATAAAGTAGAGAACCAGGGGTTGCAAGTATCGGGATTCTTTAATGTGATCGGAGATGTAGATACTTGAGTATGGTATTCAGTTGATAGTAGTGATTAAGAGAACTTGCTTCTCTTTCAGGTTACTCATAATTGGAAGCATTCCTAAGTTGAGTAACGCTGATCGGCCTCCTTCCATTTAGTTGACATGCACTGGAGACAGCTGCATGATTTGAATCTGGTTCAATTAAATCAGTGCCTCTGGTTCTATATTGGATATAGAACAGTTCATATCTTAACGATGTTAAGGTACGGGGAGTTGTCCGGCTTATGATTAAAACCAGACACTGGACAACTCAAGGCACGTTTCTGTAATGGCTGTTTGTGGGTTGACCCAGGCTATGACGAGGGTTGATTTTCTACCATCTGGAAGATCAATAGTGATATTGTTCTAGACTCACCTCAGTTTTAATAAAAATGGATTTTTTCAGAAAAACAGTAGTGGGAGTATGGTAGAACTGGAAGTGATTTCAGAACCACAAACGATTACTGAAGATTTCATAGGAACCTAAAGATTCAATCTGTCTTGACATTCCATTGGCCACTCCACAGATACGGTGGGTAACTTCAGGCACCCGAGAGGTATTCCGGTAGCCTCAAGGACGGTGACAGGGAAGTTCTTGCTTACCCAGACTTGCCATTGCTGTTGTTCCAGGCTTCGAGACCCGGCAGGAGGATGAGTATAGCGTCGTTCTAAACTGGCTTTAGAAGTGTACGTCTATATGACTCTGCCAGAGGGTTGTCATGGTCAGTGGGAGCAGCGGAAGCATTGGTAGACATGTAGCTTATGTCTATTTATAGACTAAAGCAGATATAGCGGAGATAGATCATCTATTTCTGACGTGACAGTCATAGGTTTGACTTCATCAGAATAGGGGATGGATCTATTAAGAAGGTAGTAGTAGGGTGTGATGTCCTAGTATTTGGATGACATACACAGAGTAGGAAGTGATATTCCTATACTACAAATCGGTTATACTTTGGTCGTCACACAGTGTTTTCTCTACATGGGACTTGGACATTATATCAGACATACTGGTTACTAGATCTATGGTTTTAGATCTAGATTTAGGTGGTTTCCCAATCTGGGTACTCAGACAGCATTCTAAGAGTATTTAGAATGGACGACTCCTGGCACGGTAGTGTACCTGAAGTTAATGGAGTCACCTTCTTGTTCATCACAGAATACTGCATTTCATACCGCCCATTCTTACGCTCGTGTGTTTATAGGTAGGTACTTTTAATCCGTGTTTGTTACATTTTTACAGAATACAGGTTTCCACTACAAATATTGCAAATCAGGATAAAATCTCCACAGTTACGCTAAAAGCAGAACATCTGTCGACAGCAGATAAAAGCCGGGTTCCGGTCATCCATATCCGTCCAGTGCCGAGTACCGGTTCCCGATACAAGACATGTGACAGTGGTCATTCATGTCTGGGACAAGCACAGAGCACGAGGTGGGCTGCACAAGAATCAATGGGTGCGCGGAGCTCGAGGGAGAGACAAAGTCAAAAGTAAAAAGATATGCAATCTTGGACTTGGAAATCTGCAAAGATTCTGAAGACTTTTGTGCATTTTGAAGATTACAAACACGAGGGCACAGAAAACCAGGGATTCTGACAAAACCCCACTGCCCAATTCAACTTTATGGCCGCGCATGCGCGGCCAAAAGGGGGTTTTGGCCGCGCATGCGCCGCAGTATGGGGCCCTCTCTGCAGCATCTTTTGGGGGTATTTTGGGTGTTTCATTTCTGATCTGGTGGATGCCCTAGAATTCCAGTTTACCTCCTATAAATACCCCGGACCAGAGCTTAACCAAGGGAGCAATTTTTTTGAAGCTTTTCTTTGTTCTTTTTTTTGTTGTTTTGTTCTTCTTCTTCCTCTTCTTCATTCTTTCTCCATGACATTGTAGTGAGAACTTTTGAGTGGAAGATTAATGAAGATGAGGGTTCTTTATCTTTCTTGTTAGTTTGCTCCCCCTTGAGATTTCTGCTTTCTCTTACTCATTCAATCTCTTCATTGAGGTTGAATGGTTAAGAGTTAGTTATTGATCTCAAGGGTCGTATTTTCTCACGGACTAGCACTTCATTTCACATGCGTTCTCTACCCTTCCCTTGATCTTGCAAGTTCTTCATTGAGCTTGCAAGTTTAAGGGTTGGCTATTGAGCACATGCTTGGCTTGGGTCCTAGTTCCGTATTCTTTTTATTACTCGCTTTTTATTACTTGTCTTTTTATTACTTGCATTTTATTTCATGCATTTTATTCATGCTCTTTAATACATGTATCTTTTCTTTTCTTTGTTCTTTTCTTTTTGTTCTCTTTTGTTTATATTGTGAATGTTGTAATTATTGTTCTTGTTAAGAATTAATACGGTTTTATAAGTTAACATTTCTTTGCCAATTCCTTTTCCCGTTATTTTCCATTTGAACTTCGCCCAAACCATACGCAAGCGCTCCGTTAGGCACCGTACCCTGACAAGGTAACGGTGATTCCTAACCGCGACCGGTTGCGTTCGGTTTGGCCGGAGGCGAAAGCAAGAGACAAAAATGGAAGGACAAGGGTAAATAAGCCGGATTCCACGAATACCGCGCTTAAATCCCCTAATCCACGTTGTTGCCAATTGCTTAGCTTCAATTGGTCAAGACTCGGCTCAAAGGTTTTGAGTACGGATTTCTTTAGCTTATAATCTCGTATCTTTTCTTAACAACTTTATACTTGCAGATAATACACATAGGTTAGTCCAAACAATCATACACAAATTCTTTATTGACACGTCTAAGACAAGAAGGTAAGATAACTCCATCTCCCTGTGGACCGACCCGTGCTCACCGGCTAGCTGCAAAGCGACACCGTCCTGATCGTGGTTACACTTAAATCTTTGAACATCCGACACGCCATCGGCGTGCGATCACTTCTCTAAAGGTGTCTTACAGACTAAAGGGGAGAGGGATGTGCATGATTGGCAGATCACTTGCTCAGGTAATTGAGTCAATCATGAGATGTCAAGTACCACACCAGATGTTGTTCTTGCACTAGATGCAATAAGTTGATATTGATCCAATCCTGGAGAAACAGTCGGAAGCAGCTTTAGAGCATAAGTGGATGTTCTAAGGATATGATAACGACAGCCTCATTCAGGAGACAGTTATCATTCCAGGCTTCCAAGGTGACCTGGACGACAAGGAGGTTGTCAGAGTTATATTTTTCCTTCTGACGAGGGGCAGTATTTTGGACAGGTGGTCCAAGGCAATACTGAGGGAGGCATGGCGCAGGATACTGATTAAGTTCAGTTGACGATACAGTCTAAGAAGTTTGGATTTGGAGTTCATTTATGAGCTAGGTCCCATCTGACATCCAGACACATTCTATGACAGGTATTGCTCATTTCGGGAGATGGTTTTCTCCGCGAACTTGAGATATAGAGAGACATAGAAAAAAACATCAAAGCGGATCCACTCACTGAGGCTATTCCTCGAATGCAATAGTTTCGCAAGCGAGCTATGTGAGACTGACTAGTAGAGGAGTTAGGTGTTCGGTATCACACGGGCTGTGAGTATGCGACATCGCAATAATTAGCCTTGAGTGCAAGTGGGAGATTTTTGGAGATAGTGCCCTCAGAGTCAATTATTGGATCACAGGCACGTGATTGCAATGATTGAGGGAGGACCTGTCCCAGTAGGACAGTCTTACTCGAGATGATAGTATGCTATCTGGTTTATCTTTATCATCGTGTACTGCTTTAGGTGACCTGACAGGTCACTATTGCACGTTGATAGAGCCCCTAGGATTCTTGCTTGACCACCGGCAGTATGAGGGCGATCATATACGTGAGAGCTGGCGGTCTATAAGCACATCCTTAAAAGGTCCCTAGTCGTAGGAGTTTCGAGACAGGACATCGATACTCCAGAGTAGACTAGTGTATACAGTCGAGACCCCGACGAGGGGCGATGGCCGGTCTCACAAGCCACTGGTGTCAGTTGGATCACCTAAGATGTATACAGGTGCTCATTGGGTTATGAGTACACCGGACAGGACTCGCCGAGAACATGCTAGTTGGTCTTATACCTGACGTCAGATAGCAGTTCCCTGGTGACATGTGTACAGGTTAGTTCATCGACCTGGGGATCGTCATTTGTCTCGTGTGAGTTCCCACTGTACTTTGATTAATACCCTACCACGCTCAAAGGAGACGTGAAAACAGGTTTTAGTTGGGTACAGTCCCGAGCCATATGGAGGCAGTGAGCGGATCTTCAGGGGTTCGTCTCTCCCGGTATTGGGGGTGAGGTCGCGCTGTGTCTAGGAGAGCCATTACACGAAGCCCTCGGCCGAGGCAGGAGATTTACTGGTAGGTATTCCAGTAGTATCTCAGGGTGTTCTGGGCTACACTCCGACACGACTTGTACCGCTTTTGGGGGTCTGACTTTTACCAACCCCTTAGGCCCGCCATGCAATGCTCATAGACGAACGGACCGGACTGTACGGATATTGTCACTGTCAGGCTCAGTAGGGTGTCGGGATGAGTTCGCTCATCGACGCCCCTTTTGGTCAATAGCTGGTGGCCCATCACGTATGGCTAATACCTCTGACGTGCTAGTGGTTAAATCCACAGCCATAGTATTGACGAGTCTTTAGAGTCCACCACACATTCAGTTACTCAAGTTTTGGGCGAAACGCTATAGAGGCCGTACGGAGATATGGCAGGGTTCGATCAGATACGTGCGGTATTGCACGGATCAGGATCGGACGGATATTACTAGCCGGCTTTGGTTTAAGCCGGATCCTAGTATAGTACAGTGTAGATTTTGTCTAATTGCATTTGTATTTCGGTCGGAATACAGATGTGGGTGTGTATACACAGTATCGGGGTTTTCCTGTAATTTATTACGGGACCAGTTTTCTGGAGTTTCCAGTTTGCTTTCTGTTTCGGCCATTTTCATTTGTATCTTTCATTGGCCGAAGTTTGGTGGAGGATGGCTTATTTGCAATTGTGCAAATAAGCATTTGTGGAGGGGGTATTTGCATCTTCTTATGTCATGATGGTTGCACCATCCCTTGACCATTTGACTTGACTTCTTCATGATGGCTTGACTTTTTGAAGTCATCATGCTTGATGATGGTGGCTTGACCTTTTGGAATGATTGGTTGGTTGAGTGTCGGTTATTCCTTGTGATGATTTCTTCTCATCATCTTGTTTTTCCCTCTCTTCGATTATGGGAGACCCTCATTGCTTTTGTTACACTCTCTCCCTCATTCTCATTCTCTCCAACCTCATGCATGGCCGGCCACATATGGAAGATGGGGAGGGCTGTCCCATTTTTAGGTGAGGGGTTTTTGTTCATTTGTATTGCACAAAATCCATTTAGCTCCATCTCCAAAACTCCATTCCTCCACCATCTCAAAAGGCAACTCCTTACAAACCCCAAAATGAGACATGGTTCTGCACTACACATTCTACAACAAATCTTGGGCACGTCGACTCGCCAGCTTCGTGCCCGAGTTGCCTCGGTATAGAGGCGGGAGCCCGTAAAAGAAGCAGGCGACGTGGTGCCCTTCCGGCGAGGAGGTGGAGACCGGACATTCCGCGGGAGATCGGGACGACAGCGAGAAGACCGAAGGACACGGATCGCTCGGTATATCTCTCTTCCCCATCTTGTAGTTAGATAGAACTAGTTAATGGCCCGATCCGGGTTTTTAGTGCGCGGCGGTGCCGGTTCAAGAAAAATTAAAGTTAACCATCGCTTCCGCATTTGGCCTCGGGATGGAGGCCGGGGCGCCGCCGTGCACTTACAATGGCAACACAAGATCCAAGAAATCTACGCGGAGCTCAAGAAAATCATGATAAAAAGATCCATATCAAATCACCTTTTGATCAACAGAAATTCTGGAAAAATCGTGAAGAAATTCTGAGAAAAATCATATACTAGACTAAAGGGCACTGCAAAAGAGGAAAAGCCACCAAAAATGAAGAGCCAACTCTTCTAAAGTGTCGCGGTTCCGCGGTAGCACGCTTAGGCCGTGGAACCGCGGCCGTACGGCCTCCTCAGTCGACAATATTTTAGGGGTATTTTGGTCTTTTCATGTAGAGGCAGAATTTTGCCCGAGATTTCCAGTTCCCTGCCTATAAATAGCCCAGAACCTTGTGAAGCCAAGGGTGCTTAATCTTGTATTTTAGGTTTAGAATACTTGTTGTTCTTCTTTCTCTTCTCATATCTTCTCCATTGAAAAACTTATAGTGAGCTTTTGTGAGTGAAGAATGATGAATAAAGAAGTTCATTCTGTTATTATACTTGTCTTGCTCTTGTTATGTTAATTGTTTGTAATCTTTAATTGATAATTTAGTTGTTGTTATTTATTGTTGTTTCTTTCGTTTCTCTTTTCCTTTATCCTTAAACAACCATGATGCTTACGCTTGATCCTTGCCAAGGTGAGGTCGCAAATGGCTAGTTATTATCTTCTAATCTCTTTCTTTCTATCTTCCTCCTTTGTTTTATTTTTCGTTCTTCTTGTAATGGGTGAGTAATTTCCATACTTGTTAGGGTAGGATAAGGGAAGTTTGAGAGAAGAAAATCTCTCTCACTCTTTCCTTGCCCAACATCTTAAATCGACTCCCGTTAATTGAACCACAATCCGCTCCTTACGGCACCCTATCCTACATGAGAGTGGTGATTCCGGTTGTGGTTGAATTAACCGGAGTTTATGGCTAAGAGCCAAGAACGGACGGACAAGCACCAAAAGGAAGAAATTAAGCATTGGAAAGCCTAGCTTATACTCGCAAGTTCCTTCCTAGTCGTGCTAATCCCCGTTGTTGCCGATTACCGTAACACCGATATTAAAAGTGGCAACGAAAGAAGTGAGCGACTCCTAACTCAAACTAACCTAATCCTAACCCTAACAAGTTCTCTTTACAATCATTTTAACACTTAGTTAATCACAAACAAATCTGGACTTTCGGACTTAACTCGTTAAGACACATAGAAAAAGATTCCCATCTCCCTGCGGACGACCCGTACTCAACCGGCTAGCTACAAGCGAAATCGTCTTGATTGCGGTAATTAACTAAACTTGAACACGCAAAATCCCTACCAATCAGTAACGTCTATATAATATATCATATATACTATATACTGTATCCATCAGAACATATCAAATGATCACATCACAGATATCGCAGCAGAAACATAGATATAATGTGGGATATACTAAGACGTCCGTAGTTAGTATTTAGCCAACAATAGAAAATACGGATTCCACTGTCGCGATGAATAGCCAAGCCCACACCCTGGACCCCTACGAGAGCGGCAAGCGACCCTACCAATTCTGGAGTTTAGGAGACCCGGTCTCGACTCCTCGAGATTGCCTCCCACTAAACCCCAGAACCCGGTCACATGTGCTCCCCTCCTTGGGTCCATCCTAATGCGGAAAAGTAAATAATATACAACACTGGTGGCATCGACCTCAACCCGGAAGTGCCCCAATTAAAAGAATATTACATTACATTTGAATTTACATGAATGAAAATATAAAACTCTCATCTTACATAAAACCCCCCTGCTATTCAATCGCGACAATCCTGCACATCATATCTCAGCAACACATAATATCTCATATCATCAATGTAAGTAAGTATGGATACACTGATCGTCGTCGATCTATAGCAACGACAATTGGTAAATACATACTACACTTACGGTCACAGAAAAGAAAGTGTAAAACTGCAATATCTGGAATCCACATTCTCTTTAGACATCGTAAATGCGAAATATCACATACTTCGTATTTCATGTCTAGCTATATGAATTCCACACATTGCATCACATTCCAGATAAATAGACAGTATTAAAGTTTTCGAACAAATGATCAAATACTCAAAATTCCCTAAAGCTCAACACTTGAGCGGAGTTCAAAAACCCGGAGTGTGTCACAGTAGTAGCGGTCCAGCCGTAGAAGGGTCAAGCCAACGCCTCACATGTGGCACGCCGTACGGCCCCAAACCCTAAGGTTCAAAATACAGTTCAATACGGTCACATAATCGAGTTAAGGTTTGTTGTCTTCTAGAGGGTCCACCATAAAACTTGCATGTATTTCCGCAAGATTTAAACCCCGTGAAAAGTGAGCAAATGATACTCGTTCAAACAATTCAATACTTTATAATTTACCGGGAAAAGACACGAAATCAAAATTCCGATCGAATCACCGACTCCAAAACAATCTCCAGAACAAACAACACAAAATTCAGATTAAAAATACCCCAAAAATAGACAAGCAGACATAAGCATTACTGTATAAAAATCATGCACTGATTCATGTGTACGGCCGCGGAACAGCGGCCCAAGCAAGCTTTGGCCGTGTTTCCGCGGAAAGAATGACTGTTCACTGCATCGTTTTTAATAGTGTTTCTTATATTTACCTGCTGAATTTTTTACATATTTTTAATTCTGAAAATAACCAGGTTTTAAAAATTGTCCAGAGAGTGTCCGAAAAGTTTGTATTTTGTTCGATCGGAGTTTTAACTTCGCTAAAGTGTCGCCTAATGTTCTACGTCGGCTCTGATACCAATGTTAGGTTTACCTAGCACCTCATGAAGGGTTTTGAAGCATCACATGTACCAAAGATTAAAATTTTGGGTGCTAAGTAAGCATACAAAGAATCAATCCTAGAAATATTAGGGTTTCAAAAAACAACACTTCAACACAAGTAGGTAAAGCTAGGGTTTTGAGAGTACAACCTTTTTAGCTCCCAACGCTAGACTCCTCGGCTACTTGGGGTTTGGAAAAGGTCCGCTTGAACTCCTCTAGGTCCACGATGATCCACCCGGAGTCCACTTTGTCCAAGCTTGCAACTTCACAAGATCAAGAGAAAGAAATGAAGCTAACACTCTAAACAAGTGGGCAAGACTTGTGTAGAATGATGTTGTGGTGGCTTTTCTCACTTCAAAATCCTAACTTGGTGAGTGTTTTGCTCACTAGAAAAATCTAGAGAGCAAAGGAAGAAGGAGGAAGAAGATGATGGCCTTTTAGAACAAGAGAGAAAGATAATCCCATTTTGAAAAATAGAAAATATATGAATATATATTTTCCACTTCTCATCTCAAACCATGGTTAAACAATAAAGATATTATTGAACTTGAGTTAAAACACAGAAGGAAAGTTAATCCATGGTAAAATGGTGGGTGAGCATGGTTAGGTCAAAGAAGAGTGTAGAAAGAAACCATGAATTATCCTTTCCTTTTTCCTTTTGTTTTAAAACAAATGCAATAATAATAAATATATATAAAACCATGGTGTGTGTCTTATATTGCCACCATTTTCTATGTATATACAACCATGAAGGATGGTGTATGTATGTATGTGTACATGCACATCCATATGTTCATGAATCAAGAAAGAATGCATACATGCATGCATACATCCATAAATACAAGAAAAGATTTCTAGTGAGAAACTAATGGTTAAATGATAACTCAACACTTGATTTATCAATCCGGCCATATCACATACGACCCGACCAAAAACAAGCCGCCCGATCAATATACGGTATCTTATACGCGCATTTTGACCGGGTCCATGAGCATATCGCATACGCGCACCACAACGTTTCGCCTGGACTAGGTAACTCCTTTGTGGGACTCTAAGACTCGTCAATACGCCGGCAGTGGGTGATAATCATATCAAGCACCCCCAAGCCGCAAGCGGTCAGCTAAACGTAACGGCCACCCGGGTATTGAGCGATCAGAAGAAAACAAGCGAACCTGCTACAACTCCCGTCGAGCCAACCGGCAACACTACCCGTGCAGTCCGGTCTCCTTGTCTGATATGTCGCATATCAAGTCTAAGGGTGGTAAACGTCAGACCCCAATAACCGATAAGTCGTGCCGATGTGAGGCTCATAACGGGTCGAGAAACTACTGGTAACACTTACCAGTAAATCTCTAATCAGCCCTGGCGAGGGAATTCCCTGTTACGGCCAATCGAGCACAGTGCAACATCAACCCCCAATACCGGGAGAGACGAAACCCCTCCTATCGCTCATTGCCTCCATGTGACTCGGGACTGTACCCAAAAACCACCGTTTTACATGCCCTCATGGACGTGGTAAGGTGGAAATCAAAGCAAGTGGGAATCACACAAGACTCTATGACGATCTCGGGTCTACAGACTAACCTGCACAAGTGTCACCTGAGAACTGCCATCTGACGTGAGGTTTAATACCATCTGGGAGTTCTCGGCGAGTCCGTACAGTGTACCCAGTCTCCACTGAGCACCCGTATACCATCTCTGATGTCAAACACCAATGGATATGGGATCATCCATCGCCCATCTCATGGGTCGAGAAGCGTATATGTCACGCCCTGCTTCCCAGTATATGGCGAAGGGGACGCGACGAGGTCCGCTACGTATGTACTCAGAAGTACATAGGCTAAGCGTAGCTAAGCAATATAGAGTAAATACACAAGAGACAAGAGTATAAAAAGAACAACAACTTTTATTTATTAACATTCTTTGTACAATACATGGAAAGGAAAATACAACCGAAATAAAGATGCCTAAACAGTGGCATAACAGGAAATGAAAAGTAATGAAAAGAAAATGTGTACAATGAACTAAAGTGCTGGGTCTTCGGCAAAATGCTCCAAATCTTCTTGTGATGGCTCAACTTCCGCCGGGTCCAAGTCACCTGACGACATTCAAAGAAGAGAGAAACAGAATGTCTTCAGCGAACAGGTCGCTCGGTAAGTCCCAAAGGTAAGAGGGAAGTAGAGAAGACAGAATAAGAAGGTACATTTTTTAAATGTAAACTATTGTTGTAATGTTATGTTATCGCTGTTGTTTGTAGCTTGGTACAGAAGGATGCCAGTGTATACGAGGGGGGTCTCTATATGCTAGAGACCAGGGCAAACGAAAAGTACAAGGAACCGTTAAGCCACGGTACAACAGCAACGGAATATAGGTTAGGTGGCTTAATCTGACCACCTCGTGCCACCTTTAACACCTTCCGTACCAATCTACCCCTTAAACCCCGTAGTGTTTTAGCAATATTGTTGTATTGTTTTATGTAAGTTGGGTGACTGACCAAAACCATGATATCAGTAAACATGTTGTAACTGCATAATCAGATAAATGGAATAACAGGATAATGGATGTATATCCATGGTTTGATTCAGTCAAAATTGAATAGATTGTTAACTGGATTCAGGGATTCATGTATTCATATTGAGTTGGAATATAAAAGAATATAGATTGACTTGAATCATATTCAAGTCAGAAATAGTCAGACTCTAACCCGAGTCAGACTAAAAGAAAGGTAATTTGAAGTTCTATAATTGTTAGGGTCCTTATTGTAATTTATAGAACTTGAGGGGGTTTTATGTAAAAAGTACTTTTGTATAGTTTTCAAAATACACCTCAAGTATTTATTATTCGTCTTTTATAGTTATAATGAGTGTAAATATTATTTGTGTTATTCTAGTGAATATATCCTAATAAAAATATTAATTTATAACATTGATTTATTTGAAACTCATGGTATTTTAACGTAACTTTTAATCTTGTAAATTTTTTGAAAAAGGTGGAAACTTTATCTTATAATAAAATAGGTGTTTAAATGATAAATATATATATTAATACGAGAATAATTTAGAATAACTATTTTATTTTCCAAATATTTCATTTTTCTTAAATGTCGTATTTCAAACCTTTCAAGACCGAATGCTCTTTGACGAGGTCTGAATCTCGCACTACTAGGCTCGAGGGTGCATGATAAACCGTACAATCCCTAACGAGTTCCCCAAAGGTGGGTTGTAGTAGCGCTTTGCAAAGGTTTAATAAATACTATTCATTTAGGAAACGGTTTTATAAATATAAGGTATTTATTTGTAAAAGGATGTAAATTTCCGTATTTTAGTTTCTAGGGTTTCCTAAGCAAACTAGCCTATTTCTAAGGTCTAAACGACAAGTCGTTAGAAGCCTTAAATCGCCTCTTCATCACCAATTGCGGCCAGGTAAGTGCCAGGTAAGTGGGAAGGAACCACAATAGTGGGCCTAATTAAAAACCACTAGCCTTGACACACTTGCCTAGACACCACAAAATCAGTTTAGATAAACGATCGATGTCCACAACTTATCGTATTTTCCTAGTAAGAACCATTTACTAAAAAGTGAAACAAATCTAAAATCTTTAAGAATGGTTTTATGAAGATTATGGTATTTTAATGTAAAGTCTTGTATTTTCGTATTCTAAATTTTGGGAGTATCAATTAAGG
The DNA here is from genome assembly GCA_030015575.1 of Agapanthus africanus. Classification (NCBI taxonomy): domain Eukaryota; kingdom Viridiplantae; phylum Streptophyta; class Magnoliopsida; order Asparagales; family Amaryllidaceae; genus Agapanthus; species Agapanthus africanus. The sequence goes on from JASDDO010000014.1 coordinate 472,577,862, forward strand.
TTGTATTTGCGTGTGCGTGGAGGTAGGTCATTACCTCGTGACTTAATTTAAGGTTTAGTGAAGTTTAGAGGTTAAACATGATATATTAAACATGAAGGTATTTAAGTGTAAGAATACGGTATTTGTAAACGTTATCATTTCATTTGTGAAAACTCATTCAAATTGATTTCTACAGGTTTAGTGATCAAGATGAACATGTTTAGGAATGAGGAAATTGATTAGAAGAAGAAAAATAAACTTTATGGTATTATTGTGAAAAGAATACGATATTACAAGAAAGTTATCATTTCATGTGTGAAACTTTATCCAAATTGATTTTTATGTGATTAATAGTCATCATGGATATGTTTAGGTGTTATGGATTAGGTGACAAGTGGGATTTGGTAGAAAAACCGAATCGGAAATCGGTTTGTTCCGATTTCCGTCGGGTTTCATAAAGTCGTATTTTTAGAATAGAAAAGAGAGAAGATTGGGACTTACGGGTTTCAAACTCTTCTATAGAGTAAAGAGGAACTAGGGAAAAAGGCCGAGGTGTGGTTTCGTCACCGGTTGCTTCCAAGGACGTCGCCGGAAATCCGTCAGCGCTTCGCCGTGCACTCGATTTCAACACACACTTTTCTTGTGGAAATTTCAAGAGAGTAATTCTATGGTTTTGGAATGAGAAGGTAGGGGGTAGGGGTCTATTTATAGGATAGCTAGGGTAGGGTAGGTGAAGGGTTTTGTTTATTTTAAAAAATTATAAAAATTTAATTAAAAAAAACATTAAAATTTGTATTAAATTGGTTATATTTAACACTCAGAAACTGATATAATAAAATGGAGTAAACATGGGGGTTTAGAATACGAAAAGGCACACATTTGCTGTTGGGACCCCGGCCATCGGACCAACTCCGGCCGGCGGCGCCGGCCGATTCGGCCGGCCAAGTTGGCCGATCCCGGCCGGGTTCGACGACGGCTGGGTGCAGGGCTCTCCGACTAAGACTATGGCATACTCCATTTTTGGGGTTCAGTTCAATATTTGGGAGTTATGGCCTGTGGACTGTTGGGCTTCCAAGGATTTTTAAAGAAAAACAAACTAAAAATAATGTGGGGCATGGGATTCGAACTCTGGTTGCTTGGTTCAGCAGTGCAAGGTATTACCATTGTGCTACAAGCTCCTTCTTGTAATTATTGTAGGGAAATAGATACTTAAAGTGTTATCAGCAACATTTATACTCCAAGTATACTTCAAATTTAAATCAAATTTAGGTATACAAAAATTGGAGTTGTTACAATCTACCCTCCTTACAAAAATTTCGTCCTCGAAATTTACAACTTTTATTTGAGGACTAGTTTGCAAAAAGGTATGGATATCTTGCACGCATTTCATCTTCCCTTTCCCACGTGGATTCTCCTGGAGTGTCTTTTCTCCACATTACCCGGACCAAGTTAACTTCCTTGTTCCGAAGTGTCTTCACTTTCCTATCCAGGATTTTACTGGTTGTTGCTCACAGGACAAGTCGGGCTGTATAGTGAGCTCGGAATGATTAAGTACATGGCTGGGATCACTTACATACCTTCGGAGTTAGGATATGTGGAACACGTTTTGCATTCCTTCCAATGAGAGTGGAAGCGCTAATCGGTATGTCACTTCACCGACTCGTTCGAGTATGTCGAACGGTCCAATGTATCTCGGACTCAATTTACCCCGTCTTCCAAATCGGATCACTCCGCGGTTCGGAGATATCTTCAAGAATACATGGTCTCCAGGCTGGAACTCCAAGTGTCGTCTCTTTGCATCAGCCCAGTGTTTATGTCTATCTTGGGCTATGCGCATTCTTTTCCTGATAGTACGAACCACATCAACGGTCGCTACTATCATCTCTGGTCCAAGAAGTTTCCTATCTTCGATGTCGTCCCAACTTAATGGCGATCGACACTTCCTTCCATATAATGCTGCAAAAGGTGTCATTCCGATGCTTGCTTGATAGCTGTTGTTGTATGCGAACTCCACAAGATGTAGGTGATCTTCCCACGATCCTTTGAAGTCGAGCATACATGCTCTGAGCATATCCTCTAAGATATGAATAGTTTGTTCCAACTGACCATCTGTTTGTGGATGATAAGCCGTGCTGAAGTTCAGACTTGTTCCCAAGCTAGCTTGCAGACTCTGCCAAAATTGCGATCGGAACCTGGTGTCAAGATCGGAGACAATGCAGACCGGTACTCCATGAAGTCTCACAATTTCCTGTATGAGTTCATGGGTATCAGAGATAGTACATTATGAAGAGTTTTTAAATCTAAATTAGATTATTACCTCCATGTACTTCTTTGCTAGTGTCTCAGTTGATTGTCCAACTCGAAATGGGATGAAGTGATCCGACTTTGTGAGTCGATCCACAATGACCCATATCGCATCGTTACCCTTTGTGCTGCGAGGAAGAGCGGTTACAAAGTCCATCATGATGTGCTGCCACTTCCATTCTGGAATTGGTAACTGTTGAAGTAATCCAGCTGTCCTGTGATGTTCAGCCTTTACTTGCTGACACACCAAGCATTTTGCGACACTTCTGGCTACTTCACGCTTCATTCCATGCCACCAATAATTCAGACGTAGATCTTTGTACATTTTGGTACCTCCAGGAAGTACTGAATAGGGAGAGCTGTAGGCTTCTTTCATTAACTCCTCCCGAACATGACCTTTTGGTACACACAATCTGCTGCCGTATCTCAAAGATCCGTCTTCATGGATGATGAAATCTGTTCTGAGTCCATTCTCCACTTGTTCTCTGATCTTTTGCAACTTAGCATCGCTGGCTTGAGCTGCTTTGATCTGATTGACAATGGTTGATTGAACTTATAGATTCATCAAACTTGAAGCATCACCTGGCATGACTACTTCAATCTCCATCTGATGCAAGTCTTGTTGAAGCTTCCACTGAGCGGTGAGATTTATTGATAATGGTTGGCGACTAAGAGCATCAGGTACTGCGTTCACCTTTCCTGGGTGATATTGCAAGTTGATATCAAAGTCCGCCATGAGTTCTAACCATCTTCTTTGCCGCATATTCAACTCCTTCTGAGTAAACACATACTTCAGACTTTTATGATCTGTGTAGATGTTCACTCGTTCACCAAGTAAATAGTGGTGCCAAATTTTGAGAGCAAAGATAACGGCTGCCAACTCCAGATCATGTGTCGGATAATTGCGCTCATGAGTCTTCAGTTGTCTTGAAGCATAAGCCACAACCTTACCATGCTGGTGTAGAACACATCCTAATCCCTTACCGGATGCATCACAATACACTTCGAATCCTCCAGATTGATCCGGTATGACGAGAATAGGTGCAGATGTCAGTCTTGACTTGAGTTCTACGAAAGCTTGCTTGCATGCTTCTGACCACACAAATTCTTCATCTTTTCGTGTGAGCTTGGTCAGGGGTGTTGCTATCTTCGAAAAGCCTTCAATAAACCTTCTGTAATATCCAGCTAAACCCAAGAAACTTCGAATATCCTTCACTGACTGTGGTGTAGGCCATTCGCTAACTGCCGAAACTTTTGCTGGATCCACATAAATTCCTTCTCCTGATACGATATGTCCAAGAAAACCAACTTGATTTAGCCAAAACTCGCACTTGCTGTACTTGGCATAAAGCTTATGTTGTTGAAGAGTTTCCAGGACAATTCGTAGGTGCTCCGCATGCTCTTTCCGATTCTTTGAATATACCAGGATGTCTTCGATGAAGATGACAACAAACCTGTCTAAATACTCCCGGAAAACTTGGTTCATTAGGTTCATGAAGATTGCTGGTGCATTGGTCACTCCAAATGGCATCACTAGAAATTCGTAATGTCCATAGCGAGTTCTGAAAGCTGTTTTGTGAATATCAGCTTCCTTGACCTTCACTTAATGATAACCTGAACGAAGATCTAGTTTAGAGAAGACACAAGATCCACTTAGCTGATCGAATAAATCGTCGATGCGCGGGAGTGGATACTTGTTCTTTATAGTGACTTCGTTCAAGGCACTATAGTCGATGCGCATTCTGTATGAACCTTCGTTCTTCTTCACCAACAGCACAGGTGCTCCCCAACTTGAAGTGCTGGGACGAATCCATCCTTTCGCCAGTAATTCGTCCAACTGTGTTCGAACTTCCTTCAATCCTTCCGGACTTAGTCTATACGGTGCTTTGATCACCGGTTGTGCTCCTGGTACTAAGTCAATACTGAATTCAAGAGCTCGATCGGGAGGCAAACCTGATATATCGTAAGGAAATACATCATCGAACTCTCGAACTACCTCCGGTCTTGATTCTTCCTCTGCTTGAGCTGCCGCAAGTACTGCTTCCCTTGGCTTCGCTTTGTAGGTACTTGGCTCCAGGGTACGATCTCCACTCTTGAAATAGAAGACCGATGATCTGGAATCTCAAATACTACCCTCCTTTGACGACAGTCGATGGTAGCATAAAAGGTTCCAAGCCAGTCCATTCCTAGAACCACATCGAAGTTCGGTATGTCCAGTACTTTGAAGTCAGCATAAAACTCTCGACTGCAGACGACGACTGGACACATGCTGTATCCCATAGTTGCCTTTAGAACACCATTTCCGGAACTGATGTTCCAGCTGGATACAAGCGGTGAGACTGGAATCGCATGGGTTCGGACAAACCGTTGCGACATAAAGCAGTGGGATGCTCCAGTATCAAACAGTGCAAGTGCAGGTAGTGAAGCTACTAGGATTGTACCTAAGGTATATGGGATAGGTTTTAGGTATAGGGAAAGTGTGTAGGTAAACAAGACTAAAAGATAAGTTTGAGAAGGAAGTTTACCAGTAATGACTTGGCCAGTGGCCTCAGCTTCTTCCACAGACATCATGAAAGCCTGGCGCTTTGGCACATTCCTCCTGGCCTGAGGAGCATTCCTCGGAACGTTCCTTTGAGCTTGATGGAACTGTCGAGGAGGTGGTGTAGCTTATGGTCCCCTGGGTGGTGCAGGCAGTGCAAGTCTGGGAGCATGTGCCTGAAGAGCTGGTCGCTGCGGATAGGTATTTGCTGGCCTGGGTGCAGCAACTGGGTTCTGTCTTTGGGGACAAGACCCAATACCGTGAGTAGCTGAACCGCAGACTAAGCAAAGGCGATTGGCTCGACGGCAGTCCTTCATCATATGTCCAGTTCTCTTGCAGTAGGTGCAAAAGGCTGGGCTAGGACGATGGGTTGGTACTCCGGGTCTCCTTGGCACGAAAGGTGGTCTGGACGAGGCTCCACCTGCCATCTGGTTGGCAGGGCGTTTGACTCCTACAGACTAAGGTCTGCCCCTCTCTTTTATCACTGCCTCATAACTGCGGGCAGCTTCTAGAGCTTCCTCATGAGTCAAAAACTTTCCTGTGGCTAGAGCAGCTTTAATCTCTGTGTCCAAACCTTGCTGAAAGCGACGGGCTCTGATATCGTCCGTCGGTATCAAGTGTGCCTCCCACTTACCTGGCACTTACCTTACCTGCATGGGCCACCAACAAAACCTGTCACGCCCCGCTTCCCAGTGTACGGCGAAGGGGACGCGACGAGGTCCGCTACGTATGTACTCAGAAGTACATACGCTAAGTGTAGCTAAGCAATATAGAAATAATTACACAAGAGACAAGAGTATAAAAAGAACAGCAACTTTTATTTATTAACATTCTTTGTACAATACATGAAAAGAAAATACATCTGAAATAAAAATGCCTAAACATTGGCATAACAGGAAATGAAAAGTAATGAAAAGAAAATGTGTACAATGAACTAAAGTGCTGGGTCTTCGGCAAAATGCTCCAAATCTTCTTGTGATGGCTCAACTTCCGCCGGGTCCAAGTCACCTGACGACATTCAAAGAAGAGAGAAACAGAATGTCTTCAGCGAACAGGTCGCTCGGTAAGTCCCAAAGGTAAGAGGGAAGTAGAGAAGACAGAATAAGAAGATACATTTTTAAAGTGTAAACTATTGTTGTAATGTTATGTTAACGCTGTTGTTTGTAGCTTGGTACAGAAGGATGCCAGTGTATACGAGGGGGGTCTCTATATGCTAGAGACCAGGGCAAATGGAAAGTACAAGGAACCGTTATGCCACGGTACAACAGCAATGGGATTCAGGTTAGGTGTCTTAATCTGACCACTTCTTGCCACCTTTAACACCTTCCGTACCAATCTACCCCTTAAACCCCGTAGTGTTTTAACAGTATTGTTGTATTGTTTTATGTAAGTTGGGTGACTGACCAAAGCCATGATATCAGTAAACATGTTGTAACTGCATAATCAGGTAAATGGAATAACAGGATAATGGATGTATATCCATGGTTTGATTCAGTCAAATTGAATAGGTTGTTAACTGGATTCAGGGATTCATGTAATCATATTGAGTTGGAATATTAAGGAATATAGATTGACTTGAATCATATTCAAGTCAGAAATAGTCAGACTCTAACCCAAGTCAGACTAAAAGAAAGGTAATTTGAAGTTCTGTACTTGCTAGGGGCCTTATTGTAATTTATAAAACTTGAGGGGGTTTTATGTAAAAAGTACTATTGTATAGTTTTCAAAATACACCTCAAGTATTTATTATTCGTCTTTATAGTTATAATGAGTGTAGATTTTATTTGTGTTATTCTAGTGAATATATTCTAATAAAAGTATTAGTTGATTTATTTAAAATTCAAGGTATTTTAATGTAACTTTTAATCTTGTAATTTTTTAGGAAAAGGTGGAAACTTTATCTTATGATAAAATAGTTGTTTAAATGATAATTATATATATATTAATACAAGAATAATTTTATGTAAATATTTTATTTTCCAAAATCTCATTTTTTCTTAAATGTCGTATTTTAAACCTTTCGAGACCGAATGCTCCTTACGGAGGTCTGAATCTCGCACTACTAGCCCGCGGGTGCACGATGAACCGTACTATCCCTAACGGGTTCCCCAAAAGTGGGTTGTAGTGGCGCTTTGCTTAGGTTTAATAAATACTATTCATTTAGAAAAACAGTTTTTTAAATATAAGGTATTTATTTGTAAAAGGGTATAGATTTCCGTATTTTAGTTTCTAGGGTTTCCTAAGCCAACTAGCCTATTTCTAAGGTCTAAACGATAAGTCATTAGAAGCTTCAAATTGCCTCTTCACCGCCAATTGCGGCCAGGTAAGTGCCAGGTAAGTGGGAAGGAACCACAATAGTGGGCCTAATTAAAAACCACTAGACCAGACACACTTGCATAGACACCACAAAGTCAGGTTTAGATAAACGATCGATGTCCATGACAAATCGTACTTTCTTTTTAAAAGATTTTATTTAGAATTGTGTAAAATTTAAAGCTTCCAAGAACGGTTTATAAAGAAAATGGTATTTTAGTGAAAAGTCTTGTATTTTCGTATTCTATATTTTGACGTTATCAACTAGGATTATATTTGTGTGTGTGTAGAGGTAGGTTATTACTTCGTGACTTATTTTAAGGTTTAGTGAAGTTTAGAGGTTAAATATGATAAATGAAACATGAGGGTATTTAAGTGTAAGAATACGGTATTTGTAAAAGCTATCATTTCATGTGTGAAAACTCATTCAAATTGATTTTTACAAGTTTAGTGATCAAGATGAACATGTTTAGGAATGAGGGAATTGATTAGAAGAAGAAAAATAAACTTTTTGGTATTATTGTGAAAAGAATACGATATTACAAGAAAGTTATCATTTCATGTGAGAAACTTTGTCCAAATTGATTTTTATGTGATTAATAGTCATCATGAATATGTTTGGGTATTATAGAATTGGTTACAAGTGAGATTTTGTAGAAAAACCGAATCGGAAATCGGTTTGTTCCGATTTCCGTGGGGTTTCATAATTCCGTATTTTAAGAAGTAGAAAAGAGAGAAAAATGGGACTTACGGGTTTCAAACTCTTCTAAAGTGGCCCATGAGGTAATGACCTACCTCCACACACACTCAGAATTATTGGTGGCATTTTTATTTCAGATGTATTTCCTTTTCATGTATTGTACAAAGAATGTTAATAAATAAAAGTTGCTGTTCTTTTTATACTCTTGTCTCTTGTGTAATTATTTCTATATTTCTTAGCATATGTACTTCGAGTACATACGTAGCGGACCTCGTCGCGTCCCATTCGTCGTACACTGGGAAGCGGGGCGTGACAGGTCTTGTATTTTCGTATTCCAATTGCCATACACTTTTTTTCTATACAAACTTTTAAATTTATTTTTTTAAAAATCCATAAAGGAGTATTTTAACCTTAGCACAATATATAAGTAATTATTTTGTTTTTAAATAACTCCATTTTTAGTGTACATAAAATTGCTTTAAAATTAAAGTATACTTGGGGTATTTAATGTTGCTGTTACCGTTTTAAGTAATTATTTCACACAATAATTACAAGAAGGAGCTTGTAGCTCATTGGTAATACCTTGCACTGCTGAACCAAGCCACCAGAGTTCAAATCGCATACCCCACTTTATTTTTATTATTGATTTTTTTTAAAACCTTTAGAATATCAAGAGTTTACACGTGCATATCTCACAAAAACCCCACTACACCCAAACATGTAACAGTTGCAGGAGTTAGATGAACCGTCGGGGGGATCCAGGCCACCGGACTCGGCCGGGAATGGGCCCACTCGGCCTTGACTCGACCGACTCAGTGCTCCGACCGAGTCACGGCCGAGTCACCCCCGATTCGGCTGATTCCGGCGATGGTCACAACATGAAAGTTGTGTCTTTTCATATTCCCTATGCACCTGCAAAATTTCAGCTTCATACAACTTCCAGAACTCTTTAAAAACCCCAATTACTCCACTTTTAATACATTTTTTTATTACATTTTATCATATTTTTATTTTTAACTTTTCATCTACCCTAACTCTAGCCTAACCCTATAAATACCAACCCTACACACTACCCTCTCACCCCCAAAATCTTGAGCCACTCTCTCAAAAGTTTTCCAAGAAGTGCGTACTTTGAAAACAAGTTTGCGGCGAAACTCCGACGAGATTCTGACGGAATTCCGGCGACGTTTTTTAGAAACAACCGGCGACGAAGAAATGCCTCGACAACTCATGTAGTTTCCCTATACTCTTTAGTATAGATCGAAACCCGTAAGTCCTATTCTTCCCTTCTTTCTACTTCTCAAAAATACGAACTTACGAAACCCGACGGAAATCGGAACAAACCGATTTCCGATTCGGTTTTTCTATAAAATCTCACTTGTCACCAATTCCATAATACCTAAACTTATCCATGATGACTATTAATCACCTAACAACTAATTTGGATAAAGTTTCTCACATGAAATGATAACTTTTGCAATATCGTATTCTTTTTCACATTAATACCATAATGTTTATTTTCTTCTTCTAATCAATTCAATCATTCCTAAACATCTTCATCTTGACCATTAAACTTGTAAAAATCAATTTGAATAAGTTTTCACACATGAAATGATAACCTTTTCAATTTACCGTATTCTTACACTTTAATACCATCATTTTTCAATCTCACATTTAACCCTTTAACATTGCTATACCTTTAAATAGATCACGAGATAATGACTTACCGCCTCACACACACATATGAAACCATAATACGCTATCTTGAAAACTCTTAATACGATAAAACAAGACTTTACATTAAAATACCATAATCTTAATAAAATCATTCTTAAAGGTTTAGATTTGTTACACTTTTAAGTAAATTTTTCTTACTAGGAAAATACGATAAGTTGTGCACATCGATCGTTTATCTAAACTGAGTTTGTGGTGTCTAGGCTAGGCAAGTGAGCTTGGGTAACTTTAAAAGGCCCGCCTCACGATTCGTGAACGGATCCCTCCCTCCTCACTTGTACTTACCTGGCGACATTGGTGGTGAAGAGGCGATTTGAGGCTTCTAACGACTTGTCGTTTAGACCTTAGAAATAGGCTAGTTGGCTTAGGAAACCCTAGAAACTAAAATACGGAAATTGACATCTTTTTACAAATAAATACCTTATCTTTATAAAACCGTTTTCTAAATGAATAGTATTTATTAAACCTTTGCAAAGCGCCACTACAACCCACCGTTGGGGAACTCATTAGGGATTGTACGGTTTATCGTGCACCCTCGGGCCTAGTAGTGCAAGATTCAGACCTCCGCAAGGAGCATTCGGTCTCGAAAGCTTTAAAATACGACATTTAAGAAAAATGAGATTTTTTGAAATATTAAATATTTAGTAAAATTATTTTTTGTATAAACATATGTATATTTATATTTTAAATACTTATTTTATTATAATATAAATTTTCCACCTTCTTCGAAAAATCACAAAAGAATAAAGGTTACACTAAAATACCATGAACTTCAAATAAGCAATATTACAGATAAATACCATTATTTATGAAACTAGGATATTTTCATTAGAAATGTCACAACATAAAATCCACAACTCTAAAGACGAAAAATAAATACTTGAGGTGTATTTTGGAAGGTATATAAAAGTATTTTTACAAAAAAATCCCTCAAGTTTTATAAATTACCCTAAGGGCCCTAACAATTATAAGACCTCGATTCACAATTCTGATTGTCTGACTCGGGTTTGAGTCTGATTAATCTGACTTGAATATGATTCAAGTCAATCCATAATCTACAAGTTTTCAATTCAATATGAACACATGAATCCATGAATACAATTACCAGTTTATACAATCTGGCTGAACCGAACATGGATATATTCCTTCTACATGATTTCCAGTATTCCATTTACATGACACTACGGTTATAACCGTTTCCTGATATCATGGTTTCGGTCAGTCAGCCAATCAATCATACAACCAATACAGTTTACAAGGTAACAATACAATCATAACACTACGGGGTTTAAGGGGTAGACTGGTACGGAATATGTTAAAGGTGGCACGAGGTGGTCACTTAAGACGTAATTACATCCATGCCGTTGTTCTGTGGTATTATCGACGGAGCCTTATACTACAGGTTACCAAGGTCCCCGGTGTAAGTGGGACTCCCCTCGTATACACTGGCATCTTCTGTACCAGGCTACAAACAACAGCGTTAATACAACATTAGAACATCATAATACAACATTAAAAGCTACTCTCTCTCTCTCTTACTCTCTGTCTATTCCTCCCTTATCTTTGGGACTTACCGAGCGACCTGTTCGCTGACGACATTCTGTTTCTCTCTTCTTTGAATGTCGTCAGGTGGTTTGGACCCGACGGAGATTGAGCCATCTCAAGAAGACTTGGAGCAATTTGCCTAAGACCCTGCACTTTAGTTCATTGTACACTTCTTCTTTCTGTACTTTTCATTTCCTGTTATGCCACTGTTTAGGCATCTTTTTATTTCAGTTGTATTTCCTTTCATGTATTGTACAAAGAATATTAGTGCATAAAAGTTGTTGTTCTTTTATATCTTGTCTCTTGTGTATTTATTTTATATTGCTTAGATACGCTTAGCGTATGTACTTCTGAGTATATACGTAGCGGGCCGGTCGCTTCCCCTTCGCCGTACACCGGGAAGCGGGGCGTGACAGCTAAACTTATCCATCATATAAGCCAACTTATAAGCCAACTATCCTATTTCTAAATGGTCTAAACGACAAGTCGTTAGAAGCCTCAAATCGCCTCTTCACGGCCAATTGCGGTCAGGTAAGTGCCAGGTAAGTGGGAGGCTCTCCACTGCAAGTAAAAAGTGTATAAGAAAATTATGAAAATCCAGCATACTCAGAAGGGGACTCATTTCTATTTCTAAATAACCAGCATGGGCCACCAACAAAACCTGTCACGCCCCGCTTCCCAGTATATGGCGAAGGGGACGCGGCGAGGTCCGCTACGTATGTACTCAGAAGTACATACGCTAAGCGTAGCTAAGCAATATAGAGTAAATACACAAGAGACAAGAGTATAAAAAGAACAACAACTTTTATTTATTAACATTCTTTGTACAATACATGGAAAGGAAAATACAACCGAAATAAAGATGCCTAAACAGTGGCATAACAGGAAATGGAAAGTACTGAAAAGAAAAGTGTACAATGAAATTATACTGCAGGGTCTTCGACAAATTGCTCCAAGCCTTCTTGTGTTGGCTCAACTTCTGCCGGGTCCAGGTCACCTGACGACATTCAAAGAAGGGAGAAACAGAATGTCGTCAGCGAACAGGTCGCTCGGTAAGTCCCAAAAGTAAGAGGGAAGTAGAGAAGACAGAATAAGAAGGTACAATTTTAAAATGTAAACTATTGTTGTAATGTTATGTTATCGCTGTTGTTTGTAGCTTGGTACAGAAGGATGCCAGTGTATACGAGGGGGGTCTCTATATGGTAGAGACCAGGGCAAACGGAAAGTACAAGGAACCGTTAAGCCACGGTACAACAGCAACGGAATATAGGTTAGGTGTCTTAATCTGACCACCTCGTGCCACCTTTAACACCTTCGGTACCAATCTACCCCTTAAACCCCGTAGTGTTTTAACAGTATTGTTGTATTGTTTTATGTAAGTTGGGTGACTGACCAAAACCATGATATCAGTAAACATGTTGTAACTGCATAATCAGGTAAATGGAATAACAGGATAATGGATGTATATCCATGGTTTGATTCAGTCAAAATTGAATAGATTGTTAACTGGATTCAGGGATTCATGTATTCATATTGAGTTGGAATATAAAAGAATATAGATTGACTTGAATCATATTCATGTAAGAAATAGTCAGACTCTAACCCGAGTCAGACTAAAAGAAAGGTAATTTGAAGTTCTATAATTGTTAGGGTCCTTATTGTAATTTATAGAACTTGAGGGGGTTTTATGTAAAAAGTACTTTTGTATAGTTTTCAAATTGCACCTCAAGTATTTATTATTCGTCTTTTATAGTTATAATGAGTGTAAATTTTATTTGTGTTATTCTATTGAATATATCCTAATAAAAGTATTAATTTATAACATTGATTTATTTGAAACTCATGGTATTTTAACGTAACTTTTAATCTTGCAATTTTTTTGAAAAAGGTGGAAACCTTATCTTATAATAAAATAGGTGTTTAAATGATAAATATATATATTAATACGAGAATAATTTAGAATAACTATTTTATTTTCCAAAAATCTCATTTTTCTTAAATGTCGTATTTCAAACCTTTCGAGACCGAATGCTCCTTGCGGAGGTCTGAATCTCGCACTACTAGGCTCGAGGGTGCACGAAAAACCGTACAATCCCTAACGAGTTCTCCAAAGGTGGGTTGTAGTGGCGCTTTGCAAAGGTTTAATAAATACTATTCATTTAGGAAACGGTTTTATAAATATAAGGTATTTATTTGTAAAAGGATATAAATTTCCGTATTTTAGTTTCTAAGGTTTCCTAAGCCAACTAGCCTATTTCTAAGGTGTAAACGACAAGTCGTTAGAAGCCTCAAATCGCCTCTTCATTGCCAATTGCGGCCAGGTAAGTGCCAGGTAAGTGGGAAGGAACCACAATAGTGGGCCTAATTAAAAACCACTAGCCTTGACACACTTGCCTAGACACCACAAAATCAGTTTAGATAAACGATCGATATCCACAACTTATCGTATTTTCCTAGTTAGATCCATTTACTAAAAAGTGATACAAATCTAAAATCTTTAAAAATGGTTTTATGAAGATTATGTTATTTTAATGTAAAGTCTTGTATTTTCGTATTCTAAATTTTGGGAGTATCAATTATGGTTGTATTTGCGTGTGCGTGGAGGTAGGTCATTACCTCGTGACTTAATTTAAGGTTTAGTGAAGTTTAGAGGTTAAACATGATATATTAAACATGAAGGTATTTAAGTGTAAGAATACGGTATTTGTAAACGTTATCATTTCATTTGTGAAAACTCATTCAAATTGATTTCTACAGGTTTAGTGATCAAGATGAACATGTTTAGGAATGAGGAAATTGATTAGAAGAAGAAAAATAAATTTTATGGTATTATTGTGAAAAGAATACGATATTACAAGAAAGTTATCATTTCATGTGTGAAACTTTATCCAAATTGATTTTTATGTGATTAATAGTCATCATGGATATGTTTAGGTGTTATGGATTAGGTGACAAGTGGGATTTGGTAGAAAAACCGAATCGGAAATCGGTTTGTTCCGATTTCCGTCGGGTTTCATAAAGTCGTATTTTTAGAATAGAAAAGAGAGAAGATTGGGACTTACGGGTTTCAAACTCTTCTATAGAGTAAAGAGGAACTAGGGAAAAAGGCCGAGGTGTGGTTTCGTCGCCGGTTGCTTCCAAGGACGTCGCCGGAAATCCGTCAGCGCTTCGCCGTGCACTCGATTTCAACACACACTTTTCTTGTGGAAATTTCAAGAGAGTAATTCTATGGTTTTGAAATGAGAAGGTAGGGGGTAGGGGTCTATTTACAGGGGAGCTAGGGTAGGGTAGGTGAAGGGTTTTGTTTATTTTAAAAAATTATAAAAATTTAATTTAAAAAAACATTAAAATTTGTATTAAATTGGTTATATTTAACACTCAGAAACTGATATAATAAAATGGAGTAAACAGGGGGGTTTAGAATACGAAAAGGCACATATTTGCTGTTGGGACCCCGGCCACCGGACCAACTCCGGCCGGCGGCGCCGGCCGATTCGGCCGGCCGGCCGGCCTAGTTGGACGATCCCGGCCATGTTCGACGACGGCTAGGTGCAGGGCTCTCCGACTAAGACTATGGTATACTCCGTTTTTGGGGTTCAGTTCAATATTTGGGAGTTATGGCCTGTGGACTGTTGGGCTTCCAAGGATTTTTAAAGAAAAATAAACTAAAAATAATGTGTGGCATGGGATTCGAACTCTGGTGGCTTGGTTCAGCAGTGCAAGGTATTACCAATGTGCTACAAGCTCCTTCTTATAATTATTGTAGGAAAATAGATACTTAAAGTGTTATCAGCAACATTAATACTCCAAGTATACTTCAAATTTAAATCAAATTTAGGTATACAAAAATTGGAGTTGTTACAGTATACGCTAGTCTACACTGGTATATCGATGCCCCGTCTCGATACACCCACGACTAGGGACCTTGAAGGATGTACTTATGGACTACCATGTCCCCACTAGTATGATCTGCATCATAGTCCAGGTAGTCAAGTACACATCCTAAGGGCTTTACCAACATGTAACTATAAGACAGTATAAAAAGACAAGTATACATGTTAAGATAAAGAGCAACCAGATAGTATACTATCATATCGAGCAAGAAAGTCATCTCTATATATGTCCAAGCATCCAATATAATATAAATCATCTGTACAAAACTGGCCTCTAGGGCATACATACAACTAACAGTTATCACCCTGTATTACCGGAATACATTGATTTTGAACGAATGTTATTAGATACCGAACCTGATATACAACATCATATTAGTTTCTTTATTTAGTAAAGAAGGATATAATTTTGTATTGTTGGATAATGTTTCGAACATTTCCTATATCAAGAGTTGATCAGTTCAGGCACGTTATCTAAAAATATATATGTTCTAAATCAAACCACAGTTCTTAACGTACAGAAAACACACAAGAGGAAGAGTTCAGAAATGAACGAATCCTTTTTGAGGCATTGTAGACTAGGTCATATCAATGCGACCCGACTAGCTGAAGTTACATTAAGATGCATATTTAAATCAGTTTGAATTTACATCTTGTGAAGCTTGCCAGTCATGTCACAATGATAAGATGACCATAGCTCCGTTTACTGGAAACAGAGAAAGAGGTTAGTGAACTCTTGGGATTGATACATGATAATGTATGTAGGTCCCATGTCTACACATGCCAGGTCTGGTTCTTTGTACTTCATTACATTCACTGATGATCTCTCAAGATTCGGACATATGTTCCTGTAGAAACGCAAGTCTGAACCTTTTCAGATATTCAAAGAATATAAGTTAGAAGTAGAGAACCAAAAAGGGTATAAGTATTATGTCCTTTGATGTGATCAGGGAGGAGAATACTTGTGCACGGAATTCCTGGACTATTCTAAAAGAGAATGAGATTCTCTCTCGGCATTACTCCTCTGCATACACCATAGCACGACGGTGTATCGGGGCGGAGCAATTGCACCCTATGAGATATGGTGTGCTCTATGATGAGTATTACTGAGTTGCCTATTTCCTTTTGGGGATATGCACTTGTGAAGCTGCATACCTATTGAATGGCGTTCCAACCAAATCAGATGCCTACCACTCTATATGAGATATGATATGGGAAGAGCCCATCTCTTAAGTAAGTTAAGATTTGGGGTTGTCCGGCCTATGTCTTAAAAAAAATCCGGACAAGTTCGAGGCAAGGTCAGTTCTGTGGAAGTTTGTTGGATATCCCAAGCATTTGCAAGGGAATATCTTCTACCGCACCAAGGAACAAAAGATGTTTTATTTCTCGGCATGACCACCTTTTTGGAAAAAGAATTTATTTTGGAAGGAAATTAGTGGTCATGAGGTAGAACTGGAAGGAGTTCCAGCTATACAATCTGCAGCTGATGATTTGGTAGAATCGGAGGATTCAATAGCTCCCGACAAACCTCTGCCTCTCCGCCGATCTAGTAGGGTTCCTCACCCACCTGAGATATACTTTGTTTTCTCTATGACAGTGGGAGCAAGGATTGCATCATAAGATGATGAACCAACTAGTTTCGAGCAGGCCATCAAGAATGGCTGCATGCTACGCGATCTAAGATGGAATCTATGTACACCAACGAAGTATGGACTTTGGTTGCTTTATCTTAAGGGTTAAATCCCCATCAGCAGCAAGTATATCTTGAGAAGATTACTTGGTGTACATGGAAATGTTGAGACTTTCAAAGCTATACTTGTTAAAGGTTTGCGTCATCGACCAGGTGTGGCTTATGATGAAACCTTTTCTAAGTGCCTATGCTTAAGTCCATTCAGACCCTACTTGCCACTGCAACATACCATGACTACGATATCTGACGGTTGGGTGTCATGACTGTTGTTCTAAATAGTGATTTAGAAGAAAGCGTCTATAAGTACACAGCCAGAGGGCTTCGTGGACAGTGGGAGCAGCGGAAACGTGTGCAAGTTGCTTTCTGGGATGAAGTAGGCATCGCGGAGTTGGAACATCTATTTTGATGTGATAGTCAAAGAATTTGACTTCATCAAAATGGTAGATGAACATTGTATATACAAAAAGGTAGTAGAGAGTAAGGCGGTCATCCTCGTATTGTACGTAGATGACATACTCTTAATAGGAAAGGAGTTTCCTATGCTACACTCGGTCAATCTCCTCTTATCACATAAATTCTCCATACAGGATCAAGGTGATACCTCCTAGATCTAGGGTTTTAGATCTATGTGATAGATCTAAATGGATGTTAGGATTCTCACTAGGTGTAGTGAGATGGTATCAATCGATCCTGGGGAGAATCACTGGATAGCTTCCAGGGTCATAAGGACGATTGAATGTCAGTCACAGGCATTATCTTTACCTTTAGTAGAGGGACGGTATGTTGGAAGAGTTCTAAGAAAGATACCGTGGCATACTAGATGATAAAGGCTGGATACATCGCTACCAAAGTTGCTACCAAAGAGACAGTCTGGGTGTATATTAGTTCATGAGATGAACTTCATTCCTACCATTATGTGACAATGGAATTGTGGCTTATGCCTAGGAACGCCCATCCCATCAGTGATCCAGACATATTCTAAGGCAGTATCACCTGATCATGGAGATGGATGATCTCCAGGGGATCGAGGTTAGGAGAGTAGACAAAGAGGACAACACGGCGGATCCACTCACAAAGGCCTTTTCCCAGAGAGAGACTTTTATGGGATGGTTGAGTATGAGATACTACAACCACTGCTATCAGATGGCCCTAGTGCAAGTGGGAAATTGTTAGTTATATGTATGCCCTAGAGGCCATTACTATACATGAGATGTATATTGTAGTGGATGCTTGGACATATATAGGGAGGACTTTCTTACTCGCTATGATAGTATGCTATCTGGTTACTCTTTACCTTAACGTGTACACTGATTGTCTCTCTGTTACATGTTGGTAAAGCACTTAGGATGTGTACTTGACTACCAAGATTACGATGCAGATCGTACTAATGGGACCATGGTAGTCCATAAGTACATCCTTTAAGGTCCCTAGTCGTAGGTGTATCGAGACAGGGCATCGATATACCAGAGTAGACTAGCGTATAGCTTTTTGACCCATATAGATGGGCGATGGATCATCACATATCCATTGGTGTTTGACATCAGAGATGATATACGGGTTCTCAGTGGAGACTTGGTACACTGGACGGACTCGCCGAGAACTCCCAGATGGTATTATACCATACGTCAGATGGCAGCTCTCTGGTGACACTGGTACAGGTTAGTCTGTAGACCCGAGATCGTCATAGAGTCTTGTGTGATTCCCACTGTGCTTTGATTTCCACCTTACCATGTCCAAGAGGGCGCGCAAAACAGTGGTTTTTGGGTACAGTCCCGAGTCACATGGAGGCAATGAGCGATAGGACGGGTTTCGTCTCTCCCGGTATTGGGGGTTGATGTTGCGCTGTGCTCGATTGGCCATAACAGGGAAGTCTCTGGCCAAGGCTGGTTTCAAGATTTACTGGTAAGAGTTACCAGTACTTTCTCGACCCGTTATGAGCCTCATATCGGCATGACTTATTGGTTATTGGGGTCTGACGTTTACCACCCCTAGACATGATATGCGACATATCAGACGAGGAGACCGGACTGTACGGTAGTGTCACTATCAGGCTTTTGCAGGAGTTGGAGAGGGCTTGCTTGTTGATCTTCTGATCGCTCAATACCCGGGTAGCCGTTACGTCCAGCTAGTACCGCTGACGGCTTGTGGGTGCTTGATGTGATCATCACCTACTGCCGGCGTATTGACGAGTCTTTAGAGTCCTACATAGAGGTTTTACTGGCTCAGGCAAAACAAAATAGGAGCGCATATGTGATATGTGCAGGATCGAGAATAATGTGTGTATGTGATACCGTATTCTATTCTCGCGAATTTTGTATCGGCCGGTTATATGTGATATAGCCGGGTTATCGAATCAAGTGTTGATTCGATAGGTTGGTACATTTTGTGTTAGTCGGTTATATATGATATAGCCGGATTATTAAGTCAAGTGTTGATTTAATAATTTAGTGTTTAATTGTATATTTGATATAATAATTTACATTAACTAACATTGGCTCACTTAAGTATTCTTTTCTCACTTGTATGTACATGTAATATATATGTGATATATATTAATGTGCATTGTTCATTTTTTGTGTGTCATGGTTGTTGATACACTATGCATGGGTGTATGAGACATACACCATTATAATTATATTGGTAAGGTTTTACTATACAAAGTAAATACAAAATTAATGGATAATTGTTCAAGTGCATGAAGCTTCATGAAGCTTGTGAGTGCATTGACCAAGTCCACTAGTTTTGTTTTACTTAGGATATTTATTAACCTAACCACTATAATTAGCCATGGTTATATCTCTACAAGAGTTAGTATATGATGCCCACTCACCCATGGTTAGCTCTCTCTCTTGATTAGTTTTCATTCTCATTTTTATTGAACTCATTTTCTTCCTCCTTCAAAAAGCTTGCTAGGGTTTGATAAAGAGAGAGAAATATTGTGAGAAAAGAAATTCTAAAGTGAACCCATTTCTTATTTCCTCATCCTTTACTAGACTAGCACTTTAGTTTAGGGTGTTTGCTTCACTAATTCTCTAGTTAGTGAAGTAGAAGCTTGAGTTCGTATTCCCTCGACGTAGATCATCTTCGGCCTCGAAGACTTCAAGAAAAACTGTTGCCCTCTTCTCATGGAGCCGTCCAAGAGTCCGGGAGTTCGATGATCACAACGAAGGGACTACTACAAGGAGCTTATAAAGTGAAGGACCGATCTACAAATGTTGTATTTCTATTTCACTTAGATAGTAAATGGTTTACTATGTTTCCGTATTCTATTTCTAGCCAACGATTCTAGTATAGTGTTCCTTTTAACGGCATATTTTTTAAAATGGCATAGACGATGTCTCCCTAAACTTTGCTGCCGCTGATGGGAACCCTACATCACCTAGGTCAACTAGACCTGCTCAAGAACTTGATTGATAAAGTAAAATTGTGTCGAGAAACGAGCTCAAGATATACTGATCACGAGGCCAGGTAAGTGCAGAGATAAGGGGAGGTTTTTCAACGTTTTCGCAAAATTCCTTAATTAGAATAACCCTTTCTCTTTTGGCGGTTTCGCCGTGAACACTTTCCTAGACACCCCGTGAACGATATACCGTTAAGCGGTGTTCTAAACACAGTTAACTTCTCCTAATGAGTGCGAAGTCCTTAAAGGCTTAAACTCTAGTTTCTTTTAAAATTTGTGCGGGTAAACGTTATGCTCAATTTCGTGATTTGTGGGCCACGTAAAAGGTGATGAAATCCTTTACCGTATGTTGTGGGGTTCGCTTGCCCTTAAGTCCGTATTAATGGATGCAATGCGCAAATCAATGAAAAGGTTGTTTAAAACCTTTAAAAAATCGATTTTTATGTTTAAGCATGGCACTGCAACAAATACGGGTTAATCAATTTTAGCGTTTGACAGCGAACTTGCAAAGAATGCTGCAAAGATAAAATATTGGATGCGTCGGATTTGAGAAAGAATGTGTTAGGAAATACGTACCGATAAGTTTTCGGGTTAAGAAACCCCCGTTGAAGTGAATCCGGTTAGCTTGAAAATTTCGCCAGCGCGGGTCAAACTACCCTGATCTTTGGCACTGTACTTCGCAATCACCTTAACTTTGAATGTACACTTTGCTCCACACGATCGCAGTTTGCAAATCCGTCAAAATCTACAAATGTCGGAAAAATGTATTTTTAGTGCGAAAAATGATATGAATGCCCAAACTCCCGCACACCCAAAATTATAAAAATCAAACAATAAAATTGGGACAAAATTATAACACTGGACCATAGGGAAAAATTTTGGAGCAAAAGGGGGAGAGCGGGCCGGCGGCGCTGGACTTATGAAGGATCTCGCCGGATTGAAATTTGAATTTAGGCTCCAATTTTCTTCTGGTGTCTAAGTATTCTACTAGTGTCTCAATGCTATTGTTTTTCTTTTTTAATTAGTCCCAGAATGATTGCAGGTCAAAAATCCAGAGAACAAAATGTTAGCAATGTCAATTTTTGTTGGTTTTGATTTTTTTCAATTTTTAGTTTATTTTTAGAATAGTGTTTGATTTATAAACAAGATATACAGAGATTAAACCGAAATAACAAGAATAAAAACGTTGCCATCTCCCCGTCAACGGCGCCATTTGCTTGATAGCGTTTTCACGCATCGTATTTTAAATTCTAAAGTTAACTGCAACCAGGACGATGTCGCGTGTAGCTAGCCGTGATGAGTATAGGTCGTCCGCAGGGAAACGGTGTGTTTTAAGTTCTTGTGATGACAAGTTAATGCGCGGGTCAGAATTATTCGTTTCTAACCTATGTGTTGTATATGCAAGTATAAATTTGTTAGGAATAGATAGATTAGTATAAGTTAAGGAAATCCGTACTCAATCCTTTGAGCCGAGCTTGACCATTGAAGCTAGAGTAATCGGCAACAACGTGGATTAGGGTGCCTAAGCACGGTATTTGTGAAATCTGGCTTATTGACCCTTGTCCGTCCGTTCTTGTCTCTTGCTTTCGCCTCCGGCCAAACCGAACACAATTGGTCATGGTTAGGGATCATGTTACCTTGGTAGGGTAGGGTACCTAACGGAACGCTTGCATAAGCTTTGGACGGAGTTCAATGGAAAATATCGGGAAAAGGAAATGAGAAAAGAAATCTTAACTTACAAGATCGTTTTCTTTCCTAACAACACCATATTCACAAACCATCACAACAACAAAGAAAGAGAGAAAAGGAAAAGATAAAAGAAAAGAATAAACAATATTGCAAGAAAGTAAATGGAAAGAATATAAAAGAGAAAGTAAGTAAATGGCATGATTAAAATTGCAAGTAAGTAAAGAGATAGAAATACAAAGAACCAAAAGCGATATTACAAACCATGGGTTCAATAACCTAAACTTAAACTTGCAAGCTCAATGAAGAGATTGCAAGATCAAGAGAAGGCTAAGAACTCAAAGCAAAATGAAGGCAAAATGACAGCTTTTTTGATTCTTCAAGTGATATAAACCTTGAGTTCAATAACCAAAACTTAAACTTTAAAGCTCAATGAAGAGCTTGCAAGATCAAGAGAAGTGTAACATTTTAAAATATTTTAGATAATTAATTATTTTATTTATTTAATTAAAATAATTATTTTTATTATGGTTGTAATAAAAAGGTCTTTTAAAATGTGGTAGAATTGATTTGTAAAGAAATAGTTTGTTTTTATAATAATAAGTATCATGAGGGGTTTTGTGAAGAGTTTAGTTAATTGTGGAAATTTGAAATTTGTGAGGGTTTAAGTGTAAATGGGTAAAGGTCAAGGTTAAGCTTAAGTTACACTCATGGCATAACATATCCTAGATGACACTTCATGCTACACCTCCTCCTTGCATGAAAACACCATCCTCTTCCATGCTACACATCCTACTTGCATGAGATCACCACCTCCTTGCTAAGTGACACCTCCTCCTATAAATCTCACTCATTCTCCTTATCTCCTAAAATTGTTCAATTCATATATCATTTTGAAGCATGTGTTTAATTTAAATGAAAATAGAAATCTAAGAACAAGAAAGAAAAGAGAAGAGAAGAGAGAGCCTAAGTACTAAGGATCAATACCCCCATCCTCTTACTAGGATCTTTGAGCTTGTGCATCTTGAAGGAAGCTTTCAGTTGATATTCTAGATAGGTATAATTTCCAAATCTGTATTTACTTTAAATCAATACTGGTTTAGTATAGAAGTATAATATCGGTAAAATATCGTATTTTGATAGGAATAGGCTCTGTGAAGATCTGCTGTAGCTTAGATAATATTTAACAAAACCAAACAGTGCCATCACCTTATAGTTTGGACCTAGAATAACCCATAGGAATACGAACCCTTTACCTCGGATTTTGGCCGGCGACATCCTATTGAAATCCAAGCTCCCCGGTTTTGTAATGGAGTTAGGTATTGGGGTTTTCAGGGTAGCTCTCTGTGTATATTTTGGGTTGTTTGGTATTGTTTGTTTATGTTATTATTTTAGTATATAAAATCTTGTAGCAAATATCTGTTTTTAGTGTGCAAAGTTAGGAAACAGGGAAAAATTGTGATATTTAACATACTGAACTTGAGTCTGGAAACAATAGGTATAACTACAAGAAAAACTAATAAGACCAAAACTATAATGAGATCACTGGAGAACTTCACTCAAAGCCCAAGACCCCAACCCCATGTTTTGGCCGGCAACATAAGCCCAATATCCGAGCTCGCCGGATTTTTGGTGAGCTTTGGGATTGTGTTTTCTACTGTAGCTCTAATAGGTTATGTTATAAGCTATGGTATTGTTTGAATTGTCCTAATATTCATACAGAGAAATCTGGGAATGTTTAGTTGAGTTTTATTAAAGTTTCCGACATTGCGATATGATTTTCCGTATTTCTGTACCGCAACTGAAACGTTGACGTTTGTACGTTAAGTTCAGGGGCAATCGATCATCTTTGGGGTAAGTGAGCTGTAGGTTCTAACCTAAGGGTACTTAGCTCGTTGTTTTGGTTTTCATTATGATATTTACATCGATGTGATTTTAAATACGATTATAGGTGCGATGGCGAAGGATTCCGAGACGGAGTTGACGAACTTAGCAGCGTGGATTTCAGCAAGCTCATTAAGTTGGTGAGTAGATTTACATCTACGGGGGAAGTCGGGTGGATGGCTTATAGCACCCCCGCAACCTTATAAATAGTATTATGATATATAGCAGTTTTAGAAATTTATTAAGATATGGATATTTGAAGTAAATTGCATCTAGTGTGATACTCATGTGCATATAGTTTACGGATGGTTTGGTAAGTTGGTACGAAGGATCATGCCGTACTAGAGAGGATTTGAGATATAGTGATAATGTGAGACATTATACGAGGAATTATATGTATAGGAAATAATGAGATTTATATGCCGAATAACGGCCAAGTGTTCTTTTAGACTCGTAGAGTAAGATTATTTTCCGATTTAGGATGTAATACTTGTGTGAACTATATTCTTTTAAAAACTACGATTCGTTTCCCTTTTAATGATAAAATACAAGGATGTGATGACAATTTCCAAAACGAATATCTATTTTAATCTAAGGCAGCTTCCTTATCTCAAAACCAACGTTTCGTTTCCTTTTCAGAGATAATGATATAGCTCATAGCAGGTAAGTACAGTTATTAGTTATTCTTAGATTTACTTTACAAGTTCGCATTATATTTATCGATAGTACACATTTCTGTAATACTAACACTTTGATAGAACACTGCACCAATACCAATGAGTACTATGCTGCACAAGCACGTACATCTATATTACACCACATCTCATTGGTACTGCCATGTCACTGTAGAACTGTTATACTCCTTAGTTCGTATATAGATGTTGATATGAGTAGGCTATTGCACCATTAAAACACCTGCACAAATACTAATGATTGCCATGCGGCACGAGCACAGACGCGTATGTTACACTACACATCATTAGTACTGCCATGACACAGTAGGATTGATAAGTGTATCTGCTCGTATGATTTATTTATGCACTTTACCTTATTATCTGTTAAGCATTGTGAGTACCAGTATTATGAATGTTATATTTGATTTTATGAGTTTTCTGGACATTTTACTTTTGATGATATATATCAGTGGTATGGGACGTTGTTATATATGTATATATATAATATATTATCAGGATAATCTAGGCAAATATTCTCTTTATTTACTTGATGTTTTCTGAAGATGATGATTTAACGTCCACCATGAGTTTTATGTTTTTCTGAGTTTTTGTTCCGAACCGGGTGGGGTAGCTTTACGGTTTTGTATTTATGACTTATCCGTACTGAGTGGGGTAGCTATGCAGCGGGATATATGGTGGACTCGGTTCGAGGCTGAGGGGCAGGATAGCCGCATTATAGAAGGGGAGCCTAACGAGGATACTCGATACCGGAGATAAAGATGAGCATGGTAGATATCAAGGGGATACTGACCGGGGTTCGATTAGGCACGGCGGATATCCAAGGGATACCGACCGGGCCAGGTATATCGGGTGGTGATCATCTGTTGAGATGGTGTCGACGATATCTACATTTACGTGTCGGTGATGGATACGAGATATTTCTGATTTCGGGTGTCGATGCTAGACATCCATATATATTGATATGATTGCTATCATGAGGTACACAGTTAGATTACAGTTTTGTAGCCTACCAGGACTGATCTGGGGGACAGTACCTGTATACATTTGTACGGGCATTCATGTACATAAAAAGGGATTCAAACACGAGCTATAGACTCATTATTTTGAAACGTCTGATATGACATTGAGATATTCTACTTGGATAGCATGATAATTAGAGTTGCATAATGATACATACACATATCATATTATATTTGTACAGATTATGATAGTACTATACTTATGACCTAAGTATCATCGTGCATTTCGATTTCTACCTTTAGATGTACTTCTATTCACTGAGTTGGCAACTCATCCCTATTGTGCCACAGTTTCTTGCAGGTTTTACCGCTTGGATTATCAGCGGCTTGGGCATACATTCTTTTAGGTGATAGATTGGTAAGTGGGAACTGTGAATAGAAGCGAGACTTAGAAATTCTGAGGTCACACTCTTTAGAGTCGACTTCTAATATAGATTGTTTGGCTGTTCCATCGTTTGGACGTGAAAGCTAGCTCCCGTTGGGATGCTATTTTATTGTTGTAGTTGTATGGGGTTTTATGTAAAATTTTCAAAGGAGGTGCTGTCAAATTTCAAAACGTCATAGATACTTTTCAAACATACTTAGTTAAATTTAAATGTTATTTAAACTGATTCCATATGATGACTATTTTAAACTCACCTCCAATTATTTCAAAAAGGGTTTAGATTCCGGGTTTCGGTTTACTTGAACCACGTCGACGTCTTTAGATGTCACGTGATTTATGTGTCGGTCACGTGCCACATTTGGGTCATGACAAGAAGGCAAAGAACTCAAGGCAAACTAGCTATGTTCAAGAAAAAAAAGAAAAGAAAATTGTATCTAGTGTAAAGAAAATGAGACAATGTGAGACCCTTTCCCTTGCTCACTGATCTGGCTTTTATAGGCCAAAATAATATTAAATAAGAAATATAATATGGATGATGTGACTGCAAGGGAAGGCCGAAGAAAAATTGGGGGGCTTTGGGCACAAGAAAACTAGCGGCGCCAGGTTTTGATGGGGTGTCTCCGGTTTGTGGAGGAATATGGGGCTTATGTTCGTTCTGTGATGATGTGTTCTCTCGACAATTCCACCGGTGCTGTTGGATTTGTTTATATGAACCTGGTCTGCACTCATGTATTTGGAGGGAAACAAGTAGCTTTATATCACATCACATCTTTTTGCATTTAACATTCTTGTCCCCCCATATGTGCCCACCACGTGCCAAGGGCAGCCACCACCTAGGTCCAAGTCATCAAAGAGCTAGTGCACACTTGCTATGTGTTGGACCAAAATGTGTGTACACTAGTTTATTTGCAAAAACTCTTTGAATAACGATAGGTTTTCAGTTTTGGTTGTAGTGTTGGCTCACAAACGTTATATCCGTGATTTTGAGTGTGTTTCCAGTATTGTGTCACGGATACCTGTAATCTGTATTTACTGAGCAGACACTGGTTAATAGTACCGATCAATAACAAAATAGATAATGAATGAGTGGTATTAAAATGCAGTTTCCTGTGATAAACAGCGCCAGGCCGTGAACAGGAGGCAAGTAGATCTCTTGCTCTGCTAGCTTTGGATACACCGACACCTTTTCTGTTAGTTATGTATATGCCCTAGAGGCCATTGTTTTACATATGATGTATATTGTGATGGATGCTTGGATATATACAGAGAGGACTTTCTTGCTCGTCATGATAGTATGCTATTTGGTTTCACTTTATCTTAACATGTTGACTTGTATTGGTTTAATGTCTTTCTCTCACATGTTGATAAAGCCCTTAGGATCTGTACTCGACTACTGGGACTATGATGAGATCATACTAATGGGGCCATAGTAGTCGATGAGTACATCCTATAACTGTTCCTAGTCGAGGGTATATCGAGACAGGGCATCGATACACCAGAGTAGACTAGCGTATATGCATCTTGACCCATATGATGAGCGATGGATGATCCCATATCCATCGGTGTTTGACATCAAAGATGGTGTATGGGTGCTCAGTGGAGACTGGGTACACTGGATGGACTCACCGAGAACTCTCAGTTGGTGATATACCACACGTCAGATGGCAGTTCTCCGGTGACACTCGTACAGGGTATTCTGTAGACCCGAGATCGTCATAGAGTCTTGTGTGATTCCCACTGTGCTTTGATTTCCACCTTACCATGTCCAAGAGGGCGTACAAAACGGTGGCTTTTGGGTACAGTCCCGAATCACATGGAGGCAATGAGCGATAGGAGGGGATTCGTCTCTCCCGGTATAGGGAGTTGATGTCGTGAAGTGTTCGATTGGCTATAACTGGAAGTCCCTGGCCAGGGATGATATAGAGATATACTGGTAAGTGTTACCAGTAGTATCTCGACCTGTTATGAGCCTCACATTGACACGACTTATCGGTTACTGGGGTCTGACGTATACCACCCCTAGACTTGATATGCGACATATCAGACGAACAGACCGGACTGTACGAAAGTGTTACTGATTGGATTCACAGGAGAACGGATAGGCTAGCTTGTTGATCTTCTGATCGCTCAATACCTAGGTGGCTGTTATGTTTAGCTGACCGCTTGCAGCTTGTGGGTGTTTGATATGATCATCACCTGCTACCGGCGTATTGACGATTCTTTAGAGTCCTACACAGAGGTTTCTTGGCTCAGGCAAAACGGAGTAGCGGCACATATGTGATATGTGCAGGACCGAGGATAATGCGATATGAGATACCATATTATATTCTCGCGATATTTAGATATGAATCGGGACATCGGATCAAGTGTTGATTCGATGAATCGGTACATGATATATTAGTCGATTATATTCGATATAGCCGGATCGTTAGATCAAGTGTTGATTTGATGATTTAATGTATAATAATATATATGATATATTGTATTGCATTATCTAATATTGGCTTGCTTTATTATTTCATTTTCTCACCGGATTAATACATTGATATATATGCGATATATGTTAATTGTATTATTTTCTTTTGTTGCAAATATATAATATATATATGTGATATATATTATTGTGACATGATATGATTTATTATAAAACATGTTTAAGGATGATAAAAAGGGATTAGGGTTTGATTAGGGTTAGCTCCTTCTTGTTCATTCTAGAACGATTCTATTTTGTCTTGGTTAAGATATTATGGTTGATACTTATCCTTAACCTAACCAAACCCTAACTCTAGTTTATTCTCTACAAGTTTTATCCTATCATCCTTGACCATGGTTTTATAATCAATCATATACACTTGACTACTATTCATCACAAAAGGAATATTTTTTCATTTCTTCATCTTCTTCTCTCTTTGGTTTTTGAAAGAGAGAGCTCACTAGAAATTCCTTATGTGATGATTTATTGTGAGAAAGTGAATTAAAAAGATAGCATAAATACTACTCCATCATCCTCATCTAATCTAGCCCATTAGATTAGGGTGTTCATCTCTTTAGAGTGAGAAAGCTTGGGTTATAGCAACTTCGACGTAGATCATCGGAGAATCGGAACACTTCAAGCTAGCATGGATCGTTCGAGTCGTGGAGCCTCTCTTGAGTCCGGGAGATCGTGGATCGCGGCGAAGGGACTTCTACTCAGAGCTTGTGAAGCGAAGGAGCGGACTACAAAGGTTGTAATCCCTCACACTTAGCTTTAAAGATGTTATCTTGCATGCTAAACCCTAATAATCTAGCAAAGATCCCGTCTTTGGGTTGTTCGGCACATGTAAAATTTTATTCGGGCATGTTTGATGCTTTATGAACCTTCACAAGTGTGCCTAGGAACCCTACAGTGGTATCAGAGCCTAGCTAGAGCATTAGGCGATGTGTTAACGAAGTTAAAACTCCGATCGAACCCGAACCGACGAAAATGAACCCCTCTCTGGATATTTTTCAAAAATGCGATTTTTTATGAATTAAAAATACCTGAAAAATTCAGCATAGAAAAACAAGAATAACTGTGAAATACGTCGTCTTGAACCGTACAGACGACCGCGGAATCGCGGCCGTACCCTGCTTGGACCGCGGTTCCGCGGCCGCACTGCTTGATAAGACAGTTTTGGTTTTACAGTAATTCTTTTTAAATGCTTATTTAGTTTCTGGTATTTTTATTTTGACTCAAGGGTTGAGTGTTCTGGGGTTTGTTTTGTAATCGTAGATTCGATCGGAATATTTAAATTCATTATTGTTTTTCCGGATATTTAGATACTGTTAAAAAGTTCGAACAGATATCATTAACTCACTTTTTCCCGACACAAAAAAAAATTTCAAGTGTTGAATCTTTTCTCGAATTTAATTCTTTCGGAAAAATGTGCAAGTAACACGGTGGACCCTCTAGAAGACAACGAATCTTAACTCGATTATGTGACCGTCTTGAACTGCCTTTTGAACCTTCGGGTTTGGGGCAGTACGGCGTGCCACATGTGAGGCGTTGGCTTGACCCTTCTACGGCTGGATCACTGGTACTGTGACATATTCTGGGATTATTTGAACTCCGCTCAAGTGTTGAGCACTTTAGGAAATTTTGGGTATATGATTATCTGTTCGAAAAGTTTAATATTGTCTATTTATCTGGAATGTGATACAATATGTGGAATTCATTGTGTTAGGCATGAAATGCGAAGTATGTGATATTTCGGATTTACGATGTCTAAAGTGATTGTGGATTCCAAATATTGTAGTTTTACAATTTTTTTTCTGTGACCGTAAGTGTAGTATGTAGTTGTATTGCCGATTGTCGTTGCTATACATCGACGACGATCGGTGTATGCATACTTACTTACGTTGATGATATGAGATATTATGTGTTGCTGAGATATGATGTGCAGGATTGTCGCGATTGAATAGCCAGGGGTTTTATGTCAGATGGGAGTTTTATATTTTCATTCATGTAAATTCAAATGTAATGTAATATTCTTTTATTTGGGGGACTTCCAGGTTGAGGTTGATGCCACCAGTGTTGTATATTATTTACTTTTCCGCATTAGGATGGACCCAAGGAGGGGAGCACAGGTGACCGGGTTCTGGGGTTCAGTGGGAGGCTATCTCGAGGAGTCGAGACCGGGTCTCCTAAACTCCAGAATTGGTAGGGTCGCTTGACTCTCTCGTAGGGGTCCAGGGTGTGGGCTTGGCTATTCATCGCGACTGTGGAATCCGTATTTTCTATTGTTGGCTAAATACTAAATACGGACGTCCTAGTATATCCCACATTATATCTATGTTTCTGCTGCGATATCTGTGATGTCATCATTTGATATGTTGTGATGGATACAGTATATAGTATATATGATATATTATATAGACGTTACTTATATTTTACACCCGCACTAGCCCTGCCCTGCTCTGTCGTTAGTTACCTAACCTAACGGTGCACGAGGGGACATCGAGGCGAATGCGGATGGCATAAGTGTACGTCGTATTTATCTGTGATGCTTAGGAAGCATAAGCTGATGGGATTTTTATTAATGAGATTAATAAAAAGAAAAGAAACCTAAAAGATGTTGTAGAATCAAAACTTTATAAAAAGGGTAGCTACAGTTTTGCTTTCCATAGCGGTATATATGATATACCATGCACCTTATTCGATGAGGAAAGAGCCGAGATCCCTTCACCGGGAGTGACCTCTTTAGCAAAACTAATGAAAGCCTCAAAAACACTCCATTTCAAAAATTCACATGATTCTACGACGATATCAAGTTCATTACGCTCATTGTTTTCTGAAAAACCTGCGTAGCCCTCCGTCATTTCAGATAAAGACTAGTTAGTATTCGTGCTACGTTTGTTGACTATGTTAAGGCGTAATGTACGGTACCTAATTAGTACTTATCTGTTAAAACATGAGATGTGACTGGATTAGGGTAGTTGTACGACTTTGTTGACTATGTTAAGGGTCGTGCAGGTGGGTTTAATTCAATCGGGAAATGACGGGTTGAACTTGGCTAGCAATTATGATTTGTTGACTATGTTAAGGTCATAAATTGCTAGGGGCAAAATATTATCGGGAATTTCAAGTGTTGAAATTTGCAATGAAATTGCATACCTTCTATGAGATAGTTGGATCCCGATACCCACTGCGAGTAAGTGTTACTCCTGGGAGAGTTTTACAAAGGACAATTAGTCGATCAAGTAGGTGTCTAGAAAAGTGTTAACGGGGTTACGCCTCTGGGAAAACGAGGTTTACTTTAATTAGGTCCGTGCGAAAGCACGGGGAACCTCCCTCAAAGTACCGACACTGATCTGGCTGAAAGATTGACGAAATTGTAGGGTGTAATTAATCCCGGCTAATCTTATCTTTTAGGGTTTGAAGGTAGATTTGATAAAAACAGTGGGAGACATCCTGATTAGATAAGATAATAACCAATCTAATCTTGTAAGAGCATATGCTAAGGTGTTTTCTTCTCTCTCTCTCTCCAGGTAGAGACCATGTCAGGCCATAATCAAGATAATAATATGGATGTATTGACTGAACCCGCTTATTATACTGAGCAGGGGAACGTTGGACCCGTTCTTTCTTATAAGAGTTATAAGACAGAACAGGGAATAGAAGAATATCCGGATTCTCAAGCCGCCCAAAAGAACATGCATGTTGATGCATCTTCTTCAGGTGTGTTAATTATTGAGAACTGTTTCTCAGTTCACCCTACGTCCTGGGTATTGGATACCGGATCAGGATCCCACATATGTAAATTGTTACATGGGCTACATAAAGGTAGAGAACTGGGAAAAGGTGATCATTCCGTTCAAGTAGAGAACGGTGCAAGTATTGTAGCCAAAGCAGTTGGCGAATATCACCTTGTATTGCCAAGTCGTAATACGCTGATTCTAAATGAGTGCTATTATATACCGAACATGATGTGCAACATTATATCAGTTTCTTTATTAAGTAAAGAAGGATATAATTTTGTAGTAAAGGATAATGTTATGAACATATTCCTAGATCAAAAGTTGATTGCATCAGGCTCGTTACATAATGGCATATTCATTCTAAATCAGAATACAGTCCTCAATATACAAAACACACACAAGAGGAAAAGTTCTGAAATGAACGAATCCTACTTGTGGCATTGTAGACTTGGTCATATCAATGCGACACGACTGGCTAGGTTACATAAGGATGGTTATTTGAATCCATTCGAATTATCATCTTATGATACTTGTCATGCATGTCTCAAAGGAAAAATGACCAAAGCTACGTTTAGTGGACACGGAGAAAGAGTTAGCGAACTCTTAGGACTGGTACATAGTGATATATGCGGTCCCATGTCTACGCATGCCAGGAACGGTTCTTCCTACTTCATTACATTCACTGACGATCTCTCTAGATTCGGACATGTGTTCCTGATGAAACACAAGTCTGAAGCTTTTGAGATAGTCAGAGAATATAAGCACGAAGTAGAGAATCAAACGGGAAAAAGTATTAAGATTCTTCGATCTGATCGAGGAGGTGAATACTTAAGCAATGAGTTCCTAGATTATCTAAAAGAGAATGGGATTCTCTCTCAGCTTACTCCTCCTTATACACCACAGCACAACGGTGTATAGGAACGGAGGAATCGCACCCTATTAGATATGGTGCGCTCTATGATGAGTGAGGCTGAGTTGCCTATTTCCTTCTGGGGTTATGCGCTTGAGACAGCAGCATACCTATTGAATCAAGTTCCGTCTAAATCTGTGCCTACCACACCATATGAGATATGGAGTGGGAAGAGACCATATTTTAAACGAGTTAAGATATGGGGTTGTCCGGCCTATGTCAAAAGGCAAAATCCAGACAAACTCGAGGCACGGTCAGTTCTTTGCAAGTTTGTGGTGTTGGAGATAGTGCCCTCAGAGTCAATTATTGGATCACAGGCACGTGATTGCAATGATTGAGGGAGGACCTATCCCGGTAGGACAGTCTTACTCGAGATGATAGTATGCTATCTGGTTTACCTTTATCATCGTGTACTGCTTTAGGTGACCTGACAGGTCGCTATTGCACGTTGATAGAGCCCCTAGGATTCTTGCTTGACTGCCAGCAGTATGAGGGCGATCATATACGTGGGAGCTGGTAGTCTATAAGCACATCCTTAAAAGGTCCCTAGTCGTGGGAGTTTCGAGACAGGGCATCGATTCTCCAGAGTAGACTAGTGTATACAGTCGAGACCCCGACGAGGGGCGGTGGCCGGTCTCACAAGCCACTGGTGTCAGTTGGTTCACCTAAGATGTATACAGGTGCTCATTGGGTTATGAGTACACCGGACAGGACTCGCCGGGAACATGCTAGTTGGTCTTATACCAGACGTCAGATAGCAGTTCCCTGGTGACATGTGTACAGGTTAGTTCATCGACCTGAGATCGTCATTTGTCTCGTATGAGTTCCCACTGTGCTTTGATTACTACCCTACCACGGCTCAAAGGAGTCGTGCAAACAGGTTTTAGTTGGGTACAGTCCCGAGCCACATGGAGGCAGTGAGCGGATCTGCAGGGGTTCGTCTCTCCCGGTATTGGGGGTGAGGTCGCGCTGTGTCTAGGAGAGCCATTACACGAAGTCCTTGGCCAAGGCAGGAGATTTACTGGTAGGTATTCCAGTAGTATCTCAGGGTGTTCTGGGCTACACTCCGACACGACTTGTACCGCTTTTGGGGGTCTGACTTTTACCAACCCCCTAAGCCCGCCATGCGATGCTCATAGACGAACGGACCGGACTGTACGGATATTGTCACTGACAGGCTCAGTAGGGTGTCAGGATGAGTTCGCTCATCGACGTCCCTTTTGGTCAATAGCTGGTGGCCCGTCACGTATTGTCTTATACCTCTGACGTGCTAGTGGTTAAATCCACAGCCATAGTATTGACGAGTCTTTAGAGTCCACCACACTTACAGTTACTCAAGCTTTCGGGCGAAACGTTGTAGTGGCCGTATGGAGATATGGAAGAGTCCGATCAGATACGTGCGGTATTGCACAGATCAGGATCGGACGGTTAGTACTAGAGGCTGTATGGATATATGGCAACGTTCGATTGGATACGTGCGGTATTGCACGGATCAGGATCGAACGGATATTACTAGCCGGCTTTGGTTTAAGCCGGATCCTAGTATAGTACAGTGTAGTTTTGTCTCTTTGCATTTGTGTTCAGTGGGAATACAAATGCGGGCATGTATTTGCAGTAGCGGGGTTTTCCTGTAATTTATTACGGGACCAGTTTTCTGGAGTTGCCAGTTTGCATTCCGTTCCGGCCGGTTTTCCTTTGTTCTTTCCCTGCCGGACTTTTCCGATGGAAGGACTAATTTGCAATTGTGCAAATTAGTATTTGTGGAAGGGGTCCTTTGTAATTGTGTGGCATCATGATGAGATTCCTTTTGTATCAACCTTTTGCATTAAATGGTGATTAGAGTTAATTAGATTTAGAGATGACATGGTTATCATTGCTTTGGATGTGGTCACCCTCCACCTTTTACTACACTCACCTCCCTCATGTTTTATTCATTTCCCTCCACCATTTCCTAGAGAGAGAGGCCGGCCACAATTTGGAGAGAGGGAGAGAAAAATGGGATAGTTTCATTTTGTTGTGGTGGCATTATTCTTCATCTCATATTCTTCTTGCTAGAAAATTGAAAGCACCAATTTTCCTAACCTCCTTCTCAATCCTCCATGGCAACTAAAACCCCAAATGAGACATAGCCTCTACACTACATTCTACAGCAAATCTTGGGCACGTCGACTTGCCAGCTTCGCGCCCAAGTTGCCTTGGTATTGAGGTGGGAGCCCGTAAAAGATGCAGGCGATGTGGTGCACTTCCGGCGACGAGGTGGAGACAGGACTTTCCGCGGGAGATCGGGACGACGACGAGAAGACCGGAGGACTCGGATCACTCGGTATATCTCTAACCCGTCTTGTAGTTAGCTAGATCTAGTTTAATGGCCCGATCCGGGTGTTTAGTGCGCGGTGGTGCCGGTTTGCTAGTTTGCAAAATCAAAATGAATCACCGCTTCCGCACTTGGCCTCAGGATGGAGGCCGGGGCGCCGCCGTGCACTTACAGTGGTATTAAGGCCTCGCCATTAACATAGTCTAGTTTTGTTTAATGTGTTTACATTTCCGATCGACCAAAATTCCAAAATCCGCGTTTTTCCCAAGCATCAGTTTCTGTCGAAATTTTTTGGAGTCCAAAAATTTTTCAGGTTGTTGAATAGTGATGTACTGGAAATTATAAGCATACTGTAGAAATTCGATACAGTGATTCGACAATCGGAGCGCGGAACCGCGGCCAAACCCCCCTTTAGGCCGCGGTTCCGCCGCACTATGATGTCCTTGCCGTATCAAATTTCTACAGTTGCTTTCTGGGTTGAAAATATGGGTTTGGGAATATTAATTTTGGGCCCAGAATTTCTTGATGTGCTACAGTAGTACTTGGGGCCCACTTGTTAAAATTTGATCGATCGGATATTTAAAACACATTAGTTCACAGTATTTACATTATATCTGCGACCGTGAATGTCACTTGATCGGTAAATCCTGTCTAACTGCTATAGCCCGGTTAGACGGATTTGCAAACGTGACTTTCATGTTGATGTTCTGTGTTTTGTTGTGATGTTGCGGATCGGTCGTGGGGGATAGCCTGGATGCAATGGTAGTACAGATTTTTTTGTATTGTGTACATTTGATATTGCGGGGCGAGCGTCCGACATGTGGACTGCCGTCACTGCCTGATTGTATTATTATTTTGGGGCACGACCAGGTTGCGGTCGATGTACCCGGTGTATGTATATTTTACTTTCTGTACTAGGATTACCCCGCGGAGGGGTGCACGGATACCCGGGTTCTAGAAGGCAACAAGCCCGCATCTCATGGCATTGAGACGGAGGGGGCTTCACTCTAGAATTGGCGGGCTATTCGCCGCACTCGTAGGGGGTACAGGTTGACCTAGGAGGGGTGCCCAAGTTACCGGATTCCGTGAAGTGCCGGGTGGTCCATTCACGTTGCTGAAGGGGGCTGCCTCGCTTCAGGTTTTGGCGGGTAACTTGCCGCGCCCGTAGGGGTCTAGGATTTCATTGCACAGGCTATCCACATGACCAGGGGAACGTCGGGTTTCAGTAGTGGCTCTGTGAAACCCGGGGATCCCAGATATCTGTATTGTTCTGTGATGCTGTACATTTCTGTGATGTTGCATTTTTTATCACGCCTTGAGCGAAATATAATATATTGGTATATATATTAGTAGATGTTGTATATGTTTTGCATCCGCGCTAGTCCAGTCCCCGCTCTGTCGTTAGTTAGCTAACCTAACGGGTAATGACGGGACCCAGTGGCGAATGCGGATGGCATATACGTACGTCATATTATTTTCGTTCTTTGTGGTGTGATCAATTGATGGGACTGCATTGATTCGGATCAATGCAAGTTAAAAACAAACCTAATCTGATGTTGTTGGAACCCTTTTTCAAAAAGCTGTTATTGCAAGGACGTTCACTTTTGTTTTCCACAGTGATATTCGGTTATGAATATCCAGCACCTCAGTCGACGAGGCAAGGACCGAGATCCCTTCACCGGGAGTGACCCCTTGGACAGAAGTTTGCGTCAGGGCATTAACTTCACTATATCCGATTACTTTTGCTTTGCATCGTGGTATTCATTTGGAATATCCTGCACCCCATTCTACGGGGAAAGAGCCGAGATCCCTTCACCGGGAGTGACCTCTTTAGTAAAGGTTTTCGTCACTATATTTTCTAAAAAGCTATCCGTTCCTTCAACGATATCAAGTTTATTACGTTAAAGGTTTTCGCCAGAAACCATTCGTAGCCCTCCGTCGTTTCATATAGGTAGTCAATAGTATTCAAGCTTTGTTTGTTGGCCAAAGTCAAGGCACAGTGTTTGGTAGCTGTTGGTTATTCATATGCAGCATAGATAGATGCGTTGGTTTGGGACAGTCGTATAGCCTTGTTGGCCAAAGTCAAGGGCTTGTACGGGTGGGCTCAAATTAACCTCGAGAATGACGGGCAGAACTTGACATGTGACTTATGATTTGTTAGCCAAAGTCAAGGTCATAAGAGCATGGGGTAAAAATCCACATCGGGAGTTTCAAAAGAACTGAAACTTGCCAGATATGCGCATACCTTCTGGAGTGTGATGACGTGAGCGGATTCCGTCACGTTGTCATGCAATGATAGTTGGATCCCGATTCCCACTGATGAGTTGGTTTACTCCTCCAGTATTCCCGACTAATTCTTCTTTTAGGTTTGGAGGAGAATTTGACGGTACAGTGGGAGGTTTCCAGATTAGATAAATTGGTAACCATTCTGATCTAGGTTAGAGTGCACGCTGAGTGTTTCTTTTCTCTCTCTCTTCGGCAGCGTCCATTGACCCGACCCTAAGACTATGACTCAGTGACCAAGTTGACCGAACCTTCTTTTGAAAGTGCACGGCGGCGCCCCGGCCGTCAATCCGACGGCCAAATGCGGAAGCGGTGATAAACTTTAATTTTTCTTGAACTGGCAAACCGCCGCGCACTAATACCCGGATCGAACCATTAATTAGTCCTAGCTAACTACAAGATGGGGAAGAGAGATATACCGATAGATCCAAGTCCTCCGGTCTACTCGTCGTCGTCCCGATCTCCTGCGGAAGATCCGGTCTCCACCTCGTCGCCGGAAGTGCACCACATCGCCTACTTCTTTTACGGGCTCCCACCTCAATGCCGAGGCAACTCGGGCACGAAGCTGGCTAGTCGACGTGCCCAAGATTTGCTATAGAATATGTAGTGTACAAGTCTCATTTTGGGGTTGTAGGAATTGCCTTTTGGTGGAGGGATGAACAATGGAGTTTGGAGATGGAACTTGTAGGATTTTTCCAAAGCCAAATGAGTGCAATTCCCTCATGGGAAAAATGGGACAGCCCCTCAAGAGCCAAGGCCGACCACTACTTGTGTGTGGAGAGTGAGAAAAATGAGGGAGTATCAAAAATAATGGGAGCCATACTCATATCATGCAAGAGAGAGAGAGAGGAATGGTTATCATGAAAAGCAATGATTACAAAATCAAACCCATACTCCAAAAACCCACCTACTACAACCATGATTGCTCACAAAGTCAAGCAATCATGATAGAAGAAGAAGTCAAGGTCAAAAGAATGGTGCACCATCATGATACAAGGAAATATGCAAAGACCCCCTCCACAAATGCTTATTTGCAACAATGTAAATAACCCCTCCTCCACCAATCTTCGGCCAATGAACGATACAAAGGAAATTGGCCGAAACGGAAAGCAAACTGGCAACTCCAGAAAACTGGTCCCGTAATAAATTACAGGAAAACCCCGATACTGTGCATACACACCCGCATTTGTATTCCGACCGAAATACAAATGCAATGAGACAAAGTGTACACTGTACTATACTAGGAACCGGCTTAAACCAAAGTCGGCTAGTATTATCCATTCGATCCTGATCCGTGCAATACCGCACGTATCTGATCGAACCCTGCCATATATGCATACGACCTATAGTACAAACTGTCCGATCCTGATCCGTGCAATACCGCACGTATCTGATCGGACCTTGCCATATCTCCATACGGCCTCTACAACTTTTCGCCCGAAAGCTGAGTAACTGAATGTGGGGGACTCTAAAGACTCGTCAACACCATGGTTGTGGATTTAACCACTAGCACGTCAGAGGTATAAGCCAATACGTAACGGGCTACGAGGTATTGACTAAAAGGGACGTCTGTGAGCGAACTCAGCCCGACAACCCTACTGAGCCTGTCAGTGACAATATCCGTACAGTCCGGTCCGTTCGTCTATGAGCATCGCATGGCGGGCCTAGGGGGTTGGTAAAAGTCAGACCCCCAAAAGCGGTACAAGTCGTGTCGGAGTGTATCCCAGAACACCCTGAGATACTACTGGACTACCTACCAGTAAATCTCCTGCCTTGGCCAAGGACTTCGTGTAATGGCTCTCCTAGACACAGCGCGACCTCACCCCCAATACCAGGAGAGACGAACCCCTGAAGATACGCTCACTGCCTCCATGTGGCTCGGGACTGTACCCAACTAAAACCTGTTTGCACGACTCTTTTGAGCCGTGGTAGGGTAGTAATCAAAGTACAGTGGGAACTCACACAAGACAAATGACGATCCCCAGGTCGATGAACTAACCTGTACACATGTCACCAGGGAACGGCCATCTGACGTCTGGTATATGACCAACTAGCATGTTCCCGGCGAGTCCTGTCCGGTGTACTCATAACCCAATGAGCACCTGTATACATCTTAGGTGAACCAACTGACACCAGTGGCTTGTGAGACCGGCCACCGCCCCTCGTCGGGGTCTCGAATGTACACACTAGTCTACTCTGGAGTATCGATGCCCTATCTCGAAACTCTCACGACTAGGGACCATTTAAGGATATGGTTATAGACTGCCAGCTCCCACGTATATGATCGCCCTCATACTGCTGGTGGTCAAGCAAGAATCCTAGGGGCTCTATCAACGTGTAATAGCGACTTGTCAGGTCACCTAAAGAAGTACACGATGATAAAGGTAAACCAGATAGCATACTATCATCTCGAGCAAGACTGTCCTATCGGGATAGGTCCTTCATCAATCATTGTGATCACGTGCCTGTGATCGAATAATTGAATCTGAGGGCACTATCTCCAACAATCTCCCACTTGCACTCAAGGCTAATTATTGCGATGTCGCATACTCACAGCACGTGTGATACCGAACACCCAACTCCTCTACTAGTCAGTCTCACAAAGCTCGCTTGCGAAACTATTGCGTTCGAGGAATAGCCTTAGTGAGTGGATTCGCCTTGATGTCTCTTTCTATGTCTCTCTATATCTCAAGTTCGCGGAGAAACCCATCTCCTGAATTGAGCAATACCTGTCTTAGAATGTGTATGGATGTCTGATGGGACATAGCTCATAAATGAACTCCAAATCCAAACTTCTTAGACTGTATCGTCAACTGAACTTAATCAGTATACTGCGCCATGCCTCCCTCAGTATTGCCATGGATCACCTGTCCAAAATACAGCCCCTTGTCAGAAGGAAAAACTATAACTCTGACAACCTCCTTGTCGTCCATGTCACCTTGGAAGCCTGGAATGATAACTGTCTCCCGAATGAGGCTGTCGTTATCATATCCTTAGAACATCCTCTTATGTTCTAAAACTGCTTCCGACTGTTTCTCCAGGATTGGATCAATGTCAACTTATTGCATCTAGTGCAAGAACAACATCTGGTGTGGTACTTAACATCTGATGATTTACTCAATTGCCTGAGCAAGTGATCTGCCAACCATGCACATCCCTCTCCACTGTAGTCTATTAGACACCTTTAGAGTGGGTGACTCCATTACCTGTAGGTACACTACCGTGCCAGGAGTCGTCCATTCTAAATACTCTTAGAATGCTGTCTAAGTACCCAGATTGGGAGACTACCCAAATCTAGATCTAAAACCATAGATCTAGTAACCAGTATGTCTGATATAAAATCCATTTCCTTTGTGGAGAATCCACTGTGTGACGACCAAAGTATTACCGATCGTAGTATAGGAGTTTCTTTTCCTACTTTGTGTATGTCATCCAAATACCAAGATATCACACCCTACTACCTTCTCAACAGATCCATCCCCTATTCTGATGAAGTCAAACCCATGACTGTCACGTCAGAAATAGATGATCTATCTCCGCTACATCTGCTTTAGTCTATAAATAGACATAAGCTACCTGTCCACCAATGCTTCCGCTGCTCCCACTGACTACGACAACCCTCTGGCAGAGTCATATAAACGCACACTTCTAAAACTAGTTTAGAACGACGCTATACTCATCCTCCCGCCGGGTCTCGCTGCCTGGAACAACAGCAATGGTAATTGTGGGTAAACAAGAACCTCCCTGTCACCGTCCTTGAGGTTACCGGAGTACCTCTCGGGTGCCTGAGGTTACCCACCTTATCTGCGGAGTGGCCAATGGAATGTCAAGCCAGATTGAATCTTTAGGTTCCTATCAAATCTTCAGTAATCGTTTGTGGTTCTGGAATCACTTCCAGTTCTACCATACTCCCACTACTGTTTTCTGAAAAAATCCATTTTTAATAAAACTGTGGCGAGTGAAGAACAATATCGCTATTGATCTTCCAGATGGTAGAAAATCAACCCTCGTCATAGCCTGGGTCAACCCACAAACAGCCATTACAGAAATGTGCCTTGAGTTATCCAGAATCTGGTTTTAATCATAAGCTGGAGAACTCCCCGTACCTTAACAACGTTAAGATATGAACTGTTCTATATAGAACTAGAGGCACTGATTTAATTGAACCAGATTCAAATCATGCAGCTGTCTCCAGTGCATGTCAACTAAATGGAAGAAGGCCGATCAGCGTAACTCAACTTAGGAATGCTTCCAATTATGAGTAACCTGAAAGAGAAGCAAGTTCTCTTAATCATTACTATCAACTGAATACCATACTCAAGTATCTACATCTTCGATCAACATGAAGAATCCCGATACTTGCAACACCTGGTTCTCTACTTTATTCATATACCTATAACTTCTCAAAATTCGGACCCTGTGTTTCCACGAAACACCTGTCTAAAAACTAGAGAAGTCATAAGTAAACCGAATATAGTACAAGGACCAACCCCTCTGTCCTTATGGACCCTGGACAACATACAATACTCTGTATAAGTCCCTTGAGTCTGATAACTCATTTACTGTGTGTCGTAGGTTGAAAACTGTACTTATGGTCAAGAAGAATTACACCGATGTTTAATGCTCCTTACCTAACCATCCACTGATATAGGTAAATGTCGTAGACATAATTTCAGAAAGGTATATCTCACTTTATGAAAATAGACGTACAGATATATCAATTTGAAATTGGTGCATAAAAGCGGATATTCAAAACCAAATATTTGCCGTCCGGCAAACAACCCAGGTGACTTCCTCAAATATCACCGATTACAACGAATCCCGATATAATGAGGATGATCACCCAATTCCCAATAACTTACTCCCACTCATCATCTGTAAAACCATACAGATGTGAGAATCATACCTGGTAAATACATATCCTGGAGCAAGTGTCTAATCGGGAAATCAGTTTTCCTTTTAACATTACACAGTGAAACTGAAACATTGAAATGTTTCGATGGGGTATCCCGGTATTCCTAGTAATGCCTCTTCCAGATTCACGACTGTAACCGTATAGTTCTTTGCCACCTCTCCAAATCCCTTCATATGTCTTTAGTCATTACCTTCTGCACACCCCTTTAGGCAAATGGTTTTCTTCCTTCCCTACCGTTCGGCACCAGCCTATGGTTTGGAAGAAGACTATCCAATAAGCATAATGGGTGTACTGTCCCAATCCTAGGAACACTCGCAATGCGAGAGAAGGTGAAGATAAAAGACACCTGAATAAACCTTATTCCCATTTCTCCTGAACCAGAATCCATCCCCGAACTGGAACAAGTTCCTTTCGAGTTCGTATATAACCATACGATGGAGTATCCAATAAACTGTGGATCTTCGTAGTGATACGGAGTGTCCTGGAGAAATACAAAGGTGATTTTAGGATTGGTGAAGAAATACTTAGTTTGGTCGTGAATAGCAGTCGCAATTTACTTTGCCCTCTTACTAATCCCTTGCTTTGTCTTAACCTAATACCTTCTGCACACCATCGTTATGCTAATTGGTTTTCTTCATTCCCTACCGGTCGGCACCAGCCTAAGGTTTGGAAGAAGACTATCCAATTTGCGTAATAGGTGTACTATCCCCTAAACCAAGGAGTACTCAAAACTTGAGAGAAGGTAAAAGGAAAAGACAACTGAATAATCCTATCCGTTTTCTCCAGAACCTGAAACCATCCTCGAATAAGTTCCTTCGAGTTCGTATCTAACCATACGATGGTTTTGTCCAATGGAAGTGGACGTTCGTAGTAAAACGGGGTGTCCTGGAGAAAAGGGTAAAAGTAGGAGTGGCAATGAGGTCTGCAACTCTGACAATCCAAAAGCCAGTGTTTAAGAAGGTTCGGTCAACTTGGTCACTGAGTCATAGTCTTAGGGTCGGGTCAATGGTCGCTGCCGAAGAGAGAGAGAAAAGAAACACTCAGCGTGCACTCTAACCTAGATCAGAATGGTTACCAATTTATCTAATCTGGAAACCTCCCACTGTACCGTCAAATTCTCCTCCAAACCTGAAAGAAGGATTAGTCGGGGTCACCCGAGGAGTAAACTAACTCATCAGAGGGAATCGGGATCCAACTCTCATCGCATGATAACGTGACGGAATCCGCTCACGGTGTCACACTCCAGAAGGTATGCGCATATCTGGCAAGTTTCGGTTCTTTTGAAACTCCCGATGAGATTTCCGCCCCATGCTCTTATGACCTTGACTTTGGCCAACATATCATAAGTCACATGTCAAGTTCTACCCGTCATTCTCCAGGTTAATTTGAATCCACCCGTACCTACCCTTGACTTTGGCCAAAATGGCAGTACGACTATCCCAAACCAACGCATCTATCTATGCTGCATATGAATGCCCCAATAGCTACCAATCACTGTGCCTTGACTTTGGCCAACATACACAGCTTGAATACTATTGAACACTCATATGAAACGACGGAGGGCTACGAATGGTTTCTGGCGAAAACCTTTAACGTAAAGAACTTGATATCGTTTAAGGAACGGATAGATTTTAAAATATAGTGACGAAAACCATTGCTAAAGAGGTCACTCCCGGTGAAGGGATCTCGGCTCTTTCCCCGTAGAATGAGGTGCAGGATATTCCAACTGAATACCACGGTGCAAACCAAAAATAATCGGCTATAGTGAAGTTAATGCCCTGACGCAAAATTCTGTCCAAGGGGTCACTCCCGGTGAAGGGATCTCGGCCCTTGCCTCGTTGAC
This sequence comes from Agapanthus africanus, assembly GCA_030015575.1. Lineage (NCBI taxonomy): Eukaryota > Viridiplantae > Streptophyta > Magnoliopsida > Asparagales > Amaryllidaceae > Agapanthus > Agapanthus africanus. The sequence goes on from JASDDO010000014.1 coordinate 472,622,109, forward strand.
TGAGGAGCAGGATATTCCAACATGAATACCACGATGCAAAACAAAAGTGAACGTCCTTGCAATAACAGCTTTTTGAAAAGTGTTCCAACAACATCAGATTAGGTTTGTTTTTAACTTTGCATTGATCCGAATTAATGCAGTCCCATCAATTGATCACACCAAAAAGAACGAAAATATACCGATGTACGTATATGCCATCCGCATTCGCCACTGGGTCCCGTCATTACCCGTTAGGTTAGCTAACTAACGACATAGCGGGGACTGGACTAGCACGGATGTAAAACATATACAACATCTACTAATATATATACCAATATATTATATTTCGCTCAAGGCGTGATAAAATGCAACATCACAGAAAATGTACAGCATCGCAGAAACAATATAGATATCTGGGATCCCCAGGTTTCACAGAGCCACTACTGAAACCCGACGTTCCCCTGGTCGTGTGGATAGCCTGTGCAATGAAATCCTAGACCCCTACGGGCGCGGCAAGTCACCCGCCAAAACCTGAAGCGAGGCAGCCCCTTTCAGTACCGTGAATGGACCACCCAGCACTTCACGGAATCCGGCAACTTGGGCACCCCTCCTGGGTCAACCTGTACCCCCTACGAGTGCGGCGAATAGCCCGCCAATCCTAGAGTGAAGCCCCCTCCGTCTCAATGCCATGAGATGCGGGCTTGTTGCCCTCCAGAACCCGGCTATCCGTGCACCCCTCTGCGGGGTAATCCTAGTACAGAAAGTAAAATATACATACAACGGGTGCATCGACCGCAACCTGGCCGTGCCCAAAAATAATAATACAATCAGGCAGTGACGGCAGTCCACACGTCGGACGCTCGCCCCGCAATATCAAATGTACATAATACAACCACAACTGTACTAGCATTGCATCCAGGCTATCCCCCACGACCGATCAGCAACATCACAGCAAAAACAGAACATCAACGTGAAAGTCACGTTCGCAAATCCGTCTAACCGGGCTATAGCAGTTAGACCGGATTTACTGATCAAGTGACATTCATGGTCGCAGATATAATGTAAATACTGTGAAATAATGTGTTTAAAATATTCGATCAATCAAATTTTAACAAGTGGGCCCCCAAGCATTACTGTAGCAGATCAGGAAATTCTGGGCCCAATATTAATATTCCAAAACCCCTAAAATAACCCATAAGACCTACTGGAAAAATTGTACACACTGATCCATCAATACTGCGGCGGAACCGCGGCAACAAGTAGGGTTTTTCCACGGTTCCATGCTCCCCTGAAGAGATCAGCGTCTCGAACATCTACAGTAGTCTTAGGTATTCCAGCACAGTACTTTTATACAACCTGAAAAATTTTTGGAGACCAAAAAATTTCAACAGAAAACTGTCGTGATGGAAATACGGGTTTTGGAACATTTGATCGATCGGAACTGAAAAACACATTAAGGCAAGCTAGACTAAGTTAATGGCGAGGCTCTGATACCACTGTAAGTGCACGGCGGCGTCCCGGCCGTCAATTCGACGGCCAAATGCGGAAGCGGTGATAAACTTTAATTTTTCTTGAACTGGCATACCGCCGCGCACTAATACCCGTATCGAACCATTAATTAGTCCTAGCTAACTACAAGATGGGGAAGAGAGATATACCGATAGATCCAAGTCCTCCGGTCTTCTCGTAGTCGTCCCGATCTCCTGCGGAAGCTCCGGTCTCCACCTCGTCGCCGGAAGTGCACCACATCGCCTACTTCTTTTACGGGCTCCCACCTCAATGCCGAGGCAACTCGGGCACGAAGCTGGCTAGTCGACGTGCCCAAGATTTGCTGTAGAATATGTAGTGTACAAGTCTCATTTTGGGGTTGTAGGAATTTCCTTTTGGTGGAGGGATGAACTATGGAGTTGGAGATGGAACTTGTAGGATTTTTCCAAAGCCAAATGAGTGCAATTCCCTCATGGGAAAAATGGGACAGCCCCTCAAGAGCCAAGGCCGGCCACTACTTGTGTGTGGAGAGTGAGAAAAATGAGGGAGTATCAAAAATAATGGGAGCCATACTCATATCATGCAAGAGAGAGAGAGAGGAATGGTTATCATGAAAAGCAATGATTACAAAATCAAACCCATACTCCAAAAACCCACCTACTACAACCATGATTGCTCACAAAGTCGAGCAATCATGATAGAAGAAGAAGTCAAGGTCAAAAGAATGGTGCACCATCATGATACAAGGAAATATGCAAAGACCCCCTCCACAAAAGCTTATTTGCAACAATGCAAATAACCCCTCCTCTACCAATCATCGGCCAATGAACGATACAAAAGAAATTGGCCGAAACGGAAAGCAAACTGGCAACTCCAGAAAACTGGTCCCGTAATAAATTACAGGAAAACCCCGATACTGTGCATACACACCCGCATTTGTATTCCGACCGAAATACAAATGCAATGAGACAAAGTCTACACTGTACTATACTAGGAACCGGCTTAAACCAAAGTCGGCTAGTATTATCCGTTCGATCCTGATCCGTGCAATACCGCACGTATCTCATCGAACCCTGCCATATATGCATACGGCCTATAGTACAAACTGTCCGATCCTGATCCGTGCAATACCGCACGTATCTGATCGGACCTTGCCATATCTCCATACGGCCTCTACAACTTTTCGCCCGAAAGCTGAGTAACTGAATGTGGGGGACTCTAAAGACTCGTCAACACCATGGTTGTGGATTTAACCACTAGCACGTCAGAGATATAAGCCAATACGTAACGGGCTACCAGGTATTGACTAAAAGGGACGTCTGTGAGCGAACTCAGCCCGACAACCCTACTGAGCCTGTCAGTGACAATATCTGTACAGTCAGGTCCGTTCGTCTATGAGCATCGCATGGCTGGCCTAGGGGGTTGGTAAAAGTCAGACCCCCAAAAGCGGTACAAGTCGTGTCGGAGTGTAGCCCAGAACACTCTGAGATACTACTGGAATACCTACCAGTAAATCTCCTGCCTTGGCCAGTAAATACTACTGGAGTTCGTGTAATGACTCTCCTAGACACAGCGCGACCTCACCCCCAATACCGGGAGAGACGAACCTCTGAAGATACGCTCACTGCCTCCATGTGGCTCGGGACTGTACCCAACTAAAACCTGTTTGCATGACTACTTTGAGCCGTGGTAGGGTAGTAATCAAAGTACAGTGGGAACTCACACAAGACAAATGACGATCCCCAGGTCGATGAACTAACTTGTACACATGTCACCAGGGAACTGCCATCTGACGTCTGGTATATGACCAACTGGCATGTTCCCGGCGAGTCCTGTCCGGTGTACTCATAACCCAATGAGCACCTGTATACATCTTAGGTGAACCAACTGACACCAGTGGCTTGTGAGACCGGCCACCGCCCCTCGTCGGGGTCTCGAATGTACACACTAGTCTACTCTGGAGTATCGATGCCCTATCTCGAAACTCTCACGACTAGGGACCATTTAAGGATATGCTTATAGACTGCCAGCTCCCACGTATATGATCGCCCTCATACTGCTGGTGGTCAAGCAAGAATCCTAGGGGCTCTATCAACGTGTAATAGCGACTTGTCAGGTCACCTAAAGCAGTACACGATGATAAAGGTAAACCAGATAGCATACTATCATCTCGAGTAAGATTTTCCTATCGGGATAGGTCCTCCATCAATCATTGTGATCACGTGCATGTGATCGAATAATTGAATCTGAGGGCACTATCTCCAACATCTTTAAGACTGGATTTTGGATTGTCAGAGTTGCAAACCTCATTGCCACTCCTACTTTAACCCTTTTCTCCAGGACACCCCGTATTACTACGAACGTCCACTTCCATTGGACAAAACCATCGTATGGTTAGATACGAACTCGAAGGAACTAATTCGAGGATGGTTTCCGGTTCTGGAGAAAACGAATAGGACTATTCAGTTGTCTTTTCCTTTTACCTTCTCTCTCAGATTGCGAGTACTCCTTGGCTTTGGAAATAGTACACCCATTACGCAAATTGGATAGTCTTCTTCCAAACCTTAGGCTGGTGCCGAATGGTGGGGAATGAAGAAAACCAATTAGCATAACGATGATGTGCAGAAGGTATTAAGTTCAGACAAAGCAAGGGATTAGTAAGAGGGCAAAGTAAATTGCGACTGCTATTCACGACTAAACCAAGTATTTCTTCGCCAATCCTAAATCACCTTTGTATCTCTCCAGGACACTCCGTATCACTACAAAGATCCCAAGTTTATTGGATAATCCATCGTATGGTTATATACGAACTCGAAAGGAACTTGTTCCAGTTCGGGGATGGATCCTGGTTCAGGAGAAATAGGAATAAGGTTCATTCGGTTGTCTTTTATCTTCACCTTCTCTCGCATTGCGAGTGCTCCTAGGATTAGGACAGTACACCCATTATGCTTATTGGATAGTCTTCTTCCTAACTATAGGCTGGTGCCGAACGGTAGGGAAGGAAGAAAACCATTTGGCCTAAAGGGGTGTACAGAAGGTAATGACTAAAGACATATAAAGGGATTTGGAGAGGTGGCAAAGAATTATACGGTTACAGTTGTGAATATGGATAATGGAAGAGGCATTACTAAGAATACCAGGATACCCCAACGAAACATTTCAATGTTTCAGTTTCACTGTGTACTGTTAATGGAAAACTCATTTCCCGATTAGACACTTACTCCAGGGTATGTATTTACCAGGTATGATTCTCACATCTGTATGGTTTTACAGATGATGAGTGGGAGTAAATTATTGGGAATTAGGTAATCATCCTCATTATATCAGAATTCGTTGTAATTGGTGATATTTGAGGAACTCACCTGGGTTGTTTGCCGGACGGCAAATATTTGGTTTTGAATATCTGCTGTTATGCACCAATTTCAAATTGATATATCTGTACGTCTATTTTTATAGAGTGAGATATACCTTTTGAAATTATGACATTTACCTATATCAGTGGATGGTTAGGTAAGAAGCATTAAACAGCGGTGTAATTCTTCTTAACCATAAGTACAGTTTTCAACCTACGACACACAGGGATTGAGTTACTAAACTCATGGGACTTATACAGACTATTGTATGTTGTCCAGCGTCCATTAGGACAGAGGGGTTGGTCTTCGTACTATATTCGGTTTACTTATGACTTCTCTAGTTTTTAGACAGGTGTTTCGTGGAAACACAGGGTCCGAATTTTGAGAAGTTATAGGTATTTGAATAAAGTAGAGAACCAGGTATTGCAAGTATCGGGATTCTTCAAGGTGATCGAAGATGTAGATACTTGTGTATGGTATTCAGTTGATAGTGATGATTAAGAGAACTTGCTTCTCTTTCGGGTTACTCATAATTGGAAGCATTCCTAAGTTGAGTAACGCTGATCGGCCTCATTCCATTTAGTCGACATGCACTGGAGACAGTTGCATGATTTGAATCTGGTTCAATTAAATCAGTGCCTCTGTTTCTATATTGGATATAGAACAATTCGTATCTTAACGATGTTAAGGTACGGGGAGTTGTTCGGCTTATGCTTAAAACCAGACTATGGATAACTCAAGGCACGTTTCTGTAATGGCTGTTTGTGGGTTGACCCAGGCTATGACGAGGGTTGACTTTCTACCATCTGGAAGATCAATAGTGATATTGTTCTTCACTCGCCACAATTTTAAAAGAAATGGATTTTTTTTCAGAAAACAGTAGTGGGAGTATGGTAGAACTGGAAGTGATTCCAGAACCACAAACGATTACTGAAGATTTCATAGGAACCTAAAGATTCAATCTGGCTTGACATTCCATTGGCCACTCCGCAGATAAGGTGGGTAACCTCAGGCACCCGAGAGGTACTCCGGTAGCCTCAAGGACGGTGAAAGGGAGGTTCTTGTTTACCCACACTTGCCATTGCTGTTGTTCCAGACTGTGAGACCCGGCAGGAGTATGAGTATAGCGTCGTTCTAAACTTGCTTTAGAAGTGTACGTTTATATGACTTTGCCAGAGGGTTGTCGTAGTCAGTGGGAGCAGCGGAAGCATTGGTGGACAGGTGGCTTATGTCTATTTATAGACTAAAGCAGATGTAGCGGAGATAGATCATCTATTTCTGATGTGACAGTCATAGGTTTGACTTCATCAGAATAGGGGATGGATCTGTTGAGAAGGTAGTAGGGTGTGATGTCATGGTATTTGGATGACATACACAGAGTAGGATGTCATATTCCTATACTACGATCGGTTATACTTTGGTCGTCACACAGTGGTTTCTCCACATAGGACTTGGATATTATATCAGACATTCTGGTTACTAGATCTAGATTTGGGTGGTTTTCCAATCAGGGTACTTTGACAGCATTCTATGAGTATTTAGAATGGACGACTCCTGGCACGGTAGTGTACCTGCAGGTGATGGAGTCACCCTCTCTAAAGGTGTCTTACAGACTAAAGGGGAGAGGGATGTGCATGATTGGCAGATCACTTGCTCAGGCAATTGAGTCAATCATGAGATGTCAAGTACCACACCAGATGTTGTTCTTGCACTAGGTGCAATAAGTTGTTAATGATCCAATCCTGGAGAAACAGTCGGAAGCAGTTTTAGAACATAAGTGGATGTTCTAGGGATATGATAACGATAGCCTCATTCGGGAGACAGTTATCATTCCAGGCTTCCAAGGTGACATGGACGACAAAGAAGTTGTCAGAGTTATATTTTTCCTTCTGACGAGGGGCAGTATTTTGGACAGGTGGTCCAGATGGATACCGAGGGAAGGCATGGCGCAGGATACTGATTAAGTTCAGTTGACGATACAGTCTAAGAAGTTTGGATTTGGAGTTCATTTATGAGCTAGGTCCCATCAGACATCCAGACACATTCTAAGACAGGTATTGCTCATTTCGGGAGATGGCTTTCTCCGTGAACTTGAGATATAGAGAGACATAGAAAGAAACATCAAAACGGATCCACTCACTGAGGCTATTCCTCGAACGCAATAGTTCCGCAAATGAGTTTTGTGAGACTGACAAGTAGAAGAGTTGGGTGTTCGGTATCACACGGGCTGTGAGTATGCGAGATCGCAATAATTAGCCTTGAGTGCAAGTGGGAGATTGTTGGAGATAGTGCCCTCAGAGTCAATTATTGGATCACAGGCACGTGATTGCAATGATTGAGGGAGGACCTATCCCGGTAGGACAGTCTTACTCGAGATGATAGTATGCTATATGGTTTACCTTTATCATCGTGTACTGCTTTAGGTGACCTGACAGGTCGCTATTGCACGTTGATAGAGGCCCTAGGATTCTTGCTTGACTGCCAGCAGTATGAGGGCGATCATATACGTGGGAGCTGGTAGTCTATAAGCACATCCTTAAAAGGTCCCTAGTCGTGGGAGTTTCGAGACAGGGCATCGATTCTCCAGAGTAGACTAGTGTATACAGTAGAGACCCCGACGAGGGGCGGTGGCCGGTCTCACAAGCCACTGGTGTCAGTTGGTTCACCTAAGATGTATACAGGTGCTCATTGGGTTATGAGTACACCGGACAGGACTCGCCGGGAACATGCTAGTTGGTCTTATACCAGACGTCAGATAGCAGTTCCCTGGTGACATGTGTACAGGTTAGTTCATCGACCTGAGATCGTCGTTTGTCTCGTGTGAGTTCCCACTGTGCTTTGATTACTACCCAACCACGGCTCAAAGGAGTCGTGCAAACAGGTTTTAGTTGGGTACAGTCCCGAGCCACATGGAGGCAGTGAGCGGATCTGCAGGGGTTCGTCTCTCCCGGTATTGGGGGTGAGGTCGCGCTATGTCTAGGAGAGCCATTACACGAAGTCCTTGGCCAAGGCAGGAGATTTACTGGTAGGTATTCCAGTAGTATCTCAGGGTGTTCTGGGCTACACTCTGACACGACTTGTACCGCTTTTGGGGGTCTGACTTTTACCAACCCCCTAGGCCCGTCATGCGATGCTCATAGACGAACGGACCGGACTGTAAGGATATTGTCACTGACAGGCTCAATAGGGTGTCAGGATGAGTTCGCTCATCGACGTCCCTTTTGGTCAATAGCTGGTGGCCCGTCACGTATTGGCTTATACCTCTGACGTGCTAGTGGTTAAATCCACAGCCATAGTATTAACGAGTCTTTAGAGTCCACCACACTTACAGTTACTCAAGCTTTCGGGCGAAACGCTGTAGTGGCCGTATGGAGATATAGCAGAGTCCGATCAGATACGTGCGGTATTGCACGGATCAGGATCGGACGGTTAGTACTAGAGGCTGTATGGATATATGGCAACGTTCGATCGGATACGTACGGTATTGCACGGATCAGGATCGAACGGATATTACTAGCCGGCTTTGGTTTAAGCCGGATCCTAGTATAGTACAGTGTAGTTTTGTCTCTTTGCATTTGTGTTCAGTGGGAATACAAATGCGGGCAAGTATTTACAGTAGCGGGGTTTTCCTGTAATTTATTACGGGACCAGTTTTCTGGAGTTGCCAGTTTGCATTCCGTTCCGGCCGATTTTCCTTTGTTCTTTCCCGGCCGGACTTTTCCGATGGAGGGACTAATTTGCAATTGTGCAAATTAGTATTTGTGGAGGGGGTCCTTTGTAATTGTGTGGCATCATGATGAGATTCCTTTTGTATCAACCTTTTGCATTAAATGGTGATTAGAGTTGATTAGATTTAAAGATGACATGGTTATCATTGCTTTGGATGTGGTCACCCTCCACCTTTTACTACACTCACCTCCCTCATGTTTTATTCATTTCCCTCCACCATTTCCTAGAGAGAGAGGCCGGCCACAATTTGGAGAGAGGGAGAGAAAAATGAGAGAGTTTCATTTTGTTGTGGTGGCATTATTCTTCATCTCATATTCTTCTTGCTGGAAAATTGAAAGCACCAATTTTCCTAACCTCCTTCTCAATCCTCCATGGCAACTAAAACCCCAAATGAGACATAGCCTCTACACTACATTCTACAGCAAATCTTGGGCACGTCGACTTGCCAGCTTCGCGCCCGAGTTGCCTCGGTATTGAGGTGGGAGCCCGTAAAAGATGCAGGCGATGTGGTTCACTTCCGGCGACGAGGTGGAGACAGGACTTTCCGCGGGAGATCGGGACGACGACGAGAAGACCGGAGGACTCGGATCACTCGGTATATCTCTAACCCGTCTTGTAGTTAGCTAGATCTAGTTTAATGGCCCGATCCGGGTGTTTAGTGCGCGGTGGTGCCGGTTTGCTAGTTTGCAAAATCAAAGTGAATCACCGCTTCCGCACTTGGCCTCCGGATGGAGGCCAGGGCGCCGCCGTGCACTTACATGTGGGATATCCTAAGAATTCCCAAGGATATTTTTTCTATCACACTGAAGAACAAAAGGTGTTTGTTTCTCAATATGCCACCTTTTTGGAAAAGGAATTTCTTGCAAAAGAAATTAGTGGCAAAGAGGTAGAGCTAGAAGAGGTTCCAGAAACACAAATTGCAACTGAAGATTTAGTAGAACCAGAGGATTCAGTAGTACCCGACGAACCCCAGCCTCTCCGCCGATCTAGTAGGGTTTCTCATCCGCCTGAGAGATACTACGGTTTTCACATTGATGGTGGAAGCGAGGATTGCATCATGGAAGATGATGACCCGACTAGTTTCGAGCAGGCCACCACGAGTGGTGACTCTGTGAAATGGCTGGATGCAATGCGATCTGAGATGGAATCCATGTACACTAATAAAGTATGGATTTTAGAAAATGCTCCTGAAGGGGAAAACCCCATTGGGAGCAAGTGGATTTTTAAAAAGAAATTTTGTGTAGATGGAAAAATTGAGACTTTCAAAGCTAGACTTTTAGCAAAGGGATTTTGTCAACGACCAGGTGTGGACTATGACGAAACCTTTTCTCCAGTGGCTATGCTTAAGTCCATCCGGATCTTGCTTGCCATTGCTGCATACCATGACAACAAAATCTGGCAAATGGATGTTAAGACCGCCTTTCTAAATGGTGATTTAGAAGAGTGCGTGTACATGACTCAGCCAGAGGGCTTCGTAGATAGTAGGAGTAGCGGAAAGGTGTGCAAACTGCTTAAATCCATTTATGGGTTAAAGCAAGCATCGCGGAGTTGGAACATCTGTTTTGATATAGTAGTCAAAGAGTTTGACTTCATAAAAAACATAGATGAACCTTGTATCTATAAGAAGGTAGCAGAGAGTAAGGTTGTCTTCCTCGTATTGTACGTGGATGACATACTCTTGATAGAAAATGATATTCCTATGCTGCAATAAGTCAAGCTCTTCTTATCACAAAGATTCTCAATGAAAGATCTAGGTGATGCCTCCTGCATATTGGGGATTAGGATCTATAGAGATAGATCCAAAATGATACTGGGATTGTCCCAATCCAGGTATATTGACACCATAATAAAGAGGTTTAGTATGGAAGAATCCAAGGGTGGCAACCAACCCATGATCTCTGCACTCACTCTCTCCAAAGAGATGTCTCCCAAGACTGATTTGGAGAGAGCTCGCATGCAAGGGATACCCTATGCTTCGGCAGTAGGCTCTATCATGTATGCGATGCTATGTACCAGACCCGATGTAGCATACTCACTAAGTGTAGTGAGTCGGTATCAAGCAGATCCTGGAGTGAGTCACTGGACAGCCGTGAAGAACATTCTCAAGTACTTACGAAGGACTAGAGACATGTTCTTGGTGTATGGTAACGAAGAACTCCGGGTGGAGTCCTTTACCGATTCCAGCTTCCAAAGTGATAAGGACGACTCTAAGTCGCACTCGGGATTTGTATTTACTCTCAATGGAGGGGCGGTATGTTGGAAGAGTTCCAAATAAGATACCGTTGCAGACTCGACGATGGAGGCTGAATACATCGCTGCCAACGATGCTGCCAAAGAGGCTGTCTGGATGAAGAAGTTCATCACTGAACTTGGTGTGGTTCCATCCATTGAAAATCCAATACCTCTGTATTGCGATAACAATGTAGCTGTAGCTTTGGCCAAGGAACCCAGATCCCATCAGAAGTCCAGACATATTCTGAGGCGGTATCACCTGATCAAGGAGATAGTTGATCGCCAGGAGATCGAGGTCAGGAGAGTAGATACGAAGGACAACACTGCGGATCCACTCATGAAGGCCATTCCCGAGATACAGTTTGAGAGATTATTCGGGATGCTAGGTATGAGAAACTATAGCAGCTGGCCTTAGTGCAAGTAGGAGATTGTTAGTTATGTATATGCCCTAGAGGCCATTGTTGTACATATGATGTATATTATGATGGATGCTTTGATATATACAGAGAGGACTTTCTTGCTCGTCATGATAGTATGCTATTTGGTTTCACTTTATTTTAACATGTTGACTTGTATTGGTTTACTGTCTTTCTCTCACATGTGGATAAAGCCCTTAGGATCTATACTCGACTACTGGGACTATGATGAGATCATACTAGTGGGGCCATTGTAGTCGATGAGTACATCCTATAACTGTTCCTAGTTGAGGGTATATCGAGACAGGGCATCGATACAACAGAGTAGACTAGCGTATACGCATCTTGACCCATATGATGGGCGATGGATGATCTCATATCCATCGGTGTTTGACATCAAATATGGTGTACGGGTGCTCAGTGGAGACTGGGTACACTGGACGGACTCGCCGAGAACTCCCAGTTGGTGATATACCACACGTCAGATGGCAGTTCTCCGGTGACACTGGTACAGGGTAGTTTGTAGACCCGAGATCGTCATAGAGTCTTGTGTGATTCCCACTGTTCTTTGATTTCCACCTTACTACGTCGAATAGGGCGTGCAAAACGGTGGCTTTTGGGTACAGTCCCGAATCACATGGAGGCAATGAGCGATAGGAGGGGATTCGTCTCTCCCGGTATAGGAAGTTGATGTCGTGAAGTGTTCGATTGGCTATAACTGGAAGTCCCTGACCAGGGCTGATATAGAGATATACTGGTAAGTGTTACCAGTAGTATCTCGACCTGTTATGAGCCTCACATCGACACGACTTATCGGTTACTGGGGTCTGACGTATACCACCCCTAGACTTGATATGCGACATATCAGACGAATAGACCGGACTGTACGGGAGTGTTACTGATTGGATTCACAGGAGAACAGACAGGCTAGCTTGTTGATCTTCTGATCGCTCAATACCTGGGTGGCTGTTACGTTTAGCTGACCGCTTGCAGCTTGTGGGTGTTTGATATGATCATCACCTGCTACTGGCGTATTGACGATTCTTTAGAGTCCTACACAGAGGTTTCTTGGCTCAGGAAAAACGGAGTAGAGGCACATATGTGATATGTGCAGGACCGAGGATAATGCGATATGAGATACCGTATTATATTCTCGAGATATTTAGATATGAATCGGGACATCGGATCAAGTGTTGATTCGATGAATCGGTACATGATATATTAGTCGGTTATATTCGATATAGCCGGATCGTTAGATCAAGTGTTGATTTGATGATTTAATGTATAATGATATATATGATATATTGTATTGCATTATCTAATATTGGCTCGCTTTATTATTTCATTTTCTCACCGGATTAATACATTGATATATATGCGATATATGTTAATTGTATTATTTTCTTTTGTTGCAAATATATAATATATATGTGATATATATTATTGTGACATGATATGATTTATTATAAAACATGTTTAAGGATGATAAAAAGGGATTAGGGTTTGATTAGGGTTAGCTCCTTCTTGTTCATTCTAGAAGGATTCTATTTTGTCTTAGTTAAGATATTATGGTTGATACTTATCCTTAACCTAACCAAACCCTAACTCTAGTTTATTCTCTGCAAGTTTTATCCTATCATCCTTGACCATGGTTCTATAATCAATCATATACACTTGACTACTATTCATCACAAAAGGAATATTCTTTCATTTCTTCATCTTCTTCTCTCTTTGGTTTTTGAAAGAGAGAGCTCACTAGAAATTCCTTATGTGATGATTTATTGTGAGAAAGTGAATTAAAAAGATAGCATAAATATTACTCCATCATCCTCATCTAATCTAGCCCATTAGATTAGGATGTTCATCTTTTTAGAGTGAGAAAGCTTGGGTTATAGCAACTTCGACGTAGATCATCGGAGAATCGGAACACTTCAAGCTAGCATGGATCGTTCGAGTCGTGGAGCCTCTCTTGAGTCCGGGAGATCATGGATCGCGGCGAAGGGACTTCTACTCGGAGCTTGTGAAGCGAAGGAGCGGACTAAAAAGGTTGTAATCCCTCACACTTAGCTTTAAAGATGTTATCTTGCATGCTAAACCCTAATAATCTAGCAAAGATCCCGTCTTTGGGTTGTTCGGCACTTGTAAAATTTTATTCGGGCATGTTTGATGCTTTATGAACCTTCACAAGTGTGCCTAGGAACCTTACATTTTCGACTTTGAAAGTGGGACTCATCGACGACAGTTAATTATGATTTGCGATTGGGTGGTTCGGATAACGCGTTCTCGTCGTTCTGGATCTTGGTATTTCGACGATTTGTTTTATGGTTGATATTTCTTATGTGCATCGTAGTTGCACTTGATTTTTATTCTCATATATCAGTTGTGCTGATTTTCGTTTTGCACATACCTACTGCACTTGAGTTTGATTTCTGTGCTTTTTGAGATGCTTGGTTTCGATTTCATACTTATGGTATACATATGATTTGACTTATGCTTTCGATATAGTTTCTATGTACTTTTAGTACCTTGATTCGGTTTTGTTCTTGCTGATGCACCTGTTCATTAGTTTATACACCGTGGTATATTTGAATTGAATTGAGGTATGTTGTATACCATTAATTTTGATTGTAATATTCGATAATGTTTTCGTGCACCTTGTGCACTTGATTAGGATTCTTGTGCACACTTGGCGCACTTGATGGGATTTTTTGCACACCAGATGCACTAAATCGAGATTTTTCGTGCATATCAGATGCACCTGATATTGTTTTCGTGCACACCCATTGCACTTGAAAGATGTTTTCGTGTACACCCGTTGCACATGATTTTTTTTCTGTGCACCTTCGTGGCACCTGTATTTAGTTTCGATTTCCGTGTGCACCAGACGCACGTGGCATTCTTGGTACACATTTTGAGGTTGAGATCCTTTTGAACGTCGTATTTTCATGACTTACATACTATATGGTTTGGTAACCGAACAGGACTGGTCTGAGGACAGTACCTGAGTATTTTTACATGCATCGATATTTACCGAAAGGATTTCCAAAAAGGAGCTATAGTCTCAATATTTTCTTACGTGTCCATGATGAAACGAAACTTTACGAAGGAAACCCTTCTAAATTATTTTCAAAAGGCGGAACGTGTATGTTAAACAAAAGATATATATGTATAGCTATTTTTCTTATAATGGACGTCCGCTACTTGTGCCGTGATACGCGCATCGCACGGCGATTTGAAAAAGGTTTTGCATGCTTTTCTATTTGGATGTTTTCATGATTTCACGAGATGCGTACTATACATACGTTGTTATCTTAATTATATCATATTGGTTTTTCGTATTAGATTTTGATGTTTGAACTTCCGCCACGACTCCGATGGTTGCGTGATGCTTGACAGAGCTTTGGTTTAGGGTTTTACCCTCGTTTTCATTGGGCATGTATTACGCTAAGACATGTTTTATGTATTCATGATACTCGGAGCCCCGTTGATTTGAGTAACTGATTGAAATGTTTTAAGTATTTAGGGGATTTAAATTTAAATTCGGGAACCGAATTCATTTAAGGGGGAAGATTGTAACATTTCAGAAAATAAAATATTAATTTTGGGAATTTAAATAATTAAAATAAAAATTTCATGAATATTATTAAGTATGAGAATTAGTTTGAATGGAAGTGGTATAATTATATATCGATAGTTTGGAAAATATTTGGAAAATTAATAAGAATTATTGATTTTGAAAGAAATTATGTGAATTGAGAATTTATGGATTTTTAAATAATTATTTGTATTCTATGTTAATGCTAAACTTGTTTAATAATTACTAATTATGCACTAATCTTGTTATGTGTTATGACAAGCAACATGACATGTTGCAACACTTGTAACATATTTTTGAACCATGGCTTAATTCGTTATTTTTCATATATGTATGGTTTTTGTTTTGTTTTAAAAAAAGAGAGAGAGAAAAGAAAACGAATAAATAATATGTGGCATGGCATGGGGGTATGGTTAGAGAGAGAGAGAAGAAGAAGAAACTTCTACAACATTCTACCATGGCTTGAACTCTCCCTTCCTCTTTCATTCCCTCATCTCTTTCTTCAACTCCTTCTTCATTCTCCACCTCCTCTTCCACCACAAAACACCACCACCACCTAGCCAAAAACTTATACCCTCTTCACTAAAAATGATCACAAGACCATCAAAAACCCTATGGAGGCATCAAGACAAGATTTTGATGATTTTGGGAAACTCAAGAAATTTCCCTAGTTGCTTCCATGAGGTATATCGTACACACTTAGTTTAGAATTAGAGTTTCTTTAATTTTTATGGTAGTTTAGAGTTGATAAATTGAGGTTTTGTGATAATGGGAAATTTCCAAGATGGGGATTAGGGAATTTTATGAGTTGAAAAGGTGTAATTGACATTTAGTAGTGATTACAAACCCCTATAGTGATAGAATCCCTGACTAAAACAGAGACCAAACCCCAAAATGTGAACTTTGAACTGGGCCGATATCGGATTTTGTGGTATTTGTGATGTGTTATGGAGACCTGCTATAACCCGGAGACCCTAAAAATTATTTAGCAAAGGCAGTGAGGTGTGCAGGTGACCGGTATGAGGGAATTGCCTCGTGCTTGGTCCATGGCTCCATTTTCAGTAAATTAGACCTACACCATATGCAAAATTGGCTAATTTGACCTGAAGCAAAATCTGGAGGCGTTTTCTTGAGTTGCTGATTTTGTTTCACGACTTCTTAATGACTTTAGTTTTGGAATTGTGTTTTTTCTCGGTCACTTGACGTTTGTACGACGATATTAGGAGTTATTTGATTATTCTTGCATGCGTAGACCATAGGTCCTAACATATGTGTGTTTTTTGTGCCATTTTGGTTTTCGTATGCGATTCCTGTTTACGATACTATGTGTTTATATATGTAGGCACCTTCGCGTGGACTTCAGATAAAAAGGAAGAGCATAGCATCATCGACTTCGGCAAGCGAGGATCAAGGTGAGTAGATGTATATCTACGGGGGAAGTCGGGTGGATGGCGTATAGCACCCCCGCAAATTTGTAGATTAGGATGTGTATGGTATGTATATGGCTAGTGCGGATACTTAGCAATAGGGTTTTCTAGGAGACCTTAAGTGAGATGAAGTGTACTTCGAAGAAGATTGCTCTTAGTTAGTTTCTAGTCGCGGACCCACAGTGTATAGGTTGTCACACACACACACATATGCACACACGAGATATGAGGTGGGTGTATATGTATATATGTATATATGTATATATATATATGGATGCGTTGATATATATATATATATATATATATATATATATAGTATACATATACGTATAAGATGAGGATATGAGATGTTAAATGGATGAGTCAATATGATCGGGCATGATGCCGTGAGATTTTGATATGTGAGTGAGTCGTGATATGATATTATAATGGATCGTTGGGCGATGTGTATTGATACATACAATAATATGTGTTTGATGATATTAGAATGTACGAGACTTTAGAACAATACCCCTAATCATGATATTGTACGATGATGATACCATATGAATGATGATGTATACATGATATTTGACCATACCCCCGATTTTGGGGATGCCGTACGATGGATTTTACTGTACGAGGTATATATATATATATATGATAATTGATCTGCACTCTTGACTTGAGGATGGCGTACTATGTGTTATACAGTATGTGACGCTGTGAGGCTGGATCGCCGACTACTAGGTATATCGATTCGGAATTTAGGTAGATTTTCTTATCCTTCCGACTAGTTTCTTATTAGTCTCTTAGTTGTTTAGGTTGATGCTAGACTAGGCTCGAGTCATACCTATTTTCAAAACTAACGAATCGTGAGTATTTGTAAAGACAGTCCGAGAGATACTACGGATTTTTCAAAGGACGTATCCTTTCTCAAAAACCCCATAGCCCTTACTTTTCTAAAAATCACGATTCGTGCTATTTCAAAACACTAAAACCGTATGACTCGTACATTGATACATATATTTTATAAGGCTATATTTATTATTCACTTGTTCTGTTATTTTTGTCATTCTCATTGCATTTGCATATTTATTACATGTGTTTTCTTTAGCTATTATGAATCCCGTCTGTTAGGACACCAGCACCATTACGGACGATGCGTATATTCCACGTACACTTTCTTGCCGGCTCACACACTTCGTCATCGGTAATTTCCATGTCACGTACATTTTAGAATACGTTACTTCATTGGTATAACCTGCTAGCTGGTAGTTTCAACATATTATTTTTAAGTCTACGTTACCCACCCTGGCACGCGAAATAGGTAAAAACAAATTTTTATCTCAAGGTAACATAGACTAACCATGAAGGATCTTTGCCAAACAAAAACTAAGAAATTAACTACAAGTTCTAGCTAATAGGTTAGATGGTTATACATAGTTCTTGAACTCCTTCTCTTCTTGTTGTGGTCCTCTTTGTTGCTAGCTCCTTGGAGTGGTGTAGACGACTCCTCCTCTTCGTCTTCTCTTTGCCGAAGAAAGATCCACCCGAAGGCCTCTACCTTGAGCTCCTACCTCAACCAAGAAGTAACTAGAGTGCTTGGCTTGCTAGATAAAGAACCCTAGAATGAGTAGAGAGGTATTTTGATAGTTTTATCTCACAAAGCTCATGTTTTTCAACTCATGAAACAAGAGAGATTTGAGAGAGAGGAAGAGGGAGAGCAATGCAAGAGAGAGAAAGAGCATGAGAGAATATTAGAAGATAATCACAACCATGCTCTCATATGAGAGAATATGAGAATAATAATAATAATTAAGAAAATTGTGATGGTTAGTTGATATGACCATTATCATTTCACATTAAATGCTAATTGCAAGCTTCAAGAAGCATCTTGCAAAAGAAATAATCATGGTCAAATGGTCAACAAAAGACAAATGGTCAACCCAACCTCAACCATGGCACAATTATCCTTAATTAATATTATTAATCATATTTCTCATTCTCATTAGGGTT
The DNA here is from genome assembly GCA_030015575.1 of Agapanthus africanus. Classification (NCBI taxonomy): domain Eukaryota; kingdom Viridiplantae; phylum Streptophyta; class Magnoliopsida; order Asparagales; family Amaryllidaceae; genus Agapanthus; species Agapanthus africanus. Next base: position 472,640,326 of record JASDDO010000014.1, read on the forward strand.
TAGAAAAAGTCAACGGTCAAAAACCCTAATGAGATTCCTCTGCCTCTGTCAACTGTGCATACACACCCGCATCCGTATTCCGAGGAACACGAATACAATGAGACAAAACCAATCCGAAAACAAATACTAGGATCTGTCTTAAACCAAAGCCTGCTAGTAATAACTGCCCGGACACCAAACGTGCACAAGTGTGCGGATGTGAACGAACCCCGTCGCAAAACCATGCGACCTCTACTCTGTTTTGCCCAAAGGCGAACAACCCTCTGTGTAGGACACTAAAGACTCGACACTACGCTGGCAGTGGGTTTAACCACAGGCTGCAAGCGGTACTAGCTGTACGTAACGGTCCCCAGGTAGATGCCGATAAGAAGACCGATGAAGTGAACCCATCTGAACTCCTACTGAGCCTGAATGTGACAATCTCCGTACAGTCTGGTCTGTTCGTCTGAGAGTATCGCATGTCGGGCCTAGGGGGTGGTAAACATCAGTCCCCTAATAGCGGTACAAGTCGTGTCGGAGTGTAGCCCAGAACACCCTGAGAAACTACTGGAAACACTACCAGTAAATCTCGCTTGCCCTGGCGAGGGACTTTGTGTAATGGCTCTCCTAGACACAGCGCGATATCAACTCCCAATACCGAGAGAGATGAATCCTGTCTAACCGTCACTGCTCCAAGTGCTTCGAGACTGCACCCGACTACTACCTATTTGCATGACTCAGTAGAGCCGTGGTAGGGTAGTAATCTAAGAACGGTGGGAACACACTCGAGGCGAAGTGACAGTGTCAAGTCAACGGACTAAGGTGTACTCATGTCACCTGGGAACTGATAACTGACAATAGGTATAGTACCAACCAACAGTTCCCAGCGAGTCCTGTCCAGCGTACTCGTAACCTAACGAGCACCTGCATACTATCTCTAGTACGACGTACTGATGGCTGTGGGACATACCATCTCCCCTCCTGGGATGAGAAGCGTACACACTAGTCTACTCTGGAGTATCGATGCCCTATCTCGATAATCCTATGACCAGGGACCTGTATAAGGATGTGCTTATAGACTACCCAGCCCCCACTAGTGTGACTGCCATCACAACGCTGGTAGTTAAGCAAAGTTCCTAAGGGCTCTATCAATATGTATTGGCGATATGTTAAAAGAAACACATACATATATTAAGATAGATAAAAACCAAGTAGCATACTACCATATTTGAGCAAGAATGTCAATCCGTGTATATATCCCAAGCTTCAAAAATGTAATATACAAACGAGTACTATACAATAATGGCCTCTAGGGCATATCACACTAACAATCTCCCACTTGCACTAAGGCCATATGCTGGCATATCGCAGACCTATCATCTCGAATAGCCTCTCGAACTGCGTCTGAGGAATGGCATTTGTGAATGGATCTGCGGTGTTATCTTCTGTAGAAACCCTCCGAACCTCGATCTCCCGGCGATCCACGATCTCCCTGATCAGGTGATACTGCCTCAAGATGTGTCTGGACTTTTGATAGGACCTGGGATCCTTTGTTAAAGCTATAGCTCCGTTGTTGTCACAATACAGAGGTATTGGATCAACAATGGACGGAACCACCTGAAGTTCTGTCAAGAACTTCCTCATCCAGATGGCTTCTTTTGCGGCATCAGATGCTACGATATATTCCGCTTCCATCGTCGAGTCAGCAACGGTTTCCTGTTTGGAACTCTTCCAACACACCGCCCCTCAATTGAGGGTAAAGAAATAACCCGACATGGATTTGGAGTCATCCTTGTCACTCTGGAAGCTGGAGTCAGCAAAGGCCTCGATCTGGAGGTCTTTTCCGCCATAAACCAAAAACATATCCTTAGTCCTTTTTAGGTACTTCAGAATGTTCTTTACCGCTATCCAGTGCTTCTCCCCAGGGTTTGACTGATACCGGCATACTACACTTAGTGCATAAGCTACATCTGGTCTGGTACACAACATCGCATACATTATAGAGCGTACCGCAGAGGTGTAGGGTATAATAGACATGCGATCCGTTTCCAAATCAGTCTTGGGAGACATCTCTTTGGAGAGGGTGATCCCATGACAAGCCGGTAAATTGCCGCGCTAGGAATCTTCCATACTGAATCTTTTCAGTATGGTGTCGATATACCTGGACTGTGAAAGTCCTAATATCCTCTTGGACCTATCACGATAGATCCGGATCCCCAGAATGTAAGAGGCATCACCCAGGTCTTTCATGGAGAACCTGTGTGACAAGAACCCTTTGACAGATTGTAGCATAGGAATGTCATTTCCTATCAAAAGAATGTCATCCACGTATAAAACGAGAAATATGATAGTTCGTGCTACAATATTACTATAAATACATGGTTCATCTGGATTTTTGATACAGCCAAATTCTTTGACCGTCTCATCAAAACAGATGTTCCAACTCCGCGATGCCTGCTTCAGTCCATAAATGGACTTAAGCAACTTACACACCTTCCCGCTGCTCCCACTATGAATGAAACCCTCTGGCTGGTCCATATAGACACACTCCTCTTAATTTCCATTTAGAAAAGCGGTTTTTACGTCCATCTGCCAAATCTCATAATCGTGGAAGGCGGCAATGGCAAGAAGGATCCGAATGGATTTGAGCATAGCCACTAAAGAAAAGGTTTCTTCATAGTCCAAACCAGGTCTTTGACGAAAACCCTTTGCAACAAGTCTAGCCTTATAGGTCTCAACCTGTCCATCTACACCAATCTTCCTTTTGAAGATCCATTTGCAGCCTACGGGTTTTACCCCTTCTGGAGCAACGTCCAAAGTCCATACTTTGTTGGTGTACATGGACTCCATCTCGGTCCGCATTGCATCCAGCCATTTTACCGAGTCAGTGCTCTGAATGGCATGATGGAATCTAGTCGGCTCATCATTATCAATGATACAATCCTCTCCATCCCCGTCTATGAGAAAACCGTAGTGTCTCTCGGGCGGATGAGACTGCCTACTACTCCTGCGGAGTGGCGCAGGAACGTCCTGTCCTTTTGAACCTTCTGGTTCTACTAAGCTTTCAGTAATAGCTTGTCGTTCTGGAATTTCTTCCAGTTCTATTGCGCTCCCACTTATCTGATTTTCTAAAAATTCAGTTTCCAAGAAGCAGGCATGGCGAGAAACAAATACCTTTTGTTCCTCTGCGTAATAGAAGAAATATCCCTTGGAGTTCTTTGGATATCCCACAAACTTGCACTGTACTGAGCGTGCCTCGAGTTTGTCCGCATGCTGCTTTTTGACAAAAGCTGGACATCCCCATGCCTTAATGTGTTTAAGATAGGGTTTCTTCCCACTCCACATCTGATATGGTGTGGTAGGCACTGACTTAGTTGGAACTCGGTTCAAAAGAAATGCAGCTGATTCTAGTGCATATCCCCAGAAAAATCGCGGTAACTCAGTGTTACTCATCATGGAACGTACCATATCCAATAGGGTTCAGTTCCGTCTCTCCGATACACCGTTGTGTTGTGGAGTGTATGGAAGAGTAAGCTGAGAGAGAATTCCATTCTCTTTTAGATAATCCAGGAACTCGGCACTCAAGTATTCACCACCTCGATCAGATCTCAGTGTCTTAATACTCTTGCCGGTTTGTTTTTCTACTTCATTCTTATATTCCTGGAATTTTTCAAAGGCCTCAGATTTATGCTTCATTAAGAAGACATGTCCATACCTTGAAAAATCATCCGTAAAAGTAATGAAGTAAGAATAACCGCTTCGCGCATGTGTAGAAATTGGACCACATACATCGCTGTGTATGAGTCCTAAGAGCTCGCTTGCTCGCTCTTACTCCGTGTCCAGTGAACGGAGTCTTTGTCATCTTTCCTTTGAGACATGATTGACAAGTTGCATATGATTGATATTCGAACGGATCCAAATATCCTTCTTTATGCAACATAGTCAACCTTGTCTCATTGATGTGACCCAGTCTACAATGCTATAAGAAAGCATGATTTATTTCTGGAGACTTTCTTTTGTGTGTATTCTGGATATTGAAAATCTGCGGTTGGTTTAATACATATATACCGTTGCTTAATGTACCCGTCCCAATCAAAACATGATTAAGGTGAATGTTTAGAACATTGCTTACAAATGCAAAATCATAACCTTCTTTAAACATTAAAGATACAGATATGATATTACAAGTTGAACTGGGTACAAAATAACAGTCGCGCAAAACCAAAACATGTCCATCTGTCAATCCCAAGTGATAGTCCCCTACGGACTCAGCATCCATGCCTGCTCCGCTTGCAACTCTGAGGGTCATATCACCTGCCTTCAAAACTCTACTCCTTCTTAGTGCCTGCATAGAATTACAGATATGAGATCCCGATCCGATATCCAATACCCAGGAAGTAGAGTTGATTGATAGATAGTTTTCAATAACATACACACCTGAAGCCGAAGCCACAACTTGCTTCGGGTCATGGTTCTTGGCCTTCCAAGCCCTACAATCTTTCTTCCAGTGTCCTTTCTTGTGGCAATAAAAGCACTCTTCCTTCCCCCATAAGTTGTCCCGCTATCTTTGCTACCTTTGCTTTTCCCTTGGCTTCCACTTTACTAACACCGCTCCTTGGTTTGGTGGGGGCCTTCTTCTTCTTTCCATTGGCTTTCGCCTTGGACCTAGAAGAGGAAGCTCCTCCAACAAACAAAGCGGGTGTTTCCCTGACTTTCTGCAGGGTGCTCTCTGCACTCCTCAACATGTTGAGGAGTTCCGGAAGTTCAACTTCTTTTCCTTGCATGTTGAAGTTTAGGATAAACTGGGCGTAGGTGGAAAGAAGGGACTGGAGAATCAAGTCAGTACAGAGCCCGTTCTCTAACGTGGTCCCGAGGTCCGCGAGCTCCTCAATGTAGCCAATCATCTTAAGCACGTGTTCCGCTACAGATGATCCGACGGCCAACCTCGCTGAAAATAACTTTTTCGAGGTTTCGTATCTGGCGATACGGGATTGCTCTCCATATAGTTCCTTAGTATGGAGAAATATGGATTCAAGATCCATATCCTCATGCCTCCTCTGATGTTCATTGTCCATAGAGGCAAGCACGAGGCACTTGGCCTTCGCTCTGTCAATCTCCCAGGTCTTACGGATTTCCTTATCTGCGACACTGGATTCTGGACCTGGGACGGCGGGTGCCTTAGTGGTAAGGAGATACCCCAACTTGTCATAAGTGATTGCCATTTTGACATTCCTGAGCCAATCTTTGTAGTTTGGCCCTGTCAGTATATTTTTATCTACTAGTAACTTAAGGCCGGTCATGATGTTTGGTCGCTGCAATTAGGAGAGAGAGAAGAAACACTTTAGCATGATGCTCTTGCAAGTTTAGAGTGGTTTTTAGTTTGTCTAAACAGGATGGCTCCCGCTGTTTCTCGAATCCTTCCTCAAACCATAAAAAAAGAACTAGTATGGATTGATCTCACCGTACAATACTTGCTTAACCGTTCAGCCAGGCCGGTGTCGGTACTTCGAGGGAGGTTTTACGACGCTTTCGTGAAGTTCCTTAATTAAATAACCTCTTTTCCCTTGAGGCGTAGCCCCGCTAACACCTTTCTGGACACCTACTTGGTTTATAGCATTGATCGTTAAGTGAGAAATTCTCCCGAGGAGTAGCGGATACTCACAGTAAGATCGGGATCCAAATATCATTATATGATAACGGTGAAGGAATCCTACCAACATTATCAAACTCCAAATGGTATGCAGTACTAGCAAGTTTCAGTTTCTTTAGAAACTCCCGATGTGGATTTTTGCCCCATGCTCTTATGACCTTGACTTTGGCCAACAAATCATAAGTCACATGTCAAGTTCTACCCGTCCTTTTCCAGGTTAATTTGAACCCACCCGTACCTACCCTTGACTTTGGCCAACAATGCTGTACGACTGTCCCAAACCAACGCATCTATCTATGCTACATATGAATATCCAACAGCTACCAATCACTGTGCCTTGACTTTGGCCAACAAACATAGCTTGAATACTGTTGACTATCCATATGAAATGACGGAGGGCTACGAATGGTTTTGGCGAAACCGTGAACGTAATGAACATGATATAATCGAAGGAACCTGATAGATTTTAAAAGGAGTGGTTTAAGCTCCGCGTTTTTTAAAAGTTTTTCTGTTTTGAAAAAACCGAGTGGTTTTGAAATTGTTCCAACGATTCAGCTTTGGTTTTTTTCTTTGCATTAATTTAATGCGTCCCATCAATTAATCTTACCATTGCAGAAAACAACGAAAATATGACGTACGCTTATGCCATCCGCATCCGCCACGGGGCCCCGTCATCACCCGTTTGGTTACTTAACTAATGACAGAGCGGGGGCTGGACTAGCACGGATGCAAAACATAAGCAACACCTACTAAATATCATATATAGATATAAACATTCGTCAGATGCAATGATAGCCATTCCAGAACACAGATGAACACATTGGATATACTAGGAATCCACACTTCGTTTGAGCCTGCAACGAAAGACGGATTACACGGTAGCGATGAATAGCCAAACCCCACCCTACACCCCTACGGGTTCGGTAAACTACCCGCCAAGTATCCCAAGTGAAGCAACCTCCCTCAACAACGTGAGTAGGCCACTCGGCACTTCAAAGTACCCGGTAGTTTGTGCACCCAACCTTGGGTCTATCCTAGAAGAAAAAACAGTAAAAGAAATAATATACAATGGCGGATACAACCTCAACCCGGATGTGCGGCCATAAAATAATATTACATCAATTTACAATTTACAACAAAAGAAAGATAAATGAACACACATCTCACAACCCCGGCTATTCATCCGCAACAATCCCACAAGTTCATATACATAATCCAACATCACAGATCACAGATATGTACAACCCCCACTAATCGACGTATAGCGATTAGTCGACGTTCGGTACATATATCCCATTACAGATATAATCCAATTAGCTAAAGTTTATAGAATTTCGATCAATGTTCCAATTTGAAACTACCCCAAATACAATACTGTTCTCTGAAGAATGTGGGAAGAAACAAAACATCTTAAAAATCACAAAACATCAAGCTGGAAACATTGCAGGAAAAACGATTTGACTCTGAGTCGACTCGGCAGCGGATCTGCGGTGAAACGCATGGTTTCGCCGCGCTTCCACGGCTGTCTAACTGAGTCAGGAGCTCGTTTTTCTTGGGTATTCCTAAAAAACCCTGCACGTATTTTTCAGGTTTGTGGAAATATTTTTAGACCTGTTTTTAAAATCGGCAGAAAACACTGATTTTTGACGTATTTTTTGATTTTTTTGGATTCGAAGTTCTAAACACTTTGCTAACATGTTAGTTGTTGTTTAGCTAGGCTCTGATACCACTATAAGTCTACGTTACCCACCCCGGTACTTACGGGGAGGCGGAATAGGTAAAAACAAATTTTTATCTCAATGTAACATAGACTAACCATGAAGGATCTTTGCCAAACAAAAACTAACAAACTAACTACAAGTTCTAGCTACTAGGTCAGATGGTTATACCTAGTTCTTGAACTCCTTCTCTTCTTGTTGTGGTCCTCTTTGTTGCTAGCTCCATGAAGTGGTGTAGACGGCTCCTCCACTTCGTCTTCTCTTTGCCGAAGAAAGATCCACCCGAAGGCCTCTACCTTGAGCTCCTACCTTAACCAATAAGTAACTAGAGTGCTTGGCTTGCTAGACAATGAACCCTAGAATGAGTAGAGAGGTGTTTTGATGGTTTTATCTCATAAAGCTCATGTTTTTCAACTCATGAAACAAGAGAGCTTTGAGAGAGAGGAAGAGGGAGAGCAATGCAAGAGAGAGAAAAGGCATGAGAGAATATTAAAAGATAATCACAACCATGGTCTCATATCAGAGAATATGAGAATAATAATAATAATTAAGAAAATTGTGATGGTTAGTTGATATGACCATTATCATTTCACATTAAATGCTAATTGTAAGCTTCAAGAAGAATCTTGCAAAAGAAATGATCATGGTCAAATGGTCAACAAAAGACAAATGGTCAACCCAACCTCAACCATGGCACAATTATCCTTAATTAATATTATTAATCATATTTCTCATTCTCATTAGGGTTTAGAAAAAGTCAACGGTCAAAAACCCTAATGAGATTCCTCTGCCTCTATCAACTGTGCATACACATCCGCATCCGTGTTCCGAGGAAGACGAATACAATGAGACAAAACCAATCCTAAAACAAATACTAGGATCTGGCTTAAACAAAAGCCCACTAGTAATAACTGCCCGGACACCAAACGTGCACAAGTGTGCGGATGTGAACGAACCCCGTCACAAAAGCATACGACCTCCACTCTGTTTTGCGCAAAGGCGAACAACCCTCTGTGTGGGAATCTAAAGACTCGACACTACGCTAGCAGTGGGTTAAACCACAGGCCGCAAGCGGTACTAGCTATACGTAACGGTCCCCCGGTAGATGCCGATAAGAAGACCGATGAGGTGAACCCATCCAAACTCCTACTGAGCCTGAATGTGACAATCTCCGTAGAGTCCGGTCTGTTCGTCTGAGAGTATCGCATGTCGGGCCTAGGGGGTGGTAAACGTCAGTCCCCTGATAGCGGTACAAGTCATGTCGGAGTGTACCCCAGAATACCCTGAGAAACTACTAGAAACACTACCGGTAATGTAAGTCCACGTTACCTCTCCCGGTACTTACGGGCTTGCGGAAATGATGAAAAACGATTTTTCAAGAGGTGGTGACATGGACTCAAAATACGGATCTTTGTTAAACAACTATCTAACAAACCTAACATGAGTTTTACCTACTCGGTAAGGGGTTTATACCTTTCTTGAACTCCTTCGTCTTCAACTCTTTGCGGTGTACGGATCGGCCTCACCTCGTCGTCTCCTTGCGCCGAAGATGGATCCACCTGAAAGCTTCTACCTTTGGCTTCTCTTCAAACTAGAAGAAACTAGAACACTTAGTTTGCTAAACCTTGTGAACTAGGATGAGTAGAGAAGTGATATGGGTTTTCTTTTATCTCTAAGGCAATGTTTCTCAACTCATGAGAGGTATTTGCCTTGAGCTAGAGAGAGCAAGAGGAAGAGCAAGACGGAGAGCTCAAGCAAGAGAGAGAAAGCAAATGAGAGAATGAGTAACCCTTTTGCCATCCAAGCTCTCATAATCCAAAATCATCATAACAAATAATAATAATCAAATATTATGTCATGGTTCAAGTCAAAATGGCCATATCATTTCATGCACTCATTTTGCAAAAAGAAACAAGCAAGCAAAAGTCTTTGCCATGAAATGATAGCCATTGTAATGATGATGGTCAACTAGTCCAACCTAGTCAACCGGTCAACAAAGTCAACAAGTCAACAAATTCAACCCCTCAACAACCATGTCACTATAATACTTAATTAATATTATTGTTAATCATATTTCTTATTCTCATTAGGGTTTAGCAAAAAGTCAACAGTCAACAGTCAACAACCCCAATGAGAATCCTCTGCCTCTGTCTCTCTGTCAACTGTGCATATACACCCGCATCCGCGTTCCGAGGAACACGAATACAACCGAGATAAAACCAATCCCAAAACGTACACTAGGATCTGGCTTAAACCAAAGCCCGCTAGTGTTAACTGTCCGGACACTAAACGTACATAAGTGTACGGATGTGACCGAACCCTGTCGCAAAACCATGCGACCTGTCAACCGGTCAACAAAGTCAACATGTCAACAAGGTCAACCTTTCAACCCAACCATGGCACAATAATACTTAATTATCATTAACCATATTTCTAATTCTCATTAGGGTTAAGCAAAGGTCAACAGTCAATAACCCTAATGAGAATCTTCTGCCTCTGTCTCTGTCAACTGTGCATACACACCTGCATCCGCGTTCCGAGGAACACGAATTCAAACGAGATAAAATCAATCCCAAAACGTGTACTATTATCTGGCTTATACCAAAGCGCACTAGTAATAACTGTCCGGTCACTAAACATGCACAAGTGCGCGGATGTGACGGAACCCTGTCGCAAAACCATGCGACCTGTCGCAAAACCATGCGACCTCTACTCTTTTGCCTAAAGGCGAATAGATTTCTGTGTGGGACTCTAAAGACTTGACACTACGCTGGCAGTGGGTTTAACCACAGACCATAAGCGGCACTAGCTGTGCGTAACGGTCCCCAGGTAGATGCCGACAAGAAGACTGACGAGGTGAAACCCATCTGAACTCCTACTGAGCCTGGATGTGACAATCTACGTACAGTCCGGTCTTTTCGTCTGAGAACATCGCATGGCGGGCCTAGGGGGGCGGTAAATGTCAGTCCCCTAATAGTGGTACAAGTCGTGTCGGAGTGTAGCCCAGAACACCCTTAGATAACACTGGAAACCTACCAGTATATCTCGCTTGCCCTGGCCAGGGACTTTGTGTAATGGCTCTCCTAGACACAGCGCGATATCAACCCCCAATACCGGAAGAGACGAATCCTGTCTAACCGTCACTGCCTCCAAGTGCTTCGGGACTACACCCAACTACTACCTGTTTGCACGACTCCTATGAGCCGTGGTAGGGTAGTAATCTAAGTAAAGTGGGAACACACTCGAGGCGAAGTGATAATGTCAAGTCAGCGGACTAAGCTGTACTCATGTCACCTGGAAACTGACAACTGACGATAGGTATAGTACCAACCAACAGTTCCCAACGAGTCATGTCCAGTGTACTCGTAACCAAACGAGCACCCGCATACTATCTCAAGTACGATGTACTGACGGCTGTGGGACAGACCGTCTCCCACACTGGGATGAGAAGCGCATACACTAGTCTACTCCGGAGTATCGATGCCCTATCTCGTTAGTCCTACGACTAGGGACCTGCATAAGGATGTGCTTGTAGATTACCCAGCCCCCACTAGTGTGACTGCCATCACAACGCTGGTAATCAAGCAAAAATCCTAAGGGCTCCACTAATGTGTATAGGTGATATACTAAAATAAACACATGTACACATTAAAGCAGAAATAAACCAAGTAGCATACTACTATATTGAGCAAGATTGTCTATACAAGGTGAATATCCCAAGCTTCCATTAAGTAATATACAAACTAGTATGATACAGTAATGGCCTCTAGGGCATATACACTAACAATCTCCCACTTGCACTAAGGCCATGTACTGGCGTATCGAAGACCTATCATCTCGATCAGCCGGTCGAACTGAGTCTGGGGTAAGGCCTTCATGAATGGATCAGCAGTGTTATCTTCCGTAGCAACTCTTCGAACCTCGATCTCCTGGCGACCCACGATCTCCCTGATCAGGTGATACCGCCTCAAGATGTGTCTGGATCTCTGATGGGACCTGGGTTCCTTCGCTAAAGCTATAGCCCCGTTGTTGTCGCAATACAGAGGTATTGGATCAACAATGAATGGAACCGCCTGAAGTTCAGTTAAGAACATCCTTATCCAGACGGCTTCTTTTTCGGCATCTGCAGCAGCGATATATTCCGCTTCCATCGTCGAGTCAGCAACGGTTTCCTATTTGGAACTCTTCCAAAACACCGCCCCTCCATTAAGGGTAAAGACATAACCCGATATGGACTTGGAATCATCCTTGTCACTCTGGAAGCTAGAGTCAGCAAAGGCCTCGATCTGGAGGTCCTTTCCGCCATATACCAAGAACATCTCCTTAGTCCTTCTCAGGTACTTAAGAATGTTCTTTACCGCTATCCAGTGTTTCTCCCCAGGGTTTGACTGATACTGACTTACCACACTCAGTGCATAAGCTAAATCTGGTCTGGTACACAATATCGCATACATTATAGAGCCTACCGCAGAAGCGTAGGGTATAATAGACATGCGATCCCTTTCTAAATCAGTCTTGGGAGACATTTCTTTAGAGAGGGTGATCCCGTGACAAGCCGGTAGATTACCGCGCTTGGAATCTTCCATACTGAATCTTTTCAGTATAGTGTCGATGTACCAGGACTGTGAAAGTCCTAATATCCTCTTGGATCTGTCACGAAAGATTGTTCATAACAGAATACTGCATTTTATACCGCCCATTCTTATGCTCGTGTGTTTATAGGTAGGTGCTTTTAATCTGTGTTTGTTACATATTTACAGAGTACAGGTTTCCAGTACAAATATTGCAAATCAAGACAAAATCTCCACAGTTACGCCAAATACAGAACATCTGTTGACAGCAGATAAAAGCCGGGTTCCGGTCATCCATATCCGTCCGGTGCCGAGTACCAGTTCCTGAGATAAGACATATGACAGTGGTCATTCGTGTCTGGGACAAGCACAGAGCACGAGAGGGGGCTGCACAAGAATCAATGGGTGCGTGGAGCTCAAGAGAGATAAAGTCAAAAGTAAAGAAAAGAGTGCAATCTTGGACAAGGAAATCTGGAGATATTCTGGAAGATTTTGTACAGTATAAAGTTGGCAAACACGAGGAAACATCAAACCAGGAAATGTCCCAAAATCCCACGACCCAACTCCACTTAATGGCCGCGGAACCGCGGCCAATAGGGGGTCTAGGCCGCGGTTCCGCGGTCGTACGGCCTCTTCAGGTTGTCAAATTTCGGGGGCTGTTTGGTAATTTTGTTTATGGGCAGATTATTGCCCTAGGTTTCCCATTCCCCTCCTATAAATACTCCAGAACTGAGCTAAGCCAAGGGTCCAATTTTGTGTCCATTCTTTTGTAGTTTTAGTTCTTCTTCTTCTTCTTCTTCTTCATTCTTCCTCCATGGAAATGTAGTGAGAGTATTGAGTGGATGTGAATAAAGATGAGGGTTTTTGTATAATTCTTTTTGCTTAGCTTCCCCCTTGAGCTCTCTACCTTAACTTGATCTTGCAACCTCTTAAGTGAGCTTGCAAGTTTAAGCTTTGGTCATTGGTCTCAAGGGGTTGTATCATTTTTTTCTCTCCTTAGTGCTTCATTTCACATGAGTTCTTTACCCTTCTCTTGATCTTGCAACCTCTTGATTGAGCTTGCAAGTTTAAGGGTTGGCTATTGATCCCATGCTTGTTTTGAGTTCTATGGTTCTTGTAATTACTTTCTTGCTTTTTTCATTCTTGCTTTACTTACTTGCAATTTAATTCCATTCACTTTAATTACTTGTTTGTAATCTTTTCTTTTCTTTGTTCTTTTCTTTTTGTTCTCTCTTTTTGGTTCATTTTTGTGAATGGTTGTAATTATTATTGTTAAGAAGAAATACGGTATTATAAGTTAACGTTTCTTTGCCCATTTCCTTTTCCCGTATTTTCTATTGAACTCCGCCCAAACGATACGCAAGCGCTCCGTTAGGCACCCTACCCTAACAAGGTAACGGGGATTCCTAACCGCGACCGGTTGCGTTCGGTTTGGCCGGAGGCGAAAGCAAGAGACAAGAACGGAAGGACAAGGGTAAATAAGACGTATTCCATGAATACCGCGCTTAAATCCCCTAATCCATGTTGTTGCCGATTGCTCTAGCTTCAATTGGTCAAGACTCGGCTCAAAGGTTTTGAGTACGGATTTCTTTAGCTTATAATCTCGTATCTTTTTCTTAACAACTTTATACTTGCAAATAATACACTTAGGATAGAATCGAACAAACACATACTCATTCTTTATTGACTCGTCTAAAACAAGAAAGGACATACAACCATCTCCCTGTGGATCGACCCGTGCTCAACCGACTAGCTGCATAGCGACACCGCCTTGATTGCGGTTAACTTTAATTCTATTAATCAAATGGCGCCGTTGCCGGGGAGACGGTAGCATATTTTCTTTCTTGTTATTCGGGTTAATATTCTTTTTGTATATATTTATAAAAAAAATTAAAAATCTTTTTGTTATTTTTGATAATTTTTGTGGGCAAGTGTGCAGATTTTTTCGTATTTGCAAACTGCGATTGTGGGAGCAAAGTGTACGTTCAAAGTTAAGGTGACTACGAAGTACAGTGCCAAAGATCCGGGTAGTTTGACCCGCGCAAGCGAACTTTTCAAGATTATCGGATTTGATTCAACGGGGGTTTCCTAATCCAAAATCTTAACGGTACGTACTTTACTAACACCTTCTTCTCAAATCCGACGCATCCAATATACTATTCTTTGCAGGATTCTTTGCAAGTTCGCTAGCAAACGCTAAAAATTGACTAACCCATATTTGTTGCAGTGCCGCGCTTAAACTAAAAAACGATTGTTTGATTCTTTATAGAATTTTTATTGAATTGTGCATTGCATACATTAATACGGACTTAAGGGCAAGCGAACCCCACAATATACGGTAAAGGATTTCATCACCTTTTCCGTGGCCCACAAATCACGAACTTGAGCATAACGTTTACCCGCACAAATTTTAAAAGAAATTAGACTTTAAGCCTTAAGGACTTCGCGCTCACTAGGAGAAGTTAACTGTGTTTAGAACCTCGCTTAACGGTATATTGTTTACGGGGTGTCTACGAAAGTGTTAACGGCGAAACCGCCAAAAGAGAAAGGGTTATTTAATTAAGGAACTTCGCGAAAGCGTTGGAAAATCTCCCCTTATCTCTGCACTTACCTGGCCTCGTGATCAGTGTACCTTGAGCCCGTTTCTCGACACAGTTTTACTTCGACAATCAAGTTCTGGAGCAGGTCTAGTTGACCTAGGTGAACCCTAGAACGATTAGGTGTGTGGTATTTTTGTGTCGTGATTGTTTTTGTCCATATTTTTTTGTGTATATTTCATTCTTTTAATAACTAAAAAAAAATCACATTCTTTTTCCCCTCCTTTTCTCTGCCTTTCTTTCTTTCTCTCTTCATATCATGGGTACTCCACATTGCAAAACTCTTGCCGAACTTTGGTACCCACAACCAGACATTACTTCTTACGGTTCTTTCTTTGGCCGAACTTCGAACGATCCATCAATGCCAAAAATTTCATTAAGAGATCGGATAGACGCGTCTAGGACAAACAATTTGACTCCGCAATCCACTTCGTATCAACCATTTCAAACATTCACCCCTTCTTACGTTGACACCCCTTCTTCGAGTCATGTTGCAACTCCAAGACCAATGTCTATTGCAGAACGTATTGAACAATCTCGTAGCCGATCTTTCACTCCTGTCACCACTTCAAATTCTTGGGATCAACAATTTCATTCACCTTCTTATCCAAATGTTGTTCCTACCCCTGTCCAACCATTCAATTCCTACCAATCCTACCCTACTTTTGCACCTTCCCTAGACATTGCATCAGAACCGCCATTTGGGAGTTTTCAGTATCCAAACAACTTTGAATCTTTTACTGAAACCCCTTCACAACCCATGTCTAGTCTGGAACAGTCGTTGGAAGACTTTAGGGTAGCGTCAAGCCAACAGATGATGGATTTGAATGCGTCCATGGCCGCTCTCATACAACATACTGACCCGGTAGCTCGTTTTCAACTAGCTCCTAATTTTTCAATGTATGATGAGGCGGCAGGACAGGCTGTGAATTTGAGTGGAGAGAGTGAGCTGTACCCCCTTCCAAATCAAACCTACCCGTCCCAAGTTGAATCCCACAACTCTTGTTTTGAAAGTCTATCGAGTGTCCCACATGCTTTATCAATTGAAGATAGAATGATTAATGAGTTGTGCGACTTTGTAGTGTTTGATTTACCCGATTGTGAAAGGACCTTGCCAAGTGAAACCACACCCAATCCTTTTGACCTCTACACCTCCACTCTAGAACCTGAATTGATTGATATCCATGCTTTTGTTGAGTTGTCTGAGAATATAGATTTTCACTTGATTGAGGATATTGACGCTGGGAATATTTTGGATGATGAACCCGCAGATTTGGCTGAGTTTTCCTCTCCAATTCATCATCCCGAGTCATTAACTGTTTTTCCCGAACCCCATATGCGTCTGGATATTGATGAAATATGCATGGATGTTCTTAACTTTGAGGAGAATTTTGAGGATATTTTTGAGGATGAAACAGTTCTAAATGATGAGTCGGATTTTCCAATTCATCCTGTCCCTTTCATTGACTGTGTACACCCTCCCGAACCCTTAACAGATACCCTTCCTCGATCACTTCCTTCCATCCTTTCCATCGTTCCGACCTTGCAAGAACCCGTATAACTTTCATTTCATATGTCTGGTTTACCAAGTTCGGCGTACCCATGGTTTCTTACGAATCTTGAGGGATTTGACCCAATTTCTCGCCATATTGATAGATTAGTACAATCCATCTTTTCACATCGATCATTACAGATTGTACTAATTTATTCAATCCGTTTCCACCCTCAAGTTCGTATTCCACTTCTTTCTCCCTTCCGCCATACTTCTTCTTATATACCTAGACCGTATACCACTTCTATCTCCATACGGTCTCGCGTATTCTCCCTCTCTTTTCTCTACGCCTTCTTCCAACAACCTGTACATTATAGCGATAAAATCTTTGAATGGTTGGTGCTCACTTTTGGCCTGTGTAAGGCCTTATATAGCTTGACATTGTTCTTTCCCCCCTAATCCTGAACTTCATCACTAAACAGTGGAAACACTGTTTCACTTAAGTTTGGGGGGGACTCCTTTTTTGTATATATTTTTTGTTTTCTTTGTTGTATATAATTTGTTTTAAGGGAGCGCCGGCAATTTTGACCCTCTTGGTATAGCCTGACAGTGAGGGCACTGTCAAGTTTAAGTTTGTGGGTGTGCTCGGTAAGCTTTCTTCATACGCATTCATTTGTATATTTTGCATCTGCATACCTTATTAAAAACCCACAAAAATCAAAAAAATTTCCAAAAAATATAAAAACTTTGTCGTCAAGTTAGCTAATAGGGTAACTTAGATTTTTATTCTGAAAGTTTAGTTGTTATATTAGAAATAACTAAATTCTAGGCTTAGGAATTGAAAATCCTAAAAATAACCCTCGTTCTGTCTAACTTTGGTAAGTATACGTCCTTACAGATTTTTTTTGAGAAATAGGTAATCTTGAGTTCAGTTCTTGAGTTAAGTCAAGATGAAGGGAAAGTATTGAAGCTTTACTGGAGGATAAGTCTGAAAAATAGTTTCTTTTCTTGAGTTCAAATTTAGAAAGTATATACCCTACAACTGCACTTACACGCACCTTGAAACTTGGGATAGTAGAGGATGCCTAGAAATACTCTTGCCTAAAAGCCTAGTATGAAAGAAAAAACGGTATTTAAAGCTAAACACCAAAAGAGCATGTTGAAAAATATATCCGGTCTTGAAAAAGAAAAAGAAAAAGAAAAAGTAAAAGAAAAAGAAAAAGAAAAAGAAAGAGAAAAAGGAAAAATAGAATAAAGTCAAGACCTGGAAACTGCTATTTACGCTTTAAAGTTCACACATTCAGTAATCGGTCGTTAGTGCCTCAAGAAGCATTAATAGTCGCATGAAAGATGTGTGAGCAAATCCGTCCATCCTTAATGAAAAGAAATAGTATTAGGTATCAGGGCAAGGGTATTATAGCTTGAATTGAATTCTTAAGTGTAGGGGTGCAAATACACACACACGTAGGGGTATACAATCGATGTTTGGATAAAAGATGGAAATAAAGAATAAGACTTGTGTTTTCTGTAAAGTTGATAAAAATCCCTGATTTGAGGTCTCACTTTAGAAGGAAAAAACTCAGGAGAACCAACATCTTTCTAAACTTTTTTGGAACGTATATGATCTAAGGCTAAATAGATAGGAGGTGTGAAGCATTAGGGTTGGATATTTCTAACTTAGAATGACAGAATTTTTAACGTAATACTAAACTGTAGGAGTAGAATCGATGTTAACTTACGAAACTAGCTTGACGGGATTTTGTGGGTAGTATCCGCTGAAAACCCTCAGGAGACAACACTCCTCCTACTAGGGACACCTAGAGGTTTAATGGCTTATTGCACATGCTCAGTGCAATCGCGTTCCCAGCGAAAGTGCGGTTAGGATTTTATTTTTGTGAATAATTGGTTTTGCTCGGGACGAGCAAAAGTTAAGTTTGGGGGTATTTGTTCATAACAGAATACTGCACTTTATACCGCCCATTCTTATGCTCGTGTGTTTATAGGTAGGTGCTTTTAATCCGTGTTTGTTACATATTTACAGAGTACAGGTTTCCAGTACAAATATTGCAAATCAAGACAAAATCTCCACAGTTACGCCAAATACAGAACATATGTTGACAGCAGATAAAAGCCGGGTTCCGGTCATCCATATCCGTCCGGTGCCGAGTACCAGTTCCTGAGACAAGACATATGACAGTGGTCATTCGTGTCTGGGACAAGCACAGAGCACGGGAGGGGGCTGCACAAGAATCAATGGATGCTCGGAGCTCGAGAGAGATAAAGTCAAAAGTAAAGAAAAGAGTGCAATCTTGGACAAGGAAATTTGGAGATATTCTGGAAGATTTTGTACAGTATAAAGTTGGCAAACACGAGGAAACATCAAACCAGGAAATGTCCCAAAATCCCACGACCCAACTCCACTTAATGGCCGTGGAACCGCGGCCAATAGGGGGTATAGGCCGCGTTTCCGCGGTCGTACGGCCTCTTCAGGTTGTCAAATTTCGGGGGCTGTTTGGTAATTTTGTTTATGGGCAGATTAATGCCCTAGGTTTCCCATTCCCCTCCTATAAATACTCCAGAACTGAGCTAAGCCAAGGGTCCAATTTTGTGTCCATTCTTTTGTATTTTTAGTTCTTCTTCTTCTTCATTCTTCCTCCATGGAAATGTAGTGAGAGCATTGAGTGGATGTGAATAAAGATGAGGGTTTTTGTATAATTCTTTTTGCTTAGCTTCCCCCTTGAGCTCTCTACCTTAACTTGATCTTGCAACCTCTTAAGTGAGCTTGCAAGTTTAAGCTTTGGTCATTGGTCTCAAGGGGTTGTATCATTTTGTTCTCTCCTTAGTGCTTCGTTTCACATGAGTTCTTTACCCTTCTCTTGATCTTGCAACCTCTTGATTGAGCTTGCAAGTTTAAGGGTTGGCTATTGATCCCATGCTTGTTTTGAGTTCTATGGTTCTTGTAATTACTTTCTTGCATTTTTCATTCTTGCTTTACTTACTTGCAATTTAATTGCATGCACTTTAATTACTTGTTTGTAATCTTTTCTTTTCTTTGTTCTTTTCTTTGTTCTTTTCTTTTTGTTCTCTCTTTTTGGTTCATTTTTATGAATGGTTGTAATTATTATTGTTAAGAAGAAATACGGTATTATAAGTTAACGTTTCTTTGCCCATTTCTTTTTCCCGTATTTTCCATTGAACTCCGCCCAAACGATACGCAAGCGCTCCGTTAGGCACCCTACCCTAACAAGGTAACGGTGATTCCTAACCGCGACCGGTTGCGTTCGGTTTGGCCGGAGGCGAAAGCAAAAGACAAGAACGGAAGGACAAGGGTAAATAAGACGTATTCCACGAATACCGCGCTTAAATCCCCTAATCCACGTTGTT
This sequence comes from Agapanthus africanus, assembly GCA_030015575.1. Taxonomy (NCBI): domain Eukaryota; kingdom Viridiplantae; phylum Streptophyta; class Magnoliopsida; order Asparagales; family Amaryllidaceae; genus Agapanthus; species Agapanthus africanus. Next base: position 472,659,717 of record JASDDO010000014.1, read on the forward strand.
GCCGATTGCTCTAGCTTCAATTGGTCAAGACTCGGCTCAAAGGTTTTGAGTACGGATTTCTTTAGCTTATAATCTCGTATCTTTTTCTTAACAACTTTATACTTGCAAATAATACACTTAGGATAGAATCGAACAAACACATACTCATTCTTTATTGACTCGTCTAAAACAAGAAAGGACATACAACCATCTCCCTGTGGATCGACCCGTGCTCAACCGGCTAGCTGCATAGCGACACCGTCTTGATTGCGGTTAACTTTAATTCTATTAATCAAAGATCCGGATCCCTAGAATGTATGAGGCATCACCCAGGTCTTTCATGGAGAACCTGTGTGACAAGAATCCCTTGACAGATTGTAGCATAGGATTGTCATTTCCTATCAGAAGAATGTCATCCACGTACAATACGAGGAATACGACAGTTCTTTCTATAAATCTACTATAGATGCATGGTTCATCTGGATTTTTGATACAGCCAAATTCTTTGACTGTCTCATCAAAACAGATGTTCCAACTCCGCGATGCCTGCTTTAGTCCATAGATAGACTTAAGAAACTTGCACACCTTTCCGCTGTTCCCACTCTGAATGAAACCCTCTGGCTGGTCCATATAAACACACCCCTCTAAATTTCCATTCAGAACAGCGGTCTTTACATCCATCTGCCAAATCTCATAATCGTGGAAGGCAGCAATGGCAAGAAGGATCCGAATGGATTTCAGCATAGCCACTGGAGAAAAGGTTTCATCATAGTCCAATCCAGGTCTTTGACGAAAACCCTTTGCAACAAGTCTAGCTTTATAGGTCTCAACCTGTCCATCTACACCAATCTTCCTTTTGAAGATCCACTTGCATCCTACGGGTTTTACCCTATCTCGAGCAACGTCCAATGTCCATACTTTGTTGGTGTACATGGACTCCATTTCGGTCCGCATTGCATCCAGCCATTTTACCGAGTCAACGCTCTGAATGGCCTGCTGGAAGCTAGTCAGCTCATCATAATCAATGATGCAATCCTCTCTATCCCCGTCTATGAGAAAACCGTAGTATCTCTCGGGCGGATGAGACTGCCTACTACTCCTGCGGAGCGGCGTAGGAATGTCATGTTCTTTTGAACCCTCTGGTTCTACTAAGCTTTCAGTAATAGTCTGTGGTTCTGGAATTTCTTCCAGTTCTATTTCGCTCCGACTTGTTTCCTTTTCTAAGAACTGGTGTTCCAGAAAATGGGCATTACGAGATACAATGATCTTTTGTTCCTCTGCGTAATAGAAGAGATACCCCCTGGAGTTCTTTGGGTATCCCACAAACTTGCACAGTACTGAGCGTGCCTCGAGTTTGTCCGCAAGCTGCTTCTTGACAAAAGCCGGACATCCCCAGATCTTCAGATATTGAAGATAGGGTTTCTTCCCACTCCATATCTCATATGGTGTGGTAGGCACAGTCTTAGTTGGACCTCGGTTCAAAAGGTATGCAGCTGATTCTAGTGTATATCCCCAGAATGATCGCGGTAACTCAGTGTTACTCATCATGGAACGTACCATATCCAATAGGGTCCGGTTCCGTCTCTCCGATACACCGTTATGTTGCGGAGTGTATGGAGGAGTAAGCTGAGAGAGAATACCATTCTCTTTTAAGTAATCCAGGAATTCGGCACTTAAGTATTCACCACCTCGATCAGATCTTAGTGTCTTGATACTTTTTCCTGTTTGTTTTTCTACTTCATTCTTATATTCCTGGAATTTTCCAAAGGCTTCGGATTTATGTTTCATTAAGAAGACATATCCGTACCTTGAAAAGTCATCCGTAAAAGTAATGAAGTAAGAATAACCGCTTCGCGCATGTGTAGACATTGGACCGCACACGTCGCTGTGTACGAGTCCTAAGACCTCGCTCGCTCTTACTCCGTGTCCAGTGAACGGAGTCTTTGTCATCTTTCCTTTGAGACAGGATTGACAAGTGGTATACGATTGATATTCGAACGGATCCAAATATCCTTCTGTATGTAACTTCGTCAACCTTCTCTCATTGATGTGACCCAGTCTACAATGCCATAAGAAAGCCTGGTTTGTTTCCGGAGACATTCTTTTGTTTGTATTCTGGACATTAAAAATCTGTGGTTGGTTTAGTACGTATATACCATTGCTTAATGTACCTGACCCAATCAAAACTTGTTTAAGGTGAATGTTTACAACATTTCTTACAAATGCAAATTCATAACCTTCTTTAGATAATAAAGATACAGAAATGATATTACAAGTTGCATTGGGTACAAAATAGCAATTACGCAAAACCAAAACGTGTCCATCTGACAACCCCAGGTGATAGTCCCCCACGGACTCAGCATCCATGCTAGCTCCGTTTGCAACTCTGAGGGTCATATCACCTGCCTTCAAAACCCTACGCTTTCTCAACGCCTGCAAAGAATTATAGATATGAGATCCTGATCCGGTATCCAATACCCAAGATGTAGAGTTTATTTATAGACAATTTTCAATAACATACACACCTGAAGCTGAAGCCGCAACTTGCTTCAGATCCTGGGTTCTGGCCTTCCAAGCCCTGCAATCCTTTTTCCAGCGTCCACTCTTGTGACAGTAAAAGCATTCTTCCTTTCCCATAAGCTTTCCCGCTACCTTTGTTGCTTTTGTCTTTCCCTTCGTATCCACTTTACTAACACCGCCCCTTGGTTTGGCGGGGACTTTCTTCTTCTTTCCCTTGGCTTTCGCCTTCGACCAAGAAGAGGAAGATCCTCCTACAAACAAAGTGGATGTTTCCCTACCTTTCTGTAAGGTGCCCTCTGCACTCCTCAGCATGTTGAGGAGTTCTGAAAGTTCAACTTCTTTTTCTTGCAAGTTGAAGTTTTGGATAAACTAGGCGTAAGTGGAAGGAAGGGACTGGAGAATCAAGTCCGTATAGAGCTCGTTCTCTAACGTGGTCCCAAGGTCCGCGAGCTCCTCAATGAAGCCAATCATCTTAAGCACGTGTTCCGCTACCAATGATCCGACGGCCAATCTTGCTGAAAACAGCTTTTTCGAGACTTCGTATCTTGCGATACGTGATTGCTCTCTATACAGTTCTTTTGTATGGAGAAATATGGATTCAAGGTCCATATTCTCGTGCCTCCTCTGATGTTCATTGTCCATAGAGGCAAGCACGAGGCCCTTGGCCTTCGCGCAATCGATTTCCCAAGTCTTACGGATTTCCCTATTGTAGGGTTCCTAGGTACTGTAAAGGAGTCTCACAAGTGATCAAACATGCACAAATCAAATTTTTCAAGTGCCTACAAACCCTAATACGGATCGTTAACTAGATATATAGGCGAAACAAGCAATTAAACGGAAATGTATCTAAAGGAAAGGGACTACAACCTTTGTAGATCCGGTCCACCACCTCCTAGGCTCCGTGATGAAGTCCCCTCGCTGTCCAAATCGTATCTTGAACTCTAGCATCGGCTTCATCGAAGAAATGGGCGGGCTTGATCGTCGGTTCGATGCCGAAGATGATCTATGTAGAGGCATCACAAACTCGAGCTCCGCCTTCGCCAAGTCAAGAAACTTGTGAAGACAACACACTCTACTACATGGCAAGTAGTGGAGGATGAAGAAATAGGAAGTGGGTAGACTTTAGATTTGGATTTCTCACTCATTTTGGCTAGTTGCCATTGATGGTGCAAGCTTTCTTCAAGTTGAAGATGAAGAAGAAGATGATAAAGAATTATGATAAGTGTTATTTAAAAATAAAAAAAATATGATACTTATCATGTCAACAACCATGGTTTAGTGTAGAGAATCAACTAAGGTTAGTAGAATGGTTAGGTTTAGGAGATGAAGACAAAATGGTCATTAGGTCAAAGATGCTTGAAGCATCCAAAAGAAACCATTTTGTTTTCTTTACCTTTTAAAAATAAATAGATAAATGAATAAGTAAATAAAAGAAACCCTAACCATTCATATAACCATGGTCAATTCTTTACACAAACCCAAGCTTGCATGTATCATCAAACATGATACAATCTTGTGCACAAAAGAATATCTCATATACAACTTGTGCAAATCAAGTTAGTAAATCCATTTAAAGTGAACCAATACTAGTTAATGCAAAGTAATATATCAAATATATAATTATACATTAAATCATTAAATCAACACTTGATTCAATGATCCGGTCATATCGCATATAACCGGCTAGTATCCAATGTATCGGCTTATCGAATCAATCCTTGATTCGATAACTAAGTTATATCGCATAAAACCATTCGACACATTCATCGCGAGAATGAAATACGGTATCACTTACACCCATTATTCTCGGTCCCGCACATATCTCATATGCGCTCCTATTTCGTTTCGCTTGAGCCAGGAAACCTCTGTGTAGGACTCTAAAGACTCGTCAATACGCCGCCAGCAGACGATGATCATATCAAACACCCACAAGCCGCAAGCGGTCTGCTAAACGTAACAACCACCCGGGTATTGAGCGATCAGAAGATCGATGAGCAAGCCCGCTCACACTCCTATGAATCCAACCAGTAACACTTACCGTACAGTCCGGTCTGTTCGTCTGATATGTCGCATATCTCGCCTAGGGGTGGTAAACGTCAGACCCCAATTGCTCGATAAGTCATGCCGACGTGAAGTCCATGACATGTGTGAAACTACTGATAACTCTTACTAGTATATCACTGCAACCCTGGCCAGGGATTTCCTGTTATGGCCAGTCGAGCATAGCGCAACATCAACCCCCAATACCGGGAGAGACGAATCCCCTCCTATCGCTCATTGCCTCCATTTGAATTGGGACTGTACCCAAAAACCACCTGTTTGCACAACTCAGTAGAGCCATGGTAGGGTGGAAATCAAGGCACAGTGGGAGACACACAAGACTCTATGACGATCTCGGGTCAACAGACTAAGCTGTACCAGTGTCACCAGAGAACTGCCATCTGACGTGAGGTATAATACCATCTGGGAGTTCTCGGCGAGTCCGTTCAGTGTACCCAGTCTCCACTGAGCACCCGCATACCATCTTCGATGTCAAACACTAATGGATATGGGATCATCCATCGCCCATCGCATGGGTCGAGAAGATATGCGCTAGTCTACTCTGGAATATCGACGCCCCGTCTCGATATTCCCACGTCTAGGAACAATGAAGGATGTACTCATTGACTACCCAGGCCCTACTAGTATGATCTGCATCATAGTCCTGGAAGTCGAGTACACATCCTAAGGGCTTTATCAACATGTAATCAGAGAGACAGAAAGTATACATGTTAAGATAAAGAGCAACCTGATAGCGTACTATCATGTCGAGCAAGAAAGTCCTACCTACATATGTCCCAGCATCCACTACAATATACATCCAATGTACAGTAATGGCCTCTAGGGCATACATATAACTAACAATCTCCCACTTGCACTAGGGCCATCTGTAGCAGTGGTCGCAGTATCTAATACTCAACCATCCCATATGAGTCTCTCTCTGGGAAAAGGCCTTCGTGAGTGGATCCACCGTGTTGTCCTCTGAGTCTTCTCTCCTAACCTCGATCACCCTGGAGATCAACTATCTCCATGATCAGGTGATGCTGCCTCAGAATTTGTCTGGGTCACTGATGGGACCAGTGTTCCAGGGCCGAAGCCACACTTCCATTGTCATACAATGGCAGGAACCTAGTTCATCTTATGAACCAATATACACCCAAACTGCCTCTTTGGCAGTATCATTAATAGCGATGTTACCAGCCTTTATCGTCTAGTTTGCCACGGTATCGAGCTTGGAACTCTTCCAACATACTGTCCCTTTACTGAGGGTAAAGACAGTGCCTGTGACTGACATTCAGTCGTCTTTATCACCCTGGAACACTTCCAGTGATTCTCCTCAGGATCGATTGATACAATCTCACTATACCTAGTGAGAACCCTAATATCCCTTTAGATCTATCTCATAGGTCCAAATCTCAGGATTTAGGAGGTATCATCTTTATCCTATTTGGAGAATCCTTATGATAATAGGAGATTGACCGATCGTAGTATAGGAAACTCTTTTCCTATCAAGAGTATGTTGTCTACGTACAATACGAAGATGACCACCTTACTCTCTACTACCCTTTTGTATATACAAGGTTCGTCTACCATTTTGATGAAGTCAAACACTTTGACTATCACATCAAAACAGACGTTCTAACTCCGCGATGCCTGCTTCATTATGTAAAGCAACTTGCATACGTTTCCGCTGCTCCCACTGTTTACGAAGACCTCTGGCTGTGTTCTTATAGACTTTCTCTTCTAAATCAGTATTTAGAAAAGCAGTCAGGGCACCCAACCACCAGATATCGTAGTCATGGTATGTAGCAATGTTAAGTAGGATCCCGATGGACTTAAGCATAGTCGCTTGGAAAAGGTTTCTTCATTATCCATGCCTGGTTGATGACTAAAACCTTTAATAAGCCTAGCTTTGAAAGTCTTAACTTTTCCATCTACACCAAGTAATCTTCTCAAGATATACTTGCTCCTGATAGGGATTTAACCCTTCAGATATAGCAACCAAAGTCCATACTTTGCTGGTGTACATGGATTCCATCTCAGATCGCTAAGAATCCAGCCATTCTTACAGAGTCCCTACTCTTGATGGCCTGCTCGAAACTAGTTGGGTCATCATCTCATGATGCATTCCTTGCTTCCACTGTCATCGAGAAACCGAGGTATCTCTCAGGCGGATGAGGAACCCTACTAGATCGGCGGAGAGGCTGAGGTTCGTCGGGAACTATAGAATCTTATGGTTCTGTCAAATCATCAACTGCAGTTTTGTATAGCTGGAACCTTTCCAGTTCTACAGAACTGATCCTGCCTCGATCTTGTCCGGATTTTTCTTTAAACATAGGCCGGACAACCCCAAATCTTAACTCGCTTAAGAGATGGGTTCTTCTCATACCATATCTCATATGGAGTGGTAGGCACTGATTTGATTCAAACCTTATTCAATAGGTATGCAGCTTCTCAAGTGCGTAACCCCAAAAGGAAATAGGTAACTCAGTAATACCCATCATAGAGCACACCATATCTAATATTGTGCAATTGCCCCGCCCTGATACACCGTTGTGCTGTGGTGTATTCAGAGGAGTAACACTGAGAGAAAATCTCATTCTCATTTAGAATAGTCCAGGAATTCTATGCACAAGTATTCTCCTCCCTGATCTTATCATAGGACATAATACTTATACCCGTATTTTGGTTCTCTACTTCTAATTTATATTCTGTGAATATCTCAAAAGGTTCAGACTTATGTTTTAACAGGAACATATGACTGAATCTTGAGAGATTATCAGAGAATATAATGAAGTATGAAGAACCAGTCCTGGCATATGTAGACAGGAGACTTTACATACATCATCATGTATCAGTCCCAAGAGTTTACTAACTCTTTCTCTGTTTCTAATAAACAGAGCTATGGTCATCTAATCTTTGTGACATGACTGGCAAGTTTCACAAGATGTAAATTCAAACTGATTTAAATATGCATCTAAAATGTAACTTCAGCCAGTCGGGTCGCATTGATGTGACCTAGTCTACAATACCTCAAGAAGGATTCGTTCATTTCTGAACTCTTCCTCTTGTATGTGTTCTGTATACTAGGAACTGCAGTTTGATTTAGAACGTTAATGCTTTTAGATAACGTGCCTGAACCGATCAACTTTTGATATAGGAAATGTTCAAAACATTATCCAACAATACAAAATTATATCCTTCTTTACTAATAAAGAGACTAATATGATTTTGTATATCAGGTTCGGTATCTAATAGCATTTGTTCAGAATCAATGTACTGGTAATACAGGGTGACAGTGACCAACAGACTTGGCTGCAACACTTGCCCCGGTTTCTCTCTCATGAAACTTATCACCCGTTCTCAGTTTTTCTACCTTTTTGTAGCCCTATGTAACAGCTTACATATCTGGGATCCTGATCCGGTATCATATACCCAAGATACAGAGGATACTGAGAAACAGTTCTGTTTAACGAACACGCCCGAAGAAGATGCATCATATGCACTTTCTTTGTTTGGGCGGCATAGGAATTCTGGTATTCCCCTATTTCCTGCTCTGTCTTATAACAATTATAAGTTGGAGCGGGACCAACGTTCCCCAGCTCAGTATAACAAGCGGGTTCGGTCAATACATCCATATTATTATCTTGATTAAGGCGTGATATGGTCGCTACCTGGAGAGAGAGAAGAAAACACTCTGCGTGCGCTCTTGCAAGATCAGATTGGTTATATATTTTATCTAATCAGGATGGCTCCCACTGTTTTAATCAAATCTTCCTTCAAACCCTAAAAGGAAAACTAGCCGGGATTAATTACACTCTACAAGTTCGCCAATCTTTCAGCCAGGCCAGTGTCAGTAGTTTGAGGGAGGTTCCCCGTGCTTTCGCACGGACCTAATTACTGTAAACCTCGTTTTCCCAGAGGCGTAACCCCGTTGACACCTTTCTAGACACCTACTTGATCGGCTAATTGCAAAGTGCAAAACTCTCCCAGGAGTAACAATTACTCGCAGTGGGTATCGGGATCCAACTATCATATAGAAGGTATGCAATCTCATTGCAAATTTCAACACTTGAAACTCCCGATAAAGGTTTTTACCCCTAGCACCTATGACCTTAACTATGGTCAACAAATCATGAGTACTAGTCAAGTTCTACCCGTCATTTCGTGATTAATTAGACCCACCCACATGACCCTTAACTAAGGTCAACAAAGTCACGCGACTGTCCTAACTAATCGCATCATATGCGGTGTAGGAAGACATCACTTAGCTACCGTACACTGTGCCTTAACTAAAGTCAACAAACACAGCACGAATACTAAGTACTCTACTTCCTAAAATGATGGAGGGTTGCGGCTGGTTTTTATGAAAACCTTTAAGGCTTTGAACTTGATCTCGTTGCAGAATCAAATGGTTTTTAAATGGAATGTTTTTGAGGCTTTTCTAGTTTTGCTAAAGGGGTCACTCCTGGTGAAGGGATCGTCGGCCCTTTCCTCGTCGAATGAGGTGCGGGATATATCATATATATCACTGTGCAAAGCGGAAACTATAGAAGCGATCAAATGACAAACCGAGGGTTGTAGCATCTGCCAGTTATTGCTAAAGGAGTCACTCCCAGTGAAGGGATCTCGGTCCTTTCCTTATCGAATAAGGTGCAGGATGTTCTACAAGGAACACCACGATGCACAGCAAGAACTGTAGCTACCTGTTTTTATTTTGAAATTCGATTCCACAACATCAATTAGATTTATTTTCTTTCATTAATCTCATTAATGAATATCCCATCATTTAAGTCCACCTAATCATCACAGATAAATATAACGTACGCGTATGCCATCCGCATTCGCCTCGATGTCCCGTCTGCACCGTTAGGTTAGGTAACTAACGGCAGAGCGGGGCAGGGCTAGCGCGGGTGTAAAACATAAGCAACGTCTATATAATATATCATATATACTATATACTACATCTATCTGAACAGAGTATAGAACATCGCATGATCACATCACAGATAGCGCAGCAGAAAGAATCATATGAAATATTGGATATACTAGGACGTCCGTGTTTTCAATACGAGCCAGTATAAAACACGGATTCCACGGTCGTGATGAATAGCCAATCCCACACCCCTAGACCCCTACGAGAGCGGCAAGCAACCCTACCAATTCTAGGGTTAGGAGACCCGGACTCGACTCCTCGAGTTGGTCTCCCACTGGACCCCAGAACCCGGTTACTTGTGCTCCCCTCCTTGGGTCTATCCTAGTGCAGAAAAGTAAATAATATACATCAACGGTGACAACTTCCGCAACCTGGAAGTGCCCCAATAAAAGAATATTACATACAAGTTTTTACATGAATGAAAATGAAAAAACACTCATCTCACATAAAACCCCCCCGGCTATTCGAACACGACGATCCAATATAACATATCCAGCAACACATAACATCACATGTCATCAACGTAAGTAAATATGCGCATCCCAATTGTCGTTGACATATAGCAACGAAACCGGCGATATCACATATTACACTTACGGTCACAGAAAAGAAAGTGTAAAACTACAACAGTTGGAATCCGCAATCCTTTAGACATCACATGCCTAATCAAATGAATTCTTTAGACATCGCATGCCTAACAATTATAAACCCCGCATTTTAGTCTCATTATCGAAAAGTCTTTTCAATATCAAGTCGGGCAATTCAACAAGATTCCCGACATTCTGATCGAATGCTCGTCGCAAACTTCAGTAGACGGCCGCGCCCCCGACGCCGTCGACAAAGTGCACCAAGGCGGAACACCGCTACCGCGAGCACCCGAACGGATGCTTTCGGCGACGGGGTTCTCCTACAGTCACTTGGTCGGGGCTATGGAGTGAGGCTGTCTATTAAGTTTACCCTGCGAGTATCCGCGTACGCTACGTGATTGCGACGGACTTTTGATCACATCAAAATTCCGTGGCAACCGATCAAGTGAGACTAAACTGCTATGTTTATAATATTCATTCCGTTATCTCATAACTATTTGTGAATTCCAATTATTGTATCACATTCCGGATAAATAGAAAATGCTAAACTTTTCGATCGAACAATCGAACACCCAAGTTTTCCAGATACTACTCAACACATGAAATAAGTCTAACAACATTCAGTTCGTACCTCAGTACCAACGGTCCAGCCGTAGAAGGGTCAAGCCAACGACTCACATGTGGCACGTCGTACTGCCCCAAACCCGAAGGTTCAAAGGGCAGTTCAAGACGATCACATAATCGAGTTAAGGTTTGTTGTCTTCTAGAGGGTCCATCACGTTACTTGCACTACTTAGAACGTCGTTAAACTACGGAAAAATCCAACCATTGGAAATTTCCCGGCAGGGAAAAAAGTGGGTATTTATATCCGGTCGAACTTTTTAACATATTCTAAAATACCCGGAAAAACACACTGACAAAATTAGACAATCCGATCGATACACTGAGTTCCCAATACAACCCAGAAAATAAAACTCTGGAATAAATATTAAAATATTCCCCGGAAACCCAGCACTAAAAACTAGGAGTTACTGTGAAAAAGAAAAATGCTGATATGACTAGTGGGCCGCGGAACCGCCGCACGAGCCATGCTCGTGCCGCGGTTCCGCCGCGCTTTAGAGGAATCGTGCTCTCAAATTTCACAGTAATTCTTAGGAATACCTGCTGAGTTTTCTGCATATTTTTAATTCACAAAAATCCACGAATTTCAAAAAAGTCCAGAGAGCATGTTAAAATCGGGGTTTCGGGTCGATCGGACTTCTAATTCCGTCTAGACTTCGCCTAAGGCTCTAGCTAGGCTCTGATACCACTGTAGGGTTCCTAGGTACTGTAATGGAGTCTCACAAGTGATCAAACATGCACAAATCAAATTTTTCAAGTGCCTACAAACCCCAATACGGATCGTTAACTAGATATATAGGCGAAACAAGCAATTAAACGGAAATGTATCTAAAGGAAAGGGACTACAACCTTTGTAGATCCGGTCCACTACCTCCTAGGCTCCGTGATGAAGTCCCCTCGCTGTCTAAATCGTATCTTGAACTCTAGCATCGGCTTCATCGAAGAAATGGGCGCGCTTGATCGTCGGTTCGATGCCGAAGATGATCTACGTCGAGGCATCACAAACTCGAGCTCCGCCTTCGCCAAGTCAAGAAACTTGTGAAGACAAAACACTCTAATACATGGCAAGTAGTGGAGGATGAAGAAATAGGAAGTGGGTAGACTTTAGATTTGGATTTCTCACTCATTTTGGCTAGTTGCCATTGATGGTGCAAGCTTTCTTCAAGTTGAAAATGAAGAAGAAGATGATAAAGAATTATGATAAGTGTTATTTAAAAATAAAAACAATATGATACTTATCATGTCAACAACCATGGTTTAGTGTAGAGAATCAACTAAGGTTAGTAGAATGGTTAGGTTTAGGAGATGAAGACAAAATGGTCATTAGGTCAAAGATGCTTGAAGCATCCAAAAGAAACCATTTTGTTTTCTTTACCTTTTAAAAATAAATAGATAAATGAATAAGTAAATAAAAGAAACCCTAACCATTCATATAACCATGGTCAATTCTTTACACAAACCCAAGCTTGCATGTATCATCAAACATGATACAATCTTGTGCACAAAAGAATATCTCATATACAACTTGTGCAAATCAAGTGAGTAAATCCATTTAAAGTGAACCAATACTAGTTAATGCAAAGTAATATATCAAATATATAATTATACATTAAATTATTAAATCAACACTTGATTCACTGATCCGGTCATATCGCATATAACCGGCTAGTATCCAATGTATCGGCTTATCGAATCAATCCTTGATTCGATAACTAGGTTATATCGCATACAACCATTCGACACATTCATCGCGAGAATGAAATACGGTATCACATACACGCATTATTCTCGGTCCCGCACACATCTCATATGCGCTCCTATTTCATTTCGCTTGAGCCAGGAAACCTCTGTGTAGGACTCTAAAGACTCGTCAATACGCCGGCAGCAGACAATGATCATATCAAACACCCACAAGCCACAAGCGGTCTGCTAAACGTAACGGCCACCCGGGTATTGAGCGATCAGAAGATCGACGAGCAAGCCCGCTCACACTCCTGTGAATCCAACCAGTAACACTTACCGTACAGTCCGGTCTGTTCGTCTGATATGTCGCATATCTCGCCTATGGGTGGTAAACGTCAGACCCCAATTGCTCGATAAGTCATGCCGACATGAAGTCCATGACATGTGTGAAACTACTGATAACTCTTACTAGTATATCACTGCAACCCTGGCCAGGGATTTCCTGTTATGGCCAGTCGAGCATAGCGCAACATCAACCCCCAATACCGGGAGAGACGAATCCCCTCCTATCGCTCATTGCCTCCATGTGAATCGAGACTGTACCCAAAAACCACCTGTTTGCACAACTCAGTAGAGCCATGGTAGGGTGGAAATCAAGGCACAGTGGGAGACACACAAGACTCTATGACGATCTCGGGTCAACAGACTAAGCTGTACCAGTGTCACCAGAGAACTGCCATCTGACGTGAGGTATAATACCATCTGGGAGTTCTCAGCTAGTCCGTTCAGTGTACCCAGTCTCCACTGAGCACCCGCATACCATCTTCTATGTCAAACACCAATGGATATGGGATCATCCTTCGCCCATCGCATGGGTCGAGAAGATATGCGCTAGTCTACTCTGGAATATCGATGCCCCGTCTCGATATTCCCACGACTAGGAACAATGAAGGATGTACTCATTGACTACCCAGGCCCCACTAGTATGATCTGCATCATAGTCCTGGAAGTCGAGTACACATCCTAAGGGCTTTATCAACATGTAATCAGAGAGACAGAAAGTATACATGTTAAGATAAAGAGCAACCAGATAGCGTACTATCATGTCGAGCAAGAAAGTCCTACCTACATATGTCCCAGCATCCACTACAATATACATCCAATGTACAGTAATGGCCTCTAGGGCATACATATAACTAACACCTATCCACGATGCTGGTTTTGGGACCTGGGACAGGGGGAGCTTTGGTGGTAAGGAGATACCCCAACTTGTCATAAGTGATTGCCTGACATTCCTGAGCCAATCTTTGTAGTTTGGCCATGTCAGTATGTTTTTATCTAGTAGTAACTTAAGTCCGGTCATGATGTTTGGTCGCTGCAATTAGGAGAGAGAGAAGAAACACTTTAGCATGATGCTTTTGCAAGTTTAGAGTGGTTTTTAATTTGTCTAAACAGGATGGCTCCCACTGTCTCTCGAATCCCTCCTCAAACCAAAAAAAGGAAGAATTAGTCAGGATCTATCTTACCGTACAATACTTGCTTAACCGTTCAGCCAGGCTAGTGTCGGTACTTCGAGGGTGGTTTTCCAACGCTTTCGCGAAGTTCCTTAATTAAATAACCTCTTTTCCCTGGGGGCGTAGCCCCGCTAACACCTTTCTAGACACCTACTTGGTTTATAGCATTGATCGTTAAGTGAGAAATTTCCCGAGGAGTAGCATATACTCACAGTAGGATCGGGATCCAAATATCATTGCATGACAAAATTGAAGGAATCCTACCACAATCATCACACTCCAAATGGTATGCAGCGCTAGCAAGTTTCAGTTCTTTTGAAACTCCCGATGTGGATTTTTGCCCCATGCTCTTATGACCTTGGCGTGAGGTCAAAATGTCATAAGTCACATGTCAAGTTCTTCCCATCATTATCCAGGTTAATTTGAACCCACCCATACCTACCCTTTACGTTGGCCAAAATGGCAGTACGACTGTCTCAAACCAACGCATTCTATCTATGCAACAGATAAATATCCGGCAGCTACCGATCACTATGCCTTGGCGTGAGGTCAAAATACATAGCTTGAATACTACGGAATATTTAACTGAAATGATGGAGAGCTACGGATGGTTTTGGCAAAACCGTGAACGTAGTGAACTTGATATAATCGATGGAACGAGATAGCTTTTAAAAGGAGTGGCATAAGCTCCGCGTTTAAAAGTTCTTTCTGAAAAGAAACCGAGTGGTTTTGAAAGTGTTCCAACGATTCAATTTTGGTTTATTTTCTTGCATTAATTTAATGCGTCCCATCATTTAATCCAACCATTGCAGAAAACAACGAAAATATGACGTACGCTTATGCTATCCGCATTCGCCACGGGGCCCCGTCATTACCCGTTAGGTTACTTAACTAACGACAGAGCGGGGGCTGGACTAGCACGGATGCAAAACATAAGCAATGCCTAAATAATATCATATATAGATAATTAGCAATGATAGCCATTCCAGATCACAGATGAACACATTGGATATACTAGGAATCCGCAATTCGTACGAGCCTGTAACGAAAAGCGGATTACACGGTCGCGATGAATAGCCAAAACCCCATCCTAGACCCCTACGGGTGCGGCAAACTACCTGCCAAATATCCGAAGCGGAGCAACCTCCCTCAACGACGTTTGTAGGCCACTCGGCACTTCGAAATACCCGGTAGTTTGTGCACCCCACCTTGGGTCTATCCTAGGAGCAAAAACAGTAAAAGAAATTATACAATGACGGCTACAACCCTATCCCGGTTGTGCGGCCATATAAATAATATTACATCAATTATAAATTTACATGAATTGAAAGAAAAAGAAAACTCTCATCTCACAACCCCCCGGCTATTCATCCGCGATAATCCAATGAATTCATATACACATACCATCAACATTACAGATCACAGATATGTATAACCCCCACTAATCGACGTATAGCGATTAGCAGACGTTCAATACATATAACACATCACAGATATATACCCGTCAGCTTAAGTCTTCAGAAGTTCGATCAAAATACGGATTTTAAGGCCCTAAAAACAAATTTTGCTTTCTGGAAAATCTGGGCTGAAAACATATACTGTAAAAATCCTAAAACACCAAACTGAATAAACTGCATGAAAAATCGCCCACGACCGAGTCAACTCGGCCGCGGATCCGCGGCGGGAGCAAGCTCCCACCGCGGTTCCGCGGCTCATTGATCGGTTTAGTGGACCATTTTTCTACAGTTTTTTTCTAAAAACCCTGAGCCGAATTTTAAGATAAGATTTATTATTTTTTTTTTGGAACAGAAAACGAATTCGGCAGAAAGTTGATTTTACGGGCGTGTTTCGTGACTTTTTCTACGATCGAACTTCTACTTACTTTGCTAACATGTTAGATAGTGTTTAACTAGGCTCTGATACCACTGTAAGTCCACGTTACCTCTCCCGGTACTTACGGGCTTGCGGAAATGATGAAAAACGATTTTTCAAGAGGTGGTAACATGGACTCAAAATATGGATCTTTGTTAAACAACTATCTAACAAACCTAACATGAGTTTTACCTACTCGGTTAGGGGATTATACCTTTCTTGAACTCCTTTGTCTTCAACTCTTTGCGGTGTACGGATCGGCATCACCTCGTCGTCTCCTTGCGCCGAAGATGGATCCACCTGAAAGCTTCTACCTTTGGCTTCTCTTCAAACTAGAAGAAACTAGAACACTTGGTTTGCTAAACGTTGTGAACTAGGATGAGTAGAGAAGTGATATGGGTTTTCTTTTATCTCTAAGGCAATGTTTCTCAACTCATGAGAAGGAGTTGCCTTGAGCTAGAGAGAGAGCAAGAGGAAGAGCAAGAGGGAGAGCTCAAGCAAGAGAGAGAAAGCAAATGAGAGATTGAGTAACCCTTTTGCCATCCAAGCTCTCATAATCCAAAATCATCATAACAAATAATAGTAATCAAGTATTATGTGATGGTTCAAGTCAAAATGGTCATATCATTTCATGCACTCATTTTGCAAAAAGAAACAAGCAAGCAAAAGTCTTTGCCATGAAATGATAGCCATTGTAATGATGATGGTCAACTAGTCCAACCTAGTCAACCGGTCAACAAAGTCAACAAGTCAACAAAGTCAACCCCTCAACAACCATGTCACTATAATACTTAATTAATATTATTGTTAATCATATTTCTTATTCTCATTAGGGTTTAGCAAAAAGTCAACAGTCAACAACCCCAATGAGAATCCTCTGCCTCTGTCTCTCTGTCAACTGTGCATACACACCCGCATCCGCGTTCCGAGGAACACGAATACAACCGAGATAAAACCAATCCCAAAACGTACACTAGGATCTGTAGGGTTCCTAGGCACACTAATGAGGTCTCACAAGGGATCAAACATGGCTAATTCAAAATTTTCCATGTGCCTACAAACCCTAATACGGACCGTTAACTAGATATATAGGCGATGCAATGCAAATAAATGAATTTATAGCTAAAGGGAAGGGACTACAACCTTTGTAGATCCGGTCCTCCACCTCCATGGCTCCGTGATGAAGTCCCCTCACTGTCCATTTCGGATCCTGGACTCTAGCATCGGCTTCATCGGAGAAATGGGCGGGCTAGGTCGTCGGCTTCAATGCCGAAGATGATCTACGTCGAGGCAACACAAGATCAAGCTCCAACTTCACCAAGCCTTAAAACTTGTGAAGAAAACACCCTATACTACTTGGCAAGAGGTAGAGGATGAAGAAATAGAAAGTGGGTTCACTTTAGAATTGGATTTCTCACTCTTTTTCTCAAGTTGCCATTGATGAAGGCAAGGTTTTCTTCTTGTTGAAGATGAAGAAGAAGAAAAAATATGATAAGTATTATTCTAAAATAGAAAATGAATGAATACTTATCATATAGCAACCATAGTTAGGTGTAGAGAATAAACTATGGTTAGGTGGAATGGTTAGGGTTAAGCATGAGACAAAATGGTCACTTAGTCAAAGCTTCATGAAGCTTCAACAACAAACAAAGAAAGCCACCATTTTCTCTTTATCATTTTCTTTTGCCAAAATAAACAAAATAAATAAATAAATGAATAAGTAAATAAACAAAACCCTAACCACTCATATAACCATGGTTTAATTCTTTACACAAACCCAAGTGAGCATGTATCATCAAACATGATACAAACAAGTGCACAAAAGTATATCGCATATACAACTTGTGTACATCAAGTGAGAAAATCCTTTTAAAATGAACCAATATTAGTTAATGCAAACTAATATATCAAATATATAATTATGCATTAAATCATTAAATCAATACTTGATTTAACGATCCGGTCATATCGCATATAACCGACTAATATCCAATGTATCGGCTTATCGAATCAATCCTTGATTCGATAAATAGGTTATATCGCTTACAACCAATCGATACATTCATCACGAGAATAGAATACGGTATCACATGCTCGCATTATTCTCGGTCCCGCACATATCTCATATGCGCTTCTATTTCGTTTCGCTTGAGCCAGGAAACCTCTGTGTAGGACTCTAAAGACTCGTCAATACGCCGGCAGCAGGCGATGATCATATCAAACACCCACAAGCCGCAAGTGGTCTGCTAAACGTAACGGCCACCCGGGTATTGAGCGATCAGAAGATCGACGAGCAAGCCCGCTCACACTCCTGTGAATCCAACCAGTAACACGTACCGTACAGTCCGGTCTGTTCGTCTGATATGTCGCATATCTCGCCTAGGGGTGGTAAACGTCAGACCCCAATAGCTCGATAAGTCAAGCCGACGTGAGGTCCATAACATTCGTGAAACTACTGATAACTCTTACCAGTATATCACTGCAACCCTGGCCAGGGATTTCCTGTTATGGCCAGTCGTGCATAGCGCAACATCAACCCCCAATACCGGGAAAGACGAATTCCCTCCTATCGCTCATTGCCTTCATGTGAATCGGGACTGTACCCAAAAACCACCTGTTTGCACGACTCAGTAGAGCCATGGTAGGGTGGAAATCAAAGCACAGTGGGAGACACACAAGACTCTATGACGATCTCAGGTCAACAGACTAAGCTGTACCAGTGTCACCAGAGAACTGCCATCTGACGTGAGGTATAATACCATCTGGGAGTTGTCGGCGAGTCCGTTCAGTGTACCCAGTCTGCACTGATCACCCGCATACCATCTCCGATGTCAAACACCAATGGATATGGGATCATCCATCGCCCATCACATGGGTCGAGAAGATATACGCTAGTCTACTCTGGAATATCGATGCCCCGTCTCGATATTCCCACGACTAGGAACAATGAAGGATGTACTCATTGACTGTTGGAGATAGTGCCCTCAGAGTCAATTATTGGATCACAGGCACGTGATTGCAATGATTGAGGGAGGACCTATCCCGGCAGGACAATCTTACTCGAGATGATAGTATGTTATCTGGTTTACCTTTATCATCGTGTACTGCTTTAGGTGACCTGACATGTCGCTATTGCACGTTGATAGAGCCCCTAGGATGCTTGCTTGACTGCCAGCAGTATGAGGGCGATCATATAAGTGAGAGCTGGAGTCTATAAGCACATCCTTAAAAGGTCCCTAGTCGTAGGAGTTTCGAGACAGGGCATCGATTCTCCAGAGTAGACTAGTGTATACAGTCGAGACCCCGACGAGGGGCGGTGGCCGGTCTCACAAGCCACTGGTGTCAGTTGGTTCACCTAAGATGTATACATGTGCTCATTGGGTTATGAGTACACCGGACAGGACTCGCCGGGAACATGCTAGTTGGTCTTATACCTGACGTCAGATAGCAGTTCCCTGGTGACATGTGTACAGGTTAGTTCATCGACCTGGGGATCGTCATTTGTCTCGTGTGAGTTCCCACTGTACTTTGATTACTACCCTACCACGGCTCAAAGGAGTCGTGCAAACAGGTTTTAGTTGGGTACAGTCTCGAGCCACATGGAGGCAGTGAGCGGATCTTCAGGGGTTCGTCTCTCCCGGTATTGGGGGTGAGGTCGCGCTGTGTCTAGGAGAGCCATTACACGAAGACCTTGGCCAAGGCAGGAGATTTACTGGTAGGTATTCCAGTAGTATCTCAGGGTGTTCTGGGCTACACTCCGACACGACTTGTACCGCTTTTGGGGGTCTGACTTTTACCAACCCCCTAAGCCCGACATGCGATGCTCATAGACGAACGGACCGGACTGTACGGATATTTTCACTGACAGGCTCAGTTGGGTGTCAGGATGAGTTCACTCATCGACGTCCCTTTTAGTCAATAGCTGGTGGCCCGTCATGTATTGGCTTATACCTCTGACGTGCTAGTGGTTAAATCCACAGCCATAGTATTGACGAGTCTTTAGAGTCCACCACACTTTCAGTTACTCAAGCTTTCGGGCGAAACGTTGTAGAGGCCGTATGGAGATATGGCAGGGTTCGATCAGATATGTGCAGTATTGCACGGATCGTGATCGGACGGTTTTTACTAGCCGGCTTTGGCTTAAGCCGGATCTTAGTATTTGATTGTGTAGTTTTGTCTCTTTGCATTTGTATTTCGGTCGGAATACAAATGCGGGTGTGTTAGCACAGTATCGGGGTTTTCCTGTAATTTATTATGGGACCAGTTTTCTGGGGTTGCCAGTTTGCATTCCGTTCCTGCCGGGTTTTTCATTGTTCCTTCACGGCCGGACTTTTCATTGGAGGGTGTTATTTGCAGTTTGCAAATAACATTTTGTGGAGGGTTTATTTGTGAGATGAGAGATTTTGATTGCATCTTTTGATTCCCTTTCCTTTTTTTTTCTTTTGATGCACCATCACTTGCATTAATTGTGATATGAGAGGGTATGGGTTTTTGATGTGATTTGGTGGTGGAAATTGGAAATGGGCCGGCCACTGTTCCAGGGAGTGAGGTTTTAATTTTGGTTAGTGGATTAATTTCCTCAGTAAGGAATGAGTTTAATTTGTGTGTGTGCTGTGAGAACTTTTTCTTTTTCTCATTTGGTATTAAATTATGCACCTTCACACATTCATAAAAGGAAGAGAAAGTTTGCATACATTTCCAGTGAGCACACATTTCATTGGCCGAGCTCCTTTTCCCATGGCATGCTCCATTTTTCTTCAAGTATCCATGAATATCTTTGTGCAATATTCCTCCAACATGGCAACATCCTAAACCAAAATTGAGACAACTTCACTACACATTCTACATCAATTCTTGGGTACGTCGACTAGCCAGCTTCGTGCCTGAGTTGCCTCGGCATTGAGGTAGGAGCCCGTAAAAGACGTAGGCGATGTGGTGCCCTTCCGGAGACGAGGTGGAGACCAGACATTCCGCGGGAGATCGGGACGACGACGAGAAGAACGGAGGACTCGGATCACTCGGTAAATCTCTTCCCTATCTTGTTACTTTGCTAGACCTAGTTTAATGGCCCGATCCGGGGTTTAGTGCGCGGTGGTGCCGGTTTGCTAAGTTCGCAAAATTAAAGTTTATCACCGTTTCCGCATTTGGCCGTCGGATTGACGGCCGGGGCGCCGCCGTGCACTTACAGTGGTATCAGAGCCTCGCCATTAACTTCGTCTAGCTTCGTTTGATGTGTTTTTCAGTTCCGATCGACCAAAATTCCAAAAACCCAATTTTACCTCACATCAGTTTTCTGTTGAATTTTTTCTTGCTCCAAAAATTTTTCAGGTTGCATAAAAATGATGTACAAGAATTTCTAAGATTACTGGAAAAGTTCGACACAGTGATTCGACACCTGGAGCGCGGAACCGCGGCGAAACGCCCCCTTGGGCAGCGGTTCCGCCGCACATTTGATTGGTCACTGTATCATATTTTTCCAGTGGGCTTCTGGGCTTATTTTGGGTGTTTTGGAATATTAAATTTGGGCCCAGGATTTCTGTGAGTGCTGCAGTATTGCTTTGGGGCCCACTTGTTAATTTTTGATCAATCGGAAAATTTTAAACACATTATTTCACAGTATTTATATTATATCTGCGACCGTGAATGTCACTCGATCGGTAAATCCGGTCTAACTGCTATAGCCCGGTTAGACGGATTTGCGAACGTGACTTTCACGTTGATGTTCTGAGTTTATGCTGTGATGTTGCGGATCGGTCGTGGGGGATAGCCTGGATGCAATGCTAGTACAGTGCTGTTGTATTATGTACATTTGATATTGCGGGGCGAGCGTCCGACATGTGGACTGCCATCACTGCCTGTTTGTATTATTCTTTTGGGGCACGACCTGGTTGCGGTCGATGTACCCGGTGTATGTATATTTTACTTTCTGTACTAGGATTACCCCGCGGTGGGGTGCACGGATGGCCGGGTTCTGGAGGGCAACAAGCCCGCATCTCATGGCATTGGGACGGAAGGGGCTTCACTCTGGGATTGGCGGGCTATTCGCCGCACTCGTAGGGGGTACAGGTTGACCCAGGAGGGGTGCCCAAGTTGCCGGATTCCGTGGAGTGCCGGGTGGTCCATTCACGTCGATGAAGGGGGCTGCCTCGCTTCAGGTCTTGGCGGGTAACTTGCCGCGCCCGTAGGGGTCTAGGATTTCATTGCACAGGCTATCTACACGACCAGGGGAACGTCGGGTTTCAGTAGTGGCTCTGTGAAACCCGGGGATCCCAGATATCTGTATTGTTCTGTGATGCTGTACATTTCTGTGATGTTGCATTTCTTTTCACGCCTTGAGCGAAATATAATATATTGGTATATATATTAGTAGATGTTGTATATGTTTTTCATCCGTGCTAGTCCAGTCCCCGCTCTGCCGTTAGTTAGCTAACCTAACGGGTGATGACGGGACCCAGTGGCGAATGCGGATGGCATATACGTACGTCAGTATATTTTCGTTCTTTGTGGTGTGATCAATTGATGGGACTGCATTGATTCGGATCAATGCAAGTTAAACAAACCTATTCTGATGTTGTTGGAACACTTTTCAAAAAGCTGTTATTGCAAGGATGTTCACTTTTGTTTTGCATCGTGGTATTCATTTGGAATATCCTGCTCCTCAGTCGACGAGGCAAGGGCCGAGATCCCTTCACTGGGAGTGACCCCTTGGACAGAAGTTTGCGTCAGGGCATTAACTTCACTATAGCCGATTACTTTTGCTTTGCACCGTGGTATTCATTTGGAATATCCTGCACCCCATTCTACGGGGAAAGAGCCGAGATCCCTTCACCGGTAGTGACCTCTTTAGTAAAGGTTTTCGTCACTATATTTTCTAAAAAGCTATCCGTTCCTTCAACGATATCAAGTTCATCACGTTAAAGGTTTTCGCCAGAAACCATTCGTAGCCCTCCATCATTTCAGTTAAATATTCGGTAGTATTCAAACTATGTATTTTGACCCCACGCCAAGGCATAGTGTTTGGTAGCTGCCGGGTATTTATCTGTTGCATAGATAGATGTGTTGGTTTGGGACAGTCGTACTACTATTTTGGCCTACGTCAAGGGTATGTACGGGTGGGTTCAAATTAACCTCGACAATGATGGGCAGAACTTGACATGTGACTTATGATATTTTGACCTCACGCCAAGGTCATAAGAGCACGGGGTAAAAATCACATCGGGAGTTTCAAAAGAACTGAAACTTGCCAGATATGCGCATACCTTCTGGAGTGTGATACCGTGAGCGGATTCCGTCACGTTATCATGCGATGAGAGTTGGATCCCGATTCCTACTGATGAATTGGTTTACTCCTCGGGTGACCCCGACTAATTCTTCTTTCAGGTTTGGAGGAGAATTTGAGGTACAGTAGGAGGTTTCCAGATTAGATAAATTGGTAACCATTCTGATCTAGGATAGAGTGCACGCTGAGTGTTTCTTTTCTCTCTCTCTCTGGCAGCGACCATTGACCCGACCCTAGACTATGACTCAGTGACCAAGTTGACCGAACCTTCTTAACACTGGCTTTTGGATTGTCAGAGTTGCAGACCTCATTGCCACTCCTACTTTTACCCTTTTCTCTAGGACACCCCGTATTACTACGAACGTCCACTTCCATTGGACAAAACCATCGTATGGTTAGATACGAACTCGAAGGAATTCGAGGATGGTTTCCGGTTCTGGAGAAAACGAATAGGATTATTCAGTTATCTTTTCTTTTCACCTTCTCTCATTGCGAGTACTCCTTGGTTTAGGAGATAGTACACCTGTTACGCAAATTGGATAGTCTTATTCCAAACCTTAGGCTGGTGCCGACCGGTAGGGAATGAAGAAAACCAATTAGCATAACGATGGTGTACAGAAGGTATTAAGTTAAGACAAAGCAAGGGATTAGTAAGAGGGCAAAGTAAATTGCGACTGATATTCACGACCAAACCAAGTATTTCTTCTCCAATCCTAAATCACCTTTGTATTTCTCCAGGACACTCCGTATCACTACGAAGATCCACAATTTATTGGATACTCCGTCGTATGGTTATATACGAACTCGAAAGGAACTTGTTCCAGTTCGGGGATGGATTCTGGTTCAGGAGAAATAGGAATAAGGTTTATTCGGTTGTCTTTTATCTTCACCTTCTCTCGCATTGCGAGTGCTCCTAGGATTAGGACAGTACACCCATTATGCTTATTGGATAGTCTTCTTCCAAACCATAGGCTGGTGCCGAACGGTAGGGAAGGAAGAAAACCAATTGGCCTAAAAGGGTGTGCAGAAGGTAATGACTAAAGACATATAAAGGTATTTGGAGAGGTGGCAAAGAATTATACGGTTATAGTTGTGAATCTGGATAATGGTAGAGGCATTGCTAGGAATACCAGGATACCCCATCGAAACATTTCAATGTTTTAATTCAACTGTGTACTGTGAAAAGAAAACTGATTTCCTGATTAGACACCTGCTCCAGGGTATGTATTTACCAGGTTTGATTCTCACATCTGTATGATTTTACAGATGATGAGTGGGAGTATGTTATTGGGAATTGGGTGATCATCCTCATTATATCAGGATTCGTTGTAATCGGTGATATTTGAGGAGATCATCTGGCCTGTTTGCCGGTCGGCAAATATTTGGTTTTGAATATCCGCTGTTGTGCACCAATTTCAAATTGATATATCTGTACGTCTATTTTCATAGAGTGAGATATACCTTTTGATATTATGTCGATGACATTTACCTATATCAGTGGATGGTTAGGTAAGGAGCATTAAACAACGGTGTAATTCTTCTTAACCATAAGTACGGTTTTCAACCTACGACACACAGTGAAAGAGTTGTTAAACTCAGCGGACTTATACAGAGTATTGTATGTTGTCCAGTGTCCATTAGGACAGAGGGGTTGGTCCTCATACTATATTCTGTTTACTTTTAACTTCTCTAGTTCTTAGACATGTGTTTCGTAGAAACACAGGGTCTGAGTTTTGAGGAGTTATAGGTATTTGAATATAGTAGAGAACCAGGTGTAGCAAGTATCGGGATTCTTCAAAGTGATCGAAGATGTAGATACTTGTGTATGGTATTCAGTTGATAGCAATGATAAAGAGAAATTGCTTCTCTTTCAGGTTACTCATAATTGGAAGCATTCCTAAGTTGAGTAACGCTGATCGGCCACCTTCCATTTAGTTGACATGCACTGGAGATAGCTGCATGATTTGAATCTGGTTCAATTAAATCAGTGCCTCTGGTTCTATATTGGATATAGAACAGTTCATATCTTAACGTTGTTAAGGTACGGGGAGTTGTCCGGTTTATGATTAAAACCAGACACTGGACAACTCAAGGCACGTTTCTGTAATGGCTGTTTGTGGGTTGACCCAGGCTATGACGAGGGTTGACTTTCTACCATCTGGCAGATCAATAGAAATATTGTTCTAGACTCGCCACAGTTTTATTAAAAATGGATTTTTTCAAAAACAGTAGTGGGAGTATGGTAGAACTGGAAGTGATTCCAGAACCGCAAACGATTACTGAAGATTTGATAAGGAACCTAAAGATTCAATCTGATTTGACATTCCATTGGCCACTCCGCAGATAAGGTGGGTAACTTCAGGCACCCGAGAGGTACTCCGGTAGCCTCAAGGACGGTGACAGGGAAGTTCTTGTTTACCCACACTTGCCATTGTTGTTGTTCCAGGCTGCGAGACCCGGCAAGAGGATGAGTATAGCGTCGTTCTAAACTTGCTTTAGAAATGCACGTCTATATGACTCTGCCAGAGGGTTGTCGTAGTCAGAGGGAGCAGCGGAAGCATTGGTGGACATCAGGCTTATGTCTATTTATAGACTAAAGCAGATGTAGCGGAGATAGATCATCTATTTCTGATGTGACAGTCATAGGTTTGACGTCATCAGAATAGGGGATGGATCTGTTGAGAAGGTAGTAGGAAGTGATATTCCTATACTACGATCGGTTATACTTTGGTCGTCACACAATGGTTTCTCCACAAAGGACTTGGACATTATATCAGACATACTGGTTACTAGACCTATGGTTTTAGATCTAGATTTGGGTGGTTTCCTAATCTGGGTACCTTGACAGCATTCTATGAGTATTTAGAATGGACGACTCCTGGCATGGTGGTGTACCTGCAAGTAATGGAGTCACCCTCTCTAAAGGTGTCTTACAGACTAAAGGGGAGAGGGATATGTATGATTGGCAGATCACTTGCTTAGGCAATTGAGTCAATCATGAGATGTCAAGTACCACACCAGATGTTGTTCTTGCAGTAGATGCAATAAGTTGATATTCATCCAATCCTGGAGAAACAGTCGGAGGCAGTTTTAGAACATAAGTGGATGTTCTAGGGATATGATAGCAGCATTCTCCTTTGGGAGACAGTTATCATTTCAGGCTTCCAAGGTGACATGGACGAAAAGGAGGTTGTCAGAGTTATATTTTTCCTTCTGACGAGGGGCAGTATTTTGGACAGGTGGTCCAAGGCAATACTGAGGGTGGCATGGCGCAGGAAACTGATTAAGTTCAGTCGACGATACAGTCTAAGAAGTTTGGATTTGGAGTTCATTTATGAGCTAGGTCCCATCAGACATCCAGACATTCTGAGACAGGTATTGCTCATTTCGGGAGATGGTTTTCTCCGCGAACTTGAGATATAGAGAGACATAGAAAGAAACTTCTAGGCGGATCCACTCACTGAGGCTATTCCTCGAACGCAATAGTTTCGCAAACGGATTTTGTGAGACTAACTACTAGGGGAGTTGGGTGTTCGGTATCACACAGGCTGTGAGTATGCGACATCGCAATAATTAGCCTTGAGTGCAAGTGGGAAATTGTTGGAGATAGTGCCCTCAGAGTCAATTATTGGATCACAGGCACGTGATTGCAATGATTGAGGGAGGACCTATCCCGGTAGGACAGTCTTACTCGAGATGATAGTATGTTATCTGGTTTACCTTTATCATCGTGTACTGCTTTAGGTGACCTGACATGTCGCTATTGCACGTTGATAGAGCCCCTAGGATTCTTGCTTGACTGCCAGCAGTATGAGGGCGATCATATAAGTGAGAGCTGGAGTCTATAAGCACATCCTTAAAAGGTCCCTAGTCGTAGGAGTTTCGAGACAGAGCATCGATTCTCCAGAGTAGACTAGTGTATACAGTCGAGACCCCGACGAAGGGCGGTGGCCGGTCTCACAAGCCACTGGTGTCAGTTGGTTCACCTAAGATGTATACAGGTGCTCATTGGGTTATGAGTACACCGGACAGGACTCGCCGGGAACATGCTAGTTGGTCTTATACCTGACGTCAGATAGCAGTTCCCTGGTGACATGTGTACAGGTTAGTTCATCGACCTGGGGATCGTCATTTGTCTCGTGTGAGTTCCCACTGTACTTTGATTACTACCCTACCACGGCTCAAAAGAGTCGTGCAAACAGGTTTTAGTTAGGTACAGTCCCGAGCCACATGGAGGCAGTGAGCGGATCTTCAGGGGTTCGTCTCTCCCGGTATTGGGGGTGAGGTCGCGCTGTGTCTAGGAGAGCCATTACACGAAGACCTTGGCCAAGGCAGGAGATTTACTGGTAGGTATTCCAGTAGTATCTCAGGGTGTTCTGGGCTACACTCCGACACGACTTGTACCGCTTTTGGGGTCTGACTTTTACCAACCCCCTAAGCCCGACATGCGATGCTCATAGACAAATGGGCCGGACTGTACGGATATTGTCACTGACAGGCTCAGTTGGGTGTCAGGATGAGTTCACTCATCGACGTCCCTTTTAGTCAATAGCTGGTGGCCCGTTATGTATTGGCTTATACCTCTGACGTGCTGGTGGTTAAATCCACAGCCATAGTATTGACGAGTCTTTAGAGTCCACCACACTTTCAGTTACT
This sequence comes from Agapanthus africanus, assembly GCA_030015575.1. Taxonomy (NCBI): domain Eukaryota; kingdom Viridiplantae; phylum Streptophyta; class Magnoliopsida; order Asparagales; family Amaryllidaceae; genus Agapanthus; species Agapanthus africanus. Next base: position 472,687,404 of record JASDDO010000014.1, read on the forward strand.
CAAGCTTTCGGGCGAAACGCTGTAGAGGCCGTATGGAGATATGGCAGGGTTCGATCAGATACGGGCAGTATTGCACGGATCGTGATCGGACGGTTTTTACTAGCCGGCTTTGGCTTAAGCCGGATCTTAGTATTTGATTGTGTAGTTTTGTCTCTTTGCATTTGTATTTCGGTCGGAATACAAATGCGGGTGTGTATGCACAGTATCGGGGTTTTCCTGTAATTTATTATGGGACCAGTTTTCTGGGGTTGCCAGTTTGCATTCCGTTCCGGCCGGGTTTTTCATTGTTCCTTCACGGCCGGACTTTTCGTTGGAGGGTGTTATTTGCAGTTTGCAAATAACATTTTGTGGAGGGTTTATTTGTGAGATGAGAGATTTTGATTGCATCTTTTGATTCCCTTTCCTTTTTTTTTCTTTTGATGCACCATCACTTGCATTAATTGTGATATGAGAGGGTATGGGTTTTTGATGTGATTTGGTGATGGAAATTGGAAATGGGCCGGCCACTGTTCCAGGGAGTGAGGTTTTAATTTTGGTTAGTGGATTAATTTCCTCAGTAAAGAATGAGTTTAATTTATGTGTGTGCTGTGAGAACTTTTTCTTTTTCTCATTTGGTATTAATTTATGCACCTTCACACATTCATAAAAGGAAGAGAAAGTTTGCATACATTTCCAGTGAGCACACATTTCATTGGCCGAGCTCCTTTTCCCATGGCATGCTCCATTTTTCTTCAAGCATCCATGAATATCTTTGTGCAATATTCCTCCAACATGGCAACATCCTAAACCAAAATTGAGAAAACTTCACTACACATTCTACATCAATTCTTAGGTACGTCGACTAGCCAGCTTCGTGCCCGAGTTGCCTCGGCATTGAGGTAGGAGCCCGTAAAAGACGTAGGCGATGTGGTGCCCTTCCGGCGACGAGGTGGAGACCGGACATTCCGCGGGAGATCGGGACGACGACGAGAAGACCGGAGGACTCGGATCACTCGGTAAATCTCTTCCCTATCTTGTTACTTTGCTAGATCTAGTTTAATGGCCCGATCCGGGGTTTAGTGCGCGGTGGTGCCGGTTTGCTAAGTTCGCAAAATTAAAGTTTATCACCGTTTCCGCATTTGGCCGTCGGATTGACGGCCGGGACGCCGCCGTGCACTTACATTGACTACCTAGGCCCCACTAGTATGATCTTCATCACAGTCCTGGAAGTCGAGTACACATCCTAAGGGCTTTATCAACATGTAATCAGAGAGACAGAAAGTATACATGTTAAGATAAAGAGCAACCAGATAGCGTACTATCATGTCGAGCAAGAAAGTCCTACCTATATATGTCCCAGCATCCACTACAATATACATCCAATGTACAGTAATGGCCTCTAGGGCATACATATAACTAACAATCTCCCACTTGCTCTAGGGCCATCTATAGCAGTGGTTGCAGTATCACATACTCAACCATCCCATAAAAGTCTCTCTTTGGGAAAAGGCCTTCGTGAGTGGATCCGCTGTGTTGTCCTCTGATTCTACTCTCCTTACCTCGATCACCCTGGAGATCAACTATCTCCATGATCAGGTGATGCTTCCTCAGAATATGTCTGGGTCACTGATGGGACCATGGTTCCCGGGCCAAAGCCACATTTCCATTGTCACACAATGGTAGGAACCTACTTCATCTTATGAACCGATATACACCCAAACTGCCTCTTTGGTAGTATCTTTAATAGCGATGTTACCAGCCTTTATCGTCAGTTTGCCACGGTATCTAGCTTGGAACTCTTCCAACATACCGTCCCTTTACTGAGGGTAAAGAAAATGCCTGTGACTGACATTCAGTCGTCCTTATCACCCTGGAACCTTTCCAGTGATTCTCCCCAGGATCAACTGATACCATCTCACTACAACTAGTGAGAATCCTAACATCCATTTGATTTATCTCATAGATCCAAAACCCAGGATTTAGGAGGTATCACTTTGATCTTATATGGAGAATCAATGTGATAAAAGGAGATCGACCGATCGTAGCATAGGAAACTCCTTTCCTATCAAGAGTATGTCATCCACGTACTCTACGAGGATCATTACCATACTCCATACTACCCTTTTGTACATACAAGGTTCATCTACCATTTTGATGAAGTCAAACTCTTTGACTACCACATCAAAACAGATGTTCCAACTCCGCGATGCCTGCTTTATCCTGTAAAGCAACTTGCACACGTTTCCGCTGCTCCCACTGTTTATGAAGCCCTCTGGCTGTGTTCTTATAGACGTTCTCTTCTAAATCACTATTTAGAAAAGTAGTCATGGCACCCAACCACCAGATATCGTAGTCATGGTATGTAGCAATGGTAAGTAGGATCTGGATGGACTTAAGCATAGTCCCTAGAAAAGGTTTTATCATTATCCACACCTGGTTGATGACTAAAACCATTAACAAGTCTAGCTTTGAAAGTCTCAACCTTTCCATCTACACCAAGTAATCTTCTCAAGATATACTTGCTCCTGATGGGGATTTAACACTTCAGATTTTGCAACCAAAGTCCATACTTTGCTGGTGTACATGGATTCCATCTCAGATCGCTAAGCATCCAGCCATTCTTACAGAGTCCTTACTCTTGATGACCTGCTCGAAACTAGTTGGGTCATCATCTCATGATGCATTCCTCACTCCCACTGTCATCGAGAAACCGAGGTATCTCTCAGGCGGATGAGGAACCCTTCTAGATCGGTGGAGAGGCTGAGGTTCGTCGGGGACTATAGAATCTTTTGGTTCTGTCAAATCATCAGCTGTAGTTTTGTATAGCTGGAACCTTTCTAGTTCTACAGAACTGACCTTGCCTCGATCTTGTCCGGATTTTGCTTTAGACATAAGCCGGACAACCCCAAATCTTAACTTACTTAAGTGATAGGCTCTTCCCATACCATATCTCATATGGAGTGGTAGGCACTAATTTGATTCGAACCCAATTCAATAGGTTTGCATCTTCTCAAGTGCACAACCCTAAAAGGAAATTGGTAACTTAATAATACTCATCATAGAGCACACCATATCTAATATTGTGCGATTGCTCCGCCCCGATACACCGTTGTGCTGTGGTGTATTCAGAGGAGTAATACTGAGAGAGAATCTCATTTTCCTTTAGAATAGTCCAAGGATTCCATGCACAAGTATTCTCCTCCCTGATCTTATCATAGGACATAATACTTATACCCGTATTTTGGTTCTCTACTTCCAGCTTATATTCTGTGAATATCTCACAAGGTTCGGACTTGTGTTTCAACAGGAATATATGACTGAATCTTGAGAGATTATCAGAGAATGTAATGAAGTATAAAGAACCAGTCCTGGCATATGTAGACAGGAGACTTTACATACATCATCATGTATCAGTCCCAAGAGTTCATTAACTCTTTCTCTGTTTCCTGTAAACGGAGCTATGGTCATCTAATCTTTGTGGCATGACTGGCAAGTTTCACAAGATGTAAATTCAAACTGATTTAAGTATGCATCTAAAATGTAACTTCAGCCAGTCGGGTCGCATTGATGTGACCTAGTCTACAATGCCTCAAGAAGGAATCGTTCATTTCTGAACACTTCCTCTTGTGTGTGTTCTTTATACTAGGAAATGTAGTTTGATTTAGAACGTCAATGCTTTTAGATAACGTGCCTGAACCGATCAACTTTTGATATAGGAAATGTTCAAAACATTATCCATCAATACAAAATTTTATCAGTACTTTAATAAATAAAGAGATTGATATGATTTTGTATATCAGGTTCGGTATCTAATAGCATTTGTTCAGAATCAATGTATTGGTAATACAGGATGACAGTGACCAACAGACTTGGCTGCAACACTTGCCCTGTCTTCTGTCTAATGAAACTTATCACCCGTTCTCAGTTTTTCTACTTTTTTGTAGCCCTATGTAACATATTACATATCTGGGATCCTGATCCGGTATCAAATACCCAGGATGCGGAGGATACTGAGAAATAGTTCTTTGTAATGAACATACCCGAAGGAGATGCATCATATGCACTTTCTTCGTTTGGGCGGCATAGGAATTCTGGTATTCCCCTATTTCCTGCTCTGTCTTATAACTATTATAAGTTGGAGCTGGACCAACTTTCCCCAGCTCAGTATAACAAGCGGGTTCGGTCAATAATCCATATTATTATCTTGATTAAGGCGTGATATGGTCGCTACCTGGAGAGAGAGAAGAAAAAAACACTCTGCGTGCGCTCTTGCAAGATCAGATTGGTTATTTATTTTATCTAATCAGGATGGCTCCCACTATTTTTATCAAATCTTCCTTCAAACCCTAAAAGGAAAGACTAGCCAGGAATAATAACACTCTACAAGTTCGCCAATCTTTTAGCCAGGCCAGTGTCGGTACTTTGAGGAAGGTTCCCCGTGCTTTCGCACGGACCTAATTAATGTAAACCTCGTTTTCCCAGAGGCGTAACCCCGTTGACACCTTTCTAGACACCTACTTGATCGGCTAATTCTAAAGTGCAAAACTCTCCCAGGAGTAACAATTACTCGCAGTGGGTATCGGGATCCAACTATCACATAGAAGGTATGCAATCTCATTGCAAATTTCAACGCTTGAAACTCCCGATAATAGGTTTTTACCCCTAGCACCTATGACCTTTACTATGGTCAACAAATCATAAGTACTAGTCAAGTTCTACCCGTCATTTCGTGATTAATTAGACCCACCCACATGACCCTTAACTAAGGTCAACAAAGTCACGCGACTGTCCTAACTAATCGCATCATATGCGGTGTAGGAAGACATCACTTAGCTACCATACACTGTGCCTTGACTATGGTCAACAAACACAGCCCGAATACTAAGTACTCTACTTCCTAAAATGACGGAGGGTTGCGGCTGGTTTTTATGAAAACATTTAATGCTTTGAACTTGATCTCGTTGCGGAATCAAATGGTTTTTAAACGGAATGTTTTTGAGGCTTTTCTAGTTTTGCTAAAGGGGTCACTCCCGGTGAAGGGATCGTCGGCCCTTTCCTCGTCGAATGAGGTGCGGGATATATCATATATATCACTGTGCAAAGCAGAAACTATAGAAGCAATCAAAAGACAAACCGGGTGTGTAGCTTCTGCCAGTTATTGCTAAAGGAGTCACTCCCGGTGAAGGGATCTCGGTCCTTTCCTCATCGAATAAGGTGCAGGATGTTCTACAAGGAACACCGCGATGTAAAGCAAGAACTGTAGCTACCTGTTTTATTTTGAAATTCGATTCCACAACATCAATTAGGTTTATTTTCTTTCATTAATCTCATTAATGAATATCCCATCATTTAAGTCCACCTAAACATCACAGATAATATAACGTACGCTTATGCCATCAGCATTCGCCTCGATGTCCCGTCTGCACCGTTAGGTTAGGTAACTAACGCCAGAGCGAGGCAGGGCTAGCGAGGGTGTAAAACACAAGCAACGTCTATATAATATATCATATATACTATATACTATCTATCTGAACAAATCACATGATCATATCACAGATAACGCAGCAGAAAATATCATATGAAATATTGGATATACTAGGACATCCGTGTTTTTAATACGAGCCAGTATAAAACACGTATTCCACGGTCGTGATGAATAGCCAATCCCACACCCCTAGACCCCTACGAGAGCGGCAAGCAACCCTACCAATTCTAGGGTTAGGAGACCCGGACTCGACTCCTCGAGTTGGTCTCCCACTGGACCCCAGAACCCGGTTACTTGTGCTCCCCTCCTTGGGTCTATCCTAATGCGGAAAAGTAAATAATATACAAATGGTGACAACATCCGCAACCTGGAAGTGCCCCAATAAAAGAATATTACATACAAGTTTTTACATAAATGAAAATGAAAAACACTCATCTCACATAAAAAAAAAACCCCGGCTATTCAAACACGACGATCCAATATAACATATCCAGCAACACATAACATCACATATCATCAACGTATGTAAATATGCGCATCCCAATTGTCGTTGACATATAGCAACGAAACCGGCGATATCACATATTACACTTACGGTCACAGAAAAGAAAGTGTAAAACTACAACAGTTGGAATCCGCAACCTCTTTAGACATCGCATGCCTAATCAAATGAAATACTTAGACATCGCATGCCTAACAATTATAAACCCCGCATTTTAGTCTCATTATCGAAAACACTTTTCAATAACATGTCGGGCAATTCAACAGGATTCCCGACATTCTGATCGAATGCTCGTCGCAAACTTTAGTAGGCGGCTGCACCCCTGATACCGTCGACGAAGTGCACCAAGGAGGAACAACGCTACCGCGAGCACCCAAACGGATGCTTTCGGCGACGGGGTTCTCCTACAGTCACTTAGTCGGGGCTATGGGGTGAGGCTGTCTATTAAGTTTACCCGGCGAGTATCCGCGTACGCTACGTGATTGCGACGGACTTTTGATCTCATCAAAATTCCGTGGCAACCGATCAAGTGAGACTAAACTGCTATGTTTATATCATTCATTCAGTTATCTCATAACTATTTGTGAATTCCAAGTATTGTATCACATTCCGGATAAATAGAAAATGTTAAACTTTCCGATCGAACAATCGAACACCCAAGTTTTCCCGAAACAGCTCAACACATGAAATAAGTTTAAAAACATTCACTTCGTGCCTCAGTACCAACGGTCCAGCCGTAGAAGGGTCAAGCCAACGCCTCACATGTGGCACGCCGTACTGCCCCAAACCCTAAGGTTCAAAGGGCAGTTCAAGACGGTCACATAATCGAGTTAAGGTTTGTTGTCTTCTAGAGGGACCATCGCGTTACTTGCACTACTTAGAACGTCGTTAAACTACGGAAAAAATCCAACAATTGGAAATTTCCCGGCAGGGGAAAAAGTGGGTATTTATATCCGGTCGAACTTTTTAACATATTCTAAAATTAACCGGAAAAACACACTGACAAAATTAGACAATCCGATCGAAACACCGAGTCCCTAATACAACCCAGATAACTCAACTCTTGAGTTCAGATTAAAAATTCCCAGGAAAACCAGCACTACAAAATAGGAGTTACTGTGTAAAATTCTTTGAACAATGAGGCCGTACGGCCGCGGAACTGCCGCATGAGCCATGCTCGTGCCGCGGAACCGCGGCGGTTTGATGGAATTACGCGATCGAATTTCCCAGTAACTCTTACAATCTCCTGCTCATTTTTCTGCATATTTTTAATATGGAAAAAACCCAGTTTTTGAAAAAATTCCAGAGAGCAAATTTGTGTTAGGGTTTCGGTTCGATCGGACTTCTAACTTCGTCTACGCATCGTCTAAGGCTCTAACCTGGCTCTGATACCACTGCAGGGTTCCTAGGCACACTAATGAGGTCTCACAAGGGATCAAACATGGCTAATTCAAAATTTTCCATGTGCCTACAAACCCTAATACGGACCGTTAACTAGATATATAGGCGATGCAATGCAAATAAACGAATTTATAGCTAAAGGGAAGGGGCTACAACCTTTGTAGATCCGGTCCTCCACCTCGATGGCTCCGTGATGAAGTCCCCTCGCTGACAATAACGGATCCCGGACTCTAGCATCAGCTTCATCGGAGAAATGGGCGGGCTAGGTCGTCGGCTTCAATGCCGAAGATGATCTACGTCGAGGCAACACAAGATCAAGCTCCAACTTCACCAAGCTTTGAAACTTGTGAAGAAAACACCCTATACTACTTGGCAAGAGGTAGAGGATGAAGAAATAGGAAGTGGGTCCACTTTAGAATTGGATTTCCCACTCTTTTTCTCAAGTTGCCATTGATGAAGGCAAGGTTTTCTTCTTGTTGAAGATGAAGAAGAAGAAGAAAGAATATGATAAGTATTATTCTAAAATAGAAAATGAATGAATACTTATCATATAGCAACCATAGTTAGGTGTAGAGAATAAACTATGGTTAGGTGGAATGGTTAGGGTTAAGCATGAGACAAAATGGTCACTTAGTCAAAGCTTCATGAAGCTTCAACAACAAACAAAGAAAGCCACCATTTTCTCTTTATCATTTTCTTTTGCCAAAATAAACAAAATAAATAAATGAATGAATAAGTAAATAAACAAAACCCTAACCACTCATATAACCATGGTTTAATTCTTTACACAAACCCAAGTGAGCATGTATCATCAAACATGATACAAACAAGTGCACAAAAGTATATCGCATATACAACTTGTGTACATCAAGTGAGAAAATCCTTTTAAAATGAACCAATATTAGTTAATGCAAACTAATATATCAAATATATAATTATGCATTAAATCATTAAATCAATACTTCATTTAACGATCCGGTCATATCGCATATAACCGACTAATATCCAATGTATCGGCTTATCGAATCAATCCTTGATTCGATAACTAGGTTATATCACATACAACCAATCGATACATTCATCGCGAGAATAGAATACGGTATCACATGATCGCATTATTCTCGGTCCCGCACATATCTCATATGCTCTCCTATTTCGTTTCGCTTGAGCCAGGAAACCTCTGTGTAGGACTCTAAAGACTCGTCAATACGCTGGCAGCAGGTGATGATCATATCAAACACCCACAAGCCGCAAGCGGTCAGCTAAACGTAACGGCCACCCGGGTATTGAGCGATCAGAAGATAGACGAGCAAGCCCGCTCACACTCCTGTGAATCCAACCAGTAACACTTACCGTACAGTCTGGTCTGTTCGTCTGATATGTCGCATATCTCGCCTAGGGGTGGTAAACGTCAGACCCCAATAGCTCGATAAGTCATGCCGACGTGAGGTCCATAACATTCGTGAAACTACTGATAACTCTTACCAGTATATCACTGCAACCCTGGCCAGGGATTTCCTGTTATGGCCAGTCGTGCATAGTGCAACATCAACCCCCAATACCGGGAGAAACGAATCCCCTCCTATCGCTCATTGCCTCCATGTGAATCGGGACTGTACCCAAAAACCACATGTTTGCACGACTCAGTAGAGCCGTGGTAGGGTGGAAATCAAAGCACAGTGGGAGACACACAAGACTCTATGACGATCTCGGGTCTACAGACTAAGCTGTACCAGTGTCACCAGAGAACTGCCATCTGACGTGCGGTATAATACCATCTGGGAGTTCTCGGCGAGTCCGTTCAGTGTACCCAGTCTGCACTGAGCACCCGCATACCATCTCCGATGTCAAACACCAATGGATATAGGATCATCCATCGCCCATCACATGGGTCGAGAAGATATACGCTAGTCTACTCTGGAATATCGATGCCCCGTCTCGATATTCCCACGACTAGGAACAATGAAGGATGTACTCATTGACTACCTAGGCCCCACTAGTATGATCTTCATCACAGTCCTGGAAGTCGAGTACACATCCTAAGGGCTTTATCAACATATAATCAGAGAGAAAGAAAGTATACATGTTAAGATAAAGAGCAACCAGATAGCGTACTATCATGTCGAGCAAGAACGTCCTACCTATATATGTCCCAGCATCCACTACAATATACATCCAATGTACAGTAATGGCCTCTAGGGCATACATATAACTAACAGGATCTGGCTTAAACCAAAGCCCGCTATTGTTAACTGTCCGAACACTAAACGTGCACAAGTGTACGGATGTGACCGAACCCTGTCGCAAAACTATGCGACCTGTCGCAAAACCATTCGACCTCTACTCTTTTGCCTAAAGGCGAATAGCTTTCTGTGTGGGACTCTAAAGACTCGACACTACGCTGGCAGTGGGTTTAACCACAGACCGTAAGCGGCACTAGCTGTGCGTAACGGTCCCCAGGTAGATGCCGACAAGAAGACTGACGAGGTGAAATCCATCTGAACTCCTACTGAGCCTGGATGTGACAATCTCCGTACAGTCCGGTCTGTTCGTCTGAGAACATCCCATGGCGGGCCTAGGGGGTCGGTAAACGTCAGTCCCCTAATAGCGGTACAAGTCATGTCGGAGTGTAGCCCAGAACACCCTGAGATAACACTGGAAACCTACCAGTATATCTCGCTTGCCCTGGCCAGGGACTTTGTGTAATGGCTCTCCTAGACACAGCGCGATATCAACCCCCAATACCGGGAGAGACGAATCCTGTATAACCGTCACTGCCTCCAAGTGCTTCGGGACTGCACCCAACTACTACCTGTTTGCACGACTCCTTTGAGCCGTGGTAGGGTAGTAATCTAAGTACAGTGGGAACACACTCGAGGCGAAGTGACAGTGTCAACTCAGCGGACTAAGCTGTACTCATGTCACCTGGGAACTGACAACTGACGATAGGTATAGTACCAACCAACAGTTCCCAACGAGTCATGTCCAGTGTACTCGTAACCTAACGAGCACCGGCATACTATCTCAAGTACGACGTACTGACGGTTGTGGGACAGACCGTCTCCCACACTGGGATGAGAAGCACATACCCTAGTCTACTCCGGAGTATCGATGCCCTGTCTCGATAGTCCTACGACTAGGGACCTGCATAAGGATGTGCTTGTGGATTACCCAGCCCTCACTAGTGTGACTGCCATCACAACGCTGGTAATCAAGCAAAGATCCTAAGGGCTCCACTAATGTGTAGAGGTGATATACTAAAATAAACACATGTACACATTAAAGCAGAAACAAACCAAGTAGCATACTGCTATATTGAGCAAGATTGTCTATACAAGGTGAATATCCCAAGCTTCTATTAAGTAATATAAAAACTAATATGATACAGTAATGGCCTCTAGGGCATATACACTAACAATCTCCCACTTGCACTAAGGCCATGTACTGGCGTATCGAACACCTATCATCTCGATCAGCCGCTCGAACTGAGTCGGGGGTAAGGCCTTCGTGAATGGATCAGCATTGTTATCTTCCGTAGCAACTCTCCGAACCTCGATCTCCTGGTGACCCACGATCTCCCTGATCAGGTGATACAGCCTCAAGATGTCTCTGGATCTCTGATGGGACCTGGGTTCCTTCACTAAAGCTATAGCCCCGTTGTTGTCGCAATACAGAGGTTTGCACGACTCAGTAGAGCCGTGGTAGGGTAGTAATCTAAGAACATTGGGAACACACTCGAGGCAAAGTGACAGTGTCAAGTCAACGGACTAAGCTGTACTCATGTCACCTGGGAACTGATAACTGACGATAGGTATAGTACCAACCAACAGTTCCCAGCGAGTCCTGTCCAGTGTACTCGTAACCTAACGAGAACCTGCATACTATCTCCAGTACGACGTACTGATGGCTGTGGGACAGACCATCTTCCCTCATGGGATGAGAAGCGTACACACTATTCTACTCTAGTGTATCGATGCCCTGTCTCGATAATCCTACGACCAGGGACCTGTATAAGGATATGCTTATAGACTACCCAGGCCCTACTAGTGTGACTGCCATCACAACGCTGGTAGTCAAGCAAAGATCCTAAGGGCTCTATCAATATGTATTGGCGATATGTTAAAAGAAACACATACACATATTAAGATAGATACAAACCAAGTAGCATACTACTATATTTGAGCAAGAATGTCAATCCGTGTATATATCCCAAGCTTCCAAAATTTAATATACAAACCAGTACTATACAATAATGGCCTCTAGGGCATATCAGACTAACATTATTAGTATGCTTGCTCTCATATGCTTGTTTAGATATTTTATTCCTTACTTAGATACCCCAAGCATTTATATATTCATTCTGTTATGCAATATTATGGACTTTATACCGATATTCACTGCTTATTGACTCTTGGTTTGGGGATTTTGGATTTTCCATGAGATTTCTGGATTTGAGGGAAAGCCGCAAGAATTTTATAAGCTCGTTATCATTTTAAAAATGCAAGTTGTGGTTTTCTCATGATGTGATATATATGCCGTCCACCATAAGTTTTCCTGATTGAATTAGTTTTCGAGACCCGATTCGAGGAGTAGGATGAACCGTTTCGGTTACATGGTGGACCCGGTATGGTACCCCCAGGGCAAGAAGCTCGAGTTGTAGATGATAAGCCTGGAAGGGGAAGGCTACCTACCGGTGATTTTTGGCGCGACGAATACCCGGAGGATACCAACCGTAGTCGTGAGATTTGATGATATGGGCCGATCCGGGCATACGGAGCCCGAGATTTGAGGATTTTGTGTCGATATTTGACACGGATTTCTGTCGATTTCATTGATGATTCTCCAGTTTTTATGCTAAAATTTTACTAAGATAAGAATACAGCTTTCTCATACATACATATCCTGATTTCATGTTACTTATTCATTCATGATGCATTCATACATCATATATAAGACATGTTGCTACTTTGTGACACGGACACGAGTACTTGGTATTACACTTATGCTTAGATTATCACCCTTGCCACCACTGGGGTTTTAGCGTTATATTATGAGTATGGTATTGTATGACCTTGGAGATCGTCATACATGTGATTTCTTCCCGGTGATGTTTTCTACTCACGAGTTGGAAACTCACCCGCGTTGTGCCACAGTTTCTTGCAGGTTTAGCCGTACAGGTTCCGTAGCGGCATGCTGGCACTTCACTTTCTTCCGGATGATTGCTGAATGGGTGGGATACATTTTCTTCGTGACCACCAGTATATATTTGTATATTTATTCAGTTGTATCTAGTTAAGCTCCATCAACCAGATTATGTATTTTTAGTAGACTTAGATAACCACTGCTTGTATATTCTTTCGGCCTTAGAGTCGCGCGTATATATTTTATTATTGTTTCTGGATTTCCTTATAATGTTTATTTTTTTTTTGCTTTCTTCTGAGTTTTGATCATCGCCCTTCGTCAATGTATATTCTGATTATCTTGCATAGTTTTTTCCTCCAATTGGCGAAGAGCTAGCTCCCGCTTGGGGATGCCTATATTTATATTTGCTTGTACCGTTTTCGGGTTAAAAATTTCAAAGTAGGTGCTGCCCAAATTTTCAATGACGAAAATGTTTTCAAGTTAAATATAAACATTGTGTTTTCGTATACTATTATCTATGTTTTGTAGAAAGAACTTTATTTCAGTAATCTTATTTCAAAACTACACCTCCACTATTTTCCCGATTTGCCTTTGAAAAGTCAAAGGCAAAGTCGACGTCTTAAAGGGGGCGGTCATTGAACCTAACTCGTTTCGGGCACTGAAAGGGGGTGACTGCCATGATCTTCCGAGTATAGCGCATGTACAGCTGCCAGAATTTTCTCTTATTTTACTGCAAATCCCGTTCCGCTCGCGAAGCTCTACTCAGTCTTAGTTATTAAAGCTCGTGCCGGAGAGCCCGGGGAAGTCCAATAACCGGACTTCCTAGCTACATGGAGCCCGGTGAGCCTTTAGAATCCGAAGGAAAAACAAAATAGGATTCTCGAAAAATTACGCTATTCAAAGCAGAGAGAAGGCCTAGGTTGGCCTCTGACATTTCTGCTCCTCGAAGTCACCTCCGGGGGTTCTTCGTACGCGCCCCGCTCCGAAACAAAGAAAACGGATGTGCTACCGCACAACGGCTTTTGCGCTTGCGCTCACTCCGTTCGATGCTGGCTGGATCGGTGCGCACTTGTCTTAGACTACTTTCACTAGATGTGTCACGACCCGAAATAGCCCATGACTGGCACTTGAATCATATGAAGTCTATAGGACCCCATCTAATCCAAGTAAGCCAAAAGCCCAGAAATCTAAAACCATTTTAAAGAGTAATTGGTAGAAAAATACTTTTTAGAAGGGAAGAAAACATGTTTCAATACAAGGTTTTTAAATAACTAAGCCGAATATGCATTTTTAAAATGTATAGTCTTTTCTAAAGATTTCGGCAGAGTTTCCTTTGTAAATACTGGCCCCAAACGGGGTACAATAAGAGTAATATATATATGCACAATAAAAGGCATCCCCAAGCGGGTGCTAGCTCTTCGTCAATCGACGGTCAAAACCACGCAAGCAATATAATATACAACGCCGAAGGGCGAGGATCAAAACTCAAAAAAAAAAACTCAAACAGCATGAAAACCGTAATACTACAACGCGCGACTCTAAGGTCGAATATACATAACTGGTTTTCTAAGTCTGAAACAATATACAAGTTTTGGTTGATGGATTACTAGATACAACTGAATAATACATATACAAGGGTGGTTCGGATGCAAAATGACCCACCTACCAATGCAATCACCCAGAAAGGAAGCAGTGTGCTAGGAAAAGCCGCAATGAACCTGTACGGCAAAACCTCCAAGGACTGTGGCACAACGGGGGTGAGTTGTCAACTCATGAATAGAAAACATCTACGAGTAGAAATCGAATGCACGACATAATCCTAGGTCAATACGATCAAATATATATATAAACCTCAAAAGGATAAGTCTGAAACATGATAAGGTGGCAATGTAACATCTATACATGTATGTAGTGCCAAGTGCTCGTGCCAGTGCCTCAGGTAATAACATATCATAAATATAAGGTATGTCTGCATGAATAAGTATGATGAAGTATCTAAATTGATGTCAATACATATATATTAGCGTCCCATTCCACTAATATTGGTGTAAGGGCATATATAACAGCGTCCTCTTCCACTGTTATACATACATATGAGGTAAGATCAATGTAATCAAGGTCTGTATGTATGTGGATCCCGTCCACATGTCACCCAATGACAATAAGCATCATGCATGTAAATATCGTAAAGCATATGCATGGAAATATGAGGATATAATCAAATCATGGAACCTGAGTGCCTAGCATCAACACTCGAAAACATCATGAAACCTATGCCTAGTATCGGCATGTAAATCCTCATCCATATAGAGCTCCGTCAGTCCAGACCGGTCCGTATCATCTCATAACTCCGGTCGGTATCCTCCGGATAACCGCCGAGTTCAAATACAATCACCGGTAGGTAGTTGCCCCTCTGCCAGGCTCACCGTCTAGCTACACAGCAGATCCGTTCTCGCCCCGGGGTACCATACCGGGTCCACCATGTAACCGCAATCGGCCTCGTCCGCTCCTCGAATCGGGTTTCACATGTAGCTATCAGCACCGAGAAAACACATGGTGGACACACTGAAATATCATATCAAGGGTAACCGGGTTTTAAAACAATTACATACTCTCTTTTGAAATATCCACGGTTCCCCAAATCCTGAAATATCATGGAAACAACATATCTCAATGTGTATAATCAAAAGCATGATGTATGCGACATGTAAAAGAAATGCAAGCATATCAGTATATCATGCAACATGGAATAGTAATATGCACATATTGAGGGAAACCGCTCTTTTAAAATGAATCAGTTTTAAAGAGTATCTTGCGGTTCCCAAAACTCTAATCAAGCTAGAATCATTTATGTATGTGCGAATACGTATGAATATACAGTATATAGGTACACAAGTATGACATGCAAGGGTCATATCCAGAATGCAACAGTACTACAGTGTAGTGACATGGCAATTATCGATGATGAAGTGTGTGAGCCGGTGAGCAAGTGTACGTGGAATATATGCATCATCGATAACTGTGTTGGTGTCCTAACAGCATGGTTTTGATATAGCAATAAAAACATTTACACATGCAAAACGATGCGAATAGCATGAATATGCGGAAATCGAATAATCAACTCAACAGTAAAGAATCTACATCCATATGTATAAGTTATGCAGTTATGCCATTTGAAATAAGACGAATCGGGGTTTTTGGTAAAATAAGGGCTACGGTGTTTTAAGAAAAGACGCGTCTTTGAAAATGTCCATAGAGTCCCTTATTCCTATCTTTGAAATACTCCTTATTCGTTAGTTTTGAAATAGGTATGACTCGGGTCTAGTCTAATGTCTACTAAGAAATCTACATTTAACTATCAAGTCAATCGGGAGGGGTATGGAAACCAACTAAATCTGAGTCGATATATATATATATATATATATATATATATGAATATAATAGTCGGTGATCCCGCCTAAATAGTATCGCGTACGATACAGTATATCATCTGACGTCTTCGAGTCATGAGTAGGGATCTATCATCAATGTAAAGCTCGTACGGTAAATCGTCGTACGGCATCCCAATAGCTGGGTACGGGTCAATATCATAGTCATCTCATCAATTATCCGGTATCCTTATCATCATATCACATAATCTAGGGTACTGATCTAAGTCTAGTACAATCGATACCATCTATATAAGTATGAATGCGTGTGTGAAACACACGTCCAAAGGCCCGCTAAAAATCACATGTTGTCACGTCCCGAAAGTACGGAACATGACCGGCACTTAAACTGCGAACGTCTCGAGGCGTACGTAATCTAAGTAAACCGAAAACCCAGAAATCCAAACCAAGAAAAGTAGTAGAGTGAAGGAAAACCAATTTAAAACAAGTAGTTTTAATAGCATAAGCCGAATTATGGGGTTTTCAAGAACATCAAAATTTACTGAAAATTTCGGCAGAGTCTCCTTTGTAAATACTGGCTCCCAAACGGGATACAACATGAATAGTATACGAAATCACTAAAAAGGCATCCCCAAGCGGGAGCTAGCTCTTCGTCAATCGACGGTCACAACCACACAAGCAATATAAAATACAACGCCAACGGCGAGGATCAAAACTCAATAGGAAACTCAAAACCACCAGAAATATAACGAGCGACTCTAAGGTCGAAAGAATAAACAACACTGGTCTCTATCTCAAAAATACATGTTTGGTTGATGGAATTTGCTAGATACAACGGAATAATATCATACAAGCTAATGTGATGGATACGATACAAGAAAAACCCACCTACTAGCAAGTCACCCGAATGAAACTGACCCCGCAAAACCGTAATTAAACCTGTACGGCAAAACCTGCAAGAAACTGGGGCACAGCGGGGGTGAGTTGCCAACTCGTGAATAGAAAAAACATCTACGCACAGAAATCGCATAAATAACGCAACCTAGGTCAATGATCATAATATATCCTCAAAATGTATATAACATGCAGCCTATAACAAGGCTAGGGTAAATATCTAACCCGAGTGTAATCTCATGTGGCCGTGTCTGTGCCTCAGGTAGCAATATATCATATGAATGAGGTATGCATGCATGAAACAGAATACATGTAAATGAAGAAACTGTTTTCATAATTTAGTGAGATTTCCTTCGTATTTTTAAACTGAGGTATCATAAATGAAATCAGTATCAACAGTTTCTAGTATCGACACAAAACATAAATCTCACTGTCTCGAAATATCAATGTCTCAATCTCAATATCTAGGGCGCCGTCTGTCCAGACCGGCCCCTACCATCCATCTCAAGACCACGACGGTATCCTCCGGATATCCGACGCGTCGGGTAATATCACCGGTAGGTAATCTGTCCCCTGCCAGGCTTAACGTCAACACCACATTCATCTTGCCCCGGGGTACCATACCGGGCCCACCATGTACCCGAAACGGTTCCTCCACTCCTCGAATCAGGTCTCGAAATCCATCAGCAAACTCATGGTGGACGACTCATGCATCATAGGAAAACCGCACTTTTTATTTTAAAAGAGAGAAAAGGTTTATTTATGTTTTTGCGGTTTTACTCCAAATCCAGAAAATCTCATGGAAATCCGAATCCAAAACCTCAATAACACGTAAAATAGTGAATATATGCATGAGAATCCATGAATGCGGCATAACGATGAATAACAGGTTGCATGAAGTGACAAGTAATAACTACAATATCTAAGTTGGCATATAAGGTAAGTACACTAATATTATGTCAAACTACTAGCTATCTAGCTAAGTTAAGCAATAATGTTTTCTAAGGTGTACGTGACATGGCAATTACCGATGAAGATGTGTGTGAGCCGGCAATTAAGTGTACGTGGTACCTACGCATCATCGGTAATGGTGCTGGTGTCCTAACAGCATGATATCACTAATGGAGTATGAAACATAAAATAAGCATGCGATGCGAAGCGGAGAACAAAAATGAGCGGGAGCTGAAAACTAGACGCAACTATAACAATCTGCATTAATCTAATATAAGTCCTACAAATGGTTCCTTTTGAAATAACACGAATCATGGCTTTTGAAAATAGGGGCTACGGTGTTTTTTTATGAAAAGATACGTCTTTTGAAATATCCGTAGGATCCCTTGGGTTGTCTTTAAGAATGCCCACGATTCGTTGGTTTTTGAAATAGGTACGAAGTCTAATCTAATCTAACAACTACACTAAACTATACGGCTGAACTAACAAGCTGAACTACAGGTAAGGGAACCGCCTATCATCTGAGTCGATACATATACATATCTGTATATGTATAGTCGGTGATCCCGCCTCAATAATATCATATCCGATACCCTATCTATAATCAGGCATCCCAAGTCAAGAGTGCGGATCAATCATCAAAATATAGCTCGTACGTAAATCCGTCGTACGGCATCCCAAATCTGGGTACGAGTCAATATCACATTCATCATACTATTCACCTGGTATCCTCTTTATCAATTATCATGGTCGGGGTACTGATCTACGTCTAGTACCATACTGATACCGCCTACGTATGCATGGACGTGTGTGAAACACTACGTCAAGGACCCGCTACAACGTCATATCGTATCTCAAATACGAACCCTGCTATATCGCCGATCTCACGGCCTCAAATCAAATCTCATCGACTCAGCTCAATCACAAGTATCATCCTCAAATCCGTATGTGAACACATAGTCCCATACCCATGTGAACCCATAACTATAAGGAATTCTATGAGCACATATCAATAGGAATGTATGCAAGTATGTATGTGTGTATGTGTAGTGCAACACTACCCTAGGGTTCGCAACACTAAAGTAATCCAACACACCAATATCCATCCTAAGCATCGTTATTAATCCCAAATAACATATAATAAATGTTGGTGTGTATACGCATCCGTATACACCACCACGGACTGCGGGGGTGCTATACGCCATCCACCCGACTTCTCCCCGTAGATATAAATCTACTCACATGGTCCTCGCTCGCCGGTGCCGACGTCGCCACGCGTTTGCTTGTCGTCTCGAAGTCCGCATGGGGTACCTACATATCATAACGCACCGTGTCGCATTAAAACTAAATTCGAAATCGAAACGGCATACGAAAATCAAATCGGCACGCGTATCACGCATAGGTCCAAACCTATAGCCTACGCATGCAAGAATAGTCAAACCAACCCTCGATGTCGATGTACAAACGTCAAACCATCAAGAAAAATCCAATCACACTCATTTGCACATTCACGAACACTAATTTTAATATAAACTAGGTTAAAACTCACAAAAACCCCAATTGCACTTAAAAAGTCATTTTTCCGAAAATCTAGCAAGCACAATTCGACGTTTTTGTACAAAACATGATGTTTAAATGAATGTAGCGGCCAATATACTTATTAAATATCTTAAATAAGTCATAGAAACAATTTCCGGAATTTAATCTCATTAAATTCCAAAAACCCTAATATTCTAGTTTACAAAAATACCCTTTTTAACAATTTCAAAGCAAAAATGCACAAACTACAATTTAGGTTGTATTCCTATGAACTAAAGTGTTAAACTACACTTAATAAAGTTAATAATATGATAAAAACCCTAACCATATTTTTAATCTCATATTTTGAATTAAAACTAAAAACCTAGTTTGCAATATTAACCACCTTTAACAATTTTAAACTAGAAATTAGCAAACTAGTTACAAGTTTAGCTTTTTCATTAAATTTCAAGTTAACCTACTCATTAAAACTATACTCTAACGATAGAAACCCTAATTAGATTTTAATCCCAATTATATTCGTAGTTTCCAAAAACTAGTTTGTTAAAAAGCTTAAGCATGAACATTTTGCAAGTAACAATTTGTAATTATTAACTAAATTAGGTTTTCCATGTCTTCTCATGCCAAACTATACCTTGCAAACATAAACAAGTGACAACAATCATATTGAATTCAAACCCTAACTTGATCCAAACCCTTTTTCCTAGAATTTACAACTCTCTATTAACACTTAATTAAGCTAACTTAAAACAATTAACAACACATTAAGCAAAAAGGTTAGAATTTATACCCAATTAATTTGAAGATCCCCCAAGCACACATAGCCTCCAAAATTGAAATCTAAATCCCTAGATCCATGCTATGGTAGCCAAGGGAAAATGGGTAGGAGGTGGATTTTGATTTCGGTTTGATTTTGAGTGTTTTTCTTTGGATTTTAATGGAAATTTGGTGTTTTCTTTGAACAAGAAGGAGCAAGAAGCAAGGGGGAAGGGCTGCTGTTGAGAGGGGCTGTAGGTTTCGGCTGATATGGGGAGGGGGAGAGAGAGAATGTATGGTGTGGGTCAATGGAATGGTCAAAGTCAACTAAGCCCATATCTTATTATCTAATTTCATTCATTTCCTTTTCTTTTCTTTCATTTCTTTTCCTTGAAATCCAAGTGGGGACAAAAGAGGGGGCTGCTGAATTCTTCAAGGGGATAAGTGAATGGGCATGTGTGGGTGTGGGTACGGGTGTGGGGTGATGAAAAATGATAAATACAATACCCCAAACATCCATTTACGCTAAAAAAAGCCTTTTTTTCTTCAATAATTTCTAAACCGTTTTGGCAAATGATTTCGTTCCGAAAACTACATGATAAAATTTTATTTAATGTTTTATGATGCACAAAATTTGTTTCAACTCATTCCAATTTGTAATTTTCCCTAATTAAATATATTAGTGACGGCTTAAAATAATAATAAAATAATATTTTTTCAGAAAATTTGAAATTTCACCAGCGGCTCAATAAACACCAAATAATAGCAATTACATAGCTAGAATATGTATATTTAATTTTTATAATAAGATATTTGCATTTTGACTTTTTACAGAAAACCACTTTATTTTACCGATTTTTTCGAAATTTCAACGAAACGATTTTCAAAACGTTACAATCTTCCCCCCCTTAAAGAAATTCGGTCCCCGAATTTAAATTCAAACTCCCCCAAATACTAAAACATCTAAGAAAACCCATCAAGTCGTCGGGGCTCCGAAATTGTAAATACATAAAACAAATCGTAGCGCAGCGCATGCGCTTGAAAAATGAGCATATAACTCAAATCAAAACTCCGTCAAGCATCCCGCAATCATCGGAGTCATGGAGAAGACATCAATGCCAAATCCAAATCAAAACCAATATGACATAACTCGAAACTATACCTGTAAATATCGAATCTATATCTGTAAGTATCTGAAGGAAATGCATGCCAAATCTCTTTAAGTCGCTGTGCAACGCGTATAACACTGCACAGTGGCGGACGTCTATCATAAGAAAATAACTATATACATATATACCTTTGTTTGAAGTGTATGTTCCGCCGTTTTGGAAACAATTTAGAAGGGTCTCCTTGTTTTAAACATTTCGTGTCATATCAGACACGTAGGTAAATACTGAGGCTATAGCTCGCTTTTTGGAAATCCCTTCAATAACTATCAATGCATGCAAAATATATTCAGGTACTGTCCTCTGACTAGTCCTGCTCAGTACGAAAACAAATAGCAATATCATAAAAACGTACTGCTCTATACGAAATCAATCCCCAAAATATGCACATGAATGCTACGTGCGTCTGGTGCGCACGGAAATCAAAATCCATGAATATGCCATACATGCGCACAAAAACAACATCTAAGTGCATCGGGTGTGCACGAAACATCTGTCGTAGGCAACGTGTGTGCCTGACAGCAAAATCAGGTGCATCTGACATGCACGAAAAATCTCGAATTAGTGCATCTGGTGTGCACCAAATCGCATCTCGTAACAGGCGCCCAACAGGCGCTAAAAATCCAAATCAGGTGCATCCATCGTGCACGAAATCATGAAATCCAATATCAAGCGCCGCACGTGCGCAAAATCAATCAGGTGCACAAGGTGCACAAAACAAATATCGAGTATCACCATCGAAATCGAAGTCCAGTGCATCTAAGTGCACAAAAGGCGTATCACTGCACTGCAAGCATATATAAACTATACAGAGTGCAGGAACCAAATCATGTGCATGCATACGCACAAAACCAACTCAACTGTTTAAAATCGTAAAATCACAAACATGTGAAACTGAAGCACGAAAACGATATCAAGTGCAACACTGTGCAAAGATCGTAAATCATCAATCATCAAAATCAAATCATACGAATAAATCACCCAAAACATCGTAATCAACAATGGCGGAATAGTACTGCTCAAGCGCATCCTCTAAGAATCTCGGCCAACCGTCCCGGTCACTAGTAGGACGTCTCGTCGATGATCATGAACTCTGTCCTGCTGGCGTGCGTAACCATGACCACTCCTGGGTCAAGGTCTTCACTGTGAATTACCAATCTTTCGGTCCATCGGCTCATCGGCCCTGTCAGGTGTGCTAACGGGGACGATTCCGTTCTGGCACTTCTCTGGTCATCTCTTGGTCAATCATCGCGACCACTCGTAAGACAGCATATTACTGGCGTCGGCCTCTGGCTCTCTGAATGTGCGTGACACATCTGATCTTGGGTGCAAGTATCATTACAGCAGTGTCCTGGAAGGAATCCTGCTCACGGTCTCTTCCATGTCTTGTCTCTGCCAACTGTTCGGAAGTCATCGTCCTTTCCTATATCTGCATCTTGCTCTGGAATGGCTGCACACCCACCGCGACTCCTTCTGGAAGGTATATCCAGTACTCTGCCATGGCATGCGCATCGCATCTCTGATGTCGGCAGAGTGGAACATCATCTCATCTAGATCCGGTGCGAACTTCTTACTCCACTTTTCTCTAATGTCGTCTGCTTTGGACTCGTCTCGTCGCGGCTGCATGGACTGAGCTCCAACGACTATCCTCAAATCTCTAGTCTCCCAAGAAATGCATCTCACCACCTAGCATCCGAATTAAGTCGAACCATCCAATCGATTGTCAAAACCTCATAATCCCCCAAGGGCTCAACATCTTGGGCACAGTTTAATAGTATCGAGTACATACCACAGTATCGGTGGTCCAGCCGTAGAAGGGCAAACCCAAGCCTCACTAATGGCGCCGTAGAACTGCCGCAAACCCGAAGGTTCAAAGGCTTTCACACGGTCATTAAGTCGAGTTAGGGTTTCATTCTTCTAGAGGGACCATAGAATTGCCTGCATGTCTTTTCGACTACTTTAAACTTGGAATAATAGGTTTCCGACATTCGATCGTCTCTGTCGACCCTCACGTCTCTGCGTGAAGTCGTCTCTAGCTGGAATCAATCTATCTGATGACCTCGCATCGGGGTAAGCGAACGATCCACATGTCCTAGTCATTCATCCTAGATGACTATCGACCTCCTATCATCTCTTAGTACAACTTATACTGCAATAGCTCCAACATCTGGGGCGATATCTCGTCGTTCGCAGCAATAACTGGCTCACTCGTCTGCATGCTGAACCGTGCCTCAATCATCAGGAGTAAGCAACACACCAACGGTCATCAAAATCTGACTGGCCTCCATCATTGGCTCAATTCTCTAGTGTCGATCAGCACCTCCGAGTAACCTCATAAAGGCGATCCGCCAAACGCTCGTGGCGCGGAAACACGGTAAAAAGACACATCTCTGCAATCGTGTGTTGCCGGAATTTCGCCCTGGTCAGTCCTCGTTCGTGACGAGCTTGTGCTGACCGCAACTCTAGCCGTAGCTCTCCCTGCCCGTAACCGTAGCAGCAAAACCAAACTGGTACCGATGAGGCTAGATCAGGAAGGAATATAATACTGAACAAGGAAATGTACATCCTAAGGCTTCATAAGTGGAGTGGCGTATCGTAAATATTCCGCGGAACATATCAACGGTACGTCACTCTACTTTAGTCACCTATTCCATCAACCAAGGGTCATCCTACGCTCCGAAGGCTAAAACCTAACGCTCTGATACCAACTTTGTCACGTCCCGAAAGTACGGAACATGACCGGCACTTAAACTACGAACGTCTCGAGGCGTACGTAATCTAAGTAAACCGAAAACCCAGAAATCCAAACCAAGAAAAGTAGTAGAGTGAAGGAAAACCAATTTAAAACAAGTAGTTTTAATAGCATAAGCCGAATTGTGGGGTTTTTAAGAACATCAAAATTTACTGAAAATTTCGGCAGAGTCTCCTTTGTAAATACTGGCTCCCAAACGGGATACAACATGAATAGTATACGAAATCACTAAAAAGGCATCCCCAAGCGGGAGCTAGCTCTTCGTCAATCGACGGTCACAACCACACAAGCAATATAAAATACAACGCCAACGGCGAGGATCAAAACTCAAAAGGAAACTCAAAACCACCAGAAATATAACGAGCGACTCTAAGGTCGAAAGAATAAACAACACTGGTCTCTATCTCAAAAATACATGTTTGGTTGATGGAATTTGCTAGATACAACGGAATAAAATCATACAAGGTAATGTGATGGGTACGATACAAGAAAAACCCACCTACTAGCAAGTCACCCGAATGAAACTGAGCCCGCAAAACCGTAATTAAACCTGTACGGCAAAACCTGCAAGAAACTGGGGCACAACGGGGGTGAGTTGCCAACTCGTGAATAGAAAAAACATCTACGCACAGAAATCGCATAAATAACGCAACCTAGGTCAATGATCATAATATATCCTCAAAATGTATATAACATGCAGCCTATAACAAGGCTAGGGTAAATATCTAACCCGAGTGTAATCTCATGTGGCCGTGTCTGTGCCTCAGGTAGCAATATATCATATGAATGAGGTATACATGCATGAAACAGAATACATGTAAATGAAGAAACTGTTTTCATAATTTAGTGAGATTTCCTTCGTATTTTTAAACTGAGGTATCATAAATGAAATCAGTATCAACAGTGCCTAGCATCGACACAAAACATAAATCTCACTGTCTCGAAATATCAATGTCTCAATCTCAATATCTAGGGCGCCGTCAGTCCAGACCGGCCCCTTCCGGAAATTGTTTCTATGACTTATTTAAGATATTTAATAAGTATATTGGCCGCTACATTCATTTAAACATCATGTTTTGTACAAAAACGGCGAATTGTGCTTGCTAGATTTTCGGAAAAATGACTTTTCAAGTGCAATTGGGGTTTTTGTGAGTTTTAACCTAGTTTATATTAATACCCTTTTAACAATTTCAAAGCAAAAATGCTTAAACTACAATTTAGGTTGGATTCCTATGAACTAAAGTGTTAAACTACACTTAATAAAGTTAATAATATGATAAAAACCCTAACCATATTTTTAATCTCATATTTTGAATTAAAACTAAAAACCTAGTTTGCAATATTAACCACCTTTAACAATTTTAAACTAGAAATTAGCAAACTAGTTACAAGTTTAGCTTTTTCATTAAATTTCAAGTTAACCTACTCATTAAAACCATACTCTAACGATAGAAACCCTAATTAGATTTTAATCCCAATTATATTCATAGTTTCCAAAAACTAGTTTGTTAAAAAGCTTAAGCATGAACATTTTGCAAGTAACAATTTGTAATTATTAACTAAATTAGGTTTTCCATGTCTTCTCATGCCAAACTACACCTTGCAAACATAAACAAGTGACAACAACCATATTGATTTCAAACCCTAACTTGATCCAAACCCTTTTTCCTAGAATTTACAACTCTCCATTAACACTTAATTAAGCTAACTTAAAACAATTAACAACACATTAAGGAAAAAGGTTAGAATTTATACCCAATTAATTTGAAGATCCCCCAAGCACACATAGCATCCAAAATTGAAATCTAAATCCATAGATCCATGCTATGGTAGCCAAGGGAAAATGGGTAGGAGGTGGATTTTGATTTCGGTTTGATTTTGAGTGTTTTTCTTTGGATTTTAATGGAAATTTGGGGTTTTCTTTTAACAAGAAGGAGCAAGAAGCAAGGGGGAAGGGCTGCTGTTGAGAGGGGCTGTAGGGTTCGGCTGATATGGGGAGGGGGAGAGAGAGAATGTATGGTGTGGGTCAATGGAATGGTCAAAGTCAACTAAGCCCATATCTTATTATCTAATTTCATTCATTTCCTTTTCTTTTCTTTCATTTCTTTTCCTTGAAATTCAAGTGGGGTCAAAAGAGGGGGCTGCTTAATTCTTCAAGGGGATAAGTGAATGGGGGTGTGTGGGTGTGGGTACGGGTGTGGGCTGATGAAAAATGATAAATACAATACCCCAAACATCCATTTACGCTAAAAAAAAGCCTTTTTTCTTCAATAATTTCTAAACCGTTTTGGCAAATGATTTCGTTCCAAAAACCACATGATAAAATTTTATTTAATGTTTTATGATGCACAAAATTTGTTTCAACTCATTCCAATTTGTAATTTTCCCTAATTAAATATATTAGTGACGGCTTAAAATAATAATAAAATAATATTTTTTCAGAAAATTTGAAATTTCACCAGCGGCTCAATAAACACCAAATAATAGCAATTACATAGCTAGAATATGTATATTTAATTTTTATAATAAGATATTTGCATTTTGACTTTTTACAGAAAACCCCTTTATTTTACCGATTTTTTCGAAATTTCACCGAAACGATTTTCAAAACGTTACACATGTCGTATCCCAAATACGGATCACATCATATCACCGATCTCACGGCACTATGCCCAATATCATCGACTCATCTCCAATGTTATCCACTATCATCATCAACACAGTATAAGTATAATGAATATGCACGGGTGTGCGTGTGGGTGTAAACCTATTCTAGGGTTCGCGACTAGGAACTACACTAGTTTACTTCTAACCCTAATCTATCCATAGTACACATAACACCATATCCATGTCACACTATAAACTATCATAAATATAATATATACATATATAGTATACCAACTTCGGACTGCGGGGGTGGTATACGCCATCCACCAGACTTCCCCCGTAGATATAATCTACTCACCTTGCGTCTAGCGTGTCGGTGTCGATGTTGCCACCATCATCTTCATCGCCTCGGATCACCGTAGGGGTACCTACATGTCACACGTATCGCATCGCATTAAAACCAAATCGGAGACGAAACGACACACGAAAACCAAAACGATACGCTTAAAAGCTTATAGGTTAGAACCTATGGTTAGCTCTCGCAAATCAACCCGAAATCACTCGAGATAGACGTACAAACGTCACATGATAGAGATAAAGCACAAATACTAAAATCTAGAAATCAAAATAAGGAAAACCATATCTCAAATCAAAGCAGCAACACTGAAAACATGTCCCAGATTTTGACTCAGGTCAAAGGTAGTTTCCAAAACAAGTCTAGGGTGTAGTATATGATATAAATAAGATACTGGACCAACCCCGACACCCTACCCCACCATGTGGCCGGGCCCTACCTATATAATTCCGGCCAGGCTGGTTTTTCCTTGGTGAAACGGCCTCGTACTCACAGGGTGGTCTCCTATGGTCTTAAACTGGTCCCTGGGGTTGTTTGTTTATCTCGCATTGGTCCGGTTCACTCCAGATTTCCCTGCACCCTCAAAGTTCTCACAAACCGACATGAAAGTCCCGTAATTCCGTATTTTTGGGTTTCAGGTAATGTATATGTGTTTGGTCTGGGTTTAAAACATTGTAGGGGGGCTTAAAGTCACCAAACACACTCAAGTTCACCACCCTTCTCAATTTAAACCTTAACCCTCTCTAGGTTTTACCAAATGTCGCTAAACTTCGCCAAATCGAAAACAAACTTGAAAAGAGGCTAAACAACCGAAACACTACACTATTTGTGAAAGGATATACCTCATTTAGCACCCATGAATCCTCCAAAGCACCAAAATGAAAGCTTTCTTGGTCAATTAGGTGGCTAGAGGGCTTGTGCATGTTTTTAATGAAAAGGGACTTAGGTTTTGAGGTGTTTAGCATGGAGTTTTTGGGGAGATGAAGAGGGGAGAGAGGGGCAGCAGTAGCAACAGGAGGAGGATGAAGAGGAGGGGAGAGAAATGAGTGAGGGATGAAGGGGAAAGACTAAGTCAACACACCCTCACCTTTCTCTCTCTCACCCATACCCAATATTATATACTTTTCCTTTTCTTTTCTTCTCTTATTCCCTTCTCACACCATTAGTAACCCCAAAACAACATGGTAGAAATGCACAAGTGTAAAGAAAACAATGATATGTGCATATTTTGCACAAAAATGCTAAAAACCGATTAGCGATTTTTAATCGCGATTAGCACTAAATTAGGATATAATTAATCATAAAAACTTCTAAAATGGTATAATCCCATAAAATACCCTATTTTAGAATTTTCCATAATTTTTCCAAAATTTTTTTCCCATTTATCTGTATTTAATTATACCGAAATATTAAAATATTTATTAAAATAATATTAAATTATAAAAATTCCCAAAAATAGTATTTTATATTTTTGAAATGTTACAATCTTCTCCCCTTAAAGAAATTCGGTCCCCGAATTTAAATTTAAACACCCAAATTCTAAAACATTTCAATAAAAAGTCCAAGTCGTCGGGGCTCCGAAATCATCAATACATAAGATGCATCATGGCGCAATGTATGCGCATGAGTAATGAGCAGATAACTCAAAAACAAAACTCCGTCAAGCATCCCGCAATCATCGGAGTCATGGTAAAGAAACAAATGTCAAATCCAAAACAAAACCAATATGATATATATCAAAATTATACATGTAGATATGAAATCTATATATGTAAATAACTAAAGCAAATGCATGCTAAAAATATGCAGGTACTGTCCTCTGACTAGTCCCGCTCAGTACGAAAACACATAGCAAAATATCATCAAAATATACTGCTCCATAAGAAATCAATCCCTAAAGGTATATAAGAATACCTTGTGCGTCTGGTGCGCACGGAAATCAAAATCCATATATGTGCCATACATGTGCACAAAAACATCATCTAGGTGCAACAGGTATGCACGAAACATCCGTCATAGGCAACGTGTGTGCCAGACAGCAAAATCAGGCGCATCTGACATGCACGAAGAATCCCGATTTAGTGCATCTGGTGTGCACCAAAATCGTATCTCAAAACATGCGCTCATCACGCGCGAAAATCCAAAGTGACGGATACGTGATAATCGAATCACCAAATCATAAATCATAAATACTGTCATCGGTATATCCTCCTTCAAAGTCGAGGAGGGGTCGGTGCATCCAATGCTAGCAGCGCAAGATATCTACTTGCCTCTTGCTCACGGTTTGGCGTCCTCTGTCTCTGGTTCCTTATCTTCTCTGTGGATTACCAACCTCGCAATCCATCGGCTCATCGGCCCTGTCAGGTGTGCTAACGGGAATGATTCCGTCCTGGCACTTCTCTAGTCATCTCTCGGTCAATCCTCACGACCACTCGTAAAGCAGCACGTCACTGGCGCCGACCTCTGGTCCTCTGAATGCACATCACACATCTGCTCCTGGTGCAAATCTTATTGCAGCAGTGTCCTGGAAGGAATCCCGCTCAAGGTCTTTTCCAATCTCGCCTAAGCCTAACTGTACGGAGGCTGGTACTCATGCATAATCTCTTCTCGCTCGATGGACATCTGCGTCCTCAGCACAGCATTTCCTCGGATACTGAACGCATCTAAACGCCTCTGTAGACATATTCGACCTTTAATCTTAATGGGGAGTAACAACAGCTCATCGATGTCTCGCACGTGCCTCTTGTCCCACTTGTTTGTATCATCGTCCACTTCGACGTCACATCTCTATCTGCGCACTGCAAATGCTCTCGGCTACGGTCAATCCGAAGTCTCTCACACGGACTCGAAATCATGAACTCGGTATCTTCATCACTATATAGAAGATATCTAGCCGAACACGTCCTCGGGAACTCGTTCCAACCTGTGGAGGTATACTCCATACTCGTCCATTCTTGATCAACTCACAACGCCTCTGCATGCGTATCGCATCTCTGATGTCAGCAGAGTGGAACATCATCTCATCGAAATCTCTTGCGAACTCTTTGCTCCACTTATTCCAATGTCGACTGATTCGGACTCGTCTTCTCGTGGTTGCATGGACTGTGCTCCAACGGCTATACTCGTATCTGGAGTCTCCCAAGCAATGTGTCCCATCACATGGCATCCGAATGAAGTCGTACCATTCGATCGATTCGTCAAAACCTCATAATCCCCCAAGAGATCAACATCTTGGGTACAGTTTAATAGTATCGAGTACATACCACAGTATCAGTGGTCCAACCGTAGAAGGGCAAACCCAAGCCTCACTAATGGCGCTGCGGAACTGCCGCAAACCCTAAGGTTCGAAGGCTTTCACACGGTCACTATGTCGAGTTAGGGTTTCATTCTTCTAGAGGGTCCATAGAATCGCTTGCATGTCTTCCTAATACTTTAAACTTGGAAAATGGGTTCCTGACATTCGATCGTCTCAATCGACTCTCAACGAACCTATGTGAAGTCGTCTCTAGCTGGAATCAATCTATCTGATGACCTCGCATCGGGGTAAGCGAAAGAACCACATGTCCTAGTCATTCATCCTCGGTGACTAGCGACCTTCCATCATATCTCTAAGTATATACATCATGCTGCAGTAGCTCTAATCATCTGGGCGATATCTCGTCATTTGCAGCAACAACTGGCGCATTCGTCTATACGCTGAACAGTGCCTCAATCATCATGAATAAGCGATACATCAATGGTAATCACGTTCTGGCTGGCCTCTAGCAGTAGCCTGATCCTCTGGTGCTGATCGGCACTTCCGAGAAATCTCGTGAAAGCGATCTATCAAACGCTCACGGTGCGAAAACACAATAAGACGAAGCTGTTAGTTATATGTATGCCCTAGAGGCCATTACTGTACATAGGATGTATTATTGTAGTGGATGCTGGGACATATATAGGTATGACTTTCTTGCTCGACATGATAGTATGTTATCTGGTTGCTCTTTATCTTAACATGTATACTTTCTGTCTCTCTGTTACATGTTGATAAAGTCCTTAGCATGTGTACTCGACTTCCAGGAATATGATGTAGATCATACTTGTGGGGGCCTGGGTAGTCCATGAGTACATCCTTCAATGTTCCTAGTCGAGGGAATATCGAGACGGGGCATCGATATTCCAGAGTAGACTAGCGTATATCTTCTCGACCCATGTGATGGGCGATGGATGATCCCATATCCATTGATGTTTGACATCAGAGATGGTATGCGGGTGCTCAGTGATGACTGGGTACACTGAACGGACTCGCCGAGAACTCCCAGATGGTATTATACCTCACGTCAGATGGCAGTTCTCTGGTGACACTGGTACAGCTTAGTCTGTTGACCCGAGATCGTCATAGAGTCTTGTGTGTCTCCCACTGTGCTTTGATTTCCACCCTACCACGGCTCTACTGAGTCGTGCAAACAAGTGGTTTTTGGGTACAGCCCGATTCCCAGGGAGGCAATGAGCGATAGGAGGGGATTCGTCTCTCCCGGTATTAGGAGTTGATGTTGTGCTATGCTCGACTGGCCATAACTGGAAATCCCTGGCCAGGGTTGCATTGATTTACTGGTAAGTGTTATCAGTAGTTTCGTGCTTGTTATGGACCTTACATCGGCATGACTTATCGAGCTACTGGGGTCTGACGTTGACCACCCCTAGGCGAGATATGCGACATATCAGACGAACAGACCGGACTGTACAGTAAGTGTTACTGGTTGGATTCACAGGAGTGTGAGCGGGCTTGCTCGTCGATCTTCTGATCGCTCAATACCCGGGTGGCCGTTACGTTTAGCAGACCGCTTGCGGCTTGTGGGTGTTTGATATGATCATCACCTGCTGCCGGCGTTTTGACGGGTCTTCAGAGTCCTACACAGAGGTTTCCTGGCTCAAGCGAAACGAAATAGGAGCGCATATGAAATATGTGTGGGACCGAGAATAATGCGTGTATGTGATACCGTATTCTATTCTCGCGATGAATGTATCGATTGGTTGTATGCGATATAACCTAGTTATCGAATCGAGGATTGATTCGATAAGTCAATACATCGGATATTAGCCGGTCATATGTGATATGACTGGATCGTTAAATCAAGTGTTGATTTAATGATTTAATGTATAATTATATATTTGATATATTACTTTACATTAACTAGTATTTGTTCAATTAAAATGGATTTTCTCACTTGATGTGCACATTGTATATGTGATATATTTTTGTGCACTTGATTGTATCATGTTTGATGATGCATGCAAGTTTGGGTGTATGTTTAGTTTAAACAATGTTTAAGTGAATGGTTAGGGTTATGTTATCTTTTCTTAACTATTTATTTTATTTATTTAGTTTTAGGGCAAGAAACAAAATGGTGGCTTATTTTGTTTTTACCTTGAAGCTTCATGAAGCTTTGACCACTTTGTTTCTTTCCTAAACCTAACCATTCACCTAACCCTAGTTTATTCTCTACACTTGTTAAACTAACTCAAGGTTGCATAATGATAAGAATGATTTTATTTTCTATTATTCATAATTCTTATCATATATTCTTTCTTCTTCTTCTTCTTCTTCTTCAAAGAAGAAGAAACCATGATACCTTCAATGGTGCCTTGATCAAAAGAGTGAGAAATCCAATTCCAAAGTGAACCCACTTCCTATTTCTTCACCCTCTACCACTTGCCATGTAGTAGAGTGTGTTATCTTCACAAGTTCTATGACCAAGTGAAGATGGAGCTTGATCTTGAGTTGCCTCGACGTAGATCATCTTCGGCATCGAAGTCGACAACCTAGCCCGCCCATTTCTCCGATGAAGCCGACGCTAGAGTCCGGGATCCGATGATCGCAGCGGAGTGACGTCATCACGGAGCTAGAGAGGTGGAGGACCGGATCTACAAAGGTTGTAGTCACTTTCACTTTCTAGTAAAGTTGTTTACTTGTATGTTTTTCGCCTTTCCTCTAGTTACGATCTTGCTTAGGGTCACTTGGCACATAGAAAAATTTTGAATTGGCCATGTTTGATCACTTATAGAACCTCATGGGTGTGCCTAGGAACCCTACAGTGGTATCAGAGCTACTAGGCATTGGATGTCGACCCATGAGGGGTTCTCACTGTGTGACAGTGTGGTGAAGCATAGGCTCTTACCCCCAGGGTGTCCCGAGATCGGAAGGTATTCCGGCGGGTTGTAGTCCTCGCGAGGGGGCATGCGTAAAAAGTAGCAGCTGAGGGACCCGTTGGTGCCACGGCGACCCCATTGGATGGGGTGGCTGCCTGACCTACAGTGGTATCAGAGCCTAGCTAGAGCCTTAGGCGATGAGTAGACGAAGTTAGAAACCCGATCGAACCTAAAACCCTAACCATTCAACCCTCTCTGGACAATTTTCAAAACTGTGGATTTTTGTGAATTAAAAATTCTCAGAAAATAGAGCAGGAAATTATAAGAGTTACTGTAGAAAACGAACCCCTAACTCCACTAGATCGCCGCGGAACCGCGGCCTTACCATGCTATTTGCGGCGGTTCTGCGGCCGTTTGTACTGATTAGGGATTAATTTTTATACAGTAATGCCCGTATTTGTTTCCTCTGTTCTATGGGAAGTTTTAATCTGCACTCAAGAGTGGAGTTTTCTGGGTTGTATTGGGGACTCGGTGTTTCGATCGGATTGTCTAATTTTGTCTATGTGTTTTTCCGGGTAATTTTAGAATATGTTAAAAAGTTCGACCGGATATAAATACCCACTTTTTCCCTTGCCGGGTAATTTCCAATTGTTGGATTTTCCGTAGTTTAATGACGTTCTAAGTAGTGCAAGTAACGCGATGGTCCCTCTAGAAGACAACAAACCTTAACTCGATTATGTGACCGTCTTGAACTGCCCTTTGAACCTTAGGGTTTGGGGCGGTACGGCGTGCCACATGTGAGGCGTTGGCTTGACCCTTCTACGGCTGGACCATTGGTACTGAGGCACGAAGTGAATGTTTTTAAACTTATTTCATGTGTTGAGCTGTTTCGGGAAAACTTGGGTGTTCGATTGTTCGATCGGAAAGTTTAACATTTTCTATTTATCCGGAATGTGATACAACATTTGGAATTCACAAGTAGTTATGAGATAACTGAATGAATGTTATAAATCAAGCACTTTAGTCTCACTTGATCGGTTGTCACGGAATTTTGATGCGATCAAAAGTCTGTCGCAATCGCGTAGCGTACGCGGATACTCGCCGGGTAAACTTAATAGACAGGTACACCCCATAGCCCCGACCAAGTGACTGTAGGAGAACCCCGTCGCCAAAAGCATCCGTTCGGGTGCTCGCGGCAGCGGTGTTCCGCCTTGGTGCACTTCGTCGATGGCATCGGGGGTGCGGCCGTCTACTAAAGTTTGCGACGAGCATTCGATCTGAATGCCGGGAATCCTGTTGAATTGCCCGACTTGATATTGAAAAGAGTTTTCGATAATGAGACTAAAATGCGGGGTTTATAATTGTTAGGCATGTGATGTCTAAGTATTTCATTTGATTAGGCATGCGATGTCTAAAGAGGTTGCGGATTCCAGCTGTTGTAGTTTTACACTTTCTTTTCTGTGACCGTAAGTGTAGTATGTAGTGGTATTGCCGATTGTCGTTGCTATACGTCGACGACAATCGGTGTATGCATACTTACTTACGTTGATGACATCGGATGTTATGTGTTGCTGGATATGTTATATTGGATTGTCGCGTTTGAATAGCCGGGGTTTTTTATGTGAGATGAGTGTTTTTCATTTTCATTCATGTAAAAACTTGTATGTAATATTCTTTTTTTTAGGGCACTTCCAGGTTGCGGAAGATGTCACCGTTGATGTATATTATTTACTTTTCTGCATTAGGATAGACCCAAGGAGGGGAGCACAAGTAACCCGGTTCTAGGGTCCAGTGGGAGACCATCTCGAGGAGTCGAGTCCGGGTCTCCTAACCCTAGAATTGGTAGGGTTGCTTGCCGCTCTCGTAGGGTTCTAAGGGTGTGGGATTGGCTATTCATCGTGACCATGGAATCCGTGTTTTATGCTGGCTCGTATTAAAAACACGGACGTCCTAGTATATCCAATATTTCATATGATATTTTCTGCTGCGTATCTGTGATGTGATCATGTGATATGTTCAGATAAATATTGCATATAGTATATATGATATATTATATAGACGTTGCTTATGTTTTACACCCGCGCTAGCCCTGCCCCGCTCTGCCGTTAGTTACCTAACCTAACGGTGCAGACGAGACATCGAGGCGAATGCGGATGGCATAAGCCTACGTTATATTTATTTGTGATGTTTAGGTGGACTTAAATGATGGGATATTCATTAATATGATTAATGAAAGAAAATAAACCTAAAAGATGTTGTGGAATAGAATTTCAAAAATAAAAACAGGTAGCTACAGTTCTTGCTTTGCATCGCGGTGTTCCTTGTAGAACATCCAACACCTTATTCTATAAGGAAAGGACCGAGATCCCTTCACCGGGAGTGACTCCTTTAGCAATAACTGGCAGATGCTACAACTCTCGGTTTGTCTTTTGATTGCTTCTATAGTTTCTGCTTTGCACAGCGGTATATATGATATATCCTGGACCTTATTCGATGAGGAAAGGGCCGACGATCCCTTCACCGGGAGTGACCCCTTTAGCAAAACTAGAAAAGCCTAAAAAACACTCCATTTAAAAACCATTTGATTCCGCAACGAGATCAAGTTCAAAGCATTAAAGGTTTTCATAAAACCATTCGCAACCCTCCGTCATTTTAGGAAGTAGAGTACTTAGTATTCGTGCTGTGTTTGTTGACCATAGTCAAGGCACAGTGTACGGTAGCTAAGTGATGTCTTCCTACACCGCATATGATGCGATTAGTTAGGACAGTTATGTGGCTTTGTTGACCTTAGCCAACGGTCATGTGTGTGGGTCTAATTAATCACGAAATGACGGGTAGAACTTGACTAGTGCTTATGATTTGTTGACCTTAGCCAAGGTCATAGGTGCTAGGGGTAAAAACCGTTATCAGGAGTTTCAAGTGTTGAAATTTGCAATGAGATTGCATACCTTCTATAGGGTTCCTGGGCACTCTAATGAGGTCTCACAAGGCATCAACCATGCCAATTTCAAAATTTACGGTGCCGAGAAACCCTAGACTACGGAT
Source organism: Agapanthus africanus (assembly GCA_030015575.1). Lineage (NCBI taxonomy): Eukaryota > Viridiplantae > Streptophyta > Magnoliopsida > Asparagales > Amaryllidaceae > Agapanthus > Agapanthus africanus. The sequence continues at coordinate 472,723,499 of JASDDO010000014.1, forward strand.
CGTTAACTAGAAATTTAGGCGAAAAAGAAACTAGTTTACAACTAAACTAAAAGAACGGAAATACAACCTTTGTAGATCCGTTTCTCCACTTCCATAGCTCCATGAAGAAGTCCTCTCCGCTGTACAAATCCGATCTTGGACTCTCACGTTAGCTTCATCGGAGAAATAGGCGGGCAAGGTCGTCGGCTTCGTGCCGAAGATGATCTACGTCGAGGCATCACTAGATCAAGCTCCAACTTCACCAAGTCAAGAAACTTGTGAAGAAAACACACTCTACTACTTTGCAAGAGGTAGAGGATGAAGAAATAGGAAGTGGGTTCACTTTAGAATTGGATTTCTCACTCTTTTTCATCAATCACCATTGATGAAGTGAAGCTTTCTTCATAAAAGAAGATGAAGAAGAAGAAGAATATTATGATAAGTATTATTTGAATAGAATAGAAAATCAATTCTTATCATAATATTAACTAGAGTTATGTGTAGAGAATTGACCAAGGTTAAAGGAATGGTTAGGGTTAAGCATGAAGACAAGAGTGGTTACAAAGTCAAAGCTTCATGAAGCTTCAACTAGAAACAAAGAAAGCCACCATTCTCTTCATGCATATTATTTTCCAAAAAGAATAGATAAATAAATAAGTGAATAAAACAAAACCCTAACCATTATCATGTAACCATGGTTTGATCTTTACACAAAAACCCTAGCAAACATGTATCATCAAACATGATACAATCAAGTGCACAAAAGTATATCACATATACAATGTGTACCTCCGAGTGAGAATATCCATTTAAATGAACCTATATTAGTTAATGTAAAGTGATATATCAAATATACAATTATACATTAAATCACTAAATCAACACTTGATTTAACGATCCGGTCATATCGCATATAACCGACTAATATCAATAGTAACAACTTATCGAATCAACACTTGATCCGATAACCCGGCTATATCGCATATAACCGATCAATGTTACAAATCGCGAGAATCGAATACAGTATCACATACTGGTATTATTCTCGGTCCCGCACATATCTCATATGCGCTCCTATTTCGTTTTGCTTGAGCCAGGAAACCTCTGTGTAGGACTCTAAAGACTCGTCAATACGCCGGCAGCAGGTGATGATCATATCAAACACCCACAAGCCGCAAGCGGTCTGCTAAACGTAACGGCCACCCGGGTATTGAGCGATCAGAAGATCTACGAGCAAGCCCGCTCACACTCCAGTGAATCCAACCAGTAACACTACCGTACAGTCCGGTCTGATCGTCTGATATGTCGCATATCTCGCCTAGGGGTAGTAAACGTCAGACCCCAATAGCTCGATAAGTCGTGTCGATATGAGGCCTATAACAGTTCGAGAAACTACTGGTAACACTTACCAGTAAATCTCAGCAACCCTGGCCAGGGATTTCCGGTTATAGCCAATCGAACACAGCGCAACATCAACCCCCTATACCGGGAAAGACGAATCCCCTCCTATCGCTCATTGCCTCCATGTGATTCGGGACTGTACCCAAAAACCACCGTTTTGCACGCCCTCTTGGACGTGGTAAGATGGAAATCAAAGCACAGTGGGAACCACACAAGACTCTATGACGATCTCGGGTCAACAGACTACTCTGTACCAGTGTCACCAGAGAACTGCCATCTGACGTAAGGTATAATACCAACTGGGAGTTCTCGACGAGTCCGTCCAGTGTACCCAGTCTCTACTGAGCACCCGTATATCTCCTCTGATGTCAAACACCAATGGATATGGGATCATCCATCGCCCATCTGTATAGGTCGAGAAGGTATACGCTAGTCTACTCTGGTATATCGATGCCCCGTCTCGATACACCCACGACTAGGGACTTTGAAGGATGTACTTATGGACTACCATGTCCCTACTAGTATGATCCGCATCATAGTCCAGGTATTCAAGTACACATCCTAAGGGCTTTACCAACATGTAACAGAGAGACATCCAGTATACACGTTAAGGTAAAGAGCAACCAGATAGCATACTATCATGTCGAGCAAGAAAGTCCTCCCTATATATGTCCCAGCATCCACTACAATATACATCCAATGTACAGTAATGGCCTCTAGGGCATACATATAACTAACACCTTCTATATGATAGTTGGATCCCGATACCCACTGCGAGTAATTGTTACTCCTGGGAGAGTTTTGCACTTTACAATTAGCCGATCAAGTAGGTGTCTAGAAAGGTGTCAACGGGGCTACGCCTCTGGGAAAACGAGGTTTTCTGTAATTAGGTCCGTGCGAAAGCACGGGGAACCTCCCTCAAAGTACCGACACTGGCCTGGCTGAAAGATTGGCGAACTTGTAGAGTGTAATTAATCCCGGCTAGTCTTTCCTTTTAGGGTTTGAAGGAGGATTTGATAAAAAACAGTGGGAGTCATCCTGATTTGATAAAATATATAACCAATCTGATCTTGCAAGAGCGCACGCAGAGTGTTTTCTTCTCTCTCTCTCTCCTGGTAGCGACCATATCACGCCTTAATCAAGATAATAAAACGGATGTATTGACCGAACCCGCTTATTATACTGAGCTGGGGAACGTTGGTCCCGCTCCAACTTATAAATGTTATAAGACAGAGCAGGAAATTGGGGAATACCAGATTTCCCGTGCCGCCCGAACGAAGAAAGTGCATGATGATGCATCTTCTTCGGGTGTGTTCATTATAAAGAACTGTTTCTCAGTATCCTTTACGTCCTGAGTATGTGATACCGGATCAGGATCCCGCATTTGTAATCAGTTACATGGGCTACAGATAGGTAAAGAACTGAGAACGGGTAATAAGTTTCATGAGACAGAAAACGGTGCAAGTGTTGCAGCCAAGTCTGTTGGTCACTGTCACCCTGTATGATCAGTACATTGATTCTAAACAAATGCTATTAGATACCGAACCTGATATAAAAAATCATATCTTTCTCTTTATTAGTAAAGAAACGATAAAATTTTGTATTGTTGGATAATGTTTTGAACATTTCCTATATCAAAAGTTGATCGGTTCAGGCACGTTATCTAAAAGTATTGATGTTCTAAATCAAACTACAGTTCTTTATTATACGGAACACACACAAGAGGAAGAGTTCAGAAATGAACGGATCCTTCTTGAAGTATTGTAGACTAGGTCATATCAATGCGACCCGACTAGCTAAGTTGCACAAAGATGCATATTTAAATCTGTTTGAAATTACATCTTGTGAAACTTGCCAGTCATGTCACAGAGATAAGATGACCGTAGCTCTGTTTACTGTAAACAGAGAAAGAGTTAGTAAACTCTTGGGATGATACATGTTGATATATGTAGATCCCCTGTCTACACATGCCAAGACCGGTTCTTTGTATTTCATTACATTCTCCGATAATCTCTCAAGATTCAGACATATGTTCCTGTTGAAACACAAGTCCGAACCTTTTGAGATATTCACAGAATATAAGTTAGATATAGAGAACCAAAACGGGTATAAGTATTATGTCCTATGATAAGATCAGGGAGGAGAATACTTGTGCATAGAATTCCTGGATTATTCTAAAGGAGAATGAGATGCTCTCTCCGTATTACTCCTCTGAATATACCACAGCACAACGGTGTATCGGGGTGGAGCAATCACACCCTATATGATATGGTGTGCTCTATGATGAGTATTACTGAGTTACCTATTTCCTTTTGGGATTGTGCACTTGAGAAGTTGCATACCTATTGAATTGGATTCGAATCAAATCAGTGCCTACCATTCCATATAAGATATGGTATGGGAAGAGCCTATCTCTTAAGTAAGTTAAGATTTGGGATTGTCCGGCCTATGTCAAAAGAAAAATCCGGACAAAATCGAGGCAAGGTCAGTTCTATAGAACTGGAAATGTTCCAGCTATACAAAACTGCTGATGATTTGACAGAACCAAAGGATTCAAAAGTTCCCAACGAACCTCAAGCCTCTCCGCCGATCTAGCAGGGTTCCTCACCTGCCTGAGAGATACTTCGGTTTCTCGATGACAGTGGGAGCGAGGATTGCATCATGAGATGATGACCCAACTAGTTTCGAGCAGGCCATCGAGAGTAGGGACTCTGTAAGAATGGCTGGATGCTTAGCGATCTGAGATGGAATCCATATACACCAACAAAGTATGGACTTTGGTTGCGATATCTGAAGGGTTAAATCCCCATCAGGAGCAAGTATATCTTGAGAAGATTACTTGGTGTAGATGGAAAAGTTGAGACTTTCAAAGCTAGACTTGTTAAAGGTTTTCGTCATCAACCAAGCGTGGATAATGATGAAACCTTTTCCAGGGACTATGCTTAAGTCCATCCGGATCCTACTTAACATTGCTACATACCATGACTATGATTTCTGGTGGTTGGTGCCATGACTGCTTTTCTAAATACTGATTTAGAAGAGAACGTCTATAAGAACACAGCCAGAGGGCTTCATAAACAGTGGGAGCAGCGGAAACGTGTGCAAGTTGCTTTACAGGATAAAGAAGGCATCGCGGAGTTGGAACATCTGTTTTGATGTGGTAGTCAAAGAGTTTGACTTCATCAAAATGGTAGATGAACCTTGTATGTACAAAAGGGTAGTACGGAGTATGGTAACGATCCTCGTAGAGTACGTGGATGGCATACTCTTGATAGGAAAGGAGTTTCCTATGCTACGATCGGTCGATCTCCTCTTATCACATAGATTCTCCATATAAGATCAAAGTGATACCTCCTAAATCCTGGGTTTTGGATCTATGAGATAAATCAAATGGATGTTAGGATTATCACTAGTTGTAGTGAGATGGTATCAGTTGATCCTGGGGAGAATCACTGGAAAGGTTCCAGGGTGATAAGGACGACTGAATGTCAGTCGCAGGCATTGTTTTTACCCTCAGTGAAGGGACGGTATGTTGGAAGAGTTCCAAGCTAGATACCGTGGCAAATTAGACGATAAAGGCTGGTAACATCGCTATTAAAGATACTACCAAAGAGGCAGTTTGGGTGTATATTGGTTCATGAGATGAACTAGGTTCCTACCATTGTGTGACAATGGAAGTATGGCTTTGGCCCATGAACCCTGGTCCCATCAGTGACCCAGACATATTCTGAGGCAGCATAACCTGATCATGGAGATAGTTGATCTCCAGGGTGATCGAGGTTAGGAGAGTAGACTTAGAGGACAACACGGCGGATCCACTCACAAAGGCTTTTTCCCATAGAGAGACTTATAAGGGATGGTTGAGTATGTGATACTGCAACCACTGCTACAAATGGCCCTAGTGCAAGTGGGAGATGTTAGTTATATGTATGCCCTAGAGGCCATTACTGTACATAGGATATATATTGTAGTGGATGCTAGGACATATATAGGTATGACTTTCTTGCTCGACATGATAGTATGCTATCTGGTTGCTCTTTATCTTAACATGTATACTTTCTGTCTCTCTGTTACATGTTGATAAAGTCCTTAGCATGTGTACTCGACTTCCAGGAATATGATGTAGATCATACTAATGGGGCCTGGGTAGTCCATGAGTACATCCTTCAATTTTCCTAGTTGAGGGAATATCGAGACGGGGCATCGATATTCCAGAGTAGACTAGCGTATATCTTCTCGACCCATGTGATGGGCGATGGATGATCCCATATCCATTGGTGTTTGACATCAGAGATGTTATGCGGGTGCTCAGTTATGACAGGGTACACTGAACGGACTCGCCGAGAACTCCCAGATGGTATTATACCTCACGTCAGATGGCAGTTCTCTGGTGACACTGGTACAGCTTAGTCTGTTGACCCGAGATCGTCATAGAGTCTTGTGTGTCTCCCACTGTGCTTTGATTTCCACCCTACCACGGCTCTACTGAGTCGTGCAAACAGGTGGTTTTTGGGTACAGTCCCGATTCACATGGAGGCAATAAGCGATAGGAGGGGATTCGTCTCTCCCGGTATTGGGGATTGATGTTGTGCTATGCTCGACTGGCCATAACTAGAAATCCCTGGCCAGGGTTGCACTGATTTACTGGTAAGTGTTATCAGTAGTTTCGTGTTTGTTATGGACCTTACATCGGCATGACTTATCGAGCTACTGGGGTCTGACGTTTACCACCCCTAGGCGAGATATGCGACATATCAGACGAACAGACCGGATTGTACGGTAAGTGTTACTGGTTGGATTCACAGGAGTGTGAGCGAGCTTGCTCGTCGATTTTCTGATCGCTCAATACCCGGGTGGCCGTTACGTTTAGCAAACCGCTTGCGGCTTGTGGGTGTTTGATATGATCATCGCCTGCTCTCGGCGTATTGACGAGTCTTTAGAGTCCTACACAGAGGTTTCCTGGCTCAAGCGAAACGAAATAGGAGCGCATATGAGATATGTGAGGGACCGAGAATAATGCGTGTATGTGATACCGTATTCTATTCTCGCGATGAATGTATCGATTGGTTGTATGCGATATAACCTATTTATCGAATCGAGGATTGATTCGATAAGTCGATACATCGGATATTAGCCGGTCATATGTGATATGACCGGATCGTTAAATCAAGTGTTGATTTAATGATTTAATCTATAATTATATATTTGATATATTACTTTACATTAACTAGTATTTGTTCACTTAAAATGGATTTTCTCACTTGATGTGCACATTATATATGTGATATATTTTTGTGCACTTGATTGTATCATGTTTGATGATACATGCAAGTTTGGGTGTATGTTTAGTTTAAACCATATTTAATTGAATAGTTAGGGTTATGTTATCTTTTCTTAACTATTTATTTTATTTATTTAATTTTAGGGCAAGAAACAAAATGGTGGCTTATTTTGTTTTTACCTTGAAGCTTCATGAGGCTTTGACCACTTTGTTTCTTTCCTAAACCTAACCATTCACCTAACCCTAGTTTATTCTCTACACTTGTTAAACTAACCCAAGGTTGCATAATGATAAGAATGATTTTATTTTCTATTATTCATAATTCTTATCATATATTCTTTCTTCTTCTTCTTCAAAGAAGAAGAAGAAACCACGATACCTTCAATGGTGCCTTGATCAAAAGAGTGAGAAATCCAAATCCAAAGTGAACCCACTTCCTATTTCTTCACCCTCTACCACTTGCCATGTAATAGAGTGTGTTATCTTCACAAGTTCTATGACCAAGTGAAGATGGAGCTTGATCGTGAGTTGCCTCGACGTAGATCATCTTCGGCATCGAAGTCGACGACCTAGCCCGCCCATTTCTCCGATGAAGCCGACGCTAGAGTCCGGGATCCGATGATCGCAGCGGAGGGACTTCATCACGGAGCTAGAGAGGTGGAGGACCGGATCTACAAAGGTTGTAGTCACTTTCACTTTCTAGTAAAGTTGTTTACTTGTATGTTTTTCGCCTTTCCTCTAGTTACGATCTTGCTTAGGGTCACTTGGCACATAGAAATTTTTTGAATTGGCCATGTTTGATCACTTGTAGAACCTCATGGGTGTGCCTAGGAACCCTACAGAAGCCTCTATGCAATCGTATGTCTCTGGAATCACGCCCTGGTCAGTCCTCCTCTGCGACGAGCTCATGCTGACACAACTCTAGCCATATCTCTCTCTGCCCATGCCATCGTGGCAGCAAAATCATAACCAGTATCGATGAAGATAGATCATAAGAATGAATATAATACTGTGAATGAAAATATACATCCTAAGGTTTCTTAAGCGGAGGAGCGTATCGTAAATATGCCACGGAACATACGTATGGTACGTCACTCTACTCAAGCTGCCTACTCTATCAACCAAGGGTCATCCTACGCGACGAAAAATCGGGCATAATACCCCCTCGACTAAGTCTAAGTTCCGTAAAGTCAAGCCTAAGTTTCGTATATATATAAACGCCCTAGGCTCCATATAGTCAAACTTAGACTCGAACCAAGGTTAACCTAGCGCTCTGATACCAACTTTGTCACGACCCGAAATAGCCCGTGACTGGCACTTGAGTCATATGAAGTCTATAGGACCCTATCTAATCCAAGTAAGCCAAAAGCCCAGAAATCTAAAACCATTTTAAAGAGTAATTGGCAGAAAAATAGTTTTTAGAAGGGAAGAAAACATGTTTCAATACAAGGTTTTTAAATAACTAAGCCGAATATGCATTTTAAAAATGTATAGTCTTTTCTAAAAATTTCGGCAGAGTTTCCTTTGTAAATACTGGCCCCGAACGGGGTACAACAAGAGTAATATATATATGCACAATAAAAGGCATCCTCAAGCGGGAGCTAGCTCTTCGTTAATCGACAGTCACAACCACCCAAGCAATATAATATACAACGCCGAAGGGCGAGGATCAAAACTCAAAAAAAAAACTCAAACAGCATGAAAACCGTAATACTACAACGCGCGACTCTAAGGTCGAATAATATATAACTGGTTTTCTAAGTCTGAAACAATATACAAGTTTTGGTTGATGGAATTACTAGATACAACGGAATAATACATACACAAGGGTGGTTCGGATGCAAAATGACCCACCTACACATGCAATCACCAAGAAAGGAAGCAGTGTGCCAGGAAATGCCGTAATGAACCTGTACGGCAAAACCTGCAAGAACTGTGGCACAACGGGGGTGAGTTGCCAACACGTGAATAGAAAACATCCACGAGTAGAAATCGAATGCACGACATAATCCTAGGTCAATACGATCAGATATATATATAAACCTAAAAAGGATAAGTCTGAAACATGATAAGGTGGCAATGTAACATCTATACTGTAAGTCCACGTTACCTCTCCCGGTTCTTTCGGGCTTGCGGAAATGATGAAAAATGATTTTTCGGGTCATGGTAACATGGACTATAAAACACGGATCTTTGCTAAACTACACACTAGCAACTAACTAGAGTTTTTCTTACACGGTTAGGGGTTATACCTCAACTTGAACTCCTTCTCTTGGGCTCTTTGTGGTGGTCGGATGGTTCGTTCCTCATCGCCTTCTCTTGCCGAAGATGGATCCACCTGAGGGTCTCTACCTCGAGCTTCTTTCTTGAACTTGAGAAAACTAAAGTGTCCGGCTTGCTAGACCTTCAACCTTAGGATGACTAGAGAGTGGCTTTGGTGTTTTATCTCCAAGGAAGTGTTTCTCAACACATGAGATGAATTTTCCTTGAGCTAGAGGAAGAGGGAGAGCAAAATGGAGGAGAGAGAATCAATATCATAGAATGAGAATAATTTTTACAACCATAACAATATATGTGAATTATCTAATTAATAATATTAATCCAAAATGAAAAAGGTGATGGTTGGTTTGATAAGACCATTATTATTTCACATTAAATATTTTTGCAAAGATCAAAGAGCGTCTTTGGAAAGAAATGATGATGGTCAATGTTTCAACCTTGGTCAACAAGTCAACCTTGGTCAAGAAGTCAACAAACCCTAACCATAACCCAATTTCATTTAAATAACATTATCAATTGATATTTCACATATTCATTAGGGTTTGGTAAACGACAACCGTCAACTGTGCATACACACCCGTACCAAAACCCTAATGAGAATCCTCTTCCTCTGCCTCAGTCAACTGTGTATACACACCCGCATTCGTATTCCGAGGAGCACGAATACTATGAGATAAAACTAATCCCAAAGCATAAACTAGGATCTGGCTCAAACCAGAGCCGCTAGTAATAACTGTCCGGACATCAAACGTGCACAAGTGCGTGGATGTGAACGAACCCTGTCGCAAAACCATGCGACCTCTACTCTGTTTTGCCCAAAGGCGAATAACCCTCTGTGTGGGACTCTAAAGACCCGACACTACGCTGGCAGTGGGTTTAACCACAGACCGCAAGCGGCACTAGCTGTACGTAACGGTCCCCAGGTAGATGCCGATAAGAAGACGGACGAGGTGAAACCCATCTGAACTCCTACTGAGCCTGAATGTGACAATCTCTGTACAGTACGGTCTGTTCGTCTTAGAATATCGCATGACGGGCCTAGGGGGCGGTAAACGTCAGTCCCCTAATAGCGGTACAAGTCATGTCGAACTGTAGCCCAGAACACCTTGAGATAACACTGGAAACCTACCAGTATATCTCGCTTGCCCTGGCCAGGGACTTTGTGTAATGGTTCTCCTAGACACAGGGCGATATCAACCCCCAATACCGGGAGAGACGAATCCTGTCTAACCATCACTGCCTCCAATTGCTTCGGGACTGCACCCAAAAACTACCTATTTTCATGACTCCTTTGAGCCGTGGTAGGGTAGTAATCAAAGTACGGTGGGAACACACTCGAGGTGAAGTGACAGTGTCAAGTCAACGGATTAAGCTGTACTCATGTCACGTGGGAACTGATAACTGACGATAGGTATAGTACCAACCAACAGTTCCCGACGAGTCCTGTCCAGTGTACTCGTAACCTAACGAGCACCCGCATACTATCCCAAGTACGACGTACTGACGGCTGTGGGACAGGCCATCTCCCAAGCTGGGAAGAGAAGCGCATACGCTAGTCTACTCCGGAGTATCGATGCCCTGTCTCGATAGTCCTACGACTAGGGACCTGCATAAGGATGTGCTTGTAGATTACCCAGCCCCCACGAGTGTGACTGCCATCACAACGCTGGTAATCAAGCAAAGATCTCCACTAATGTGTAAAGGCGATATGCTATAATAAACGCATGCACACATTAAAGTAGAAACAAACCAAGTAGCATACTACTATATTGAGCAAGATTGTCCATATAAGGTGAATATCCCAAGCTTCCATCAAGTAATATACATACTAGTATGATACAGTAATGGCATCTAGGGCATATACACTAACAATCTCCCACTTGCACTAAGGCCATGTACTGGCGTATCAAAGACCTATCATCTCGATCAGCCGCTCGAACTGAGTCTGGGGTAAGGCCTTTGTGAGTGGATCAGCAGTGTTATCTTCTGTAGCAACTCTCCGAACCTCGATCTCCTGGCGACCCACGATCTCCCTGATCAGGTGATACCGCCTCAAGATGTGCCTAGACTTCTGATGGGACCTGGGTTCCTTCGCTAAAGCTATAGCCCCATTGTTGTCGCGATACAGAGGTATTGGATGAACAATGGACGGAACCACCTGAAGTTCTATCAAGAACTTCCTCATCCAGACGGCTTCTTTTGTGGCATCAGATGCAGCGATATATTCCGTTTCCATCGTCGAGTCAGCAACGGTTTCCTGTTTGGAACTCTTCCAACACACCGCCCCTCCATTGAGGGTAAAGACATAACCCGACATGGACTTGGAATCATCCTTGTCACTCTGGAAGCTGGAGTCAGCAAAGGCCTCGATCTGGAGGTCTTTTCCGCCATACACCAAGAACATCTCCTTAGTCCTTCTCAGGTACTTGAGAATATTCTTTACCGCTATCCAGTGGTTCTCCCCAGGGTTTGACTAATACCGGCTTACCACACTCAGTGCATAAGCTACATCTAGTCTGGTATACAACATCGCATACATTATAGAGCCCACCACAGAAGCGTAGGGTATAATAGACATGCGATCCCTTTCTAAATCAGTCTTGGGAGACATCTCTTTAGAGAGGGTGATCCCGTGACAAGCCGGTAGATTACCGCGCTTGGAATCTTCCATACTGAATCTTCTTAGTATGGTGTCGATGTACCTGGACTGTGAAAGTCCTAATATCCTCTTGGATCTGTCACGATAGATCCGGATCCCCAGAATGTAAGACGCATCACCCAGGTCTTTCATGGAGAACCTGTGTGACAAGAACCCTTTGACAGATTGTAGCATAGGAATGTCATTTCCTATCAAGAGAATGTCATCCACGTATAAAACGAGGAATACGACAGTTCATGCTACAAATCTACTATAGATGCATGGTTCATCTGGATTTTTGATAAAGCCAAAATCTTTGACCGTCTCATCAAAACAGATGTTCCAACTCCGCGATGCCTGCTTTAGTCCATAGATGGACTTAAGCAACTTGCACACCCTTCCATTGCTCCCACTCTGAATGAAACCCTCTGGCTGGTCCATATAGACACACTCCTCTAAATTTCCATTCAGAAAAGCGGTCTTTACGTCCATCTGCCAAATCTCATAATCATGGAAGGCAGCAATGGCAAGAATGATCAGAATGGATTTCAGCATAGCCACTGGAGAAAAGGTTTCGTCATAGTCCAAACCAGGTCTTTGACGAAAACCCTTTGCAACAAGTCTAGCATTATAGGTCTCAACCTGTCCATCTACACCAATCTTCCTTTTGAAGATCCACTTGCATCCTACGGGTTTTACCCCATCTGGAGCAACGTCCAACGTCCATACTTTGTTGGTGTACATGGACTCCATTTCGGTCCGCATTGCATCCAGCCATTTTACCGAGTCAACGCTCTGAATGGCCTGCTGGAAGCTAGTCGGCTCATCACTATCAATGATGCAATCCTCTCTATCCTCGTCTATGAGAAAACCGTAGTATCTCTCGAGCGGATGAGACTGTCTACTACTCCTGCGGAGCGGTGCAGGAATGTCCTGATCTTTCGAACCCTCTGGTTCTACTAAGCTTTCAGTAATAGTCTGTGGTTCTGGAATTTCTTCCAGTTCTATTGCGCTCCCACTTATCTGGTTTTCCAAAAACTCAGTTTCCAAGAAGTGGGCATGACGAGAAATAAAAACCTTTTGTTCCACTTCGCAATAGAAGAAATATCCCTTGGAGTTCTTTGGATATCCCACAAACTTGCACTGTACTGAGCGTGCCTCGAATTTGTCCGCATGCTGCTTTTTGACAAAAGCTGGACATCCCCATGTCTTAATGTGCTTAAGATAGGTTTTCTTCCCACACCACATCTGATATGGTGTGGTAGGCACAGTCTTAGTTGTTAGTTATATGTATGCCCTAGAGGCCATTACTGTACATAGGATGTATATTGTAGTGGATGCTGGGACATATATAGGGAGGACTTTCTTGCTTGACATGATAGTATGCTATCTGGTTGCTCTTTACCTTAACGTGTATACTAATTGTCTCTCTGTTACATGTTGGTAAAGCCCTTAGGATGTGTACTTGACTACCTGGACTATGATGCGGATCATACTAGTGGGGACATGGTAGTCTATAAGTACATCCTTCAAGGTCCCTAGTCGTGGGTGTATCGAGACGGGGCATCGATATACCAGAGTAGACTAGCGTATACCTTCTCGACCCATACAGTTGGGTGATGGATGATCCCATATCCATTGGTGTTTGACATCAGAGATGATATACGGGTGCTCAGTGGAGACTGGGTACACTGGACGGACTCGCCGAGAACTCCCAGATGGTATTATACCTTACGTCAGATGGCAGTTCTCTGGTGACACTGGTACAGGTTAGTCTGTAGACCCGAGATCGTCATAGAGTCTTGTGTGATTCCCACTGTGCTATGATTTCCACTTTACCACGTCCAACAGGGCGTGCAAAATGGTGTCTTTTGGGTACAGTCCCGAATCACATGGAGGCAATGAGCGATAGGAGGGGATTCGTCTCTCCCGGTATAGGGGGTTGATGTTGCGCTGTGTTCGATTGGCTATAACCGGAAATCCCTGGCCAGGGTTGCTGAGATTTACTGGTAAGTGTTACCAGTAGTTTCTCGAACTGTTATAGACCTCATATCGACACGACTTATCGAGCTACTGGGGTCTGACATTTACCACCCCTAGGCGAGATATGCGACATATCAGACGAACAGACCGGACTGTACGGTAAGTGTTACTGGTTGGATTCACAGGAGTGTGAGCGGGCTTGCTCAATGATCTTCTGATCGCTCAATACCCGGGTGGCCGTTACGTTTAGCAGACCGCTTGCGGCTTGTGGGTGTTTGATATGATCATCACCTGCTGCCGGCGTATTGACGAGTCTTTAGAGTCCTACACAGAGGTTTCCTGGCTCAAGCGAAACGAAATAGGAGCGCATATGAGATATGTGCGGGACCGAGAATAATGCGTGTATGTGATACCGTATTCTATTCTCGCGATGAATGTATCGATTGGTTGTATGTGATATAACCTAGTTATCGAATCGAGGATTGATTCGATAAGTCGATACATTGGATATTAGTCGGTCATATGCGATATGACCGGATCGTTAAATCAAGTGTTGATTTAATGATTTAATGTATAATTATATATTTGATATATTACTTTATATTAGCTAGTATTTGTTTACTTAAGATTGACTTTCTCACTTGATGTGCACAAGTTATATATGTGATATATTTTTGTGCACTTGTTTGTATCATGTTTGATGATACATGTAAACTTGGGTGTATGCTTGATTTAAACCGTGTTTAGTAAATGGTTAGGGTTTCATTTGAATTATTTATTTATTCATTTATTTATCTATTCATTTTGGCTAGAAATAAAATGGTGGCTTTGTTTGGATTTTGTTGAAGCTTCATGAAGCTTTGAGAAAGCTTGACCATTTTGTTTCTTTCCTTAACCCTAACCATTTACCTAAACCCTGGTTCATTCTCTACATGAGTTAGCCTCACCCATGGTTGCATTATGATAACCATCACTTCATTTTTCTTTTTGGAATTAATTCATAATTCTTTTTCATTCTCTTCTTCTTCTTCATCTTCTTCATGAACAAAAGGAAAAGCTCTCTTGAAAAATGTCAAGTGATGAAATCAAGTGAGAAATCCAAATCCAAAGTGAACCCACATCCTATTTCTACATTCTCTACCACTTGCCATGTAGTATAGGGTGTTTTCTTCACAAGTTTCATGACTTGGTGAAGTTGGAGCTCGAGTTAGAGTCGCCTCGACGTAGATCATCTTCGACATCGAAGTCATCGACCTAGCCCGATCATTTCTTCGATGAAACCACCGCGAGAGTCCGGGATCCGATGATCGCAGCGGAGGGACATCATCACGGAGCTAAGGAAGTGGAGGACCGGATCTACAAAGGTTGTATTTCCGTTCACTTAGTACTAAAGCAGTTTAATAGCTTGTTGTTTCGCCTAATCTCTAGTTAACGATCGCATTAGGGTTTCTCGGCACCGGAATTTTTTGAATTTGGCATGGTCGATTCCTTGTGAGACCTCATTAGTGTGCCTAGGAACCCTACATTAGTTGGAACTCGGTTCAAAAGGTATGCAGCTGATTCTAGTGCATATCCCCAGAATGATCGCGGTAACTCAGCGTTACTCATCATGGAACGTACCATATCCAATAGGGTCCGATTCCGTCTCTCCGATACACCGTTATGTTGCGGAGTTTATGGAGGAGTAAGCTGAGAGAGAATTCAATTCTCTTTTAAGTAATCCAGGAACTCGGCACTTAAGTATTCACCACCTCGATCAGATCTCAGTGTCTTGATACTTTTGCCTGTTTGTTTTTCTACTTCATTCTTATATTCCTGGAATTTTCCAAAGGCTTTGGATTTATGTTTCATTAAGAAGACATATCCGTACCTTGAAAAGTCATCCGTAAAAGTAATGAAGTAAGAATAACCGCTTCGCGCATGTGTAGACATTGGACCGCACACGTCGCTGTGTACGAGTCCCAAGAGCTCGCTCGCTCTTACTCCGTGTCCAATGAATGGAGTCTCTGTCATCTTTCCTTTGAGACAGGATTGACAAGTTGCATATGATTGATATTCGAACGGATCCAAATATCCTTCTGTATGTAACTTCGTCAACCTTCTCTCATTGATCTGACCCAGTCTACAATGCCATAAGAAAGCCTGATTTGTTTCCTGAGACTTTCTTTTGTGTGTATTCTGGAAATTGAAAATCTGTGGTTGGTTTAATACGTATATTCCATTGTTTAATATACCTGACCCAATCAGAACTTCATTAAGGTGAATGTTTACAACATTGCTTACAAATGCAAATTCATAACCTTCTTAGATATTAAAGATACAGAAATGATATTACAAGTTGCATTGGGTACAAAATAACAATTACGCAAAACCAAAACGTGTCCATCTGACAACCCCAGGTGATACTCCCCCACGGACTCAGCATCCATGCCAGCTCCTTTTGCAACTCTGAGGGTCATATCACCTGCCTTCAAAACCCTACGGTTTCTCAACGCCTGCAAAGAATTACAGATATGAGATCCTGATCCAGTATCCAATACCCAGGAAGTAGAGTTTATTGATAGACAGTTTTCAATAACATACACACCTGAAGCTGAAGCCGCAACTTGCTTCAGATCCTGTGTTCTGGCCTTCCAAGCCCTGCAATCTTTCTTCCAGTGTCCACTCTTGTGACAGTAAAAGCATTCTTCCTTTCCCACAAGCTTTCCCGCTACCATTGTTGCCTTTGCCTTTGCCTTTGCCTTCGTATCCACTTTACTAACACCGCCCCTTGGTTTGGTGGGGGTTTTCTTCTTCTTTCCCTTGGCTTTCGCCTTGGACCTAGAAGAGGAAGATCCTCCTACAAACAAAGTGGATGTTTCCCTACCTTTCTGTAGGGTGCCCTCTGCACTCCTCAGTATGTTGAGGTGTTCTAAAAGTTCAACTTCTTTTTCTTGCAAGTTGAAGTTCAGGATAAACTGGGCGTAAGTGGATGGAAGGGACTGGAGAATCAAGCCCGTGTAGAGCTCGTTCTCTAACGTGGTCCCAAGGTCCGCGAGCTCCTCAATGAAGCCAATCATCTTAAGCACGTGTTCCGCTACCGATGATCCGACGGACAATCTCACCGAAAACAACTTTTTCGAGACTTCGTATCTAGCGATACGGGATTGCTCTCCATACAGTTCTTTTGTATGAAGAAATATAGATTCCAGGTCCATATTCTCGTGCCTCCTCTGATGTTCATTGTCCATAGAGGCAAGCACGAGGCACTTGGCCTTCGCGCAATCGATTTCCCAGGTCTTACGGATTTCCTTATCCGCGACGCTGGTTTTGGGACCTGGGACAGGGGGAGCATTGGTGGTGAGGAGATACCCCAACTTGTCATAAGTGATTGCCATTTTGACATTCCTGAGCCAATCTTTGTAGTTTGGCCCTGTCGGTATGTTTTTATCTAGTAGTAACTTAAGTCCAGTCATGATGTTTGGTCATGCAATTAGGAGAGAGAGAAGAAACACTTTAGCATGATGATCTTGCATGTTTAAAGTGGTTTTTAATTTGTCTAAACAGGATGGCTCCCACTATCTCTCGAATCCCTCCTCAAACCAAAAAAGAAGAATTAGTCAGGATCAATCGCACCGTACAATTCTTGCTTAACCGTTCAGCCAGGATAGTGTCGGTACTTCGAGGGAGGTTTTCCAACGCTTTCGCGAAGTTTCTTAATTAAATAACCTCTTTTCCCTGGGGGCGTAGCCCCGCTAACACCTTTCTAGACACCTACTAGGCTTATAGCATTGATCGTTAAGTGAGAAATTTCCCGAGGAGTAGCATATACTCACAGTAGGATCGGGATCCAAATATCATTGCGTGACAAAACTGAAGGAATCCTACCAGAATCATCACACTCCAAATGGTATGCAGCGCTAGCAAGTTTCAGTTCTTTTGAAACTCCCGATGTGGATTTTCGCCCCATGCTCTTATGACCTTGACTTTGGCCAACAAATCATAAGTCACATGTCAAGTTCTACCCGTCATTCTCCAGGTTAATTTGAACCCACCCGCACATACCCTTGACTTTGGCCAACAAGGCAGTACGACTGTCCCAAACCAACACATCTATGTATGCTGCACATGAATACCCAATAGCTACCAATCACTATGCATTGACTTTGGCCAACAAACATAGCTTGAATACTATTGACCATCCATGTGAAACGACGGAGGGCTATGAATGGTTTTGGCGAAACCGTGAACGTAGTGAACTTGATATAATCGATGGAACAAGATAGCTTTTAAAAGGAGTGGTTTAAGCTCCGAGTTTAAAAGTTATTTTGAAAAGAAATCGAGTGGTTTTTGAAAGTGTTCCAACGACTTTTACTTTGGTTTATTTTTCTTGCATTAATTTTAATGCGTCCCATCAATTAAACCTACTATTGCAGAAAACAACGAAAATATGACGTACGCTTACGCCATCCGCATTCGCCACGAGGTCCCGTCATCACCCGTTAGGTTACTTAACTAACGACAGAGCGGGGGCTGGACTAGCGCGGATGCAAAACATAAGCAACGCCTAAATAGATATCTACATATACATATATACATTCGTCAGATGCAATGATAGCCATTCCAGATCACAGATGAATACATTGGATATACTAGGAATCCGCATTCTGTTCGAGCCTGTAACGAAGAGCGGATTACACGGTCGCGATGAATAGCCAAAACCCCACCCTAGACCCCTACGGGTGCGGCAAACTACCCGCCAAGTACCCGAAGCGAAGCAACCTCCCTCAACGACATGAGTAGGCCACTTGGCACTTCGAGATACCCGGTAGTTTGTGCATCCCACCTTGGGTCTGTCCTAGGAGCAAAAACAGTAAAAAGAAATTATACAATGACGGCTACAACCCCATCCTGGTTGTGCGGCCATATAAATAATATTACATCAATTTACATATTACATGAATTGAAAGATAAAGAAAACTCTCATCTCACAACCCCCCGGCTATTCATCCGCGACAATCCAACGAATTCATATACACAATCCATCAACATTACAGATCACAGATATGTATAACCCCCACTAATCGACGTATAGCGATTAGCAGACGTTCAATACATATATAACATTACAGATACAACCCGTTAGCCAAAGTCTACAGAAAATCGACCAAAATACGGATTTGTAACCACCCCAAAACCAAACTTGTTCTCTGGAAAATCTGGGCAGAAACAAACCATCTCAAAAATCACAAAACACCAATAGGAGAAAACTGCAGGAGAAACAATCCACGGCCGAGTCAACTCGGCCGCGGATCGGCGGCAGGAGCAAGCTCCTGCCGCGGATCCACGGTGAGTTGATCGACTCACTGAATCGTTTTTCTTGCCTGTTCTTTAAAAAGCCTGAGCCGATTTTTAATACATGATTTATTATTTTTTTTGAGCAGAAATAAAAATCGGCAGAAACTTGATATTTTTAACGTGTTTTACTTTTTTTCGTCCGATCGAAATTCTAGATATTTTGCTAACATGCTAGGGTGTGTTTAGCTAGGCTCTGATACCACTGTAAGTCCACGTTACCTCTCCCGGTTCTTTCGTTCTTGCGGAAATGTTGAAAAACGATTTTTCGGGTCATGGTAACATGGACTATAAAACACGGATCTTTGCTAAACTACACACTAGCAACTAACTAGAGTTTTTCATACTCGGTTAGGGGTTATACCTCAACTTGAACTCCTTCTCTTGGGCTCTTTGTGGTGGTCAGATAGTTCGTTCCTCGTCGCCTTCTCTTGCCGAAGATGGATCCACCTGAGGGTCTCTACCTTGAGCTTCTTTCTCGAACTTAAGAAAACTAAAGTGTCCGGCTTGCTAGAACTTCAACCTTAGGTTGAGTAGAGAGTGGATTTGGTGTTTTATCTCCAAGGAAATGTTTCTCAACACATGAGATGAATTTTCCTTGAGCTAGAGGAAGAGGGAGAGCAAAATGGAGGAGAAAGAATCAATATCATAGAATGAGAATAGTTTTTACAACCATAACAATATATGTGAATTATCTAATTAATAATATTAATCCAAACTGAAAAAGGTGATGGTTGGTTTGATAAGACCATTATCATTTCACATTAAATGTTTTTGCAAAGATCAAAGAGCACCTTTGGAAAGAAATGATGATGGTCAATGTTTCAACCTTGGTCAACAAGTTGATTGGTTTGTAAAAGTGTGTTTGTAGTTTAACCGCAATCAATAACGGTGTCGCACGTAGCTAGACCGAAATGAGTACGGGTCGTCCTCTGGGAAACGTGGAACCTTTTACTTTTACTTTAGATGTGTTGAGAAAGAGAGGAGGGATAAAGAATTTTATAGAAAGATTTCTAGATCTACGTTAAACAAGAATGTAAAATATAGATCTAGATTATTTTAAAGATGTAATTAATATAATAAGAGGGCTTGTAGGGCTCGTTAGGATTTAGTAGTTATGGACGATTAATTAAAAGTTACCATTTTTATCCATTAATAGATTTAGAACTAGAACGACGGTGATGCGTGTAGATTAGGGTTTCTGGAGGGAAAAGGAATCCCACTCTTAACCCTTATCTCGACACGGAACTCCGTTCATATCTAGCCTTTACCAAAACAATCATTAATCTAATCTCTAATCGCGGTCGGAACTAGCAAAAAATTGCTAGCGCGCCCGATTAGGATGTTAATGATTCTTTTGATAAAGTTCCTAAACTTTATAGGACTTAAAAAGGGTTTAATTATTTTCATCGTCCATTAGCCTACCCTAATCCTACGAACCCTAACAAGCGGAGAATTACTCGCGCATGTTGGGAGAAAAAGAGATGGAGAGAGAATGCATAATTAAACTACGAAGAAATAGAATAAGAAAAAGAACTACCTTTATTAATCAACAAGATCAAGTACACTTTGATTCCTTAGAAAATGATTACAAAATCCTAGTTTGCTTCTCGATCTCTTCTAAGGAGGTAGATGAACCGTTGATGATCAGCCTGGATGCGTGAGCCGTCTTGGACTTCTTGATCTCTTCGGCTTGATTTCTTTGATATATTCTGCATAACAACTTGGAAAATTCTGCACAACAACTCAAATAAGATTTTAGTAGACTTTGTTCTACTAGGATTAGGTCAATAATATTATTTGCATACATTTTCCTACCAAATGATAATTAAAATATATTAACACATGGAAAATAATGTTTTTACACATAAACCCTCATATGTATAATATATTATAATAAAGTCCTTTTTTAATATGAAAATGGTAGGAAAAATATAATACAAATGTGCAGTTTTATCAACTGAACAAATACCCCCAAACTTATCTTTGATCGTCCCGAGCAAACTAGTTTATTCAAGAGGAGAAAAAGAAAGGATAAAACTAAGCACACTTTCGTAGGCAAACACGATTGCACTGAGCACGTGCAACAAGCCGTTAAACCTCTAGGTGTCCCTAGTAGGAGGAGTGTTGTCTCCTGAGGGTTTTCAGCGGATTACACCCACAAAATCCTATAACAAAAGAAAGATGGTGAAATTTACATATAAAGATAAGAACCATAAAAGAAAGGCCTTGAAAATCAGAGTTTCCAACTATACTAGCTTTTCAGTTGTCATGAGCCCTATCTTAATAGTCATGAAAAAATGTTAGAAATCACATCATCCCTCAATAAAACATCGTCTTTATTCTTCATTCCTACCTTTCATCCAAACATTGATCATATAACCCCACGTGTGTGTAAATAACATCCCTACACTCGGAGAATTCAATTCAAGCTATCATACTCTTGTCCATCTACCTCAGTACTTTTTAATTTGATGAATATTAAAGATTTGCTCACACATTTTCATGCGACCATTAATACTTCTTGAGGTACTAACCGACTGATTACTCAAGTGCTTGTTGATTCGGTGATAGTATTTTCCTCGTCTTGCACCACCTAAGGCTTAGCAGTGACTCCCAGACCAGTTGGCCTTAGGGCACTAGGTGAAGAGGCACCCTCGCTATATTTTTTTTATTGCTGCCTTGGCGATACAAAACCAGTGTTCATTTTTTTCTTTTCACCATTTTTATATTTTCTTCATTTTTTTTCCTTCATATTTTGGCTTTTAGACAAGAGCATTTCAAGGTATCCTCTACTATCCCAAGTTTCAAGACGTGTGTAGGTACATATTGTAGGGTATCAACATTCAAATGTTTGGCTTCCAGAATAGAAACTATTTTTTTAGACTTATTTTTATCCTCAGATTAGTGACTTCCTTCATTTTACTAACCCTTGGGACAACAGCTCATAACTACTTATTACTAGTTCGTATAAGAAAACTTCTAATTTTCTTGGTTTTCTTAAATTATTCCTATCTTTTGGATGTAATTTTTCACTTTCTACTCTTTTGTTATAAAAGATTTTTTTTATATTTTTGAAATGTTGTGCTTATGCAAAATATGATGCAAATTGATGTGTAAATAAGCACAAACCTCCCCCAAACCTGTTTACAGCAGTGTCCTCACTGATGTCATCCGTTAAGCTCAAAAACCTGTAGACTTGGGAGGAAATTATTAATGAGGGCAAGAATATATGAAAGTGAAAATCCTCCCCCAAACATATTTTAGGCTCACAATTTTGTAAAAATCATTTTCTTTCAAGAGCCAAAATATACCACCCCTCCCCCAAACTTGAGTTAAACAATTTTAATCTTTTAAAATCACATGAGGGGGTCAAGGTTATTGGTCAATGCCAAGCTTTGCAAAGACCGAAGGTCAACACCAACCATTCAAAAATTTTATCGATGAAGCACCAAGGTTGGTGGAAGAACATGTCACCTATTGACGTGAAGAAGTGGGGAGGTGACAAGAGGTGTAATGGAAAAGGATTGCGTCTCAATTTGGAGAGACGACACAGTGATAGTAATGATGGATTACTCGCATTGTCATGATTGTCCAAAAGAGGGGGTGAAGGTCCAATTTCTTCATCTTGGAGTTGATTCATCTCAACACCCGTGTCTTGTAAAAATGCGAGTTCATCAGCGAAAATTTCCTCAAAGCTTTCATCGATACCCCGAAAAATAATGTCATCAGAAAAAATGGGGTGATCGTCAGACTCAATATAAAGTTCCTCATTAGATGTTGACCCGGACAACTCGGTGGAAGAGTAAATGGTTGGGTCAAACAACAACTTATGAAAAGAGTCTGTATCATGCGGTTGATCAAATTCGCTGCTGTCGATATCCATTAATTCGACAGAACACACATGAGCATAGGGTTCGGAGGGTTCACTTCCCAACTTGTAAATGTTAAGCTCAATTGACTTCTTCCCAAATGATAGGGTCATAGAGCCGTTTCTACAATTGATTACCGCGTTGGAAGTGGCCAAAAAGGGTCGACCGAGTATCACCGGGATTTGATTGCGTGGGTTTGCTACAGGTTGTGTATCTATAACGATAAAGTCCACAGGAAATATGAATTCCCCGACCTTGATTAACACATCATCTAGCTCACCCTTAGGTTGGGTGATAGATCGATCGGCCATCTGAAGAATGCAATGCGCCGGCTTTAACTCTCCGATCCCTAATTGCTCATAAACAGAATACGGAAGCAAGTTAACACTAGCACCTAGATCAAGTAGAGCACGATTGATATTTTTACCCCCAATGGAAATAGAAATTGTAGGACTTCCGGGGTCCTTTCGTTTCTTGGGTAGTTGTTGTGTAAAAGCAGTGCTCACATTACTCGCAAGGAAAACTTTTTTAGGTACTTGAACTTTTCTCTTCCTAGTGCACAAGTCCTTTAGGATTTTCGCATATAATGGAACTTGTTGAATAGCATCTAGGAGAGGAATGTTTATGTTAACTTGCTTAAAAATTTCCACAATCTTCTCCATTTGTGGACTTGGTTTGTTGCTCCTTAACCTGTTTGGATAAGGTGCTGGATCAATAAGTTTTGGGTCCATCGTTTGTGGAGAAGACTGTGGGGATGGATTCGATCCCAAAACTGAAGTGGGCATCGACTTAGATAGATTTGGCGAAATGGGCGAAGGGTTCGAGCCTTGGGGAAAACGGAGAATAGGCTCGGATGAAGGTGGGAGACTAGACGAATTAGGGGAAGAAGAAGAAGAAGGGGTATCAAATGTGTCACTATCATCAATTTGCTCACCCACTTGGTTATTCAGTACTCTCCCCGATCTCAACGTAGTAATGGCATTCACATTATGACTTTGTGAATGGCCAGGATTCGGTAGGGGTTGAGATGAGAGTTTCCCTTTCTCTCTCGCACTCATTGCGGCGTTTAACTGTGCGATTTGGTTTTCTATTGATTTAATACTCTCACCATGGGAGGAGGAGTTTTTCGTTAGGATATCAATAGAAGACCTTATCTCAGCCAAATTTTGCATGGATTGTTTCATGAACATATCCAAAGTTTGTGCAAGTGAGTTGTCAGTACCGGCCACTTGTGGGGTAGAAATGTTGGCCGGATTTTGGAAATTTTGTGACTGAAAGGGGGGCTGATTCTGTGGTTGTGGTTGCTGTGGAGGAGGTCTTTGATAATTACTTTGTTGGTTTTGATTCCAAGCAAAGTTAGGATGATTCCTCCATCCTTGATTATATGTGGAAGAAGAAGGATCATTTCTAGGTCGCTGCTGAAAAGCAGCATTAGCTTGAAACGATGCATTCATAGGACATTCTTCCATTAAGTGTGAAGGATCCGAACAGCAACCACAGACAGTATTAGGAAGCGTGACCTGATTTAGGGAGAATGTTGAGAATTTGTTTTCAATAGCATCGAGTTTCTTCTGTATCGCTGCCATTTCGGTTTTCACTGCGATAGAAACATCGAGCTGGTGAATACCTCCCTTAGTTGAAGGTGGTCTTACGCTTTCCCACTGCAAAGTGCTTTCTGCGAGATCTTCCAGATATTTCCATGCTTCACCGTCATCTTTAGACATGAAATTGCATTGACACATTGTTTCAAGCATCTGCTTTGTCGCTGGATTAATGCCCTCATATATAATCCGACATAAATCCCATCTTTGTATTCCGTGATGGGGGCATTGGACAAGCAGATCTTTGAAACGTTCAAAGCATTTCCAAAATGGTTCATTGGGAAGCTGGGTGAACTGGTTGATCTCGCTCCTAACATGTGCAGTCTTATGATTTGGGTAAAACTTCTTAAGAAATGCTACGATGAATTCATCCCAATTAGTGATAGAGTGTGCGGCAGTATTGTAAAGCCATTTTTCTGCCAAGTCGCACAATGTGAATGGGAGAAGACGTAAGCGCATAGCATCTAAAGTCAATTGTGAAGTACCCATCATTGCGCATACGTTCTCGAATTTGGTGATGAAAACGTACGCGTCTTCCGATTCAAGCCCGTGAAATTTAGGCAACAGATTGATGTAGTGGGGTTTAATTTCGAAATTATCCCCGTTAGATGGTGGAAGAGATAGACAAGTAGGAAGAGGACCACGAATAGGATAGCATCTCTCTTGGAGAGAGATGCGCGGTGGATTCTGCGCACCTCCGGGCGGTGGCAGCGTGGTGTTATACTCTGATGGAGTGCCGTCCATCTCGGTGGATGTGGTGTGTTGTGGGGGAAAAGAAGATGAAGAAGTACCGACTTCGGCGTCGATAGCAGGAACGCGGACAAGACGGGCACTAGGATCCCGTGTCCAGCCGAACATGCACTAAGCTGGTTTAGTGCAAGTGGCAGCGTGTGTGTGATTTAAAATTGGCTTGTTTTGAAAAAGTGGGACTCAACACAAATCACCCTATGATGCACAAGCAACCCTAAAACTAAGGTCGCCTAGCTCTGCTAGACAGCTCCTAACTAAGGCTAGAAATAGGACCTCAAACCGCCTCTTCACGGACAAGTACGGCCAGGTAAGTGGGCCGGAACCACCACTACAGTGGGCCTAATTAAAAACCACTAGCCTAGACACCGCAATTTCAGTTAGGATAAACGGCCGATGCCTATACTAGTCTTTTTCCTATTGAGCTCGACAGTCCTTAGAGTCTGGTTTAGATATTTTTTAAATTAATGAAGGGTTGATCTGTATGCTCGGTTTGTGATTTGTGGGGCTTAGGAAGGGTGATGAAATCCCCACCTAATCTTGATTTGTTCTTTTCCCCTTAAAGTCCATATTAAATATGCAAAACAAAACCAATCACAAAACTTTTGCAAAAAGATTTTTGAGCGGCGCTATTTTGCAAAGAATCCTGCAGAAAATAGATTTTATTGGATTTTAGAGGAGAGAGAAGGGAGTTAGAATCTTACCAGAGAAGTGTGAACCCTAGATCTCCTGTTTCCTCAAGTCCGTGACTCCAGATTTCCTCGCAAAAATTCACACAATAATCGTTAAATATACAATTTGCAGTTTTGTTTTAATAATGATATGACTCGTCTAAGAATTCAACACAAATAGTAAAAATAAAAAATTACGCACGTTTCCCCGGCAACGGCGCCATTTGATTGGTTTGTAAAAGTGTGTTTGTAGTTTAACCGCAATCAATAACGGTGTCGCACGTAGCTAGACCGAAATGAGTACGGGTCGTCCTCTGGGAAACGTGGAACCTTTTACTTTTACTTTAGATGTGTTGAGAAAGAGAGGAGGGATAAAGAATTTTATAGAAAGATTTCTAGATCTACGTTAAACAAGAATGTAAAATATAGATCTAGATTATTTTAAAGATGTAATTAATATAATAAGAGGGCTTGTAGGGCTCGTTAGGATTTAGTAGTTATGGACGATTAATTAAAAGTTACCATTTTTATCCATTAATAGATTTAGAACTAGAACGACGGTGATGCGTGTAGATTAGGGTTTCTGGAGGGAAAAGGAATCCCACTCTTAACCCTTATCTCGACACGGAACTCCGTTCATATCTAGCCTTTACCAAAACAATCATTAATCTAATCTCTAATCGCGGTCGGAACTAGCAAAAAATTGCTAGCGCGCCCGATTAGGATGTTAATGATTCTTTTGATAAAGTTCCTAAACTTTATAGGACTTAAAAAGGGTTTAATTATTTTCATCGTCCATTAGCCTACCCTAATCCTACGAACCCTAACAAGCGGAGAATTACTCGCGCATGTTGGGAGAAAAAGAGATGGAGAGAGAATGCATAATTAAACTACGAAGAAATAGAATAAGAAAAAGAACTACCTTTATTAATCAACAAGATCAAGTACACTTTGATTCCTTAGAAAATGATTACAAAATCCTAGTTTGCTTCTCGATCTCTTCTAAGGAGGTAGATGAACCGTTGATGATCAGCCTGGATGCGTGAGCCGTCTTGGACTTCTTGATCTCTTCGGCTTGATTTCTTTGATATATTCTGCATAACAACTTGGAAAATTCTGCACAACAACTCAAATAAGATTTTAGTAGACTTTGTTCTACTAGGATTAGGTCAATAATATTATTTGCATACATTTTCCTACCAAATGATAATTAAAATATATTAACACATGGAAAATAATGTTTTTACACATAAACCCTCATATGTATAATATATTATAATAAAGTCCTTTTTTAATATGAAAATGGTAGGAAAAATATAATACAAATGTGCAGTTTTATCAACTGAACACAAGTCAACCTTGGTCAAGAAGTCAACAAACCCTAACCATAACCCAATTTCATTTAAATAACATTATCAATTGATATTTCACATATTCATTAGGGTTTGGTAAACGACAACCGTCAACTGTGCATACACACCCGTACTAAAACCCTAATGAGAATCCTCTTCCTCTGCCTCAGTCAACTGTGCATACACACCCGCATTCGTGTTCCGAGAAGCATGAATACTATGAGATAAAACTAACCCCAAAGCATATACTAGGATCTGGCTCAAACCAGAGCCCGCTAGTAATAACTGTCCGGACATCAAACGTGCACAAGTGCGCGGATGTGAACGAACCCTGTCGCAAAACCATGCGACCTCCACTCTGTTTTACCCAAAGGCGAATAACCCTCTGTTTGGGACTCTAAAGACCCGACACTACACTGGCAGTGGGTTTAACCACAGACCGCAAGCGGCACTAGCTGTACGTAACGGTCCCCAGGTAGATGCCGATAAGAAGACGGACGAGGTGAAACCCATCTGAACTCCTACTGAGCCTAAATGTGACAATCTCTGTACAGTCCGGTCTGTTCGTCTGAGAATATCGCATGGCGGGCCTAGGGAGCGGTAAACGTCAGTCCCCTAATAGCGGTACAAGTCGTGTCGGAGTGTAGCCCAGAACACCTTGAGATAACACTGGAAACCTACCAGTATATCTCGCTTGCCCTGGCCAAGGATTTTGTGTAATGGCTCTCCTAGACACTGCGCGATATCAACACCCAATACCGGGAGAGACGAATCCTATCTAACCGTCACTGCCTCCAATTGCTTCGGGACTGCACCCAAAAACTACCTGTTTGCACGACTCCTTTAAGCCGTGGTAGGGTAGTAATCAAAGTACAGTGGGAACACACTCGAGGCGAAGTGACAATGTCAAGTCAACGGACTAAGCTGTACTCATGTCACCTGGGAACTGATAACTGACGATAGGTATAGTACCAACCAACAGTTCCCGACTTGTCCTGTCCAGTGTACTCGTAACCTAACGAGCACCCGCATACTATCCCAAGTACGACGTACTGACGGCTGTGGGACAGGCCGTCTCCCAAACTAGGATGAGAATCGCATACGCTAGTTTACTCCGGAGTATCGATGCCCTGTCTCGATAGTCCTACGACTAGGGACCTGCATAAGGATGTGCTTGTAGATTACCCAGCCCCCACGAGTGTAACTGCCATCACAACGCTGGTAATCAAGCAAAGATCCTAAAGGCTCCACTAATGTGTAAAGGCGATATGCTATAATAAACACATGCACACATTAAAGTAGAAACAAACCAAGTAGCAAACTACTATATTGAGCAAGATTGTCAATACAAGGTGAATATCCTAAGCTTCCATCAAGTAATATACATACTAGTATGATACAGTAATGGCCTCTAGGGCATATACACTAACATATACATGTATGTAGTGCCAAGTGCTCATGCCAGTGCCTCAGGTAATAACATATCATAAATATAAGGCATGTCTGCATGAATAAGTATGATGAAGTATCTAAATTGATGTCAATACATATATATTAGCGTCACATTCCACTAATATTGGTGTAAGGGCATATATAACAGCGTACTCATCCACTGTTATATATACATATGAGGTAAGATCAATGTAATCAAGGTCTGTATGTATGTGGATCCCGTCCACATGTCACCCAATGACAATAAGCATCATGCATATAAATATCGTAAAGCATATGCATGAAAATATGAGGATATAATCAAATCATGGAACCTGAGTGCCTAGCATCGACACTCGAAAACATCATGAAACATGTGCCTAGCATAGACACGTAAATCCCCATCCATATAGGGCTCCATCAGTCCAGACCGGCCCGTATCATCTCATAACTCCGGTCGGTATCCTCCGGATAACCGCCGAGTTCAAATACAATCACCGGTAGGTAGCGGTCCCTCTGCCAGGCT
Source organism: Agapanthus africanus (assembly GCA_030015575.1). Lineage (NCBI taxonomy): Eukaryota > Viridiplantae > Streptophyta > Magnoliopsida > Asparagales > Amaryllidaceae > Agapanthus > Agapanthus africanus. The sequence goes on from JASDDO010000014.1 coordinate 472,752,595, forward strand.
CACCGTCTAGATACATAGCAGATCCGTTCTCGCCCCGGGGTACCTTACCGGGTCCACCATGTACCCGCAATCGGCATCGTCCGCTCCTCGAATCGGGTTTCACATGTCGCTCTCAGCACCGAGAAAACACATGGTGGACACACTGAAATATCATATTAAGGGTAACCGGGTTTTTAAAACAATTATATACTCTCTTTTGAAATATCCACGGTTCCCCAAATCCAGAAATATCATGGAAACAACATATCTCAATGCGTATAATCAAAAGCATGATGTATGCGACATGTACAAGAAATGCAAGCATATCAGTATATCATGCAACATGGAATAGTAATATGCACATATTGAAGGAAACCGCTCTTTTAAAATGAATCAGTTTTAAAGAGTATCTTGCGGTTCCCAAAACTCTAATCAAGCTAGAATCATTTATGTATGTGCGAATAGTATGAATATACAGTATATAGGTACACAAGTATGACATGCAAAGGTCATATCCTGAATGCAACAGTACTACAGTGTAGTGACATGGCAATTATCGATGATGAAGTGTGTGAGCCGACGAGCACGTGTACGTGGAACATATGCATCATCGATAATTGTGCTGGTGTCCTAACAGCATGGTTTTAATATAGAAATAAACACAGTTACACATGCAAAACAATGCGAATAGCATGAATATGCGTAAATCGAATAATCAACGCAACAATAAAGAATCTACATCCATATGTATATGTCATGCAGTTACGCTATTTGAAATAAGACGAATCGGGGTTTTTAGAAAAATAAGGGCTACGGTGTTTTAAGAAAAGATGCGTCTTTGAAAATGTCCGTAGAGTCCCTTTTTCCTATCATTGAAATAATCCTGATTCATTAGTTTTGAAATAGGTATGACTCGGGTCTAGTCTAAGTCTACTAAGAAATCTACATCTAACTATCAAGTCAATCGGGAGGGGTATGGAAACCACCTAAATCTGAGTCGATATATATATATATATATATATATATATAATAGTCGGTGATCCCTCCTCAATAGTATCGCGTACGATACAGTATATCATCTGACGTCCTCGAGTCATGAGTGCGGATCTATCTTCAATATAAAGCTCGTACGGTAAATCGTCGTACGGCATCCCAATAGCTGGGTACGGGTCAATATCACAGTCATCTCATCAATTATCTGGTATCCTTATCATCATATCACATAATCTGGGGTACTGATCTAAGTCTAGTACAATCGATACCATCTATATAATTATGAATGCGTGTGTGAAACACACGTCCAAAGGCCCGCTTAAAATCACATGTCGTATCCCAAATACGGATCACATCATATCACCGATCTCACGGCATATGCCCAATATCATCGACTCATCTCCAATGTCATCCGCTATCATCATCAACAAAGTATAAGTATAATGAATATGCACGGGTGTGCGTGTGGGTGTAAACCTATTCTAGGGTTCGCGACTAGGAACTACACTAGTTTACTTCTAACCCTAATATATCCATAGTACACCTAACACCATATCCATGACACACTATAAACTATCATAAATATAATAAATACATATATAGTATACCAACTTCAGACTGCGGGGGTGCTATACGCCATCCACCCGACTTCCCCCGTAGATATAATCTACTCACCTTGCGTCTAGCGTGTCGGTATCAATGTTGCCACCATCATCTTCATCGCCTCAGATCACCGTGGGGGTACCTACATGTCACACTATCGCATCGCATTAAAACCAAATCGGAGACGAAACGACACACGAAAACCAAAACGATACGCTTAAAAGCTTATAGGTTAGAACCTATGGTTAGCTCTCGCAAATCAACCTGAAATCGCTCGAGATAGACGTACAAACGTCACATGATCGAGATAAAGTACAAATACTAAATTCTAGATATCAAAATACGGAAAACCATACCTCAAATCAAAGCAGCAACACTGAAAACATGTCCCAGATTTTGACTCAGGTCAAAGGTAGTTTCCAAAACAAGTCTAGGGTGTAGTATATGATATAAATGAGATACTGGACCAACCCCGACACCCTACCCCACCATGTGGCCGGCCCCTACCCATATAATTCCGGCCAGGCCGGTTTTTCCTTGGTGAAACGGCCCCGTACTCACAGGGTGGTCTCCTATGGTGTTAAACTGGTCCCTGGGGTTGTTTGTTTATCTCGCATTGGTCCCGGTTCACTCCAGATTTCCCTGCACCCTTAAAGTTCTCACAAATCAACATGAAAGTCCGGTAATTCCATATTTTTGGGTTTCAGGTTATGTATATGTGTTTGATATGGGTTTAAAACATTGTAGGGGGGCTTAAGGTCACCAAACACACTCAAGCTCACCACCCTTCTCAATTTAAACCCTAACCCTCTCTAGGTTTTACCAATTGTCGCTAAACTTCGCCAAATCGAAAACAAACTTGAAAAGAGGCTAAACAACCGAAACACTACACTATTTGTGAAAGGATATACCTCATTTAGCACCCATGAATCCTCCACAGCACCAAAATGAAAGCTTTATTGGTCCATTGGGTAGCTAGAGGGCTTGTGCATGTTTTTAATGAAAAGGGACTTGGGTTTTGAGGTGTTTAGCATGGAGTTTTTGGGGAGATGAAGAGGGGAGAAAGGGGCAGCAGCAGCAGGAGGAGGAGGATGAAGAGGAGGGGAGAGAAATGAGTGAGGAATGAAGGGGAAAGACTAAGTCAACACACCCTCACCTTTCTCTCTCTCACCCATACCCAATATTATATCATTTTCCTTTTCTTTTCTTTTCTTTTCTTTTCTTTTCACACCAATAGTAACCCCAAAACAACATGGTAGAAATGCACACGTGTAAAGAAAACAATGATATGTGCATGTTTTGCACAAAAATGCTTAAAAACCGATTAACGATTTTTAATCGCGATTAGCACTAAATTAGCATATAATTAATCATAAAAACTTTAAAATGGCATAATTCCATAAAATACCCTATTTTAGAATTTTCCATAATTTTTCCAAATTTGTTTCCCATTTATCTGTATTTAATTATACCGAAATATTAAAATATTCAATAAAATAATATTAAATCATAAAAATTCCCAAAAATAATATTTTATTTTTTTGAAATATTACAAGATGGCGGAAAGGTAGAAGACAAGGTTTGTGGTAGTTACACACAGATGGATGAGGTGGTGTGAATCTCTTCAACGGAGATGGTCTTTATATATATTCTATTTCAACCTTGTCTGGTTGAGTGATCTGATCGCGGAGTCGTGGAACTGAGTTCCGCTAACCGCTTCTTGCTAACAAAGCTGTCCAATTAAATGAATGGTATTCTCCCTATCAATCGGTAGAAAAAGAGGATAACAATTGTTGTGAGACTTAGATTTTCTCAAACTCAGGGAGTTCTCAAAGAGAACAGTACTTCTAGAATGACATTTCGACTGCATTGCTCAGAGGTACCTCTTCTTGTTAATGTTAATGGATAGCGATAGCCACCCTCGGCCAGACAGTTTCCTTAAACAGATTTCCTGGCTTTGTGCCGTTCCACTTGTTCAATGGAAGCTCCTAGCGTGAAAGTCTCATAAAGATCTTTCTTTGCTTCCTTAATTAGATTGACTCGTCCAGACAAAGCTTCTACTTTGCTTTCTTCTCTCGCGCGGATGAAGAGTGAAGAAGTTCAAAGCAGAGATCGAAGTCCTTCTTACTTCCATTCGAAAGAACATTTGCATGAGGGCATACAATAAAGTAAGCGGCCACCGGTCAGTCGCGGACTTCAAATCGAAGCACCGGTGCATAGACCTAAAAGAAAGCATTTGATTTTTGCGAGGCAGGCAAAGGGAGAAGCAGCCAAGTGCGCCTCTCCCTCCTTTTTGGAATACGGGAAACCCCCTCGGATGGGAAGGAAGCCGAGCCCTGGCACGAGCAGAACGGCGCATTCGAGAGTGCTTATAATGCGAGAGCTTTTTGTAAGTGCACGGCGGCACCCCGACCTCCATCCCGAGGCCAAATGCGGAAGCGATGGCTAACTTTAATTTTCTTAAACCGGCACCACCGTGCACTAAAACCCGGATCGGGCCATAAACTAGTCCTAGCTAACTACAAGATGGGGAAGAGAGATATACCGAGTGATCCGTGTCCTCCGGTCTTCTCGCTGTCGTCCCGATCTCCCGCGGAATGTCCGGTCTCCACCTCGTCGCCGGAAGGGAACCACGTCGCCTGCTTCTTTTACGGGCTCCCACCTCTATACCGAGGCAACTCGGGCACGAAGCTGGCGAGTCGACATGCCCAAGAGTTGCTGTAGAATGTAGTGAAGATCTATATGTCTCATTTTTGGGGTTGTGGAGATGCCATTGGTGGAGGAATGAGATATAGTTTGGAGATGGAACTTGTGGGAATTTTGCAAAGCCAAATGAACAAAAACCCACTCTCCAATTTTGGGCCAGCCCCCTTCCAAGAGCTTGGCCGGCCTCACCAAAAAAAATGAGAGAGAGGAATGAGAGTGTGGTGAGTGTGTGTATCAAAAATGAGTCATCCAACCAATAATCCATAGGAGAGAGAGAAAAGGCTATCATGTAAAGAAATGATAGCTAGGAAAGTCCAACACTCAAACAACAATCATCACTTCCAAAAGTCATGCCATCATAAAGATAGAAGTCAAGCAATGATGGATTAATCAAGTCAATGGATGGTGCACCCATCATGAAAGCCATCATGATGCAACAAAATGCAAAGAACACCCTCCACAAATGCTTATTTGCACTAATGCAAATAAGCCCTCCTCCACCAAACTTCAGCCATTTAATGATACAAAGAAATATGGCTGAAACGGAAAGCAAACTGGCAACTCCAGAAAACTGGTCCCGTAATAAATTACAGGAAAACCCCGATACTGTGTATACACACCCGTATCTGTATTCCAACCGAAATACAAATGCAATGAGACAAAATCTACACTGTACTATACTAGGATCCGGCTTAAACTAAAGCCGGCTAGTAATATCCGTTCGATCCTGATCCGTGCAATACCGCACGTATCTGATCGAACCCTGCCATATACCCATACGGCCTATAATACTAACCGTCCGATCCTGATCCGTGCAATACCGCACGTATCTGATCGAACCGTGCCATATCTCCATACGGCCTCTACAGCTTTTCGCCCGAAAGCTTGAGTAACTGAATGTGTGGTGGACTCTAAAGACTCGTCAATACTATGGTTATGGATTTAACCACTAGCACGTCAGAGGTATTATCCATACGTGACGGGACACCAGCTATTGACCAAAAGGGACGTCGATGAGCGAACTCATCCTGACACCCTACTGAGCCTGTCAGTGACAATATCCGTACAGTCCGGTCCATTCGTCTATGAGCATCGCATGGAGGGCCTAGGGGGTTGGTAAAAGTCAGACCCCCAAAAGCGGTACAAGTCGTGTCGGAGTGTAGCCCAGAACACCCTGAGATACTACTGGAATACCTACCAGTAAATCTCCTGTCTCGGCCGAGGGCTTCGTGTAATGGCTCTCCTGGACACAGCGCGACCTCACCCCCAATACCGGGGGAGACGAACCCCTGAAGATCCGCTCACTGCCTCCATGTGGCTCGGGACTGTACCCAACTAAAACCTGTTTGCACGTCTCTTTTAAGCGTGGTAGGGTAGTAATCAAAGTACAGTGGGAACTCACACGAAACAAATGACGATCCCCAGGTCAATGAACTAACATGTACACATGTCACCAGGGAACTGCTATCTGACGTCAGGTATAAGACCAACTAGCATATTCCCGGCGAGTCCTTTCGGGTGTACTCATAACCCAATGAGCACCTGTATACATCTTAGGTGAACCAACTGACACCAGTGGCTTGTGAGACCGGCCACCGCCCCTCGTCGGGGTCTCGACTGTATACACTAGTTTACTCTGGAGTATCGATGCCCTGTCTCGAAACTCCCACGAGTAGGGACCTTTTAAGGATGTGCTTATAGACCGCTAGCTCTCACGTATATGATCGCCCTCATACTGCCGGCAGTCAAGCAAGAATCCTAGGGGCTCTATCAACGTGTAATAGCGACCTGTCAGGTCACCTAAAGCAGTACACGATGATAAAGATAAACCAGATAGCATACTATCATCTCGAGTAAGACTGTCCTACTGGGACAGGTCCTCCCTCAATCATTGCAATCACATGCCTGTGATCCAATAATTGACTCTGAGGGCACTATCTCCAACAATCTCCCACTTGCACTCAAGGCTAATTATTGCGATGTTGCATACTCACAGCCCGTGTGATACCGAACACCCAACTCTTCTACTAGTTAGTCTCACAAAGCTCGCTTGCGAAACTATTGCGTTCGAGGAATATCCTCAGTGAGTGGATCCGCTTTGATGTTTCTTTCTATATCTCTCTATATCTCAAGTTCGCGGAGAAAGCCATCTCCCGAAATGAGCAATACCTGTCATAGAATGTGTCTGGATGTCTAATGGGACCTAGCTCATAAATGAACTCCAAATCCAAACTTCTTAGACTGTATCGTCAACTGAACTTAATCAGTATCCTGCGCCATGCCTTCCTCAGTATTGCCTTGGATCACCTGTCCAAAATACTGCCCCTCGTCGGAAGGAAAAACTATAACTCTGACAACCTCCTTGTCGTCCAGGTCACCTTGGAAGCCTGGAATGATAACCGTCTCCCTAAAGAGGCTGTTGTTATCATATCCCTAGAACATCCACTTATGTTCTAAAACTGCTTCCAACTGTTTCTCCAGGATTGGATCAATGTCAACTTATTGCATGTAGTGCAAGAACAACATCTGGTGTGGTACTTGACATCTCATGATTGACTCAATTGCCTGAGCAAGTGATCTGCCAATCATGCACATCCCTCTCCCCTTTAGTCTGTACGACACATTTAGAGAGAGTGACTCCATTATCTGCAGGTACACTACCGTGCCAGGAGTCGTCCATTCTAAATACTCTTAGAATGTTGTCTAAGTACCCTGAATTGGGAAACCACCCAAATCTAGATCTAAAACCATAGATCTAGTAACCAGTATGTCTGATATAATGTCCAAGTCCCATGTGGAGAAAACACTGTGTGACGACCAAAGTATAACCGATCGTAGTATAGGAGTTTCTTTTCCTATTCTGTGTATGTCATCCAAATACCAAGACATCACACCCTACTACCTTCTTAACAGATCCATCCCCTATTCTGACGAAGTCAAACCTTATGACTGTCACATGAGAAATTGATGATCTATCTCTGCTATATCTGCTTTAGTCTATAAATAGACATAAGCTACCTGTCCACCAATGCTTCCGCTGCTCCCACTGACTACGACAACCCTCTGGTAGAGTCATATACACGTACACTTCTAAAGCTAGTTTAGAACGACGCTATACTCATCCTCCCGCCGGGTCTCGCAACTTGGAACAACAGCAATGGCAAGTGTGGGTAAACAAGAACTTCCCTGTCACCGTCCTCGAGGCTACCGGAGTACCTCTCGGGTGCCTGAAGTTACCCACCTTATCTGCGGAGTGGCCAATGGAATGTCAAGCCAGATTGAATCTTTAGGTTCCTATGAAATCTTCAGTAATCGTTTGTGGTTCTGGAATCACTTCCAGTTCTACCATACTCCCACTACCGTTTTCTGAAAAAATCCATTTTATTTAAAACTGTGGCGAGTGTAGAACAATATCACTATTGATCTTTCAGATGGTAGAAAGTCAACCCTCGTCATAGCCTGGGTCAACCCACAAACAGCCATTACAGAAACGTGCCTTGAGTTATCCAGAGTCTGGTTTTAATCATAAGCCGGACAACTCCCCGTACCTTAACAACGTTAAGATATGAACTGTTCTATATCCAATATATAACCAGAGGCACTGATTTAATTGAACCAGATTCAAATCATGCAACTGTCTCCAGCGCATGTCAACTAAATGGAAGGAGGCCTATCAGCGTTACTCAACTTAGGAATGCTTCCAATTATGAGTAACCTGAAAGAGAAACAAGTTCTCTTAATCATTACTATCAACTGAACACCATACACAAGTATCTACATCTTCGATCACTTTGAAGAATCCCGATACTTGCAATACCTGGTTCTCTACTTTATTCAAATACCTATAACTTCTCAAAATTCGGACCCTGTGTTTCCACGAAACACCTGTCTAAAAACTAGAGAAGTCATAAGTAAACCGAATATAGTACGAGGACCAACCCCTCTGTCCAGATGGACCCTGGACAACATACAATACTCTGTATAAGTCCCTTGAGTCTGATAACTCATTCACTGTGTGTCGTAGGTTGAAAACTGTACCTATGGTTAAGAAGAATTACACCGTTGTTTAATGCTCCTTACCTAACCATCCACTGATATAGGTAAATGTCGTAGACATAATTTCAAAAAGGTATATCTCACTCTATAAAAATAGACGTACAGATATATCAATTTGAAATTGGTGCATGACAGCGGATATTCAAAACCAAAATATTTGCCGACCGGCAAACAACCCAGGTGACTTCCTCAAATATCACCGATTACAACGAATCCCGATATAATGAGGATGATAACCCAATTCCCAATAACTCACTCCCACTCATCATCTGTAAGACCATACAGATATGAGAATCATACCTGGTAAATACATACCCTGGAGCAAGATCTGATTGGGAAATCAGTTTTCTTTTAACAGTATACAGTGAAACTGAAACATTGATATGTTTCATGGGGTATTCTGGTATTCCTAGTAATGTCTCTTCCATTATCCAGATTCACAACTGTAACCGTGTAATTCTTTGCCATCTTTCCAAATCCCTTTATATGTCTTTAGTCATTACCTTTTGTACACCCCTTTAGGCCAAATGGTTTTCTTCCTTCCCTACCGTTCGGCACCAGCCTATGGTTTGGAAGAAGACTATCGAATAAGAATAATGGGTGTACTTTCCTAATCCTAGAAGCACTCGCAATGCGAGAGAAGGTGAAGATAAAAGACAACCGAATAAACCTTATTCCTATTTCTCCTGAACCAGAATCCATCCCCGAACTGGAACAAGTTCCTTTCGAGTTCGTATATAACCATACGATGGAGTATCCAATAAACTGTGGATCTTCGTAGTGATACGGAGTGTCCTGGAGAAATACAAAGGTGATTTAGGATTGGCGAAGAAATACTTGATTTGGTCATGAATAGAAGTCGCAATTTACTTTGCCCTCTTACTAATCCCTTGCTTTGTCTTAACTTAATACCTTCTGTACACCATCGTTATGCTAATTGGTTTTCTTCATTCCCCACCGTTCGACACCAGCCTAAGGTTTGGAAGAAGACTATCCAATTTGCGTAATAGGTGTACTATCTCCTAAACCAAGGAGTACTCGCAACCTGAGAGAAGGTAAAAGGAAAAGACAACTGAATAGTCCTATCCGTTTTCTCCAGAACCAAAAACCATCCTCGAATAAATTCCTTCGAGTTCGTATATAACCATACGATGGTTTTATCCAATGGAAGTGGACGTTCGTAGTAATACGGGGTGTCCTGGAGAAAAGGGTAAAAGTAGGAGTGGAAATGAGGTTAGCAACTCTGACAATCCAAAAGCCAGTGTTTAAGAAGGTTCGGTCAACTTGGTCACTGAGTCATAGTCTTAGGGTCGGGTCAATGGTCGCTGCCAAAGAGAGAGAGAAAAGAAACACTCAGCGTGCACTCTAACCTAGATCAGAATGGTTACCAATTTATCTAATCTGGAAACCTCCTACTGTACCGTCAAATTCTCCTCCAAACCTGAAAGAAGAATTAGTCGGGATCACCCGAGGAGTAAACCAACTCAGCAGTGGGAATCGGGATCCAACTATCATCGCATGATAACATGATGGAATCCGCTCATGTCATCACACTCCAGAAGGTATGCGCATATCTGGCAAGTTTCAATTTCTTTAGAAACTCCCGATGTGATTTCTTCCCCATGCACTTATGACCTTTGCGTGAGGTCAAAATATCATAAGTCACATGTCAAGTTCTACCCGTCATTGTCCAGGTTAATTTGAACCCACCCGTACATACCCTTGACGTAGGCCAAAATAGTAGTACGACTGTCCCAAACCAACGCATCAATCTATGCAATAGATAAATACCCGGCAGCTACCAATCACTATGCCTTGGCGTGAGGTCAAAATACATAGCTTGAATACTGCCGAATATTTAACTGAAATGACGGAGAGCTACGAATGGTTTCTGGAGAAAACCTTTAACGTAATGAACTTGATATCGTTGAAGGAACTGATAGCTTTTTGAAAATATAGTGACGAAAACCATTGCTAAAGAGGTCACTCCCGGTGAAGGGATCTCGGCTCTTTCCTCGTAGAATGAGGTGCAGGATATTCCAACTGAATACCACGGTGCAAAGCAAAAGTAATCGGCTATAGTGAAGTTAATACCCTGACACAAACTTTTTGTCCAAGGGGTCACTCCCGGTGAAGGGATCTCGGCCCTTGCCCCGTCGACTGAGGAGCAGATTATTCCAACTGAATACCACGATGCAAAACAAAAGTGAACGTCCTTGCAATAACAGCTTTTTGAAAAGTGTTCCAACAACATCAGATTAGGTTTGTTTTAACTTGCATTGATCCGAATCAACGCAGTCCCATCAATTGATCACACCACAAAGAACGAAAATATACTGATATACATATATGCCATCCGCATTCGCCACTGGGTCCCGTCATTACCCGTTAGGTTAGCTAACTAACGACAGAGCGGGGACTGGACTAGCGCGGATGCAAAACATATACAACATCTACTAATATATATATCAATATATTATATTCGCTCAAGGCGTGATAAAATGCAACATCACAGAAATGTACAGCATCACAGAACAATACAGATATCTGGGATCCCCGGGTTTCACAGAGCCACTACTGAAACCCGACGTTCCCCTGGTCGTGTGGATAGCCTGTGCAATGAAATCCTAGACCCCTACGGGCGCGGTAAGTTACCCGCCAAAACCTGAAGCGAGGCAGCCCCCTTCAGCACCGTGAATGGACCACCCAGCACTTCACGGAATCCGGTAACTTAGGCACCCCTCTTGGGTCAACCTGTACCCCCTATGAGTGCGGCGAATAGCCCGCCAATCCTAGAGTGAAGCCCCTTCCGTCTCAATGCCATGAGATGCGGGCCCGTTGCCCTCTAGAACCCGGCTATCCGTGCACCCCACCTTGGGGTAATCCTAGTACAGAAAGTAAAATATACATACAACGGGTACATCGACCGCAACCTGGTCGTGCCCCAAAATAATAATACAATTAGGCAGTGACGGCAGTCCACATGTCGGACGCTCGCCCCGCAATATCAAATGTACATAATACAACAAAATCTGTACTACCATTGCATCCAGGCTATCCCCCATGACCGATCCGCAACATCACAGCAATACACAGAACATCAACGTGAAAGTCACGTTCGCAAATCCGTCTAACCGGGCTATAGCAGTCAGACTGGATTTACCGATCAAGTGACATTCACGGTCGCAGATATAATGTAAATACTGTGAAAAATGTGTTTATAATATCCGATCGATAAAAATTATAACAAGTGGGCCCCAAGAAATTCTGGGCCCAAAATTAATATTCCAAAACCCATATTTTCAACCCAGGAGCTTTCTGGAAAATTTTGGTACACTGATCAGTTCAAGTCGCGGCGGAACCGCGGCCCAAGCATGGGTTTGGCCGCGGTTCCGCGGTCGTTTAGACTTTTCACGAGACCAAATTTTCCCAGAACTCTTAGATTGTCCTACACATCATTCTGAAACAACCTGAAAAATTTTTGGACTTCAAAAAATTTCGACAGAAACTGATGTGAAGAAAAATACGGTTTTTGGAAAATTGTTCGATCGGAATTGTAAAACACATTAGACAAAGCTAGACTATGTTAATGGCGAGGCTCTGATACCACTGTAAGTGCACGGCGGTGCCCCGGCCTCCATCCCGAGGCCAAATGCGGAAGCGATGGCTAACTTTAATTTTCTTGAACCGGCACCACCGCGCACTAAAACCCGGATCGGGCCATTAACTAGTCCTAGCTAACTACAAGATGGGGAAGAGAGATATACCGAGTGATCCATGTCCTTCGGTCTTCTCGTTGTCGTCCCGATCTCCCGCGGAATGTCCGGTCTCCACCTCGTCGCCGGAAGGGCACCACGTCGCCTGCTTCTTTTACGGGCTCCCACCTCTATACCGAGGCAACTCGGGCACGAAGCTGGCCAGTCGACGTGCCCAAGAGTTACTGTAGAATGTAGTGAAGATCTATATGTCTCATTTTTGGGGTTGTGGAAATGCCATTGGTGGAGGAATGAGATGTAGTTTGGAGATGGAACTTGTGGGAATTTTGCAAAGCCAAATGAACAAAAACCCACTCTCCAATTTTGGGACGGCCCCCTTCCAAGATCTTAGCCGGCCTCACCAAAAAAAATGAGAGAGAGGAATGAGAGTGTGGTGAGTGTGTGTATCAAAAATGAGTCATCCAACCAATAATCCATGGGAGAGAGAGAAAAGGCTATCATGTAAAGAAATGATAGCTAGGAAAGTCCAACACTCAAACAACAATCATCACTTCCAAAAGTCATGCCATCATAAAGATAGAAGTCAAGCAATGATGGATTAATCAAGTCAATGGATGGTGCACCCATCATGAAAGCCATCATGATGCAACAAAATGCAAAGAACACCCTCCACAAATGCTTATTTGCACTAATGCAAATAAGCCCTCCTCCACCAAACTTCAGCCATTTAATGATACAAAGAAATATGGCTGAAACGGAAAGCAAACTGGCAACTCCAGAAAACTGGTCCCGTAATAAATTACAGGAAAACCCCGATACCGTGCATACACACCCGCATCTGTATTCCAACAGAAATACAAATGCAATGAAACAAAATCTACACTGTACTATACTAGGATCCGGCTTAAACCAAAGCCGGCTAGTAATATCCGTTCGATCCTGATCCGTGCAATCCCGCACGTATCTGATCGAACCCTGCCATATACCCATACGGCCTATAGTACTAACCGTCCGATCCTGATCCGTGCAATACCGCACGTATCTGATCGAACTGTGCCATATCTCCATACGGCCTCTACAGCTTTTCGTCCGAAAGCTTGAGTAACTGAATGTGTGGTGGACTCTAAAGACTCGTCAATACTATGGCTGTGGATTTAACCACTAGCACGTCAGAGGTATCAGCCATACGTGACGGGCCACCAGCTATAGACCAAAAGGGACGTCGATGAGCGAACTCATCCTGACACCCTACTGAGCCTGTCAGTGACAATATCCGTACAGTCCGGTCCGTTCGTCTATGAACATCGCATGGCAGGCCTAGGGGGTTGGTAAAAGTCAGACCCCCAAAAGCGGTACAAGTCGTGTCGGAGTGTAGCCCAGAACACCCTGAGATACTACTGGAATACCTACCAGTAAATCTCCTGCCTCGGCCGAGAGCTTCGTGTAATGGCTCTCATAGACACAACGCGACCTCACCCCCAATACCGGGAGAGACGAACCCCTGAAGATCCGCTCACTGCCTCCATGTGGCTCGAGACTGTACCCAACTAAAACCTGTTTGCACGTCTCCTTTGAGCGTGGTAGGGTAGTAATCAAAGTACAGTGGGAACTCACACGAGAAAAATGACGATCCCCAGGTAGATGAACTAACCTGTACACATGTCACCAGGGAACTGCTATCTGACGTCAGGTATAAGACCAACTAGCATGTTCCCGGCGAGTCCTGTCGGGTGTACTCATAACCCAATGAGCACCTGTATACATCTTAGGTGAACCAACTGACACCAGTGGCTTGTGAGACCGGCCACCGCCCCTCGTCGGGGTCTCGACTGTATACACTAGTCTACTCTGGAGTATCGATGCCCTGTCTCGAAACTCCCACGATTAGGGACCTTTTAAGGATGTGCTTATAGACCGCCAGCTCTCACGTTTATGATCGCCCTCATATTGCCGGCAGTCAAGCAAGATCCTAGGGGCTCTATCAACGTGTAATAGCGACCTGTCAGGTCACCTAAAGCAGTACACGATGATAAAGATAAACCAGATAGCATACTATCATCTCGAGTAAGACTGTCCTACTGGAACAGGTCCTCCCTCAATCATTGCAATCACGTGCCTGTGATCCAATAATTGACTCTGAGGGCACTATCTCCAACACTTTTGAGTTGGGGGCTCCCAATGCAAACTTAGATGTTCTTTCAAAGGGTGAGTAGATGAAGTTGACGTCTAAAAGGGAAATTGAGCTCAATCGCAAGCCCCTGCTTTTTCGCCGACTACGAAATTATAAGGAAGTTAGCCGAAAGCTCCGAGTTCCGTAAAATGACGAAGTGGTGCCCTTTTCCATCTCAACGCGGGTCCGGAATTAATTTCCTCTGCAGTCTTAGGCTTTTGCGGTATATTGATTTTTGAAAATATTAGAGTTACGTTCACCCGCGGTACACTATTGCACAAAAAGAAAGCGTCTTTAGTCGATATTTTACGACAAAGAGCCCTCTCGTACCTTAAAGAATTTCATGGAGAGAACAACTAACCCCGGTTCAGTTCGTTCACTTGTTTAGATTTCTAGGATTTTGGCTTACTTGTATTAGGTGTGGTCCTATAGACTTTACCTAATTCAAGTGCCAGTCACGTGTCTTTTCCGGGTTGTGATATTAATATATAGGCTGGATGACTATTATACTTGCTGTGTTATGTGTAAATTCTGTCCATGCAACTAATGGGTCTATTTCCATTCTATTAAGGAAGAATGTTCTCACTTTTCTCTAACGACGATCTATCCGTTGAGAGAGACAGTGTCGTGCTAATTATTTTTGTCTTTGGTGCTGATCTAATTTTAAAGCAAACGGAATTAAAAACCTCTGAATGAATAGTAATTTTTTGAAAGATTTTTTTCAAAAAGGTTTCGGAATTAAAGATGGCCTCACACTCTGCATGCTCAATTAAATATGGCAGTGAATGAAAATATCAATTAGAATATGAGGAAGGTTAATTAAAAATCAACAAAAGATTTATGTGGGACCGATCAAACCCCTATACAAGGCATGAATGCTAAAATAATTAGCTCATAAATAAATCGATTTAACAAATTAAAGTAAACAAGTTTTAAATTACACAAAAAAGTCCAACATTTTATATAGTTAAAATATATTATTTACCATATAAATTTGAAGTTATTGTATTATATTAGTTTACCTCTGATTCTCACCCATGACATCAAGATAATATTGTCAAAAAAGTGGGCCCGTGTTGTTTGTGTTGTGCGTAGATTTTGGTGGAAATTTTAGGTGGGTAATTGATGCATTTTTCTTGTAATAAACGTTTCCTGGACCATTCCTTAAAAGGTGTGAACTGCCATAAAGGGTTGGACCATTTACCAGTGAGGATTCAAAATTTAGCTATATTTTACTTAATAATTCCAAAATTCATGCCATGGTAAATTTGGGATATAATTATAAAACATTAATTGGTTGCTGGATGTTAGGAAATTATTAGATTTCTTTATTTCTTTATTTGTCTATTTACTTCCATTACAAAAATAATTCTATGGTGACTAATTTGTCCCTATACAACTATTATATAAGGACAATCTTCGCTCAATCCCTTGGTGACATCTAAAAACAGACAACTCCATTTTTCATCAGGATGCCCATCCTCACGCAACTAATGAGCAGCCAAAAGGATCACATAATAATCTTCCCATTTATGGCCAAAGGCCACACCATCCCTCTCATCCACTTCGCCGCCGCCCTCTCTCGCCGCAACTTCCACGTCTCCTTCATCACCACCCCGTCCAACGCTCCCTTCCTCCGTCGATCGCTTCCCATGGAGCGCTATCCGGACGTGCACCTCATCGTCATTCCGTTCCCACACTGCCCTCCTCTCCCTCCTGGATGTGAGTCCACAGATTCGTTCCCTTCCTTTGATCTTTACCCCTACTTCCTCCATGCAACAACTCTCTTCCGCCAACCGGTTGACGCCGTCCTTGACCATCTGGTCCGATCTCCGTCTCCTCCGCTCTGCCTGATCTCTGACTTTTTTCTTGGTTGGACTCTCACTATCTGCTACCGCCTCCGCCTCCCCCGTGTTGTCTTCCATGGCATGTCTGCGTTCTCAATGACCCTATGTAAGTCTCTGTGGACTCACCTTCCAAGTCTTCCCATAGATGATTCTGGCAAACCTTTTCACGTGCCTGGCACGCCATCGCATCTCCGTCTCACTAAAAGTGAGATTCCAGATTCGATCCTGAAGTCCACTGATCCGAACGATCCGGGGACCAAGTTTGTGTCGGAGTTGGGAAACTCGGATATAAACAGCTGGGGAGTCCTCGTCAACAGCTTTGCCGATGTTGAAGGAGAGTATGCAACTCGCTTTGAGAGCTTCTATCGGAACGGAGCACGTGCATGGCTCGTAGGGCCTTTGTGTCTCCTCTCTGATGACCACGATCGTGCCGACGAGTCATTGTTGGGGGAGGAAAGTGATGAATCGATCATAAGATGGCTTGACGAGCAGGAGGCTGGGTCCGTGGTGTACGTGTCGTTCGGGACGCAGGCGCACGTGTCGGAGGAGCAGCTGGACGAGGTCGCGCACGGGCTGTCTGAGTCCGGGTGCAAGTTCCTGTGGGCGGTGAGGTCCGACACGTGGACGGCTTCAGAGCGGGCCCTACGAGACGGGAAGGTCGTGAAGTGGGCCCCACAGAGGGAGGTCTTAAACCACAGGGCAACCACGGGGTTCGTGACCCACTGTGGATGGAACTCGGTGATGGAGGGAGTTTCAGCGGGGGTCCCGATGCTGGCGTGGCCGATGATCGCTGAGCAGCACCTGAACACGAAGCTGGTGGTTGATGAACTTGGCATAGGGTTGAGGCTAGGGTCGGGTGAAGGTGATCAGGTGGTTAAGAGAGAGAAAGTTGAGGAAGGAGTGAGAGAGTTAATAGGAGGTGGAGAGAAAGGGAGAGGAATGAGGGAGAGAGCAGCTGAGCTGAGCAACAAAGCTAAGTTGGCTGTCGAAGGAGGAGGATCATCTCAGAGGAGGTTGGAAGAGCTTATAGAGGAGCTTAGGAAGTGTAAAAATGAGAGAGTGGTTAGGAATCTTGAGAGGGAGGTGCTGGGCTTGGATGCAAATTTGCAGGTTGATTTCCGTCATGCATGGGATTCAGAAGGCATGAAAAATCAGGTGTGATAATAAGTTCGCTTAGAGAATGCATGTATTTTGCTACTATAGATCTGTTGTTTAACTTATGCATGTCTGTAAACAGAGAACTTTAATTTGTATAATATATCTATGTACGGTATACGAGTTGGTAACAAGCGTATGCATGCATGCCAATTTAAATATGCTACGGGTTTTTCCGTAACAGTAACTCATGCTGCTTGGCGGCTGTTAATTTGTTTCATGGATTGGACGTTTGAGTATGGAGCTTGGGGGGCAGCCCTTTTAATCAAGGTTGAAGAGCTCTGTTTCGCTCCCTTTAAATTTGATTGGTTTCGGTAGGTTTTGTTTGGTTTCGTTAGTATCGGTTTGAGTTTGCTATTATACGCATATACATACATTTACATTCATATATGCATACATACACAGATTAAATTAACTATGTACATATATGATAGGTATATTTCACCTAACATAGGAAAATTTATATAGACACTTACAAGAAAAACTTAATATAATATCTCACCTTTACTAATTTGCAGTTAGGGATTTAGCCAGGCATATCCACAAAGGAAACTAAATATACCAGGATATTGCATTTACCTTTTCTTTCTAAAGAAATAATTGGCAATATGTTAATTATGATATATCTTTCTTTGTTTTATATTCAAGCCATCTAAATCTAAAAAATATAAAGCAATAAAGAAGAAATAGCAACCGTCAGATATGGAAGATTTAAATTCTAATTGATCAATATTGGAATTCAAAATTAGCCTACTTAAATTAATAGTTTTCCATACTTAATTACTGTTTTTTCAAGAAACACCACCACATTCCACATTCCACGACATAATTCCTCCTATTCTTTATCTCACATGCATTGTGAACAACTAAATCATAAATATGACCACAAAAATATATGTATAGGAAATATTATTTTTGAAATATAATAATAAATGAAAATGATTTGTCAGAATGGAGTTAAATGGCCCTTTATTTTTCTCTTCTTCCTTCTCTCAATCTCCTCTCCACTCCTTTGGAGCAGCTCCTATTAAAATACAGAAAACGTCGGGTACTTTTCTTCCCTTTCCTCTACTCTTTGTCTTCGTCTTTTTCCCGCTTTTTTTTGGATCGAAAATGAACCCAAGTAATTGTATCGGCCCTTTTTCCTCTCAACCGAGGTTGAAATATAGCTGAAATCGGCCGAAATATGGCGGATATCGGCTGAAATATGCCAATATTTGACTGTTACCAGATTGTCTTAACCGGTTTCGGCCGAAACCAATAAAAATAGTGGTTTTCGGATCACTTCCCACCAAAACCGATCCGAAATCACCGATTTTTACTGGTTTCGGACGAAACCTAGTACCTTGCTTTTAACTCCTCCTCTCCACTCCTTTGGAGCAGCTCCTATTAAAATACAGAAAACGTCGGGTACTTTTCTTCCCTTTCCTCTACTCTTTGTCTTCGTCTTTTTCCCGCTTTTTTTTGGATCGAAAATGAACCCAAGTAATTGTATCGGCCCTTTTTCCTCTCAACCGAGGTTGAAATATAGCTGAAATCGGCCGAAATATGGCGGATATCGGCTGAAATATGCCAATATTTGACTGTTACCAGATTGTCTTAACCGGTTTCGGCCGAAACCAATAAAAATAGTGGTTTTCGGATCACTTCCCACCAAAACCGATCCGAAATCACCGATTTTTACTGGTTTCGGACGAAACCTAGTACCTTGCTTTTAACTCCCAACGTCGGGTACTTTTCTTCCCTTTCCTCTACTCTTTGTCTTCGTCTTTTTCCCGCTTTTTTTTGGATCGAAAATGAACCCAAGTAATTGTATCGGCCCTTTTTCCTCTCAACCGAGGTTGAAATATAGCTGAAATCGGCCGAAATATGGCGGATATCGGCTGAAATATGCCAATATTTGACTGTTACCAGATTGTCTTAACCGGTTTCGGCCGAAACCAATAAAAATAGTGGTTTTCGGATCACTTCCCACCAAAACCGATCCGAAATCACCGATTTTTACTGGTTTCGGACGAAACCTAGTACCTTGCTTTTAACTCCCAAGTTGTTTTTTTTAAAGTTTTATGAATGGGCCTGTAAAGCTTATCCAAGCACACACTTAAAGCACTCAAAAGCACGCAGCACACATGCATCTAGAGGACCCACTAAGTTGCACCGAAAACGTTAATTTATGACTACTTCCGTTTTTAGATTTAAAATCCCACACTTCCTAAAAGTAGAAGTGACATACCTACTGACTTAGTATCCTAACTTCCAAGTTATGAATGAGTTTGTGTTTAAATTTTTTGACTTGAATCTTTGTGTTGAGTGCTTTCTACCCAGCAGATCTCATCTTTTGAGTGTTGTTTGCAAGATTTGAAGCCTGGTCTTTTAAGACCTGACTTTGTTCTTGACTCTTGCCAAATAAACATTACTTTTATTATGATCATAACTTCCTTTTACTCTCTCTTTTGTAACTATGACAATTAATTTTTTATTCGAGTTTAGGGAGTTACCTCACCCAGGGGTTATTGCATCATACTCTAAATTTTTACTCAAATACAAAAATAAAAAAGAGATAAATTTTGGAGTCGACTATCTAAGTCAAAAGGGTTTAAAATGTAAACAAACTAACAAAAAAGTAAACAATCAGGTAGACAACACACTTGGAGGGTTACCCAGTAATCTGCGTAAATATAAGATTGCGTCCTCATGTCGGCTTATGGCATTTTTTGACTCAATTAAGAATTAAGCAAACAAACGCCCTTGGTCCCTGCAACCACACTGAAATAAATCTGTCAGTGGTGGCCCCAGTTTATATATTTCACATTTTAGTAGGCAACCTCCAAGGATATGGTTTGTACGCAAGTACACCCATCTCGATACTGATTGTAGTACTGATGGGCATGCCCGTGGGTACCTGAAATTCAGTCTTATAGTAGTCACTTGAGCCATTGATCACCATCGGTATACCACAGCTTGTAGCAGGGGAGCTCTCTTGGTATTTGTGACAATTCGGGATATTTCATGAAAACCATCTAGTACTCTAGCCTTTGTTCTCAAAATCAAACTGGAGCTGATTTTGTGAACAGAAACCACACGAAGTTTTCTCCGTAACAAGCGACCCTCCCCCTCTCCCGACACTCTGCCGTTAATTTTTTTATGAGATAACCAAAATTCCTTGCCTTATATAGTGGACTGTTAAAAATGGATGAAAGGTGGTTCAGGAGAAAAATAAAATTTTAAGGTCCATAGGACGGTCGTGTGTGACAGAGAAAACTTCAGGGGGTTTCTGTGCACAAAATCGGCGTGATGGTGGTTTTGGGAATAAAGGCTATATAATACACGGTTATTTTGGTGAAATTTCCCTCACAATTATTACCTGAGGACTCTATTGGTAATATACCTACTATATTTTTGAGTAAGATCGTAACATTTCAGAAAATGAGAAATATTATTTTGGAATTTAAATAATAATATAATATGTTTTATTAAAATAATATCAATTATCGAATTGGGTTATCGTATTTTGGCCTTGATGAAACTAATAAGCATTTTGGACATGGTTAGTTTAATTAACATTAGCATTTTCTTGATTGGGAATATAAATATTTTACAGGTATGCATGGTTAGTTTTTTTCAGATTGAACTAAAAGAAAATTTATTTTTTTAAGACATGAGAGGTATGTGAAGGGTTACGGCAGCGCCTCAGCCATCAATCCGTGGCCAAACGCGGAACAAAAACTTTTAAAACCCGGCGCTAACAGAAGCCTAATCGACGGATCGTACCATTAACCCTATACCACACCATGAATCAATGCTCAAGGCCAAAACATAACCTCACATTTTCCACACAATAAACATTAAACTAAATGTTTAAAGCTAGAAAAGAAATGGCAACCCTAAAATTATCTTGTAACGAATTACAAGAATACCCCTCATCCATATATACATACCCGCATCCGTATTCAGACTGAATATGAATACTATGAGACGAAAATAATCCAACAATATAATACCAGGATCCGGCTTAAACCAAAGCCAACTAGTATTATCCGTCCGATCATGATCCGTGCACAAGTGCACGTATATGATCGAACCCTGCCATAAAACCATACGGCCTCTACAACGTTTCGCCCGAACCAGGAAAACCCTCTGTGTGGGACTCTAAAGACTCGCCAATACGCTGGCAGTGGGTTTAACCACAAGCACGTCAGTGGCACTAGCTATACATAACGGCTACCCAGGTATTGAGCGAAAGGATGGCCGACGAGCAAACTCATCCTGAAACCCTACTGAGCCTGACAGTGACAATATCTGTACAGTCCGGTCCGTTCTTCTATGGGTATCGCATATCAAGTCTAGGGGGTCGATAAAGTCAGGCCCCTAATAACTTGACATTTAGAGACGTCATGAAATCTATCACCAACCGAGAAACTACCGATTCTAAATCGGTAATTCTCATCTATCCCGGCCAAGGATTTCTGGTGATGGCCATCCGTGCACAACGCGACATCAACCCCCAATACCGGGAGAGACGAATCACCTGACGATCCGCTCACTGCCTCCATATGGCTCAGGACTGTACCCTACTAAAACCTATTTTGCACGACTCCTTTGAGCTGTGGTAGGGTAGCAATCAAAGCACAATGGGAACTCACACGAGACAAATGACGATCTCAGGTCGATAGACTAACCTGTACACATGTCACCAGAGAACTGCTATCTGACAATAGGTATAATACCAACTAGCATGTTCTCGGCGAGTCCGTCCGGTGTACTCATAACCCAATGAGCATCTATATACATCTTAGGTGAACCAACTGACACCAATGGCTTGTGAGACCGGCTACCGCCCCTCGTCGGGGTCTCAATCCGTATACACTAGTCTACTCTTGGAGTATCGATGCCCAGTCTCGAAACTCCCACGACTAGGGGCACTTTAAAGATGTGCTTATAGACCACGCAACTCTCACGTATATGATCATTATCATACTGTTGGTAGTTAAGCAAGAATCTTATGGGCTCTATCAGCATGTTATAGTGATCTGTAATGTCACCTGACTCATGTACACGATAATAAAGACAAACCAGATAGCATACAATCATCTTGAGTAAGACTGTTTTATCGGTATAGGTTCTCCCTCAATCATTGCAATCACATGCCTGTGATCCAATAATTGACTTGAGGGCACTATAGCCAACAGTATGCGCTCCCATGCCTTAAGCCCCTCCCATGCCTCCACCATCCCTCCTTATTTCCTCTTCCCTCTCTCTCTCATTCCTCTCCCTCATACTCTCACTCTTACAAAACACAAACTCTTTGCATAATTCAAGATCCAAACTCACCTTAAGTTACTCTAAACTTAATCTAGATCAAGTGGAAGCTCCCATCATCTGTAGGGTTCCTAGGCTGTCATACAAGGGTCTATAAGGCATCAACCATACCCGATTTAAAATTTAGACGTGCCGAAACAACCCAAAGCCGGGATCTTTGCTAGATTATTAGGGTTTAACATGCAAGTAAACAACTTTAGAACTAAGTGTGAGGGATTACAACCTTTGTAGTCCGCTCCTTCGCTTCATAAACTCCGAGTAGAAGTCCCTTCGCCGCGATCTATAATCTCCCGGACTCAAGAGAGGTTCCACAACTCGAACGATCCATGCTAGCTTGTAGTCTTCCTTTTCTCCGATGATCTACCTCGAAGTTTCTATAACTCAAGCTATCTCTCTCTAATGAGGTGAACACCCTAATCTAATTGGCAAGATTAGATGAGGATGATGGAGTAGCATTTGTGCACTCTTTTCTTATCAAATTCTCACTCTTAATCATTACTAAGTGAAAACCTAGAAAGCTTTCTCAAAACTCAAGGTTAAAGAAGAAGAAGAAATAATGGATAAATCTTTTTGTGATGAATAATGAAATGATATATGATTAATAATGCAACCATGGTTAACTATGACAAGGCTGACTCATGTAGAGAATTAACTAAGGCTAAGGGTTTGGGTTGGGTTAAGAATGAGTTACTAGAAAATATCAACCATAATATCTTAGCTCAAAACAAAACAAATCCTTCTAGAAGTATCAAGAAAGAACTGACCCAAATCAAACCCTAACCTTATTTAATCTCCATTAAACATGTTGCATTAGTAATCATATCATGTTACTATATTATATATCACATATATAATATATATTTGTAACAAAAGAAAATAATACATTTAACATATATCACACATATATCAATGTATTACCCGGGGAGAAAATGAAATAATAAAGCGAGCCAATATTAAATAATGTGATGCAATTTATCATATATATTATTATACATTAAATTATCGAATCAACACTTGATCTGACAATCCGGTTATATCGAATATAACTGACTAATATATCATGTACCGATTCATCGAATCAACACTTGATCCGATGACCCGGCTCATATCAAAATATCGTGAGAATATAATATGGTATCTCATATCGCATTATCCTCGGTCATGCACATATCTCATATGTGCCCCTACTCCGTTTTGCCTGAATCAAGAAACCTCTGTGAAGCACTCTAAAGAATCATCAATACGCCGGTAGCAGGTGATGATCATATCAAACACCCACAAGCTGCAAGCGGTCAGCTAAACGTAACAGCCACCCAGGTATTGAGCGATCAGAAGATCAACAAGCAAGCCTGTACATTCTCCTGTGAATCCAATCAGTAACACTCCCGTACAGTCCGGTCTCTTCGTCTGATATGTCGCATATCAAGTCTAGGGGTGGTATACGTCAGACCCCAGTAACCGATAAGTCATGTCGATGTGAGGCTCATAACGGATCGAGAAACTACTGGTAACACTTACCAGTAAATCTCTATATCAGCCCTGGACAGGGACTTCCGGTTATGGCCAATCGAACACAGCACAACATCAACTCCCTATACCGGGAGAGACGAATCCCCTCCTATCTCTCATTGCCTCCATGTGATTCGGGACTGCACGCAAAAGCCACCGTTTTGCACGCCCTCTTGGACGTGGTAAGGTGGAAATCAAAGCATAGTGGGAATCACACAAGACTCTATGACGATCTCGGGTCTACAGAACACCCTGTACTAGTGTCACCGGAGAACTGCCATCTGACGTGTGGTATATCACCATCTGGGAGTTCTCGACGAGTCCGTCCAGTGTACCCAGTCTCCACTGAGCACCCGCACACCATCTCTGATGTCAAAACACCGATGGATATGGGATCATCCATCGCCCATCATATGGGTCAAGATGCGTATACGCTAGTCTACTCTGGTGTATCGATGCTCTGTCTCGACACACCCTCAACTATGAACAGTTATATGATGTACTCATCGACTACCGTAGCCCCACTAGTATGATCTCATCATAGTCCCAATAGTCGGGTACAAATCCTAAAGGCTTTATCAACATGTGAGAGTAAGACAGTAAACTAATATAAGTCAACATGTTAAGATAAAGGAAAACCAAATAGCATACTATCATGACGAGCAAGAAAGTCCTCTCTATATATATCCAAGCATCCATTATAATATACATCATATGTACAACAATGGCCTCTAGGGCATATACATAACTAACAATCTCCCACTTGTACTAAGGTTAGTTGCTATAGTATCTCATACCTTGCATCCCGAATAATCTCTCAAACTGTATCTGGGGAATGACCTTCGTGAGTGGATTCGCAGTGTTGTCCTTCGTATCTACTCTCCAGACCTCGATCTCCCGTCGATCAACTATCTCCCTGATCAGGTGATACCGCCTCAGAATATGTCTGGACTTTTGATGGGACCTGGGTTCCTTGGCCAAAGCCACAGCTCCATTGTAATCGCAATACAGAGGTATTGGATGTTCAATGGATATAACTACACCAAGTTCAGTAATGAACTTCTTTATCCAGACAGCCTCTTTGGCAGAATCGTTGGCAGCGATGTATTCAGCCTCCATCGTCGAGTCTGCAACGGTACCCTGTTTGGAACTCTTCCAACATACCGCCCCTCCATTGAGGGTAAAGAAAAATCCCGAGTGCGACTTAGAGTCGTCCTTATCACTTTGGAAGCTCGAATCGGTTGAGGACTCCACCTGGAGTTCTCCGTTACCATACACCAAGAACATCTCTTTAGTCTTTCTCAAGTACTTGAGAATGTTCTTCACAGCTATCCAGTGACTCTCTCCAGGATCTGCTTGATACCTACTCACTACACTTAGTGAGTATGCTACATCGGGTCTGGTACATAGTATCGCATACATGATAGAGCCTACTGCCGATGCATAGGGTATCCCTTGCATGCGAGCTCTTTCCAAATCAGTCTTGGGAGACATCTCTTAGGAGAGAGTGAGTCCAGAGATCGTGGGAAGGTTCCCACACTTGGATTCTTCCATACTAATCCTCTTTAGTATGGTGTCAATGTACCTGGATTGGGACAATCCCAATATCCGTTTAGATCTATCTCTATAGATCATAATTCCCAGTATGCAGGAAGCATCATCTAGATCTTTCATTGAGAATCTTTGTGATAGGAAGAGCTTGACTGACTGCAGCATAGGGACATCATTTCCTATCAAGAGTATATCATCGACGTACAATACGAGGAAGACAACCTTACTCTCTGCAACCTTCTTATAAATACAAGGTTCATCTACATTTTTGATGAAGTCAAACTCTTTGACTACAACATCAAAACAGATGTTTCAACTCCGCGATGCTTGATTTAACCCATAAATAGATTTAAGCAGCTTGCACACCTTTCCGCTGCTCCCACTATCTATGAAGCCCTTTGGCTGAGTCATGTACACGCATTCTTCTAAATCACCGTTTAGAAAGGCGGTCTTAACATCCATTTTCCAGATTTCGTAGTCATGGTATGCAGCAATGGCAAGAAAGATCTGGATGGACTTAAGCATAGCCACTGGAGAAAAGGTTTCGTCATAATCCACACCTGGTCGTTGACGAAAACCCTTTGCAACAAGTCTAGCTTTGAAAGTCTCAACTTTTCCATCTACACCAATTTTCTTTTTAAAGATCCACTTGCTCCAAATGGGTTTTACCCCTTCAGGAGCATTTTCCAAAGTCCATACTTTGTTGGTGTACATGGATTCCATCTCAGATCGCATTGCATCCAGCCATTTCACAGAGTCACCACTCGTGATGGCATGCTCGAAACTAGTTGGGTCATCATTTTCCATGATGCAATCCTCGCTCCCACCATCAATGAGAAAACCGTAGTTTCTCTCAGGTGGATGAGAAACCCTATTAGATCGGCGGAGAGGCTGGGGTTCTTTGGGTACTATTGAATCCTCTGGTTCTACCAAGTCTTCTGTTACAGTTTGTGTCGCTGGAACCTCTTCCAGTTCTACCTCAATGCCACTAATCTGTTTCATAAGAAAATCTTTTTCTAAGAAAGTGGCATGTCGAGAAACAAACACCTTTTGTTCCTCGGGGTGGTAGAAGATATACCCTTGTGAATTTTTGGGATATCCTACAAACTTACATAAGACAGACCTTGCCTCGAGTTTGTCCAGATTTTGTCTTTTGACATAGGCCGGACAACCCCATATCTTAACATACTTAAGAGATGGTCTCTTCCCTTTCCATATGTCATATGGAGTGGTAGGCACTGATTTGGTAGGAACCATATTCAATAGGTGTATGGCCGTCTCAAGCGCATACCCCCAGAAGGAAATAGGCAACTCAGCAGCGCTCATCATAGAGCGCACCATATCTAATAGCGTGTGATTCCTCCGTTCCGATACACCATTGTGCTGTGGTGTATAAGGTGGAGTAAGCTGAGAGAGAATCTCATTCTCTTTTATATAATTTAGGAACTCATTGCTTAAGTATTCTCCTTCTCGATCAGATCGAAGGATCTTAATACTTTTGCCCGTTTGGTTCTCTACTTCGTGCTTATATTCTCTGAATTTCTCAAAAGCTTCAGACTTGTGTCTTATCAGGAACACATGTCCGTATCTTGAGAGATCGTCAGTGAATGTAATGAAGTAAGAAGAACCGTTCCTGGTATGTGTAGACATGGGACCGCATACATCACTATGTACCAGTCCTAAGAGTTCCTCAACTCTTGCTCCGTGTCCACTGAACGGAGTTTTGGTCATTTTGCCTTTGAGACATGAATGGAAAGTATCATAAGATGATAATTCGAACGGATTCAAATATCCATCCTTTTGTAACTTAGCTAGCCGTGTCGCATTGATATGACCAAGTCTACAATGTTATAGGAAGGATTCGTTCATTTCTGAAATCTTCCTCTTGTGTGTGTTTTGTATATTAAAGACTGTATTTTGATTGAGAACGTATATGCCATTATGTAACGAGCCTGATCCAATCAACTTTTGATTCAGGAATATGTTCATAATATATCCTATACTACAAAATTATATCCTTCTTTACTTAATAAAGAAACTGATATAATGTTGCACATCATGTTCGGTATATAATAGCACTCATTCAGAATCAGCGTATTACTACTTGGTAATACTAGGTGATATTCGCCAACTACTTTGGCTGCAATACTTGCACCATTCCCTACTTGAACGGAATGATCACATTTTCCCAGTTCTCTACCTTCACGTAGCCCATATAACAATTTACATATGTGGGATCCCGATCCGGTATCTAATACCCAGGACGTAGGGTGAACTGAGAAACAGTTCTCAGTAACTAACACACCTGAAGAAGATGCATCAGCATGCATGTTCTTCGTTTGGGTGGTATGAGAATCCAGATATTCTCCTGTTTCCTGTTCAGTCTTATAACTCTTATAAGAAAGAACGGGACCAACGATCCCCTGCTCAGTATAATAAGCAGGTTCAGTCAATACATCCATATTTTTATCTTGATTAAGTCCTGACATGGTCGCTACCTGGAGAGAGAGAGAAGGAAACACTTTAGCGTATGCTCTTGCAAGATTAGATTGGTTATTATCTTATCTAATCAGGATGTCTCCCACTGTTTTTATCAAATCTTCCTTCAAACCCTAAAAGGTAAGATTAGCCGGGATTAGTCACACCCTACAATTTCGTCAATCTTTCAGCCAGATCAGTGTTGGTACTTGAGGGAGGTTCCCCGTGCTTTCGCACGGACCTAATTCAAATAAACCTCGTTTTCCTAAAGGCATAACCCCGTTAACACTTTTCTAGACACCCACTTGATCGGCTAATTGTCCTGTGTAAAACTCTCCCAGGAGTAACTCTTACTCGTAGTGGGTATCAGGATCCATCTATCTCATAGAAGGTATGCAATCTCATTGCAAATTTCAACACTTGAAATTCCCGATAATGCTTTTGCCCCTAACGTGCTATGACCTTGACGAATGCCAAACAACCCATAGTCCGCTAGTCAAGTTCAACCCGTACATTTCTTGATTGAATTAAACCCACCCGCACGACCCTTGACGAATGCCAAACAACGTCGTACGAATACCCTAATCCAATCGCATCATATGCTACAGATAAGTAGTAAATAGCTACCGTACACTACGCCTTGAGGAATGCCAAACTACCGTAGCACGAATACTAAGTAATATCTATCTGAAATGTCGGAGGGCTACGCAGGTTTTTCAGAAAACCATGAGCGTAATGAACTTGATATCGTCGTAGAATCAAGTGATTTTGAAAAGGAGTGTTTTTGAGGCTTTTCTAGTTTCGCTAAAGAGGTCACTCCCGGTGAAGGGATCTCGGCTCTTTCCCCATCGAATAAGGTGCAGGGTATATCATATATACCGCTGTGCAAAGCAAGACCTATATAAGCTGTCAAAAACTAAACCGTGAGTTTTGTAGCATCTGCCAATTTCGCTAAAGAGGTCACTCCCGGTGAAGGGATCTCGGCTCTTTCTTCATCGAATAAGGTGCAGGGCATATCATATATACCGCTATGCAAAGCAAAACTGTAGCTACCCCTTTTATAAAGTTTTGATTCTACAACATCTTTTAGGTTTCTTTTCTTTTTATTAATCTCATTAATAAAAATCCCATCAGCTTATGCTTCCTAAGCATCACAGAAGAAACGAAAGCAGTAATATTTATATATCAGCACATATATATAGTATAAGCAATCGTCTCAGGCAGTAATATGATCTCATCACAGAACATTGCAGCAGAAAAACATATATGAAATATTGGATATACTAGGATGTCCGTGTTTTAATACGAGCCTATATAAAACACGGATTCCACGGTCGCGATGAATAGCCAAACCCACATCCCTAGACCCCTACGAGAGCGACAAGTAACACTGCCAATTCTAGGGTTAGGAGACCCGGTCTCGACTCCTCGAGATGGCTTCCCACTGTACCCTAGAACCCGGTTACTTGTGCTCCCCTCCTTAGGTCTACCTAATGCGGAAAAGTAAATAATATACACTGGTGACATCAACCTCATCCCGAAAGTGCCCCAATAAAAGAATATTACATACATATGAATTTTACATGAATGAAAATAAAAACTCTCATCTCACATAAAAACCCCCGGCTATTTAGAACACGACGATCCAATATAACATATCACAGCAACACATAATATCTCATATCATCAACGTAAGCAAGTATGCGTATCCCGATTGTCGTTGATGTATAGCAACGAAGCCGGCGATACCCCACATACTACGCTTACGGTCACAGAAAAGAATGTGTAAAACTACAACATTTGGAATCCACAATCACTTTAGATATCGTAAATCCGAAATATCACATACTTCGCATTTAATGCATAACTATATGAATTCCACATATTGTATCACATTCCAGATAAATAGACAAAATTAAACTTTCCGATCGAATAATCAAATACCCAAGATTTCCTAAATACCTCAACACTTGAGCGGAGTCCAAAAAATCCCAGAATATGTCATAGTACCGATGGTCCGGCTGTAGAAGGGTCAAGCCAACGCCTCACATGTGACACGCCGTACTGCCTCAAACCCTAAGGTTTAGAGGCCGTTCAGACGATCACATAATCGAGTTAAGGTTTGTGTTCTTCAAAAGGGTACACCGCGTTACTTGCACGTTTTTCCGAAAGATTTAAACTCAAGAAAAATTCAACACTTGAAAGTTTTTCGTGCCGGGAAAAAATGAGTTAATGATATCCGTTCGAACATTTTAACAGTTTCTAAATTATCCGGAAAACAAAACGAAATTAAACTTTCTGATCGAATCAACGAATACCAAAAGATACCCAGAAAACTCAACACTTGAGTCAGATTAAAAATACCCAGAAGCAGCCACTAATACCTACGGATGTACTGTGCCAAAAACCTAAACCTAATACTACTGTGCTGCCGCGGAACCGCCGCAGAAGGCATGGTACGGCCGTGGTTCCGCGGCGCTTTAGTAATATTTTGGTGTCGTTTTGCACAGTAACTCTTAGAATTCCCTGCTGATTTTTTGAGTATTTTTAATGCAGAAAAATCACATTTTTACAAAAATTTCCAGAGAGGGGGTCATTTTCGATGTTTTAGGGTTTGATCGGAGTTTTAACTTCGTATACACGTCGCCTAATGCTCTAACTTGGCTCTGATACCACTGTAGGGTTCCTAGGAAGTCATACAAGGGTCTATATGGTATCAACCATGCCCGATTTATAATTTAGACGTGCTGAAACAACCCAAAGCCGGGATCTTTGCTAGATTATTAGGGTTTAACATGCAAGTAAACATCTTTACAACTAAGTGTGAAGGATTAAAACCTTTGTAGTCCGCTCCTTCGCTTCATAAGCTCCGAGTAGAAGTCCCTTCGCCGCGATCCATGATCTCCCGAACTTAAGAGAGGTTCCACAACTCGAACGATCCATGCTAGCTTGTAGTCTTCCTTTTCTCCGATGACCGACCTCGAAGTTTCAATAACTCAAGCTATCTCTCTCTAATGAGGTGAACACCCTAATCTAATTGGCTAGATTAGATGAGAATGATGGAGTAGTATTTGTGCACTCTTTTCTTATCAAATTCTCACTTTTAATCATCACAAAGTGAAAACCTAGAAAGCTTTCTCAAAGCTCAAGGTTGAAGAAGAAGAAGAAATAATGGATAAATCCTTTTGTGATGAATAATGAAATGATATATGATTAATAATGTAACCATGGTTAACTATGACAAGGCTAACTCATGTAGAGAATTATCTAAGGCTAAGGGTTTGGGTTAGGTTAAGAATGAGTCACTAGAAAATATCAACCATAATATCTTAGCTCAAAACAAAACAAATCCTTCTAGAAGCATCAAGAAAGAACTAACCCAAATCAAACCCTAACCTTGTTTAATCTCCATTAAACATGTTGCATTAGTAATCATATCATGTTACTATATTATATATCACATATATAATATATATTTGTAACAAAAGAAAATAATACATTTAACATATATCACATATATATCAATGTATTACCCGGTGAGAAAATGAAATAATAAAGCGAGCCAATATTAGATAATGTAATGCAATATATCATATATATTATTATACATTAAATTATCGAATCAACACTTGATCCGACAATCCGGCTATATCGAATATAACCGACTATTATATCATGTACCGATTCATCGAATCAACACTTGATCCGATGACCCGGCTCATATCAAAATATCGTGAGAATATAATACGGTATCTCATATCGCATTGTCCTTGGTCATGCACATATCTCATATTGTAACGCTTTGAAATTCGTTTAGGATAATTTCGCGTTAATTAGTAATTATGCGTCTTTTTCAAAAAAAAAAAAAAACCGAAAATCTTATTTTCCTTTTTAACTAGTCAAATTATGATGTGAGGAGTTATATATATTTTGGGGTGTATTAATTATAATTTTGCTTGTGTCCACCTTAATTAAATTTTTATTTCCTTAATTGCTTTCTTAAGCTAGGTTAGTGCACACATGCACACTTATCCTTTTGTATCCTAAGCAAGTGTTAACTTGTTAACCCTTTTCATTTGCTTGCTTGGTTCTAATTATCCCCACCATTTAACCAAGTCAAAACCCTTTTCTTTTTAAATTTTAAATGAGGGAGTGGGAGGTATGGTGGTTAGGTGAAGGGATTGACTTTTTTGACCATTGTTCTCTCTCTCATTTCTCTCTCCCTCTCATTTTCTGAAATTCTCAGCAGAATACAGCAGCAACAACAACATTTCATCATCCTTCTCTTCTCTTTTTACTTCCCTTTTGATTCCTATACAAAACCATCCCTACACAAAACCATCCCTTTCCCTTCACAAAACCTTGGAAAAATGGCTTTTTGGGGGAGTTTGGTGGCAAGTCAGTGCATGTGTGGGCTAGAGCTGAAATTTGGGTTTCCCTAAGGTTTTTGGAAGGTATTAATCTCACACTTAACACCTTAGTTCATAACTTGTAGTATTTTAGCTAAAAATCATATTTTTATGTGCTTTTTTGTGATAATGAAGGGAATTAGTGAAGTTGGTGTTAAGTTGGGAGTATTATGGCTTGGATAACTTATTTAAGTGCTATTAGTGTTGTTTAAACCAGGTTTTTACTTCAGTTTGCACTAAAATACCTTTTAGTACCAAATTAGTGTTTTAAAAACGTTTTTAAGCATGATAATAGGATACAGTGATCTGCTATGTCTACGTTAAATTTCTGGTGTTGCCAACAATTTCAGAATAGTGTACTGGGTAGCTGGGGTTTTGGGTTGATGTTCGAGCCCGTTCCACCGCACAAAAATCGGAGGCCACCCATGAAAATTCGGCGACGCCGGCCCCCCTGCTCTGTGTGTGCTGGTGTTTTGCAGGGTGGTGTCTGGGTTTATTTTTCAGTGTTTGGTCTTGTTTACTTTTTGGGTTTTCTTCCAGATAAAAATCTGGGACCTGTTTCCCTTAAATTGGAGTTTGTGTTTAGCACGACACGTACGCTTCGTTGTGGTCTGGTGAGTTCTGTGCATCGCAGCGCATCGGGGTAGTACAGGGTTTAGCACACGCGCGTTTTAGTGTATCGAGTTCACGCGTTTAGCTTGTGACGCTACTTTTTCCGCACTGCCTTAGTATCACGTTTTATAGGATTTTAGCTTATGCTTATTCTTTGTGTAATTCTAGGTTCGCAGGCGAGTACGACGGACGCCGCGAAGAAGGGGAAACAAGTCATCGGCTACACTTAGCGCGAGACTACGGTGAGTAGATTTAACATCTACGGAGAAATCGCCCGCATGGCATTATGCGTCATGGCTGATAGGACCTGCTAGCAGCATATTGCATTTACATACATTGACTGTTCATGAATAGTGTTTGTTGCATACCGCATTCCCTGCTATATGTATATGAACTTAGAATTGGTAAAAACACCGCACTGTTACTAACGGTTCATATTGCACGAGCACTAATCTGCATGTTACACACACACCGTTAGTATCTACCATGACACTCACACTGTAGAATTGCCTTGATCATTATACTGTAGTTCATCTCACATATGATTCGATATGATTATGATACTTGTGCACGTACTCCTTTACATGTTCATACTTGTGCACGTACTCATTTACATACTTATGCATATTCAAACTGTACCTATCTAGATAAGCTGACTTTAGTGGAAACTGGGAGCCGCACGATACCTTTGAAAAAAAAAACTGAAACTATTTTAAAGAGCGGTTTCTCCCTTTTACTTAAAGTATGACTTGACGCACATATCACATCGCATTGACTTACACATTGGGTTTGGATTTCATATGATTTCTGGTTTTGAGGACCGTGGAGTTATTTAAGAAAGTATGCACTATTTGAAAAACCTGTTGCTCTTGATATGATATTTTGGTACGCCCACCACGCGTTTTCTCGGTTCTGAGACGCGTGTTTGAAACCCGATTCGAGGAGTTGGATGATCCGTTTTCGGGTTCGTGGTGGACCTGGTATGGTTCCCCGGGGCGAGAAATGTTTTTCGTGGAGCAGACGATAAGCCTGGCAGGGTGGCTAGTACCTACCAGTGATTGGTTGGACCTGGCGGTTATCCGGAGGATACCGACCAGAGTCGATAGATGGATACGGGACGACTCGTACTGCCGGGGCCGAGGCCCGATACCGCAGACGGAGCCCGTGGGCTGATCCGGACTGACGGAGCCCGATATATGAGGATTTGCGTGTCTATGCTGGACACGATTATTTCTTGATATTTTGAGTGCCGATGTTGGGCACTCGTGATTCTCAGAGATTTACAGGATTTGAGGGCCGATGAGGATGACGGCGCCTGAGTTTTATTGGGATTTGGGTGCATTGATGGCACTGATTATTTTTCCACGTTGACATTCCGTGTAGATGTTATTTTTCCCATGCTCAGCATTCATTATTTGTATCTCATCTTGTAGTCATATTACCTGATAGAGTACTTAGGCATGATTATTTCATATACTGCTTATCGCATATAGATATCATCTGCTGGCATATGATAGAATAGCGCAGTACGTGCATGCTCGCGATTACCTTTATATGTTATCTCTATTCACGAGTTGCCAACTCACCCCCGTTGTGCCACAGTATTTGCAGGTTGCCCCTCGGAGTAGTCGCGGCAGGCTACTTCCTTGTATCTTTTTGGCTACGGATACCACTGCAGTTGGAGCGTGAGCTGTTTTGCTGTTAGGTGGGTTGTGGTATCCGGTTATTTCCATTATATACATACTTTTGTATATAGTATTCTCCATCTACCTTTATATGTATTGACTTAGAGACCAGTGTGAGGACGATGATGTATATTATTTGTATTCTGGTATCGAGCTCGTGTGAGCCGACTTTACTTATGCAGTTTATCATTTTGTGATGTTTTTCACTTATTGCTCATTTCTTCGCTACGGCGTCGTATATTACTCTTGTGGTGATTGTTTCCGCCGTTGGGCGTGATTGCTCCCGTTTGGTATGCTTTAGTACATTGTTATCATTTTACTCATATCATATCTTGTACCCGATTTCGGGGTTAGTTTTACAAAGGAAATGCTGCCAAAATTTTTAAGAAAATAACTTGAACTTTAAAGAATGTTCCTAAACTACTTAAGGTTTTCCAAATGTTTTTAAAAAAATGTTTTCAACACTCGCTACTTTTAATGGTTTTGATTTCTGGGTTTCGGCTTACTTAGTCGCGTTGCGCCTGTAGACGTTACGTGGTTAAATGCCGGTCACGGGTCGAACTTCGGGTCATGACAAAGTTGGTATCTAAGCGTAGGTTTTACCTTTCGGAGTGTAGGATGACCCTGGTATGATGGAGTAGGTAGCTGAAGCAGAGTGGCGTAGCGTGTGTATGTTCCGCGGCATGCTCACGACAGGGTACTCCGCCTACGCGACCTTAGGACTTATTGATTTAAATTCCTTCTTGAGTATATACATTCTTGCGATTCGATTTCCGTATCCTTATCGAATCCTGTTTCCTTTTCAGCCATTATGCCGCCAAAGACTACGAGGGCGCAGAGAGTGGCCGCGAGGGCCGAGATTCGAGTTGTCTCGTCCGAGACGAGGACTGATCCGGGTAGTACACCGGTTGTACCTGAGCAGGCTGTTCCTCCTACGACAGATCAGATCGCTATGTTAGGGGCTGGTATGCAGGAGATGCGCCAGACGGTGGGATCCAGTATGCAGGAGATGCGCCAGATGATAGGATCACTAGTTGAGACACTTCGAGCGCAGCGACCAGAGGTAGTTCCACCCGTTGCAGGGACCGTGATGGTACCCGCAGTACAGGCAGTTGCCCCTGCAGCTACAGAGGTTATTACGGTATCTCTATCAGAGTTTATGAGGTTGAAGCCTCCGGTCTTCACAGGCACTGATGCAGCCGAAGACCCACAGTCTTTCATTGATAGGATGGCCCGGATATGTCGTTCACTTAGATGTGCAGATGCGAGATGGGTAGAGTTCGCGAGCTTTCGTCTGGAAGGTCTTGCGCAGAAATGGTGTGAATCGGTCGAGAAGGGTAGAGCAGCAGGTCTTTCTCCAATGACCTGGACAGAGTTCGTGACGATATTCATTGCCCGCTTCCTTCCACTGAGTGTCAGAGATTCTAGAGCACGCAGGTTCAAGTCCTTACGCCAGACTCCGGAGATGACAGTGGCAGAGTACGACGTGTTGTTCACAGAGCTATCAGCTTATGCCCCGTACCTAGTGGCTACTGAGGAAATGTGAGTCAAGAGATTTGTTCGAGGCTTACTTACCCCACTGTTCCTCGCGATCAGCGCGCAGCATTGCGAGACTTATGCAGCAGCTGTAGATGCAGCCTTATTAGTCGAGGAGCGCCTTGCTGAGACTTCGGTAGTTCCAGAGCCGAAGAGAGTTCATACTGGTATATCAGTACGAAGACAGACATTTAGACGCCGCGATAGGTTTCGTTCAGGTACGAGGAGTAGCAGAGATTCGGGGTGAGGCCAGATGTTTAGTTCGTATCCATGGGAGAGTCAGCAGTCGTCGCAGGGATGCTTTAGGTGCGGCAGTCTACTTCACCTCGTTAGAGATTGTCCTGAGATACACCGGAGGGAGACAACAATACCGCATGTCACCCTAGCACCTTCACCACCCCAGAGGGCGTTTCCAATTGTACCTACTGTTACTCCGCGTCAGACTCACGCACAGAGAGGTCGTGGTCACGGAGGATTTGTTCCTAGAGGAAGAGGTGACCGAGGCAGGGCACAGCCAGTTGCTAGTAGGGGACAGTCAGTCGCAGGTGGAGTACAGGCACAGGTTTTTACTTTGACGCATCGGGACGTGCAGGCGTCCAATGCGGTGGTCTCAGGTATCCTTCCAGTATGTTCTGTTGATGCACACGTGTTGTTCGATCCCGGATCCACGCACTCGTACGTATCCACACACTTTTTGCCGAGTTTGGGTAGAGAGTCCGGTTTGCTTGATCAGCCGCTTGTTGTGACCACTCCTGTGGGAGAGTCGTTTGTTGCTAGACACGTGTTCCGATCCTGTATTGTCCATATTGGCGAGAGAGAGTTGCCTGTCGACTTGATCCTTCTGGAGATGTTGGACTTCGACGTTCTTTTGAGCATGGATTGGTTAGCCACGCGCTGTGCGTCTGTGGACTGCCGCGAGACGACAGTTAGATTTTGTTTTCCCGGCGAGTCGACTTTTGTTGTGCTGGGGGACCGTGGTGCCGCCCCTCTTAGTTTGATTTCTTCTTTTTGCGCTGGACAGCTTTTGAGGAAGGGATGTCAAGGATTTCTCGCCTATGTTTGCGATACTAGAGCTACAGAGGTTCCGGTTGTTAGCGAGTTCCCTAATGTGTTCCCTGACGAGCTTCCTGGGCTACCGCCCGAGCGCGACATTTCTTTCTGTATTGACTTGATTCCTGGCACGGGGCCTATTTCTATACCGCCTTATCGGATGGCCCCGGCGGAACTTAAAGAGTTGAAGGGTCAGTTGCAAGATTTGCTGGATAAGGGACTTATTCGACCCAGTGTTTCTCCTTAGGGTGCTCCGGTCCTGTTTGTTAAGAAAAAAGACGGCAGTTTGCGTCTGTGTATTGACTACCGCCAGCTGAACAGGGTTACAGTGCGGAACAGGCATCCTTTGCCACGCATCGACGACTTGTTCGACCAGCTTCAGGGGGCAGGGTACTTTTCGAGGATCGATTTACGATCAGGCTACCATCAGCTGCGGGTTCGACAGGAGGACATTCCGAGGACAACTTTCCGCATGCGCTACGGCCATTATGAGTTTTTGGTGATGTCGTTCGGACTCACCAATGCGCCATCAGCATTCATGGACTTGATGAACTGTATTTTCCGGCCGTATCTTGATCTGTTCATCATCGTATTCATTGACGATATTCTGGTGTATTCTCGGAGTAGAGAGGAGCACGAGCAGCACCTGCGGATTACACTGTAGACCTTAAGAGAGCACCAGCTTTTCGCCAAATTCTCCAAGTATGCTTTCTGGATGGACAGCGTAGACTTCTTGAGTCACGTGATTACACGGGATGGTATATGTGTAGACCCGAGGAAGATCGAGGACGTTCAGCGTTGGCCCAGACCCACGTCCGTTACGGAGATTCGCAGCTTTTTAGGGTTGGCCGGTTACTACAGGCGATTTGTGCAGGATTTCTCCTGTATTGCTACACCTTTGACCGGGTTGACCCGGAAGGGAGTTCCTTTCAATAGGATGGAGGAGTGCGAGCATAGTTTTCAGCAGCTACGGACTCGACTGACTACGGCGCCGGTGTTATCGTTGCCTTCGGGATCGGGCGGATTTGTGGTCTTTTGTGATGCTTCTCGAGTGGGGTTAGGGTGCGTATTGATGCAGCATGACAGGGTGATCGCGTATGCTTCACGACAATTGAAGAAACATGAACAGAACTACCCTACTCATGATTTAGAGATGGCTGCAGTGGTCTTTGCACTTAAGATCTGGCGACATTACCTATACGGCGATTCGTGCCAGATATTCACTGATCACAAGAGCTTAAAGTATATATTTCAGCAGCGAGACTGTTGGAGATAGTGCCCTCAGAGTCAATTATTGGATCACAGGCACGTGATTGCAATGATTGAGGGAGGACCTATCCCGGTAGGACAGTCTTACTCGAGATGATAGTATGCTATCTGGTTTATCTTTATCATCGTGTACTGCTTTAGGTGACCTGACATGTCGCTATTACACTTTGATAGAGCCCCTAGGATTCTTGCTTGACTACCAGCAGTATGATGGCGATCATATACGTGGGAGCTGGTAGTCTGTAAGCACATCCTTAAAAGGTCCCTAGTCGTAGGAGTTTCGAGACAGGGCATCGATACTCCATTAGTAGACTAGTGTATACAGTCGAGACCCCGACGAGGGGTGGTGGCCGGTCTCACAATCTACTGGTGTCAGTTGGTTCACCTAAGATGTATACAGGTGCTCATTGGGTTATGAGTACACCGGACATGACTCGCCGGGAACATGCTAGTTGGTCTTATACCTGACGTCAGATAGCAGTTCCCTGGTGACATGTGTATAGGTTAGTTCATCGACCTGAGGATCGTCATTTGTCTCGTGTGAGTTCCCACTGTACTTTGATTACTACCCTACCACGGCTCAAAGGAGTCGTGCAAACAGGTTTTAGTTGGGTACAGTCCCGAGCCACATGGAGGCAGTGAGCGGATCTTCAGGGGTTCGTCTCTCCCGGTATTGGGGGTGAGGTCGCGCTGTGTCTAGGAGAGCCATTACACAAAGCCCTCGGCCGAGGCAGGAGATTTACTGGTTGGTATTCCAGTAGTATCTCAGGGTGTTCTGGGCTACACTCCGACACGACTTGTACCGCTTTTGGGGGTCTGACTTTTACCAACCCCCTAAGCCCGACATGCGATGCTCATAGACGAACGGACCGGACTGTACGGATATTGTCACTGACAGGCTCAGTAGGGTGTCAGGATGAGTTCGCTCATCGACGTCCCTTTTGGTCAATAGCTGGTGGCCCGTCATGTATTGGCTAATACCTCTGACGTGCTAGTGGTTAAATCCACAGCCATAGTATTGACGAGTCTTTAGAGTCCACCACACTTACAGTTACTCAAGCTTTCGAGCGAAACGCTGTAGAGGCCGTATGGAGATATGACAGGGTCCGATCAGATACGTGCGGTATTGCACGGATCAGGATCGGACGGTTAGTACTAGTGGCCGTATGGTTATATGGCAGGGTTCGATCAGATACGTGCGGTATTGCAAGGATCGGGATCGGACGGATATTACTAGCCGGCTTTAGTTTAAGCCGGATCCTAGTTTAGTACAGTGTAGATTTTGTCTCATTGCATTTGTATCCGGACGGAATACAGATGCGGGTGTGTATGCACAGTATCGGGGTTTTCCTATAATTTATTACGGGACCAGTTTTCTGGAGTTGCCAGTTTGCATTCCGTTCCGGCCGGTTTTCCTTTGTTCTTTCCCGGCCGGACCTTTTGATGGAGGGTGTTATTTGCAAGTTTGCAAATAACATTTGTGGAGGGGTTTTCTTGCAAATGTAGTCATTATGATAGGATTAGCATCTTTTGCTTTTTCATCCATGATGGCGCATTTATGAGATTTGAAGTGATTAGATGTATTAAGCATGGTTGATGTTTTCTTTGCTTTATGTTGTGGTCACCCTTCACTTTATCCTACACTCACCTCCCTTAGTTGTTTCCTCCCCCCATTTCCCACAAGATATAGGCCGGCCACTTTGAGAGGAGGAGATGAAGGAATTTCATTTTGTAGTGTGGGAAAATTATCATCTCATTTGGATACACCAAAGTTCATCTCCATTTTTGTTTATTACTTCCCTCCATCCAATGGCAACTTCATTACCCCAAAATGAGACAAGCATCATCTACACAACACTCTACAGCATATTCTTGGGCGCGTCGGCTTGCCAACTTCGCGCCCGAGTTGCCTCGGTATTGAGGTGGGAGCCCGTAAAAGATGCAGACGATGTGGTGCCCTTCCGGCAAGGATGCGACGACCGGAGTTTCCGCGGGAGATCGGGACGACGACGAGAAGACCGGAGGACTCGGATCACTCGGTATATCTCTCACCCTTTCTCTTGTTTGCTAGTATCGGTTAATGGTCACGATCCGGGTTTTCATTGTCCGCGGTAGCGCCAGTTTCCAAGTAAGGAAAATTTTTGATTCCGCATTTTGGCCTCGGTAAGACGGCCGGGGCGCTGCCGTGGCGCAACATGGTATCAGAGCCACGCCATTAACCTTGCCTAGCTTGTTCTAATGCGTTTTGCTTATCCGATCGACCAAAATTCCAAAAACCTCATTTTTGTTCACATCAGTTTTCTGTTGAAATTTTTTGGTGTCTAAAAATTTTTCAGGTTGTATAAAACTAATGTACTGGAAATTATAAGACTGCTGTAAAAATTCGAAATACTCAGTCGATGGATGAAGCGCGGAACCGCGGCCAAACCCCCCCTTAGGCCGCGGTTCCGCCGCACTTTACTGTCCTCACTGTGTCCAATTTTTACAGTGGGCTTGTGGGCTGATTTTGGGGGTTTTGGGATATTAAATTTGGGCCCAGATTTTCTGTGACTGCTACAGTACTGCTTGGGGGCCCACTTGTTAATTGTTTGATCGATCGGATATTTTAAACACATTATTTCACAGTATTTACATTATATCTGCGACCGTGAATGTCACTTGATCGGTAAATCCCGTCTAACTGCTATAGCCCGGTTAGACGGATTTGCGAACGTGACTTTCACGTTGATGTTCTATGTTTATGCTGTGTTGTTGCGGATCGGTCGTGGGGGATAGCCTGGATGCAATGCTAGTACAGTTTTGTTGTTATATGTACATTTGATATTGCGGGGCGAGCGTCCGACATGTGGACTGCCGTCACTGCCTGATTGTATTATTCTTTTGGGGCACGGCCTGGTTGCGGTCGATGTACCCGTTGTATGTATATTTTACTTTCTGTACTAGGATTACCCCGCGGAGGGGTGCACGGATAGCCGGGTTCTAGAGGGCAACGGGCCCGCATCTCATGGCATTGAGACGGAGGGGGCTTCACTCTAGGATTGGCGGGCTATTCGCCGCACTCGTAGGGGGTATAGGTTGACCAAGGAGGGGTACCCAAGTTACCGGATTCCATGAAGTGCTGGGTGGTCCATTCATGGTGCTGAAGGGGGCTGCCTCACTTCAGGTTTTGGCGGGTGACTTGCCGCGTCCGTAGGGGTCTAGGATTTCAGTGCACAGGCTATCCACACGACCAGGGGAACGTCGGGTTTCAGCAGCGGCTCTGTGAAACCCGGGGATCCCAGATATCTGTATTGTTCTGTGATGCTGTACATTTCTGTGATGTTGCATTCTTATCACGCCTTGAGCGAATATAATATATTGGTATATATATTAGTAGATGTTGTATATGTTTTGCATCCGCGCTAGTCCAGTCCCCGCTCTGTCGTTAGTTAAGTAACCTAACGGGTGATGACGGGACCCAGTGGCGAATGCGGATGGCATATACGTACATCGGTATATTTTCGTTCTTTGTGGTGTGATCAATTGATGGGACTGCGTTGATTCGGATCAACGCAAGTTATAAACAAACCTATTCTGATGTTGTTGGAACAATTTTTCAAAAAGCTGTTATTGCAAGGACGTTCACTTTTGTTTTGCATCGTGGTATTCATTTGGAATATCCTGCTCCTCAGTCGACGAGGCAAGGGCCGAGATCCCTTCACCGGGAGTGACCCCTTGGACAGAAGTTTGCGTCAGGGCATTAACTTCACTATAGCCGATTACTTTTGCTTTGCATCGTGGTATTCAGTTGGAATATCCTGCACCTCATTCTACGGGGAAAGAGCCGAGATCCCTTCACCGGGAGTGACCTCTTTAGCAAAGGTTTTCGTCACTATATTTTTATAAAAGGCTATGCAGTTCCTTCAACGATATCAAGTTCTTTACGTTAAAGGTTTTTCGCCAAAAACCATTCGTAGCCCTCCGTCATTTCTTATGAGTATTATTTAGTATTCGTGCTGCGTTTGTTGACTCCATCAAGGCGTAGTGTACGGTAGCTAAGTGGTGCTTGTTGTTGCATAAATGGGATTAGTTAGGACAGTCGTGCGGCCTTGTTGACTCCGTCAAGGGCACGTACGGGTGGGTTTAATGCAATCCAGATAATGACGGGCTGAACTTGACTAGGACTCTTTGATTTGTTGACTCCGTCAAGGTCACTTGAGTCCTAGGGGTAAAAACACACATCGGGAGTTTCAAAAGAACTGAAACTTGCCAGGCATGCGCATACCTTCTGGAGTGTGGTGACTTGAGTGGATTCCGTCAAGTTATCATGCGATGATAGTTGGATCCCGATTCCCGCTGATGAGTTAGTTTACTCCTCGGGTGACCCCGACTAATTCTTCTTTCAGGTTTGGAGGAGAATTTGAGGTACAGTGGGAGGTTTCCTGATTAGATAAATTGGTAACCATTCTGATCTAGGTTAGAGTGTACGCTGAGTGTTACTTTTCTCTCTCTCTGGCAGCGACCATTGACCCGACCCTAAGACAATGACTCAGCGACCAAGTTGACCGAACCTTCTTAACACAGGCTTTTGGATTGTCAGAGTTGCAGACCTCATTGCCACTCCTACTTTTACCCTTTTCTCCAGGACACCCCGTATTACTACGAACGTCCACTTCCATTGGACAAAACCATCGTATGGTTATATACGAACTCGAAGGAATTCGAGGATAGTTTCTGGTTCTGGAGAAAACGAATAGGACTATTCAATTGTCTTTTCTTTTCACCTTCTCTCAGGTTGCGAGTACTCCTTGGTTTAGGAGTAGTACACCTATTACGCAAATTGGATAGTCTTCTTCCAAACCATAGGCTGGTGCCGACCGGTAGGGAATGAAGAAAACCAGTTAGCCTAAACGGTGTACAGAAGGTATTAAGATTAAGACAAAGCAAGGGATTAGTAAGAGGGCAAAGTAAATTACGACTGGTATTCACGACCAAACCAAGTATTTCTTCGCCAATCCTAAATCACCTTTGTATTTCTCCAGGACACTCCGTATCACTACGAAGATCCATAGTTTATTGGATACTCCATCGTATGGTTATATACGAACTCGAAAGGAACTTGTTCCAGTTCGGGGATGGATTCTGGTCCAGGAGAAATAGGAATAAGGTTTATTCGGTTGTCTTTTATCTTCACCTTCTCTCGCATTGCGAGTGCTCCTAGGACTAGGACAGTACACCCATTATGCTTATTGGATAGTCTTCTTCCAAACCATAGGCTGGTGCCGAACGGTAGGGAAGGAAGAAAACCATTTGGCCTAAGAGGTGTGCAGAAGGTAATGACTAAAGACATATAAAGGGATTTGGAGAGGTGGCAAAGAATTATACGGTTATAGTTGTGAATCTGGATAATGGTAGAGGCATTACTAGGAATACCAGGATACCCCATCGAAACATTTCAATATTTCAGTTCAGCTGTGTACTGTTAAGAGAAAACTGATTTCCCGATTAGACACTTACTCCAGGGTATGTATTTACCAGGTATGATTCTCACATCTGTATGGTTTTACAGATGATGAGTGGGAGTAAGTTATTGGGAATTGGGTGATCATCCTCATTATATCGGGATTCGTTGTAATCGGTGATATTTGAGGAAGTCACCTGGGTTGTTTGCCGGACGGCAATTATTTGGTTTTGAATATCCGCTGTTATGCACCAATTTCAAATTGATATATCTGTACGTCTATTTATATAGAGTGAGATGTACCTTTTTGAAATTATGTCTACGACATTTACCTATATCAGTGGA
Source organism: Agapanthus africanus (assembly GCA_030015575.1). Lineage (NCBI taxonomy): Eukaryota > Viridiplantae > Streptophyta > Magnoliopsida > Asparagales > Amaryllidaceae > Agapanthus > Agapanthus africanus. The sequence continues at coordinate 472,797,023 of JASDDO010000014.1, forward strand.
TGGTTAGGTAAGGAGCATTAAACAGCGGTGTAATTCTTCTTAACCATAAGTACAGTTTTCAACCTACGACACACAGTGAATGAGTTATCAGACTCAAGGGACTTATACAGAGTATTGTATGTCGTCCAGGGTCCATCAGGACAGAGGGGTTGGTCCTCGTACTATATTCGGTTTACTTATGACTTCTCTAGTTTTTAGACAGGTGTTTCGTGGAAACACAGGGTCCGAATTTTGAGAAGTTATAGGTATTCGAATAAAGTAGAGAACCAGGTTTTGCAAGTGTCGGGATTCTTCAAGGTGATCGAAGATGTAGATACTTGTGTATGGTATCCAGTTGATAGTAATGGTTAAGAGAACTTGCTTCTCTTTCAGGTTACTCATAATTGGAAGCACTCCTAAGTTGAGTAACGCTGATCGGCCTCCTTCCATTTAGTTGACATGCACTGGAGATAGCTGCATGATTTTAATCTGGTTCAATTAAATCAGTGCCTCTGGTTCTATATTGGATATAGAACAGTTCATATCTTAACGTTGTTAACGTACGGGGAGTTGTCCGGCTTATGATTAAAACCAGACACTGGACAACTCAAGGCACGTTTCTGTAATGGCTGTTTGTGGGTTGACCCAGGCTATGACGAGGGTTGACTTTCTACCATCTGGTAAATGAATAGAAATATTGTTGTAGACTCGCCACAGTTTTATTAAAAATGGATTTTTTCAAAAACAGTAGTGGGAGTATGGTAGAACTGGAAGTGATTCCAGAACCGCAAACGATTACTGAAGATTTGATAAGGAACCTGAAAGATTCAATCTGATTTGACATTCCATTGGCCACTCCGCAGATAAGGTGGGTAACTTCAGGCACCCGAGAGGTACTCCGGTAGCCTCAAGGACGGTGACAGGGAAGTTCTTGTTTACCCACACTTGTCATTGTTGTTGTTCCAGGCTGCGAGACCCGGCAGGAGGATGAGTATAGCGTCGTTCTAAACTAGATTTAGAAGTGCACGTCTATATGACTCTGGCAGAGGGTTGTCGTAGTCAGTGGGAGCAGCGGAAGCATTGGTGGACATCAGGCTTATGTCTATTTATAGACTAAAGTAGATATAGCGGAGATAGATAATCTATTTCTGATGTGACAGTCATAGGTTTGACGTCATCAGAATAGGGGATGGATCTGTTAAGAAGGTAGTAGGGTGTGATGTCCTGGTTTTGGATGACATACACAGAGTAGGAAAGGAAACTCCTATACTACGATCGGTTATACTTTGGTTGTCACACAGTGGTTTCTCCACACAGGACTTGGATATTATATCAGACATTCTGGTTACTAGATCTATGGTTTTAGATCTAGATTTGGGTGGTTTCCTAATCTGGGTACCTTGACAGCATTCTATGAGTATTTAGAATGGACGACTCCTGGCACGGTAGTACACCTGCAGGTAATGGAGTCACCATCTCTAAAGGTGTCTTACAGACTAAAGGGGAGAGGGATACGCATGATTGACAGATCACTTGCTTAGGCAATTGAGTCAATCATGAGATGTCAAGTACCACACCAGATGTTGTTCTTGCAGTAGATGCAATAAGTTGATATTGATCCAATCCTGGAGAAACAGTCGGAAGCAGTTTTAGAACATAAGTGGATGTTCTAAGGGATATGATAACGACAGCCTCATTTGGGAGACAGTTATCATTCCAGGCTTCCAAGGTGACATGGACGACAAGGAGGTTGTCAGAGTTATAGTTTTCCTTCTGACGAGGGACAGTATTTTGGACAGGTGGTCCAAGGCAATACTGAGGGAGGCATGGCGCTGGGTACTGATTAAGTTCAGTTATCGATACAGTCTAAGAAGTTTGGATTTGGAGTTCATTCATGAGCTAGGTCCCATCAGATATCCAGACATACTCTAAGACAGGTATTGCTCATTTCGGGAGATGGTTTTTCTCTGCGAACTTGAGATATAGAGAGACATAGAAAGAAACTTCACAGCGGATCCACTCACTGAGGTTATTCCTCGAACGCAATAGTTTCGCAAATGAGCTTTGTGAGACTGACTAGTAGAGGAGTTGGGTGTTCGGTATCACACGGGATGTGAGTATGCGACATCGCAATAATTAGCCTTGAGTGCAAGTGGGAGATTGTTGGAGATAGTGCCCTCAGAGTCAATTATTGGATCACAGGCACGTGATTGCAATGATTGAGGGAGGACCTATCCCGGTAGGACAGTCTTACTCGAGATGATAGTATGCTATCTGGTTTATCTTTATCATCGTGTACTGCTTTAGGTGACCTGACATGTCGCTATTACACTTTGATAGAGCCCCTAGGATTCTTGCTTGACTACCAGCAGTATGATGGCGATCATATACGTGGGAGCTGGTAGTCTGTAAGCACATCCTTAAAAGGTCCCTAGTCGTAGGTGTTTCGAGACAGGGCATCGATACTCCATTAGTAGACTAGTGTATACAGTCGAGACCCCGACGAGGGGCGGTGGCCGGTCTCACAAGCCACTGGTGTCAGTTGGTTCACCTAAGATGTATACAGGTGCTCATTGGGTTATGAGTACACCGGACAGGACTCGCCGGGAACATGCTAGTTGGTCTTATACCTGACGTCAGATAGCAGTTCCCTGGTGACATGTGTACAGGTTAGTTCATCGACCTGAGGATCGTCATTTGTCTCGTGTGAGTTCCCACTGTACTTTGATTACTACTCTACCACGGCTCAAAGGAGTCGTGCAAACAGGTTTTAGTTGGGTACAGTCCCAAGCCACATGGAGGCAGTGAGCGGATCTTCAGGGGTTCGTCTCTCCCGGTGGGGGTGAGGTCGCGCTGTGTCTAGGAGAGCCATTACACAAAGCCCTCGGCCGAGGCAGGAGATTTACTGGTTGGTATTCCAGTAGTATCTCAGGGTGTTCTGGGCTACACTCCGACACGACTTGTACCGCTTTTGGGGGTCTGACTTTTACCAACCCCCTAAGCCCGACATGTGATGCTCATAAACGAACGGACCGGACTGTACGGATATTGTCACTGACAGGCTCAGTAGGGTGTCAGGATGAGTTCGCTCATCGACGTCCCTTTTGGTCAATAGCTGGTGGCCCGTCACGTATTGGCTAATACCTCTGACGTGCTAGTGGTTAAATCCACAGCCATAGTATTGACGAGTCTTTAGAGTCCACCACACTTACAGTTACTCAAGCTTTCGGGCGAAACGCTGTAGAGGCCGTATGGAGATATGGCAGGGTCCGATCAGATACGTGCGGTATTGCACGGATCAGGATCGGACGGTTAGTACTAGTGGCCGTATGGTTATATGGCAGGGTTCGATCAGATACGTGCGGTATTGCACGGATCAGGATCGGACGGATATTACTAGCCGGCTTTAGTTTAAGCCGGATCCTAGTTTAGTACAGTGTAGATTTTGTCTCATTCATTTGTATCCGGACGGAATACAGATGCGGGTGTGTATGCACAGTATCGGGGTTTTCCTGTAATTTATTACGGGACCAGTTTTCTGGAGTTGCCAGTTTGCATTCCGTTCCGGCCGGTTTTCTTTTTTTCTTTCCCGGCCGGACCTTTTGATGGAGGGTGTTATTTGCAAGTTTGCAAATAACATTTGTGGAGGGGTTTTCTTGCAAATGTAGTCATTATGATAGGATTAGCATCTTTTGCTTTTTCATCCATGATGGTGCATTTATCAGAGTTGAAGTGATTAGATGTATTAAGCATGGTTGATATTTTCTTTGCTTTATGTTGTGGTCACCCTTCACTTTATCCTACACTCACCTCCCTTAGTTGTTTCCTCCCACCATTTCCCACAAGATATAGGCCGGCCACTTTGAGAGGAGGAGATGAAGGAATTTCATTTTGTAGTGTGGGAAAATTATCATCTCATTTGGATACACCAAAGTTCATCTCCATTTTTGTTCATTACTTCCCTCCATCCAATGGCAACTTCATTACCCCAAAATGAGACAAGCATCATCTACACAACACTCTACAGCATATTCTTGGGCGCGTCGGCTTGCCAACTTCGCGCCCGAGTTGCCTCGGTATTGAGGTGGGAGCCCGTAAAAGATGCAGACGATGTGGTGCCCTTCCGGCAAGGATGCGACGACCGGAGTTTCCGCGGGAGATCGGGACGACGACGAGAAGACCGGAGGACTCGGATCACTCGGTATATCTCTCACCCTTTCTCTTGTTTGCTAGTATCGGTTATTGGTCACGATCCGGGTTTTCATTGTCCGCGGTAGCGCCAGTTTCCAAGTAAGGAAAATTTTTGATTCCGCATTTTGGCCTCGGTAAGACGGCCGGGGCGCTGCCGTGGCGCAACAGAGACCTGAATCTTAGACAGCACCGTTGGATGGAGTTAGTGAAGGACTACGATTGCGAGATCTTGTATCACCCGGGCAAGGCTAATGTAGTGGAGGATGCTTTGAGTAGAAGGCCGGGGGGTAGTCTATCTTGTTTGAGCGCAGTGCAGAGGCAGTCGTCGGCAGATTGGCATATTTTATGCGACAGCCGAGTGCAGTTCGAGTTTACGTCGATCGGGGGACAGATTGCGCATGTTCGTGCACGCCCACAGTTGCTTGACCGTATACGTGAGGCACAGTATAGTAATGACTGTTGTTCAGAGATCATGGCACATATTGGACATGGCATATTTTCCGAGTTCGTGATCGATGATCAGGGGATACTGCGATTTGGGACTTGACTATGCGTACCCGATGCTGAGGGACTACGGCACGAGATTCTTGAGGAGGCACATCGATCAGTATACAGTGTTCATCCGGGTTCCACCAAGATGTACCATGATACGAGAGATGTTTACTGGTGGGACGGAATGAAGATGGACGTCACAGATTTCGTGTCGAGATGCCTGACTTGTCAGCAACTCAAGGCCGAGCACCAGAGGCCCGCGGGAGAGCTACAGCCGTTACGCATTCCGGAGTGAAAATAGGAACAGATTTCTATGGACTTCATTGTGGGTATACCCAGGACTAGTCGAGGGTATGACTCCATCTGGGTGATCATGGATTGTTTGACGAAAGCGGCTCACTTCCTACCGGTGAAGACGACTTTCGGATTTGCTCAGTATGCCCAGATATACATCGACGAGATTGTACAACTGCATGCAGTCCCGACGTGTATCGTGTCCGACAGAGGCACCCAGTTTACAAGCCGGCTATGGCAGGGGCTTCAGGAGGCTTTGGGCACCCGCTTGAGTTTCAGCACAGCATTTCATCCGCAGACCGACGGACAGTCAGAGCGGACTATTCAGACTCTCGAGGATATGCTCCGAGCGTGCGTATTAGATTTTGGAGGTAGCTGGGAACATCATTTACCCTTAGTAGAGTTCTCCTACAACAAAAGTTTCCAGGATACCATTCAGATGGCACCATTTGAGGCTTTATATGGTAGGAGATGCAGATCGCCCGCCTGTTGGACAGAGCTCAGTGAGAGCAGTATTTTAAGGCCGCAGATTGTTGAGGAGACGACCGCGAAGATCCAGTTGATTCGCGATTGGATGAGAGCAGCCCAGAGTTGGTAGAGATCTTATGCGGATCGTCGTCGGCGCAGACTTGAGTTTTCTGTAGGTGATCATGTTTTCTTGAGGGTCTCCCCAATGAAAGGTGTGATGAGGTTTGGAAAGAAGGGGAAGCTTAGTCCCAGGTACGTGGGCACCTTCGAGATCCTCGAGCGTGTTGGTGCAGTTGCGTATCGGTTGGCCCTTCCGCCCAGTTTTCCAGATGTTCACCCCGTATTTCACGTTTCGATGCTACGCAAGTATCTTCATGATCATTCGCATGCGATTCAGCACCCGACGATCCAACTAGAGCGCGACCTTTCTTTTGCAGAGCAGCCGGTGGTTATCTTGGATCGACAAGTGAAGAGATTGAGATCGAAGGACATACCGTCTGTCAAGGTACTTTGGCGTGGCCCGAGCAGCGAGGAGGTCACTTGGGATACCGAGAGCGAGACGAGGAAGAAATATCCCCATCTCTTTGAAGGTACGTGTTGTTAGATTTTTAAATTCGGGGACCGAATTTCTTTAAGGGGGGTAGATTGTAACGCTTTGAAATTCGTTTAGGATAATTTCGCGTTAATTAGTAATTATGTGTGTTTTTCAAAAAAAAAAACCCGAAAATCTTATTTTCCTTTATAACTAGTGCAAATTGTGATGTGTGGTGTTATATATATTTTGGGGTGTATTAATTATAATTTTGCTTGTGTCCAGCTTAATTAAATTTTTATTTCCTTAATTGCTTTCTTAAGCTAGGTTAGTGCACACATGCACACTTATTCTTTTGTAACCTAAGCAAGTGTTAACTTGTTAACCCTTTTCATTTGCTTGCTTGGTTCTAATTATCCCCACCATTTAAACAAGTCAAAACCCTTTTCTTTTTAAATTTTAAATGAGGGAGTGGGAGGTATGGTGGTTAGGTGAAGGGATTGACTTTTTTGACCATTGTTCTCTCTCATTTCTCTCTCCCTCTCATTTTCTGAAATTCTCAGCAGAATACAGCAGCAACAACAACATTTCATCATCCTTCTCTTCTTTTTTTACTTCCTTTTTGATTCCTATACAAACCCTACACAAAACCATCTCTTTTCCCTTCACAAAACCTTGGAAAAATGGCTTTTTGGGGGAGTTTGGTGGCAAGTCAGTGCATGTGAGGGCTAGAGCTGAAATTTGTCTTTCCCTAAGGTTTTTGGAAGGTATTAATCTCACACTTAACACCTTAGTTCATAACTTGTAGTATTTTAGCTAAAAATCATATTTGTATGTGCTTTTTTGTGATAATGAAGGGAATTAGTGAAGTTGGTGTTAAGTTGGGAGTATTATGGCTTGGATAACTTATTTAAGTGCTATTAGTTTTGTTTAAACCAGGTTTTTACTTCAGTTTGAACTAAAATACCTTTTAGTACCAAATTAGTGTTTTAAAAACGTTTTTAAGCATGATAATAGGATACGGTGATCTGCTATGTCTACGTTAAATTTCTGGTGTTGCAAATAATTTCAGAATAGTGTACTAGGTAGCTGGGGTTTTGGGTTGATGTTCGAGCCCGTTCCAACTGACAAAAACAGGCGGCCACCCATGAAAAATCGGCGACGCCGGCCCCCTTGCTCTGTGAGTGTTGGTGTTTTGCAGGGTGGTGTCTGGGTTTATTTTTCAGTGTTTGGTCTTGTTTACTTTTTGGGTTTTCTTCCAGATAAAAATCTGGGACCTGTTTCCCTTAAATTGGAGTTTTTGTTTAGCACGACACGTAGGCTTCGTTGTGGTCTGGTGAGTTCTGTGCATCGCAGCGCATCGGGGTAGTACAGGGTTTAGCACACGCACGTTTTAGTGTATCGAGTTCACGCGTTCAGCTTGTGGCGCTACTTTTTCCGTACTGCCTTCGTATCACGTTTTATAGGATTTTAGCTTATGCTTATTCCTTGTGTAATTCTAGGTTCGCAGGCGAGTACGACGGATGCCGCGAAGAAGGCGAAACAAGTCGTCGGCTACACTTAGCGCGAGACTACGGTGAGTAGATTTAACATCTACGGGGAAATCGCCTACATGGCGTTATGCGTCAGGGCTGATAGGACCTGGTAGCAGCATATTGCATTTACATACATTGACTGTTCATGAATACTGTTTGTTGAATACCGCATTCCCTGCTATATGTATATGAACTTAGAATTGGTAAAAACACCGCACTGTTACTAACGGTTCATGTTGCACGAGCACTAATCTGCATGTTACACACACACCGTTAGTAACTGCCATGACACTCACACTGTAGAATTGCCATGATCATTATACTGTAGTTCATCTCACATATGATTCGATATGATTATGATACTTGTGCACGTACTCCTTTACATGTTCATACTTGTGCACGTACTCATTTACATACTTATGCATATTCAAACTGTACCTATCTAGATAAGCTGACTTTAGTGGAAACTGGGAGCCGTACGATACCTTTGAAAAAAAACTGAAACAATTTTAAACAGCGGTTTCTCCCTTTTACTTATAGTATGACTTGACGCACATATCACATCGCATTGACTTGCACATTGGTTTTGGATTTCTTATGATTTCTGGTTTGAGGACCGTGGAGTTATTTAAGAAAGCATGCACTATTTGAAAAACCGGTTCCTCTTGATATGATATTTTGGTGCGTCCACCACGCGTTTTCTCGGTTCTGAGACGTGTGCTTGTAACCCGATTCGAGGAGTTGGATGATCCGTTTGCAGGTTCGTGGTGGACCAGGTATGGTTCCCCGGGGTGAGAAATGTTTTTCGTGGAGCAGACGATGAGCCTGGCAGGGTGGCTAGTACCTACCAGTGATTGGTTGGACATGGAAGTTATCCGGAGGATACTGACAAGAGTCGATAGATGGATACAGGACGACTCGTACTGCCGGGGCCGAGGGCCGATACCGCAGACGGAACCCGTGGGCTGATCCGGACTGACAGAGCCCGATATATGAGGATTTGCGTGTCGATGCTGGACACGATTATTTCTTGATATTTTGAGTGCCGATGTTGGGCACTCGTGATTCTCAGAGATTTACAGGATTTGAGGGCCGATGAGGATGACGGCGCCTGAGTTTTATTGGGATTTGGGTGCATTGATGGCACCGATTATTTTTCCACGTTGACAATCCGTGTAGATGTTATTTTTCCTATGCTCAGCATTCATTATTTGTATTTCATCTTGTAGTCATATTACCTGATAGAGTACTTAGGCATGATTATTGCATATACTGCTTATCGCATATAGATATCATCTGCTGGCATATGATAGAGTATCGCAGTACGTGCATGCTCACGATTACCTTTATATGTTATCTCTATTCGCGAGTTGGCAACTCACCCCGTTGTGCCACAGTATTTGCAGGTTTCCTTTCAGAGTAGTCACGGCAGGCTGCTTCTTTGTATCTTTTTGGCTACGGATACCACTGCAGTTGGAGCGTGAGCTGTTTTGCTGTTAGGTGGGTTGTGGTATCCGGTTATTTCCATTGTATACATACTTTTGTATCTAGTTGTCTCCATCTACCTTTATATGTATTGACTTAGAGACCAGTGTGAGGATGATGATGTATATTATTTGTATTCTGGTGTCGAGCTCGTGTTTACTTATGCAGTTTATCATTTTGCGATGTTTTTCACTTATTGCTCATTTCTTCGCTACGGCGTCGTATATTACTCTTGTGGTGATTGTTTCCGCCGTTGGGCGTGATTGCTCCCGTTTAGGATGCTTTATTACATTGTTATCATTTTACTCATATCATGTCTTGTACCCGATTTCGGGGTTAGTTTTACAAAGAAAATGCTTCCAAAATTTTTAAGAAAATAACTTGAACTTTAAAGAATGTTACTAAACTACTTAAGGTTTTCCAAATATTTTTAAACAAATATTTTCAACACTCACTGCTTTTAATGGTTTTAATTTCTGGGTTTCGGCTTACTTAGTCGCGTTGCGCTTGTAGACGTTACGTGGTTAAGTGCCGGTCACGGGTCGAACTTCGGGTCGTGACACATATGTGCCCCTACTCCGTTTTGCCTGAGTCAAGAAACCTCTGTGTAGGACTCTAAAGAATCGTCAAAACACCGGTAGCAGGTGATGATCATATCAAACACCCACAAGCTGCAAGCGGTCAGCTAAACGTAACAGCCACTCAAGTATTGAGCGATCAAAAGATTAACAAGAAAGCCTGTACATTCTCCTGTGAATCCAATCAGTAACACTCTCGTACAGTCTGGTCTCTTCGTATGATATGTCGCATATCAAGTCTATGGTTGGTATACGTCAGACCCCAGTAACCGGTAAGTCGTGTCGATGTGAGGCTCATAACAGGTCAAGAAACTACTGGTAACACTTACTAGTAAATCTCTATATCAGCCCTGTCCAGGGACTTCCGGTTATGGCCAATCGAACACAGCACAACATCAACTCCCTATACCGGGAGGGACGAATCCCCTCCTATCGCTCATTGCCTCCATGTGATTCGGGACTGCACGCAAAAGCCACCGTTTTGCACGCCTTCTTGGACGTGGTAAGGTGGAAATCAAAGCACAGTGGGAATCACACAAGACTCTATGACGATCTCGGGCCTACCGACTACCCTGTACCAGTGTCACCGGAGAACTGCCATCTGACGTGTGGTACATCACCATCTGGGAGTTCTCGGCGAGTCCGTCCAGTGTACCCAGTCTCCACTGAGCACCCGTACACCATCTCTGATGTCAAAACACCGATGGATATGGGATCATCCATCGCCTAATCATATGGTTCAAGATGCGTATACGCTAGTCTACTCTGGTGTATCGATGCCCTGTCTCGACACACCCTCCACTAGGAACAGTTATAGGATGTACTCATCGACTACCGTGGCCCCACTAGTATGATCTCATCATAGTCCCAGTAGTCGAGTACAGATCCTAAGGGCTTTATCAACATGTGAGAGTAAGACAGTAAACTAATATAAGTCAACAAGTTAAGATAAAGGAAAACCAAATAGAATACTATCATGACGAGCAAGAAAGTCCTCTCTATATATATCCAAACATCCATTATAATATACATCATATGTACAATAATGGCCTCTAGGGCATATACATAACTAACATCATCTCTTCAAGTGCTCCTTACAAGGTTGAATCTTCTCCTTCATCTCTTTATATAAGTAAGAATCTTTGTTTTATAAAGTTTTGCATGTATTTAGAGTTCAAACTTTAGCTAAAATTTCAAAAAAAAACTAGAAGTTTTGGTGATGTTTCAGTGTTCAAACAAAATCTGGTGTAGTTTGGAATTTCTGGAAAATATTTTGCGTATAGGTTTGACCTATTTAGAGTTGTAGGGAACCCCAGAAGAAGCACGGGCCCCTAATTCCAAGACAAGGCCGCAAATTGCGGGAAAAACGATTTTTTTGACGGTCCAATTTTGGATTTAGGTGTCGGTGTTTGGCCAGTAGATCTTATATATGATATATAGGCTAAATTGTCCCGGATTTCTCGAGTCAAAATCTGGGGTTGTTTTACTTAGCTTTTGTACGATATTTTATGGTTTTTGAACTTTATAATCTATATTTTGTATTCTTAATGCGTTCTTTTATGGTAGAACAAAGAGTCTGGAGTTAATTCATGGTAGTTAATGATCAGTCGAAAATACTGCATCTTTAAACAGGAAAGTTCCCTATCATCTGCATTCATTTAGAAGTGTTCGGCATTCATATAGCACATATTAGCAAAACAGTCGTAAAATATCAGATTGCATGTGTTAGACTTTATAACCGGTACTATAAGGAAAATTGACTGTATTTCATAGCATCGCATCATTCTTGCATATCACAACTTGTGTTTCGAAGTCTGTGCAGGAAATTACAGAAGAATAATCAAATTTACAAAACGAAGACCGTTAAAAAGACGCCAACTCAAGGATTTGGAATCTGGCAATAATCTAAAAGGGATTGAGAGATTCAACATATCAGAAAGTACACCTGAAGACAGAACAAAGCATCATATGAAGTTTGAAACCCTAGCTCAGCCACATGGCCGCGGTTCCGCGGCCGGAGCCGCCTTGCGCCGCGGAACCGCGGCTGTAGTGCCACGTCATCGCTTCCAATTTATCCCAGTGTTCTTACCTCAGTGCCTACATCTCAGAAAGCCACTTCAATTTCCAGAGGGATCTCGAAGCTTCTGCCAGATCAGCAGCTCTTGGGTTCTAAACTAAACATTCCAAGCTTCCACAATAAGCTTCACCTAAACTACATTAGAGCCTAGAACCTTCTCCCGAACCTCCTAGCTTAGGGTTGAAGCTAAGCCCTAACTAACTACTTCTAGAAGCCTCTCCCTACAACAAACTTTTGGAGGGAAATTCAAAATCCTAGACTTAGGGTTTAGGAAACCTATAAATAGACCCCAAGGCTCACTTGTTGAAGGTTGTTCATAATTGTTCAAAAATTAGGGTTGAAAGCTAATCAATCTCTAATCTCCCCTATTCTTCATTCTTCCACAAGTTTAGTGACAAAACTTGCCACCTCCAAACCCTAACCCTAATCCAAATCAAGAAACCTCAAGATCCTTTGAGTGCAAGCAAAGAAAGTCTTCAACGATCCTTTGAAGCGAAGCCGGACTTCAACGGAGCACGAGATCCGAGCCGATCCACGACTCAAGAAGCCGAGCGATGCTAGATTCGACGAGCGAAGTTCCTTCCTCTTGTAGTTCTTGAGAGTTGTAACTACTTGTTGATATAATAAAGGTGAAGATTCTTTAAACTTTCTTATATTTCAATTCGAGCATTATGCTTATATTTCGATTCTTGAATATATTCTTTGTGGTGATGCTTGAATAAAACTCCGCTCGTGGAGGGATCGAAACGATTGTAGAATGATGATGTTGACGAATCTTTAAATGTTTTCTTAAGTCTTAAAACGATTGTAAATTCTTGAAATTGAGTGATCGATGTTCTAGATCGATGCGAATGCGTTCTTGATTCCTTTCGCACGATCTAGAGATCAACAATTGATTATTCGATTTTCAAGAAGCTATCTAGTGAATGTGATTCATCGAAAGGACAAAGGAAATGATGAGGAAACCTAATTCTTCGCAAGATTCCTTGATCCTCGATGAATCAACATCGATTTAGCATCAATTTGTTAATGGATAAGAAATCGTCATTTCGAATCTTCTTCACATCTACGATCTAATCGATTCCTACGAGTTTTACTTCAAATCTTGAAACCTAAATTGATTGAAATTCTATCTCTCTTGATTCTTGATGTTTATCGTTTTCTTGATTCTTGATTAGAATAATTGATTCTTGAAATTCATCAATATAAATCTTGAATCTTTTTTGCTTTTCTTTTCTATTAAATTTTCGATTCAAACAAAACAAAATACGAACGAATCGCACAATCTCTGTGGACGATCCGCACTCACTATTGCGGCGGTTCCGTGCGTCTGTGAAGGGAGATAGTGCCCTCATAGTCTATTATTGGATCGCAGGTACGTGATTGCAATGATTGCGGAGGACCTATCCCGGAAGGACAGTCTTACTCGAGATGATAGTATGCTATCTGGTTTGCCTTTATCAGTCGTGTACATGTTCAGGTGACTGATTGCATGTTACACTTTGATAGAGCCCTTAGGATCTTGCTTTACTACCAACAGTATGATGGCGATCATATACGTGAGAGTTGGGTAGTTTATATGCATATCCTTAATTGTGGTCCCTAGTCGTGGGAGTTTCGAGACAGGGCATCGATACTCCGGAGTAGACTAGTGTGTACAGTCGAGACCCCGACGAGGGGCGGTGGCCGGTCTCACAAGCCACTGGTGTCAGTTGGATCACCTAAGATGTATACAGGTGCTCATTGGGTTATGAGTACACCGGACAGGACTCGCCGGGAATCTGCTAGTTAGTATTATATCTACCGTCAGATAGCAGTTCCCTGGTGACATGTGTACAGGTTAGTTCATCGACCTGAGGTCGTCATTTGTCTCGTGTGAGTTCCCACTGTGCTTTGATTTCTACCCTACCACGGCTCAAAGGAGTCGTGCAAACAGGTAGCTTTTGGGTACAGTCCCGAGCCATATGGAGGCACGTGAGCGGATCGGCAGGGGATTCGTCTCTCCCGGTATTGGGGGCGAGGTCGTGCTGTGTCTAGGAGAGCCATTACACAAAGTCCATGGCCATGGCAGGAGATTTACTGGTAGGTACTCCAGTAGTATCTCAGGGTGTAATTGGGCTTCACTCCGACACGACTTATACTGCTATTGGGGGTCTGACGTTACTAGCCCCCTAGGCAGATATGCGATACTCATTGACGAACGGACCGGACTGTATATACATTGTCACTGTTAGGCTCAGTAGGGTTTTCCGGATGAGTGCGCTCATCGGCCACCCTTGAGGTCAGTCCGTGGGCAGCCGTTACGCATTGCTAGTGCCGCTGACGGTTTGTGGTTAAACCCACTGCCAGGGTGCTGACGAGTCATTAGAGTCCCCCACAGACAGTTTCCCAAGTTCGGGCGAAACGTTGTAGAGGCCGTATGGTTTTATGGCAGGGTTCGGAAATTGCACGTGCGTTTACGCACGTGTCAGTTTTCGGGCAGATAATACTGGTCGGCTTTGGTTTAAGCCGGATCCGAGTATTATATTGAGTAGGTATAATATCTTTATCTCAGTTGCATTTGTATTCGGTCGTAATACAAATGCGGGTATATTTATACAGTTTCGGGGTTGTCCTGAAATTCGTTTCAGGATCACTTTTGGAAGTTGCCAGTACCCAGTTTTTCTATCCGCCGTCTTTTAACATTCGGTTAAAGACGGATTTATCTTTTCTTCTGATGAGGTGAGTCGTGCTTCTAGAAGGTTCTAGAATTTGGTGACTAGGTTTATTGGTGTTGTGTTCTAATTGGTTGCATTAAAGGTGTGATGAGGTGTATTAGTGATTCATGCTTTTGCTTTAATGCTTCTTGTTTTCTTAAAGATATTTTGAAGTGAGAAGCTTTCTCTTGTGGTCACCCCCCTCTCCTACGGTCACCTCCCTCTTGCTATATATGGCCGGCCCTCTCTCTCCTCACTTCACTTGATGTTTCATTTTGGTTAGAAAAGATTATGATAGTATTCGGGGTGTATGGAATTTTACAGTTCATTTCATTCCATCACCCGATTTCCACGGCAACTTCATTAACCGATCGTCCACGGACTTGGACGAAGTGAGACAAAGTCATCTACTCATTCTCTACATCAATCTTGGTCGTCTCTTTTAGCAAACTTGACGATCGAGTTGCCTCGAGTCAGAGGCGGGAGCCCGTTTAAAGAACCGATCATGTGGTGCCACCTCGACGAGGAGATCGGAGATCGACGAGATCGGAGCAGCCGCAACGGAGCGTGGGATGATGGTTGAAGAACGAAGGACTCGGATCGTTCGGTATAACCATTCTACACTCTTTACAGTTTGTTAGTTTAGCATTAATGGCAGATCCGGGTTAAAGTATACGATAGCGCCAGTTTAAAAGTTTTGTTCCGCATTTTGGCGTCTGTAGACTGCCGGGGCGCTAGCGTAGACTTACAGTGGTATCAGAGCCTCACCATTTTGCTATGCTAACTTGTGCTAACGCGTTTAAAACATCGATCGAATCGAAAATCGAAAAACACAATTTTCTTGCCCGACAGTTTCTGTTGTTTTTAAACGGTGTCAAAAATGAATTCTACATGTCTTAAAAATCTGTGCAGGGTTTTTTAGGAATACTGGAGAAATTCGTCGAAGTGAATCGACTGTTCAGACGCGGATCCGCGGCCCAAGCGTGGGTTTGGCCGCGGATCCGCCGCAGTAAAGTCGAATCAGTTGGTCAAAATTCTACAGTAGTTTCTCTGTTGGAAATTGGGCTTTTTAGTAAATATCGTTTTGGCCCAGGTTTTGTTACTGTTCACCAGTAAGTCGTGGGGCCCATTTTTTTGATATTTGGTCGATCGAAATTTAAACACGTTAGTTTACAGTGCTTACATTATATCTCCGACCGGGAATGTCATTTGATCGGTAAACCGCGTCCGATTGCTATAGTTCTTTTAGATGGGTTTGCGAACGTGACATTCGCGTTGATGTTCTGTTTTGTGCTGTGATGTTGCGGATTTGTCGTGGTGGATAGCAGTGTGCAATGGTAGTACAGTTTGAGTTTATTTGTACATTTGATATTGCGGGGCGAGCGTCCAACTTGTGGACAGCCGTCACTGCCTGTTGTATAATATTCTTTTGGGGCACGACCAGGTTGCGGTCGATGTACCTATTGTACTATTTTTCATTACTGTACTAGGTTTTGCCCCGAGACGGAGTGCACGGATAGCCGGGTTCTGGAGGGCAACGGGTCCGCATCTCATGGCTTTGGGAGGCAGAGGGGCCCCACTCTAAAATTGGCAGACTATTCGCCGCACTCGTAGGGGGTACAGATTGACCCAAGGAGGGGTGCTCAATTTACCGGATTCCGTGAAGTGCCGGGTGTTCCATTCACTATGCTGTGGGGGACTGCCTCGCTTCAGGTTTTGGCGGGTAACTTGCCGCACCCGTAGGGGTCTAGGTTTCATTGGACAGGCTATCCACACGACAGGGGAACGTCGAGTTTCAGCAGCGGCTCTGTGAAACTCGGGGATCCCAATTATCTGTATTGTTCTGTGATGCTTATTACTTTTCTGTAATGTTGCATATTATCACGCCTGGAGCGATTATTGTATATTGGCTTATATACTATTAGATGTTGTATATGTTTTACACCCGTGCTAGTCCAGTCCCCGCTCTGTCGTTAGTTAAGTAACCTAACGGGTGATGACGGGACCCAGTGACGAATGCGGATGGCATATACGTACATTTTATTTTCGTTCTCTTCTGGTGTGATACTTGATGGGACTGCATTGATTCTGATCAATGCAAAGTAAAACAAACCTGTATACAGTTGTTGGAACAATTTAAAAAGTGTTATTACAAAGACGTTTCCTTTTGTTATGCATAGCGGTATTCAGTGGAATATCCTGCACCTCATTCGACGGGGCAAGGGCCGATATCCCTTCACCGGGACTGACCCCTTGGGCAGAAGTTTGCGTCAGCGTAATAACTTTACTATAGTCGATTACAAGTTGCTTTGCATAGCGGTATTCAGTGGAATATCCTGCACCTCATTCCACAAGGAAAGAGCCGAGATCCCTTTACCGGGAGTGACCTCTTTAGCAAAAGGTTTTCGCCACTATATTTTAAAAAGCTATCAGGTTCCTTCAGCGATATCAAGTTCACTACGCTAAAGGTTTTTCGCCAAAAACCAGTCGTAGCCCTCCGTCACTTCTTTTGGGTATTCAGTAGTATTCAAGCTATGCATTTTAGCAAAAGTTAAGGCATAGTGTTTGGTAGCTGCTGGGTATTCAATTGTTGCATAGATAGATGAGTTAGTTTGGGACAGTCATTCTGCCGATTGGCCAAAGTCAGGGGCATGTGCGGGTGGGTTCAAATTGACAAGATAGTGACGGGTAGAACTTGGCATGTGACTTATGACACTTTGACCAAAGCCAAGGTTATAAGAGCATGGGGCAAAAATCATATCGGGAGTTTCTAAAGAAACTGAAACTTGCCAAGTATGCGCATACCATCTGGAGTATGAGTAACGTGGATGCATTCCATCACGTTATCATTCGATGAGAGTTGGATCCCGATTCCCACTGATGAGTTGGTTTACTCTTCGGGTGATCCCGATTGATTCTTCTTTAGGTTTGGAGGAGAATTTGACAGGACAGTGGGAGGTTTCCGGATTAGATAAAGTGATGACCATTCTGATCTAGGTTAGAGTGCACGCAGAGTGTTTCTTTTCTCTCTCTCTCTTTGGCAGCGACCTTTGACCGACCCTCGACTATGACTCAGTGACCAGGTTGACCGAACCTTCTTAAAATACTGGCTTTTGGATTGTCTGAGTTGCATAAGTCATTGCCACTCCTTCTTTTACCCTTTGAATTTCTCAGAACACCCGTATTACTACGGATATCCACTTCCATTGGATAGATCCATCGTATGGTTATATACGAACTCGAAGGGACTTCTTCGGGGATGGATCCAGGTTCAGGAGAAATAGAATTGGTTTATTCAGTTGTCTTTTATTATCACCTTCTCTCAGGTTGCGAGAGCTCCTTGGTTTAGGAGAGTACACCTATTACGCCTATTGGATAGTCTTATTCCAAACCATAGGCTGGTGCCGAAAGGTAGGGAATGAAGAAAACCAATTAGCCTAAGTAGGGTATGCAGAAGGTAATATGTAAAGACAAAATAAAGGGATTAGAAAGAGGGCAAAGTAAATTGCGACTGATATCATTCACGACCAAAACCGCGTACTTCATCGCCACTCCTATTTCACCTTTAAAAGAATAAGGTATTGTTCAGTTGTCTTTTATCGTCACCTTCTCTCAGTTGCGAGTACTCCTTGGTTTAGGAGGGTACACCTATTATGCTTACTGGATAGTCTTCTTCCAAACCATAGGCTGGTGCCGAACGGTAGGGAAGGAAGAAAACCATTTAGCCTAACGATGGTGTACAGAAGGTAACGACTAAAGACAAATAAAGGGATTTGGAGAGATGGCAATAAAATATACGGTTGAAGTCATGAATTGGATTATGGAAGAGGCATTGCTATGAATACCAGGATACCCCTACGAAATATTTTCATGTTTCAGTGCATTGTTAAAGGAAAAACTGTTTTCCCGATTAGACACTTACTCCAAGGGTATGTATTTACCAGGTTTCATTCTCATATCTGTATGGTTTTACAGATGATGAGTGGGAGTAAGATATTGGGAATTAGGTGATTATCCTCATTATATCGGAATTCGTTGTAATTGGTGATATTTGAGGAAATCGCCAGGGTACAGTTTTCCACCTACAACGCACAGGTTTTGAGTTGTTTAACTCAGCGGACTTATACAGAGTATTGTATGTTGTCCAGTGTCCATCAGGACAAAGGGGTAGGTCCTCGTACTATGTTCTGTTTAATTATAACTTCTCTAGTATTTAGACAAGTGTTTCGTAGAAATACAAGGTCTAAGTTTTGAGAAGTTGTGGGTATAAGAATAAAGTAGAGAACCAGGTATCACAAGTATCGGGATTCTTCAAAGAGATCGAAGATGTAGATTCTTGTGATTAGTATTCAGATTATAGTGATGGTTTTGAGAAACGTATTTCTCTTTTAGGTTACTCATAATTGGATGGATTCCTAAGTTGAGTAATGCTGATTAGCCTCTTTCCATTAAGTTGATATGCACTGGAGACAGCTGCATGGATTGAATATGGTTCCAATTAAATTAGTGCCAAAGTTTCTATATTGGATATAGAATGGATCGTACCCTAAAAGATGTTAAGGTACGGGGAGTTGTCCAGCATATGATTAAAACCAGACACTGGATAACTCAGGGCACGTTTCTGTAATGGCTGTTTGTGGGTTGACCCTGGCTATGACGAGGGTTGATATTCTACCATTTGGAAGATCAATAGTGATATTGTTCTTGACTCGCCACAGTTTTAGTAAAATGGATCTTTTTCAGAAAACAGTAGTGGGAGTATGGTAGAACTGGAAGTGATTCCAGAACCGCGAACGATTACGGAAAAATTTAATAGGACCTATACATTCAATCAGGTTTGACATTCCAATAGCCACTCCGCAGATTTGGTGGGTAACCTCAGACACCCGAGAGGTACTTCGGTAGGCTCAAGGACGGTGACAGGGAGGTTCTTATCTACCCAGACTTGACACTACTGTTGTTCCAGGTTATGAGACCCGGTAGGAGGGTTGTCGTAGTCAGTGGGAGCAACGGAAGCATGGTGGGCAAGTAGCTTATGTCTATTAATAGACTAGAGCAGTTATAGCGGAGATAGATCATCTATTTTTGATGTGACAGTCATAGGTTTGACTTCAATCAGAATAAGGGATGGATCAGTTAAGAAGGTAGTAGGGTGTGATGTCATGGTATCTGGATGACATACACGGAGTAGGAAGTAAAATTCCTATACTACGATCGGTTGTACTGTGGTCGTCACACAGTTGTTTCTCCAGACAGGATATGGATATAATATTTGACATTATGGTTTCTGGATCTATGGTTTTAGATCTAGATTTGGGTGGTTTCCCAATATGGGTACTTTGACAGATATTCTAATGGTTTTTAGAATAGTTGACTCTTAGCATGGTAGTGTACCTGCAGGTGATGGAGTCACCCTCTCTAAAGGTGTCGTATAGACTAAAGGGGAGAGGGATGTGCATGATTGGCAGATCACTTGCTTAGGCAATTGAGTCAATCATGAGATGTCAAGTACCGCACCAAATGTTGTTTTTGCACTAGATGCAATAAGTTTGTATTAATCCAATCCTGGAGAAACATAAGGAAGCAGTTTTAGAACATTGGTACTTGTTCTACGGATTTGATAACGGCAGCCTCTTTCGGGAGACGGTTATCATTCCAGGCTTCAAAGGTGACATGGATGACAGAGTGATTGTCAGAGTTTTAGTTTTCCCTCTGACGAGGGACAGTATTATGGACAGGTGCTCCAAGAGGATACTGTGGGAAGCAAGGTGCCCGATACTGATAAGGTTCAGTGATCGATTCAGTCTAAGAAGTTTGGATATGGAGTTCATTTATGAACTAAGGTCCCATCAGATATCCAGACATGTTCTAAGACAGGTATTACTCAATTCGGGAGATGGTTTTCTCCGCGAACTTGAGATTAAGAGAGATATAGAAAGATACTTCTAGGCGGATCCACTCACTGAGGCTATTTCTCGAACACAATAGTTTTACAAACGGGCTTTGTGAAACTGATTAGTAGAGGAGTTGGATGTTCGGTTTCACACGGGCTGTGAGTAGTCGACATCGCAATATTAGCCTTGAGTGCAAGTGGGAGATTGTTGGAGATAGTGCCCTCATAGTCTATTATTGGATCGCAGGTACGTGATTGCAATGATTGCGGAGGACCTATCCCGGAAGGACAGTCTTACTCGAGATGATAGTATGCTATCTGGTTTGCCTTTATCAGTCGTGTACATGTTCAGGTGACTGATTGCATGTTACACTTTGATAGAGCCCTTAGGATCTTGCTTTACTACCAACAGTATGATGGCGATCATATACGTGAGAGTTGGGTAGTTTATATGCATATCCTTAATTGTGGTCCCTAGTCGTGGGAGTTTCGAGACAGGGCATCGATACTCCGGAGTAGACTAGTGTGTACAGTCGAGACCCCGACGAGGGGCGGTGGCCGGTCTCACAAGCCACTGGTGTCAGTTGGATCACCTAAGATGTATACAGGTGCTCATTGGGTTATGAGTACACCGGACAGGACTCGCCGGGAATCTGCTAGTTAGTATTATATCTACCGTCAGATAGCAGTTCCCTGGTGACATGTGTACAGGTTAGTTCATCGACCTGAGGTCGTCATTTGTCTCGTGTGAGTTCCCACTGTGCTTTGATTTCTACCCTACCACGGCTCAAAGGAGTCGTGCAAACAGGTAGCTTTTGGGTACAGTCCCGAGCCATATGGAGGCACGTGAGCGGATCGGCAGGGGATTCGTCTCTCCCGGTATTGGGGGCGAGGTCGTGCTGTGTCTAGGAGAGCCATTACACAAAGTCCATGGCCATGGCAGGAGATTTACTGGTAGGTACTCCAGTAGTATCTCAGGGTGTAATTGGGCTTCACTCCGACACGACTTATACTGCTATTGGGGGTCTGACGTTACTAGCCCCCTAGGCAGATATGCGATACTCATTGACGAACGGACCGGACTGTATATACATTGTCACTGTTAGGCTCAGTAGGGTTTTCCGGATGAGTGCGCTCATCGGCCACCCTTGAGGTCAGTCCGTGGGCAGCCGTTACGCATTGCTAGTGCCGCTGACGGTTTGTGGTTAAACCCACTGCCAGGGTGCTGACGAGTCATTAGAGTCCCCCACAGACAGTTTCCCAAGTTCGGGCGAAACGTTGTAGAGGCCGTATGGTTTTATGGCAGGGTTCGGAAATTGCACGTGCGTTTACGCACGTGTCAGTTTTCGGGCAGATAATACTGGTCGGCTTTGGTTTAAGCCGGATCCGAGTATTATATTGAGTAGGTATAATATCTTTATCTCAGTTGCATTTGTATTCGGTCGTAATACAAATGCGGGTATATTTATACAGTTTCGGGGTTGTCCTGAAATTCGTTTCAGGATCACTTTTGGAAGTTGCCAGTTTCCAGTTTTTCTATCAGCCGTCTTTTAACATTCGGTTAAAGACGGATTTATCTTTTCTTCTGATGAGGTGAGTCGTGCTTCTAGAAGGTTCTAGAATTTGGTGACTAGGTTTATTGGTGTTGTGTTCTAATTGGTTGCATTAAAGGTGTGATGAGGTGTATTAGTGATTCATGCTTTTGCTTTAATGCTTCTTGTTTTCTTAAAGATATTTTGAAGTGAGAAGCTTTCTCTTGTGGTCACCCCCCTCTCCTACGGTCACCTCCCTCTTGCTATATATGGCCGGCCCTCTCTCTCCTCACTTCACTTGATGTTTCATTTTGGTTAGAAAAGATTATGATAGTATTCGGGGTGTATGGAATTTTACAGTTCATTTCATTCCATCACCCGATTTCCACGGCAACTTCATTAACCGATCGTCCACGGACTTGGACGAAGTGAGACAAAGTCATCTACTAATTCTCTACATCAATCTTGGTCGTCTCTTTTAGCAAACTTGACGATCGAGTTGCCTCGAGTCAGAGGCGGGAGCCCGTTTAAAGAACCGATCATGTGGTGCCACCTTGACGAGGAGATCGGAGATCGACGAGATCGGAGCAGCCGCAACGGAGCGTGGGATGATGGTTGAAGAACGAAGGACTCGGATCGTTCGGTATAACCATTCTACACTCTTTACAGTTTGTTAGTTTAGCAATAATGGCAGATCCGGGTTAAAGTATACGATAGCGCCAGTTTAAAAGTTTTGTTCCGCATTTTGGCGTCTGTAGACTGCCGGGGCGCTAGCGTAGACTTACATTAGTCCCTTGATTGTTGAACATCATATACATGTGATGGATGATGCCAGACAAACCAGAGAACCTCAGAGACGGTTGAATCCCGTCATGAAGGAAGCGGTGATGAAAGAGATCGTCAAATGCCTTGATAATGATATTATATACCCTATCTCCGATAGCCAATGGGTGAGTCCTATACATGTCGTCCCTAAGAAATCCGGCATCACTGTTATTACCAATGAGGCGAATGAGTTGAGTCAGACACGCACCCAAACTGGGTGGCGTGTATGTATTGATTACAGAAAACTCAATGCCGCCACGAGGAAAGACCACTTTCCTCTACCATTCATTGATCAAATGCTGGAACGCTTAGCTGGACGAGAGTATTATTGTTTTATGGATGGATACTCAGGCTATAATCAGGTCCCTATAGCCAAAAAGGATAAAGATAAAACCACTTTTACTTATCCTTTTGGTACCTTTGCTTACAGTCGCATGCTCTTTGGGTTATGCAATGCTCCCGCTACCATTCAGCGGTGTATGATGGGGATATTCTCTGACATGGTAGAGAATTTTCTGGAGATCTTTATGGACGATTTCTCTATTTTTGGAGACTCTTTTTCTGAATGCCTATCGAATCTTGACGCAGTTCTTACTCGTTGCAAAGAGAAGAACTTAACTTTGAACTGGGAAAAATGCCATTTCATGGTCCAAGAGGGAATTGTACTTGGACATGTTATTTCACAGAAAGGCATTGAGGTTGACAGAGCTAAGATAGATGTCATTCAAAACCTCCCTCATCCCAAATGCGTCAAAGACATTCGATCTTTCCTTGGCCATACGGGCTTTTATAGGAGATTCATTAAGAATTTTAGCAAAATTGCTAGACCCTTAACACTTCTCTTGGCCAAGGATACGACCTTCCACTTTGACTCGGATTGTGAGGCAGCTTTCGACTCACTTAAACACTCCCTCACTTCAGCCCCCGTTCTATCGTCTCCAAATTGGGACTACCCCTTTGAGCTAATGTGTGACGCATCCGACTTTGCAGTAGGTGCAGTCTTAGGACAGCACATTGAAAAGATGCCACACGTGATATACTATGCGAGTAAGACCCTGAATGATGCACAAATCAATTATACAACTACCAAAAAAGAACTTTTGGCAGTTGTATTTGCATTAGAAAAATTCAGGCCTTACTTGATTGGCTCTCCTATAGTTGTGTATACTGACCATTCCGTCTTAAAACATCATCTGGCGAAGAAAGATGCAAAAGGTCGACTAATACGTTGGATCCTTCTGTTACAAGAATTTGATCTTGTTATCAAAGATAAGAAAGGATGTGAAAACGTAGTAGCCGACCATCTTTCACGCATCTCTTCTTCCCCCGTGACCCTGCCGATCAATGATTCGTTTCCTGACGATCAACTCTTGAGCGTATCCAATGAACCTTGGTTCAGGGATATTGTGAACTATCTTGTCACGGGACTTATACCCAGCGATTGGTCAAAACAGGACAAATACCGTTTTCTATCCCAAGTAAAACACTTTTACTGGGATGATCTATATCTGTTTAAATATTGTCCTGACCAGATCATTCGCCGGTGTGTCCCGAAAGAAGAGTTCAAGAGTGTTCTTTCTTTTTGTCATGATCAGGCCTGTGGGGGTCACTTCGGTCCTAAAAAGACGTCGGAGAAGGTTTTGCAATGTGGATTTTATTGGCCGACCTTGTTCAAGGACGCATTTGACTATTGCAAAACCTCTACACAATGTCAGTACACGGGTAGAATTTCCCAGAGAAATGAAATGCTTCAGCAACCCATCCCAGTGGTTGAAATTTTCGATGTTTGGGGCATTGATTTTATGGGTCCCTTTCCCAACACCTTTGGGAATTTGTACATACTGCTGGCGGTTGATTATGTCTCAAAGTGGGTTGAAGCCATTCCATGTCGCACTAATGACAGGAAAGTTGTCATTAAGTTCTTAAAAGAGAATATCTTTTCGTGATTTGGACACCCACGCGCTATTATTAGCGATAATGGGACACATTTCTGCAACAGGTCTTTCGAGACTCTGATGCGGAAATACGCAATCAACCACAGACTTTCTACACCCTATCATCCCCAAACGAGCGGGCAGGCTGAGATCTCAAACAGACAGATCAAACTAATCCTGGAGAAGACTGTTGCTAAGAATAGAAAAGACTGGTCGACCAAACTGACGGATGCACTTTGGGCATTCCGAACCGCATTTAAAACCGACCTAGGGATGTCTCCATATAGGATAGTGTTTGGGAAGGCATGTTGATTAGTCGAAAATATTGTATATTTTTACTGGCAATTTCCTCATCGTTTGCATTCATATAGAAGTGTTCGGTATCCGTATTTCACATATTAGCAAATCTATCACAGATTATCAGATTACATGTTTTAGACCTTAAAACCGGCATTTCTAGGGAAATTGACTGCATTGCATGGCATCACAATATTTCTATATGTCGAAACCCGTGTTTTGAAGTCTGTGCAGGAAACTAGAAGCGTGCTCGAATCAACGCTGCTCAAAAGATACGCCAACTCACTAACTTCAGATCTGGTATCAATTCAAAGGAGCAATCACAAATCAATATATCAGAAGAAGCCCTAAAATACAGAACAAGTCCACACCAAAAGACCCAAAGCCCAAGCTGATCAAAGAGCCACGGATCCGCGGCAATGGCTTGCTTATGCCGCGGATCCGCGGTGGAACCAGGGTTTACCTCCTCAATTTTGGTGCACAATGCTTCATTCAGGGCCCACTGTTCAGAAATATATCTCAAATTCCAGAAGACTCCAGGGGTTTCTGCCAGATCAGCAAACTAGGGTTTCCAAGCCTAATTAAACCTAGCTTAAACCCTAAGCTAGCTCCTAACAAACTACCTTCTAGAAGACTCAACAAACTTTTGGAGGGAACTACCATTTCAAACCTAAACCTAGGGTTTGGGAAGTCTATAAATAGAAGCCTAGACCTAGGGTGAAATCATAATGTGGAGATAGATAGAATCAAACCATTACTTGTGATTCATTTCAGTTCATTTTTTTAGCCAATCTCCTTCTTCATCTCTTTCCTCCACAAGTCTAGTGAGAGGGCTTGTGGGAAACCCTAACCCTAATTCCAATTAAAATCAAGATCCCGAGTACCCATTAAGCAAGAAGCCCTACAACCTTTAGGAACAGAGCCGATCTTCAACGGAGCAAGCGATCCGAGCCGATCCACGACTCACGAAGCCGAGCGACGCCCGATCAACAATTTAGATTCTTCCTCTTGTAGTTCTTGAAGCGAATGTAATCAAAATTGTTGAGATAAATAAAGGTGATATTCTTTTATCTTGTTTTCTTTAAATTCTGCATCATGATATCTTTACAATTCGTGAATATTTTCTGTTTGGTGATGTGTGAATAAAACTCCGCTCGTCAAGGAGTCGAGACGGTCAATATAATGGTGATGTAACATAGCTTTAATCGATTCTTGAGTCCTACGTGTTTTGAAAACCCTAGCAAGTTCAAGAAACGACGACCCATTTTGTTTCGATGCTTTCTTGATTGATATCGTTCGAAATTGGGGAGTTACGATCGTTTCTTGAATTTGGTAGAGGCTATAAAAGGAATGATATCGACGAAATAACAAGGGTTATAAGATGAAACCCTAGTTTCATCAAGAAAGCCCTAACTCTCGTCGATCATCATCGATCTAGTATCAATCTTTCGAAGGACAAGAGCACGAAATCTTGAGGTTACATGACATCTATAGATCCTATCGATTCCTACGAGCCTCTTTTAGATTCTTGACTGTTGATTGGAAATATTATCGAAACCCAATTCTTGATTGTTTATCAGTTTAGTGATTCTTGATTAAACTCGTGACACTTGAATCAATTGATAAATTCTCGAGTTATGTTTTCTTTTCTGTTCAATTAACTTTTCAATTCAAATGAAGCAAATATAAAAGCGAATCGCACAATCCCTGTGGACGATCCGCACTCACTTACAAACTACATCCGACACCGTAGTTGATTGCGGTCAAATAATTCTTTGATTGTGATTCTATACATTTTCTAAAACGACACACAAAGAACAATCAATCAAATGGCGCCGTTGCCGGGGATCGCGCGTTAATTCGTTTTATTTTATAGTTTGAATTGAAAGAATTATTTCATTGTTATTTTGAGATCAAAATTCGTGCAAACCCTAAACAATTTGTGTGTTTCATTGCAAGGAGATCTGGAGCTTGCTGGGAATTGAGAAAAATTTTTGGAAAATACCAGAGAGCTGAGGGAGTATACAGAAGCTCCCTGAAAAAGTTTGGTGCAGTGTTCTCACTACAAGACCGCGGAAGGGCGGCAAGAGCAAGGATCTGCGGCGGAACCGCGACCCCTTAGGGGGTTCTCTGCAAAATTTTTCTCTCAGGTAACTTCTCACCTTATCCTCTCTCCTCTTTTTTAGCTCCAACTAATACTTTGCTGCAGGATTCTTTGCAAAGAACAGCAGCTCGCAAATTGCAAATTAAAATTGTGCGTGATTTTGTTTCTTGGTTGTTTGCATTATAAATACGGATATTTAGGGGCACAACCAAATCCAAATTAGGTGGGGATTTCATTACCCTTCCTAGGCCCCGAAAACCACAAACTTGCATCCGTATTGACCCACATTAACTAAAAGAAATCTAGAGATGACTCTAAGGACTGTCGCGCTCAATTAGGACAGAAGAAGGCCGTGGGTAATTCATTGCTTATCCGCGTTTTCCTGTGGTGCCTAAGGCGAGTGTGTCTAAGGCTAGTGGTTATTAATTAGGCCCACTACTTACGTAGTGGAGTACCTTCCCACTTACCTGGCACTTATCCGGCTACAGGGGAACAAAGAGGCAGTGGAGGATTCTATCCCGCGACTTGTCTTTTGGCAGTTAGGAGCGGTCTAGAGCCGGACCTAGGTGACCACTAGATTCTAAGGTTGTGTGCTGCATTTGTTTTGTCGCATCATTTTTTTAAAAAAAAAAATCCGTCCCTTTTTCAAAAGCAAACACCGCATTCATTTTGCCCCTAATTATAAGCCAACGTTGCCACTTGTACTAACCTTTTTTAGTACAAGATAGGCTGGACACGGGATTCTAGTGCCCGTTTAGTCCGCGTACCCTTTATCGACTCCGAAGTCGATATTTCTCCATTTACCTTTCCTTTACCTACTACCACACCCACACCGATGGATCCGAATCCATCAAACTTCTTTAACCCTAATCTGCCGCCGTCCGTTGGTGCGCAGAATCCACCCCGCATCTCTCTCCAAGAAAGATGCTATCCATTTAGAGGTCCTCTTTCTACCTGCTTATCCACACCACCAGCCAATGGGGATAACTTTGAGATTAAGCCCCAGTATATCAATCTTTTACCCAAATACCACGGACTCGAGACTGAGGACGCTTACGTTTTCATTACCAAATTTGAAAACGTATGCGCAATGATGGGTACGTCACAACTTTCAGTGGATGCGATGCGTCTACGACTTCTTCCATTTACTTTGTGCGATATAGCCGAGAAGTGGCTATATAACACTACCGCACATTCTATTACGAATTGGGAAGAATTCGTCGCTGCATTCCTTAAGAAATTTTACCCAATCCAAAAGACAGCTCGAATCCGTAGCGAACTGAATCAATTTGCCCAGCTCCCTACCGAACCATTTTCAAAATGCTTTGAACGTTTCAAGGATCTTTTGGTTCAGTGTCCTCTTCACGGCATCCCGAGATGGGAGCTTTGCCGAATCATTTATGAGGGCATTAACTCAAACACTAAACAGAGCCTTGAAAACATGTGTCAAGGTACATTTATGACTAAGGATGATGGGGAAGCTTGGAAGTACTTAGAAGAGTTCGCTGAAAAATCACTACAGTGGGAGAGTGGAACCCAACCATTGAATAGGGGTGGCGTACACCAAATAGATGTGTCCATAGGTGTTCGAGCTGAGATGGCAGCAATGCAAAATAAGCTCGACGCTATGGAACACAAATTTTCTGCAGCCTCCCTAAACCCAATGTCGCTCCCCAAAACTGTTTGTGGGTGCTGTTCTGATCCGTCACACTTAACGGAAGAATGTCCATTAAATTCTGCGTTTCAAGGTCACGAGCATTCTAATGCCGCATTTCAAAGACCTGGAAACGATCCATATTCTTCCACGTACAATCAGGGTTGGAGGAATCACCCAAATTTTGCTTGGAACCAAAACCAATCTCAAAACACGGTTCCAAACACGAATAATTTTCAAAGGGCTCTTCCTCCACCACAACAGCAACCCCTTCAACTCACTCAGCACCCCTACCAGTCACAAAATTTCCAAAACAAGGGCAACAATCCTGCACAGTCTAATCCTATGCAGTTGTCCTGTTCTGACGAATTCTCTCAATTCACTCAAACCATGAAATCACTTTTATCAAATTTCATAGAGGTTTCGACTGAGGTTAGATCTTCCGTCAGTGAGATAAAGAAAAACTCAACATCCCAAGCTGAGAGTATCAGATCGATGGAAGCTGAAATCGCACGCCTAAAAGCCGAAATGAGTGCGAGAGAAAAAGGGAAACTTCCCTCTCAACCCCTACAGAATCCTGGGCATTACAATGTAAATGCCATCACAACGTTGAGATCGGGAAAAGTGCTGAATAATCATGTCGGGGAAGGTATTGATGATACTGAAAATCATGTCAACACCCCGGCTGAGACCTTTCCACATACACACACTTCTCCTTCTGATCCTTCTTCTTCTACCATACCACCTTCTCGTGAGCCTATTCTCCATTTCCCATTTGGCTCGACACCTTCTCCAAACCCTTATAGTTCTCCACAGACGGTCCCCACACCTCTTTTGGGACCTCGTCTACCCCCTCTTTCTTCTCCTATGATAGACCCTGCGCTTATTGCGAAAGCTCCTTACCCGAACCGGTTAAGGGGTAACAGAACGAGTCCTCATATGGAGAAAATTATAGAAATGTTCAAACAGGTTAACATCAATATCCCTCTCCTAGATGCGATTCAACAAGTCCCCGCTTATGCGAAAATTCTTAAGGACTTGTGCACTAGGAAGAGGAAGACTCAAGTGCCGAAGAAGGTCTTTATGTCTAATAATATCAGCACTGCTTTTATTCCCCAGCTACCAAAGAAACGAAAGGACCCAGGATGTCCTACAATATCGATTTCTATTGGGGGTAAAAACATAAATCGTGCTCTTTTAGACCTTGGCGCAAGTGTTAACCTGATCCCTTATTCTGTCTATGAGCAACTAGGGATTGGAGAGCTGAAACCTGCTCACTGCACTCTCCAGATGGCAGACCGATCTATCACCAAACCAAGGGGTGAATTAGAGGATGTGTTGATAAAGGTCGGGGAATTTGTTTTCCCTGTAGAATTCATTGTGCTCGACACACATCCTGTAGCAAACCCCCGGGGCCAAATTCCGGTGATTTTAGGTCGTCCTTTCCTTGCCACTTCCAACGCTGTTATAAACTGTAGAAACGGTTCAATGAACTTATCATTTGGAAATATGACCATTGAACTAAATATCTACAAAGTTGGAAGTCAGCCATCAGAACCCTCTGCTCATATTTTAGATGTGTGCTCTGTCCATGAGATCGCTCCCGATAGTTGTGGAGCTGAGGAACTTTGCTTTACTGATCTCGATGACATTACCACATCTCTGTTTGACTTTACAAAAGATCTTAGTGAGGACACTTTACCTACACTTGAGTCCTGCACTTCTGACTTTTCTCCACCCGAGTCTGTATCTTTCACAGGCTCTGAGCTTCTTTGTAAATCCAAAAGTCATTCAATGATCCCTCCTTCTATCATTTCTCCGCCTGAATTGGATCTCAAAATTTTACCCTCTCATCTGAAATATGCTTATTTAGGTGAGAAGGAGACTTTACCGGTTATAATTTCCGCTTCTCTAGCATTAGAGCAAGAGAATGCACTTTTATCGGTATTGAGATCTAACAAAGAGGCGTTTGGTTGGAGTATGGCGGACATCAAAGGGATTAGTCCCTTGATAGTTGAACATCATATACATGTGATGGATGATGCCAGACCAACCCGAGAATCACAGAGACGGTCGAATCCCGTCATGAAGGAAGCGGTCATGAAAGAGATCTTCAAATGCTTAGATAATGGTATTATATACCCCATCTCCGATAGCCAATGGGTGAGTCCTATACATGTCGTTCCTAAGAAATCCGGCATCACAGTTATAACCAATGAGGCGAATGAGTTGATTCAGACACGCACCCAAACATGGTGGCGTGTATGTATCGATTATAGAAAACTCAACGCTGCCACGAGGAAAGACCATTTTCCTCTACCATTCATTGATCAGATGCTGGAACGCTTAGCGGGACGAGAGTATTATTGTTTTATGGACGGATACTCAGGCTATAATCAGGTCCCCATTGCCAAAAAGGATCAAGATAAAACCACTTTTACTTGTCCTTTTGGTACTTTTGCTTACAGTCGCATGCCCTTCGGGCTATGCAATGCTCCCGCTACCTTTCAGCGGTGTATGATGGGGATATTCTCTGATATGGTAGAGAATTTCCTGGAGATCTTTATGGACGACTTCTCGATTTTTGGAGACTCTTTTTTCGATTTCCTAGCGAATCTTGACGCTGTTCTTACTCGATGCAAAGAGAAGAACTTGACTTTGAACTGGGAAAAATGCCATTTTATGGTCCAAGAAGGAATTGTTCTTGGACATGTCATTTCATAGAAAGGATTGAGGTTGACAGAGCTAAAGTAGATGTCATTCAAAACCTCCCTCATCCCAAAAGCGTCAAAGATATTAGCTCTTTCCTTGGCCATGCGGGCTTTTATAGGAGATTCATTAAGGACTTTAGCAAAATTGCTAGACCTTTAACTCTTCTCCTGGCCAAGGATACGACCTTTCATTTTGACTCGGATTGCGAGACAGCTTTCGACTTACTTAAACACACACTCACTTCAGCCCCCATTTTATCATCACCAAACTGGGACTACCCCTTTGAGCTGATGTGTGATGCATCTGATTTTGCAGTAGGTGCAGTCCTAGGACAGCACATCGAAAAGATGCCACACGTGATTTACTATGCTAGTAAGACCCTGAATGATGCGCAAATCAATTATACAACCACAGAA
Organism: Agapanthus africanus; assembly: GCA_030015575.1. Taxonomy (NCBI): domain Eukaryota; kingdom Viridiplantae; phylum Streptophyta; class Magnoliopsida; order Asparagales; family Amaryllidaceae; genus Agapanthus; species Agapanthus africanus. The sequence goes on from JASDDO010000014.1 coordinate 472,828,717, forward strand.
AAAGAACTTTTAGCGGTTGTATTTGCATTAGAAAAATTCAGGCCTTACTTAATCGGCTCACCTATAGTTGTGTATACTGACCATTCTGCTTTAAAACATCTTCTGGCGTAGAAAGATGCAAAAGGTCGACTAATACGTTGGATCCTACTGTTACAAGAATTCGATCTTGTTATCAAAGATAAGAAAGGATGTGAAAACGTAGTAGCTGACCACCTTTCACGCATCATTTCTTCTCCTGTGACCCTGCCGATCAATGACTCGTTTCCTGACGAGCAACTCTTGAGCGTATCCGCTGAACCATGGTTCAGGGATATCGTGAACTATCATGCCACGGGACTTATACCCAGCGAGTGGTCAAAACAGGACAAATACCGTTTTCTATCCCAAGTAAAACACTTTTACTGGGACGAGCCCTATTTGTTTAAATATTGTCCTGATCAGATCATTCGCCGATGTGTCCCGAATGAAGAGTTCAAGATTGTTCTTTCTTTTTGTCATGATCAGGCCTGTGGGGGTCACTTTGGTCCTAGAAAGACAGCGGAGAAGGTTTTGCAATGTGGATTTTATTGGCCAACCTTATTCAAGGACGCATTTGAGCATTGCAAAACCTGTACACAATGTCAGTATACGGGTAGAATATCCCAGAGGAATGAAATGCCTCGGCAACCCATTCTGGTTGTTGAAATGTTCGATGTTTGGGGCATAGATTTTATGGGTCCTTTTCCCAACTCCTTTGGGAATCTGTACATACTGCTGGCTGTTGATTATGTCTCAAAGTGGGTAGAAGCCATTCCAAGTCGCACTAATGACAAGAAAGTTGTCATTAAGTTCTTAAAAGAGAATATCTTCTCGCGATTTGGACACCCACGCGCTATTATTAGCGATAATGGGACACACTTCTGCAACAGGTCTTTCGAGACTCTGATGCGGAAATACTCAATCAACCACCGACTTTCTACACCCTATCACCCCCAAACAAGCGGGCAGGCTGAAATCTCAAACAGACAAATCAAACTTATCCTGGAGAAAACTGTTGCTAAAAATAGAAAAGACTGGTCGACCAAACTGACGGATGCTCTTTGGGCATTCCGAACTGCATATAAGACCGACCTAGGGATGTCTCCATATAGGATAGTGTTTGGAAAAGCATGTCATTTACCCGTCGAGATAGAGCATAAAGCATTGTGGGCTATTAAAGAAATAAATTTTGATTTAAACCTTGCTTGCAACTTTCGGAAGCTGCAACTTAATGAGCTAAGTGAACTCCGCGATGAAGCTTATGATAACGCTGTAATCACAAAGAATAGGACTAAGGTTTTTCACGATAAAAATATTTTGAGGAAAACATTTTCACCTGGTCAACAAGTCCTTCTTTATGATTCACGATTACACCTTCACGCGGGTAAGCTCCGATCTCGATGGAAGGGACCTTTTGTTGTGCGGTCTGTATATCCGCACGGGGCAGTAGAAGTTGAAAATGTTAAAAACGACACTGTTTTCAAAATAAATGGACATAGATTAAAGCCGTATTTTTCCACTGACCCCACGGAGGAGCTCTTGTTCTTACAAGAGCCAGTTTATTTGGATTAAAATTCCTCCGTCTCACCTTCATATCCAGGATATCACTGTATCATCTTTTGAATGGAGGTGGGTAAAAAGAATAAGTTTGGGGGAAGTTCTTCACTTATATATTTTGCCCCCACTAATAATTCCTCCCAGATTTATAGGTTTTTGTAGATATAACTGTCGGCAACAGTGAGGACACTGTTGAAAACAAGTTTGGGGGAGGTTTGTGCTTATTTTCGCATCATTTGCATATCATCTGCATAAGCACAAAACATTTCTTTTAAAAATCTATAAAAATTGAAAAAATTTCAAAACCCATAAAAATTTAAAAATTTTCAAGTATAAAAATAATTTTAATATTTACACTTTTTTGTATATAAATAAGATAATGAAAGTTTAGATAGTGAACAATTACATCCATGAGATTGGAAAAATTTAAGAAAACTAAGAAAATTAGAAATTTTCTTATACGAACTAGTAATAAGTAGTTATGAGCCGTTGTCCCAAGGGTTAGTAAGATGAAAGACGTCACTAATATGAGGATAAAAATAAGTCTGAAAAATAGTTTCTATTCTGGAAGCCAAACATTTTGAACGTTGCTACCCTGCTAGTCGCACTTACACACGTCTTAAAGCCTGGGATAGTAGAGGATACCTTGAAATGCTCTTGTCTTAAAGCCAAAAGTATGAAGGAAATAAAAAGAAAAAAAAATGAATAAAAATATAAAGTGGTGAGAAAAATGGACACTGGTTTTGTTATTACCGAAGGCAATAAAAAATGTATAGCGAGGGTGCCTTTTCACCTAGTGCCCTAAGGCCAACTGGTCTGGGAGTCACTGCTATGCCTGAGGTGGTGCAAGATGAGGAAAATACACCAAGTAAGCAAGCACAGGAGTAATCGGTCGGTTAGTACCTCAAGAAGTATTAACGGTCGCATGAAAGTGTGTGAGCAATCTCGTAAACATTCATTAATTAAAAAGTACTGAGGCTGATGGGCAAGAGTATGATAGCTTGAATTGAATTCTCCGGGTGTAGGGATGTCTTTACACACATGCAGGGTTATATGATCGATGTTTGGAAGAAAGATAGGAATGAAGAATAAGACGATGTTTTATTGAGGGAGGACGTGATTTCTGACATCTTTTCATGACCATTAAGATAGGGCTCATGACAACCGAAAAGCTAGCTTAGTTGGAAACCTTAATTTTCAAGGCTTTTCTTTTACAATTCTTTTTTTTAAATGTAATATTCATGATCTTTCTTTTATTATTGGATTTTGTGGGTGCAATCCGCTGAAAACCCTCAGGAGACAACACTCCTCCTACTAGGGACACCTAGAGGTTTAAAGGCTTGTTGCATGTGCTCAGTGCAATCGTGTTGCCTACGAAAGTGTGCTAGTTAGTTTTTCTCTTTCTTTATTTTCTCCTTCTCTTTTTAATAAAACAGTTCGCTCGAGACGATCGAAATTAAGTTTGGGGGAATTTGATTAGTCGAAAATATTGTATATTTTTACTGGCAATTTCCTCATCGTTTGCAGTCATATAGAAGTGTTCGGTATCCGTATTTCACATATTAGCAAATCTATCACAGATTATCAGATTACATTTATTAGACCTCAAAACCGGCATTTCTAGGGAAATTGACTGCATTGCATGGCATCGCAATATTTCTATATGTCGAAACCCGTGTTTTGAAGTCTGTGCAGGAAACTAGAAGCGTGCTCGAATCAACGCTGCTCAAAAGATACGCCAACTCACTAACTTCAGATCTGGTATCAATTCAAAGGAGAAATCATAAATCAATATATCAGAAGAAGCCCTAAAATACAGAACAAGTCCACACCAGAAGACCCAAAGCCCAAGCTCATCAAAGAGCCGCGGATCCGCGGCAATGGCTTGCTTATGCCGCGGATCCGCGGTGGAACCAGGGTTTACCTCCACAATTTTGGTGCACAATGCTTCATTCAGGGCCCACTGTTCAGAAATATATCTCAAATTCCAGAAGACTCCAGGGATTTCTGCCAGATCAGCAAACTAGGGTTTCCAAGCCTAATTAAACCTGGCTTAAACCCTAAGCTAGCTCCTAACAAACTACCTTCTAGAAGACTCAACAAACTTTTGGAGGGAACTACCATTTCAAACCTAAACCTAGGGTTTGGGAAGTCTATAAATAGAAGCCTAGACCTAAGGTGAAATCATAATGTGGAGATAGATAGAATCAAACCATTACTTGTGATTCATTTCAGTTCATTTTTTTAGCCAATCTCCTTCTTCATCTCCTTCCTCTACAAGTCTAGTGAGAGGGCTTGTGGGAAACCCTAACCCTAATTCCAATTAAAATCAAGATCCCGAGTACCCATTAAGCAAGAAGCCCTACAACCTTTAGGAGCAGAGCCGATCTTCAACGGAGCAAGCGATCCGAGCCGATCCACGACTCACGAAGCCGAGCGACGCCCGATCAACAATTTAGATTCTTCCTCTTGTAGTTCTTGAAGTGAATGTAATCAAAATTGTTGAGATAAATAAAGGTGATATTCTTTTATCTTGTTTTCTTTAAATTCTGCATCATGATATCTTTACAATTCGTGAATATTTTCTGTTTGGTGATGTGTGAATAAAACTCCGCTCGTCAAGGAGTCGAGACGGTCAATAGAATGGTGATGTAACATAGCTTTAATCGATTCTTGAGTCCTACGTGTTTTGAAAACCCTAGCAAGTTCAAGAAACGACGACCCATTTTGTTTCGATGCTTTCTTGATTGATATCGTTCGAAATTGGGGAGTTACGATCGTTTCTTGAATTTGGTAGAGGCTATAAAAGGAATGATATCGACGAAAGAACAAGGGTTATAAGATGAAACCCTAGTTTCATCAAGAAAGCCCTAACTCTCGTCGATCATCATCGATCTAGTATCAATCTTTCGAAGGACAAGAACACGAAATCTTGAGGTTACATCACATCTATAGATCCGATCGATTCCTACGAGCCTCTTTTAGATTCTTGACTGTTGATTGGAAATATTATCGAAACCCAATTCTTGATTGTTTATCAGTTTAGTGATTCTTGATTAAACTCGTGACACTTGAATCAATTGATAAATTCTCGAGTTATGTTTTCTTTTCTGTTCAATTAACTTTTCAATTCAAACGAAGCAAATATAAAAGCGAATCGCACAATCCCTGTGGACGATCCGCACTCACTTACAAACTACATCCGACACCGTAGTTGATTGCGGTCAAATAATTCTTTGATTGTGATTCTATACATTTTCTAAAACGACACACAAAGAACGATCAATCACATGTCACTTACCTGTCGAGATTGAGCATAAAGCATTGTGGGCTATTAAGGAAATCAACTTTGACCTAAACCAAGCCTGCAACTTTCGGAAGCTGCAAATAAATGAGCTAAGCGAACTCCGCGATGAAGCTTATGATAACGCTGTAATCGTAAAGAATAGGACTAAGGTTTTTCATGATAAAAATATTTTGAGGAAAACATTTTCATCAGGTCAACAAGTCCTTCTTTATGATTCACGACTACACTTTCACGCGGGTAAGCTTCGATCTCGGTGGAAGGGACCTTTTTTTGTGCGGTCTGTATACCCGCACGGGGCAGTAGAAGTAGAAAATGTTAAAAACGGCACATTTTTCAAAGTGAATGGATATAGACTAAAGCCGTATTTTTCCACTGACCCCACGGAGGAGCTCCTGTTCTTACAGGAGCCATTTTACCTTGATTAAAATTTCTCCGTCTCACCCCATATCCTGCATATCACTGCATCATCTTTTTGAATGGAGGTGAGTAAAAGAATAAGTTTGGGGGAGATTCTTCACTTATATATTTTGCCCCACTAATAACTTCCTCCCAGATTTACAGGTTTTGTAGATATAGCTGTTGGCAACAGTGATGACACTGTTGAAAACAAGTTTGGGGGAGGTTTGTGCTTATTTTTGCATCATTTGCATATCATTTGCATAAGCACAAAACATTTCTTTAAAAACCTATAAAAATTTATAAATTTTCAAAATATAAAAATATTTTAATATTTAACATTTTTTTGTACATAAATAAGATAATAAAAGATTAGATAGTGAAAAATTACATCCAAAAGATTGGAAAAATTTAAGAAAACCAAGAAAATTAGAAGTTTTTTTATACGAACTAGTAATAAGTAGTTATGAGCCGTTGTCCCAAGGGTTAGTAAGATGAAGGAAGTCACTAATCTAAGGATAAAAATAAGTCTGAAAAATAGTTTCTATTCTTGAAGCCAAACATTTTGAACGTTGATACCCTACTATACGTACTTACACACGTCTTGAAGCTCGGGATAGTAGAGGATACCTTGAAATGCTCTTGTCTAAAAGCCGATGTATGAAGGAAATAAAAAAAATGAATAAAATATAAAATGGTGAGAAAAATGAACACTGGTTTTGTTATCGCCAAGGCAGCAATAAAAAAATTACAGCGAGGGTGTCTCTTCACCTAGTGCCCTAAGGCCAACTGGTCAGGGAGTCACTGCTAAGCCTTAGGTGGTGCAAGACGAGGAAAATACACCAAATAAGCAAGCACAGGAGTAATCGGTCGGTTAGTACCTCAAGAAGTATTAACGGTCGCATGAAAGTGTGTGAGCAATCTCATCTAAATATTCATTAATTAAAAAGTACTGAGGCCGATGGGCAAGAGTATGATAGCTTGAATTGAATTCTCCGGGTGTGGGGATGTCTTTGCACACACGCAGGGTTATATGATCGATGTTTGGAAGAAAGATAGGAATGAAGAATAAGACGATGTTTTATTGAGGGAGGATGTGATTTCTGACATCTTTTCATGACTATTAAGATAGGGCTCATGACAACCGAAAAGCTAGCTTAGTTGGAAACCCTAATTTTCAAGGCTTTTCTTTTACAATTCTTTTCTTTAAATGTAATATTCATGATCTTTCTTTTATTATTGGATTTTGTGGGTGCAATCCGCTGAAAACCCTCAGGAGACAACACTCCTCCTACTAGGGACACCTAGAGGTTTAAAGGCTTGTTCCACGTGCTCAGTGCAATCGTGTTGCCTACGAAAGTGTGCTAGTTAGTTTTTCTCTTTCTTTATTTTTTCCTTCTTTTTAATAAAGTTCGCTCGAGACGATCGAAAATAAGTTTGGGGGAATTTGATCAGTCGAAAATACTGCATCTTTAAACCGGCAAGTTCCCTATCATCTGCATTCATTTAGAAGTGTTCGGCAATCATATAGCACATATTAGCAAAACAGTCATAAAATATCAGATTGCATGTGTTAGACTTTAAAATCGGCACTATAAGGGAAATTGACTGTATTTCATAGCATCGTATCATTCTTGCATATCGCAACTTGTGTTTTGAGGTCTGTGCAGGAAATTACAAAAGAATAATCAAATTTACAAAACAAAGACTGTTAAAAAGACGCCAACTCAAGGATTTGGAATCTGGCAAAAATCTAAAAGGGATTGAGAGATTCAACATATCAGAAAATACACCTGAAGACAGAACAAAGCATCATATGAAGTTTGAAACCCTAGCTCAGCCACATGGCCGCGGTTCCGCGGCCGGAGACGCCTTGCGCCGCGGAACCGCGGCTGTAGTGCCACGTCATCGCTTCCAATTTATCCCAGTGTTCTTACCTCAGTGCCTACATCTCAGAAAGCCACTTCAATTTCCAGAAGGATCTCGAAGCTTCTTCCAGATCAGCAGCTCTTGGGTTCTAAACTAAACATTCCAAGCTTCCACAATAAGCTTCACCTAAACTACATTAGAGCCTAGAACCTTCTCCCTAACCTCCTAGCTTAGGGTAGAAGCTAAGCCCTAACTAACTACTTCTAGAAGCCTCTCCCTACAACAAACTTTTGGAGGGAAATTCAAAATTCAAAATCCTAGACCTAGGGTTTGGGAAACCTATAAATAGACCCCAAGGCTCACTTGTTGAAGGTTGTTCATTGTTGTTCAAAAATTAGGGTTGAAAGCTAATCAATCTCTAATCTCCCCCATTCTTCATTCTTCCACAAGTTTAGTGACAAAACTTGCCATCTCCAAACCCTAACCCTAATCCAAATCAAGAAACCTCAAGATCCTTTGAGTGCAAGCAAAGCAAGTCTTCAACGATCCTTTGAAGCGAAGCCGGACTTCAACGGAGCACGAGATCCGAGACGATCCACGACTCAAGGAGCCGAGCGATGCTAGATTCGACGAGCGAAGTTCCTTCCTCTTGTAATTCTTGAGAGGTGTAACTACTTGTTGATATAATAAAGGTGAAGATTCTTTAAACTTGCTTATATTTCAATTCGAGCATTATGCTTATATTTCGATTCTTGAATATATTCTTTGTGCTGATGCTTGAATAAAACTCCGCTCGTGGAGGGATCGAAACGATTGTAGATTGATGATGTTGACGAATCTTTAAATGTTTTCTTAAGTCTTAAAACGATTGTAAATTCTTGAAATTGAGTGATCGATGATCTAGATCGATGCGAATGCGTTCTTGATTCCTTTCGCACGATCTAGAGATCAACAATTGATCATTCGATTTTCAAGAAGCTATCTAGTGAATGTGATTCATCGAAAGGACAAAGGATAGGATGAGGAAACCTAATTCTTCACAAGATTCCTTGATCCTCGATGAATCTACATCGATTTAGCATCAATTTGTTAATGGATAAGAAATCGTCATTTCGAATCTTCTTCACATCTACGATCTAATCGATTCCTACGAGTTTTACTTCAAATCTTGAAACATAAATTGATTGGAATTCTATCTCTCTTGATTCTTGATGTTTATCGTTTTCTTGATTCTTGATTAGAATAATTGATTCTTGAAATTCATCAATATAAATATTGAATCGTTTTTGCTTTTCTTTTCTATTAAATTTTTGATTCAAACAAAACAAAATACGAACGAATCGCACAATCCCTGTGGACGATCCGCACTCACTAATGCGCTACAATCCGACACCGTTATTGATTGCGGTCAAATATTTTTGGTTGTGATTTCATAAAAGTTTCTAAACACCGACAACGGAAAATAAGATCAATCAAATGGCGCCGTTGCCGGGGATCATTTGATTTACTTACACAATCGGAAATCAATTCAATCAGTTAGCACACAGATTGCTCATGATTGGTCATAGGTTTTAACCTATGGGTGTTTGTTCGTTATATCGATGTCGATTTGAATTCTTATATGTGTATGTGATTATGTGAATGCTAGATTTGATTGCGGAGACCTCCGAGGCGGCGACGAATGGCAAGACGGTCGTAGAATATGACTAGCTCGATCGAAAACTGTGAATAGTGTTGGGGTCAAAAATTACACCCGGTTTAACAAGTCAACCCCAAGCCAAGTGGGCCCAAGCCCAGGTCAAGACCGAGCATGGAAGGCACCATCCCAATGAAAAAAGAATGAAGCCATAAATTAGTTTAATTTAATTCTTTTTTTAGAAGTAAATGTATGTAAAATGGGCAAAAAGCCAAAATTTTGTAAAGCACATGGCTTATGTGCAAAATGAAATAAGCACATAAGGTATATGGTGGCACAAACGCCATATGGAAGAAGCCCAAGGGGCTATGTGTAAAGTGTGTAGCCTATAAAGACAAACATGATGAAAAGTTCAAGAAGAACTTTTTCACTCTCTCAAAAAATTAGGGTTCTGTGCCTCTTTCTCCTTCCTCAAGGTTCTAAACCTTTTTTTTTTGAATTAAATGAAGAGTTTAACTCTTTTTCCCAAAAAAAAACAACAGTTTTTCACAATAAATTGAAGGGGAGCTCGGAGTTTTCATCAAATCCCCAAAATGGGAGATTTTTAAGTCTCTCCCCCTTTTCTCCAAGTTCCAGCCAACAGAGAGGAGGAAGAAGGAGACGCATCTGAAAGTATGTTTTAGCACCTCTACTAGGTTTCAATAAGTATCAATTATGCAATTTTAAAAACCTAGAGGTCTAAGTATACTAACCTAGAATCGAACTAGAGAATTAGGGTTTATGAGGAAAGCAAACACGTTCTACCCTAAGTGAAGAGAGCATACAATCTTTGTAGACCGGTCCTTCACTTCTAAAGCTCCAAGTAGTAGTCTCGAGAACTCTTCTTTAACACCACTTGAGAAAGGATCGAGCTTGCTTGAAGTCTTCAGCTGAAGATGATCCACCTTGAAGCCTCTCTCACTCAAGCTCACTCTTCAGTAATCAAGGTATTAGTGAAGTAAACAAGCTAAACTAATGGGCTAGAAAAGTGTAGGTTGATGAAGTAGGAATTTTTCTCACTTATTTTTCTTATATTTCTTTTCTTTTCTCACCTTAAGAAAACTGTAGAGAAGTGAAGAAGGAGATGGGAGATGAATTTGGATGAGAGAGTGAACTATGAGGTGAGTGATTAGATGAGATGGAAAATATCTATGAATACAAACCAAAGAAAATGAGGTAAGTCATGGCTTCTCAAGATTTCTACAAGCATATCAAAGTAATGACTCATTCTCCATTTTCTTTAATTCATAAATAAAACCATTATCTACTCATCACAATCTTTATGTGTGATTCTCATACATCCTAATTCTATGTATCATCAACCATGATACAAATCAATTCATATATATATATATATATCACATATATATAATTATATATAAAGAGAAGAAAATCTGAAGTGAGCTAATATTAGTTTATATATATATATATATCAAATTATTAAATCAACACTTGATTCAATAACCCGGTTATATCATATATAACCGACTAATATAATTTATGTATGTATATCAAAACATTAAATTAATACTTGATTCAATTATCCGGTTATATCACATATAACGGACTAATATTCAATATTAGATATTAAATCAACACTTGATTTAATAATCCGTTCATATCATATATAACCGGCTAATATTAAATATATATACGTAAATCAAATTATTGAATCAACACTTGATTCAATAATCCGGTTATTTCATATATAACCTAACCGATATCAAATATCGCTGGATTAGAATACGGTATCACATACTTGTATTTAATCGAGCACCCGCACATATCTCCATATGTGCCCTATTTCGTTTCGCTTGAGCTAGGAAACCTCTGTGTGAGACTTTAAAGACTCGTCAATACGCCAGCAATAGGTAATGATCACATCAGATACCCACAAACCGTCAGCGGTACTAACTGGACGTAACGGCCACCCAGTTATTTAACAGATTGAAGATCAACAAGCAAGCTTGTCCAAACTGTTAGGAATATGTATGCCCTAGAGGCCATTAATGATGATATAGTGGATGCTTGGACATAGATATTATCACGACCCAAAGTTTGGCCCGTGACCGGCACTTAACCACGTAACGTCTATAGGCGTAACGTGACTAAGTAAGCCGAAACCCAGAAATCAAAACCATTAAAAGTAATGAGTGTTAGAATATTTAATAGAAACATTTGTTAAAACGTTTAGAAAACCTTAAGTAATTTAGTAAAATTCTTTAAAGTTCAAGTTATTATCTTAAAAATTTTGGCAGCATTTTCTTTGTAAAAACTAGACCCGAAATCGGGTACAAGACAAGATATGAGTAAAATGATATACAACAAGAATAAAGCATCCCAAACGGGAGCAATCACGCCCAACGGCGGAAACAATCACCACAATAATAGTATACGACGCCGTAGCGAAGAATGGGCAAAATAAGTGAAGAAAACATATAATATAAAACTGCATAAATAAAGTCGGCTCACAATGAGCTCGACACCAGAGCATAAAATAATATACATCGTCCTCACAACTGGTCTCTAAGTCAATACATGGATAGTAGATGGAGAGTACTAGATACAACAGTGTATACAACTGGAAAATAAACGATACCGCACAAAAACCCACCTATCAGCAAAAGGGCTCACACGCCAACCGCAGTGGTATTTGTATCAAAAGATGCAAGAAAGCAGCCTGCCGCGACTACTTTGAGGGGCAACCTGCAAACACTGTGGCACAACGGGGGTGAGTTGCCAACTCGTGAATAGTAGATAATATATAAAGGTAATCGCGAGCATGCACGTACTGCGATACTCTAACCTATGCCAACAGATAACATCTATATGATGAGATAGATGCGCAATAATCATGCAACAAGTGCGATCTAATAACATCTCAATATGATGAGCAGGGTATGCAATAATCATGCATAGCAGTGTACTCTATCAGGTACTACAGAAACAGGATGAGATGTAAAATAATGAATGCTGAGTATGGGATAAAATAATATCTACACGGAATGTCAAAGTGGAAAAATAACCGGTGTCCATCAATGCACCCAAATCCCAGTAAAACTCAGGCACCGTCACCCCCACCGGCTCTCAAATCCTGTAAATCTCATAGAATAGTGAGTGCCCAATATCGGCACTCGAAATATGATAAAATAATCGTGTCCAGCATCGACACACAAATCCTCATGTATCGGGCTCCGTCAGTCCGGATAGGCCCACGGGCTCCGTCTGCGGAATCGGCCCTCGGCCCCGGCAATACGTGTCATCCCTATCCATCTATCGACTCTGGTCAGTATCCTCCGGATAACCGCCAGGTCCAACCAATCACCGGTAGGTAGTAGTCCCTCCGCCAGGCTCACCGTCTACTGCACATCAATCCGTTCTCGCCCCGGGGTACCATACCGGGTCCATAATGTACCCGCAATTGGCCTCGTCCAGCTCCTCGATTCGGGTTCACATGTCACACGTCTCTGAACCGAGAAAACGCATGGTGGACGTACTGAAATATCATATCAAGAGAAACCGGGTTTTTAAAAACAATGCGTATTTTGTTAAAATAATACCCCGGTTCTCAAATCCAGAAATCACATAAATCCAACTCAATGCGTAAATCCATGCAATGTGTCGTATGACACTAAAAGTAAAAAGGGAAAACCTCTCTTTTAAAAAGATCCAGTTTTGAAAATATCTTATGCGGTCATTTAGTTATCAAATCATGTCAATATCATACATGTATGTAACTTATGTATGTATATAGGTATGGATGTGGAAATGGATTTATACGCGAATATGAGTGTAGCAATGTATATGTGCACTAGTGTAGATATATCAAGGTATGTGTGCACAAGTGTAGATATATCAAGGTATGTGTGCATCAATGTGAATATACAATAAGAAATGTGCGCAATATGTGGTAGAAACATGTTTAATCATCAATGATGCGGTGTTATATAACTACCATTCTATATGCAACGAAAGAGGGGTATGTGTCACGACCCGAAAGTACGGAACATGACCGGCACTTAAACTGCGAACGTCTCGAGGCGTACGTAATCTAAGTAAACCGAAAACCCAGAAATCCAAACTAAGAAAAGTAGTAGAGTGAAGGAAAACTAATTTAAAACAAGTAGTTTTAATAGCATAAGCCGAATTATGCGGTTTTTAAGAACATCAAAATTTACTGAAAATTTCGGCAGAGTCTCCTTTGTAAATACTGGCTCCCAAACGGAATACAACATGAATAGTATACGAAATCACTAAAAAGGCATCCCCAAGCGGGAGCTAGCTCTTCGTCAATCGACGGTCACAACCACACAAGCAATATAATATACAACGCCAACGTCGAGGATCAAAACTCAAAAGGAAACTCAAAACCACCAGAAATATAACGAGCGACTCTAAAGTCGAAAGAATAAACAACACTGGTCTCTATCTCAAAAATACATGTTTGGTTGATGGAATTTACTAGATACAACGGAATAATATCATACAAGGTAATATGATGGGTACGATACAAGAAAAACCCACCTACTAGCAAGTCACTCGAATGAAACTGAGCCCGCAAAGCCGTAATTAAACCTGTACGGCAAAACCTGCAAGAAACTGGGGCACAACGGGGGTGAGTTGCCAACTCGTGAATAGAAAAATATCTACGCACAGAAATCGCATAAATAACGCAACCTAGGTCAATGATCATAATATATCCTCAAAAATGTATATAACATGCAGCCTATAACAAGGCTAGGGTAAATATCTAACCCGAGTGTAATCTCATGTGGCCGTGTCTGTGCCTCACGTAGCAATATATCATATGAATGAGGTATGCATGCATGAAACAGAATAGATGTAAATGAAGAAACTGTTTTCATAATTTAGTGAGATTTCCTTCGTATTTTTAAACTGAGGTATCATAAATGAAATCAGTATCAACAGTGTCTAGCATCGACACAAAACATAAATCTCACTGTCTCGAAATATCAATGTCTCAATCTCAATATCTAGGGCGCCGTCCGTCCAGACCGGCCCCTACCATCCATCTCAAGACCACGACGGTATCCTCCGGATATCCGACGCGTCGGGTAATAACACCGGTAGGTAATCTGTCCCCTGCCAGGCTCAACGTCAACACCACATTCATCTTGCCCCGGGGTACCATACCGGGCCCACCATGTACCCGTGACGGTTCCTCCACTCCTCGACACGGATCTCGAAAACCACAGCAAACTCATGGTGGACGACACTTACATCACTAGAAAACCGCAATTTACATATTTTAAAGGGTTAATAAGTTTAGAAATTTTGCGGCTTTCCCCCGAAATCCAGAAATATCATAAATCTCAAGAAGTCATCACAAGTGCATATGCCAATGCTAATGAATGTATATGGTGTCAATAACCAAGTTGCAATGTATGATTAATAACTAGGCATGAACAATGCAATAACAGTATGCATGAAGTGACAAGTAATAACTACCATGTCTAAACTGGCATATAACCCAGGTACACTAATATCATATCAACCTACTAACTAACAAGCTAAGCCAAGCAAATATATTCTCTAAAGTGTACGTGACATGGCAATTACCGATGAAGATGTGTGTGAGCCGGCAAGTAGGTGTACGTGGTACATACGCATCATCGGTAATGGTGCTGGTGTCCTAACAACATGCTATCAATAATGGAATATGCAGCAAAATAAGTATGCGAGGTAGAGCGAACATCAATAATGTGCGGGAGCTGAATACTAGACATAACGATAACTAATCTGTAATAATCTAATATAAGTCCTACAAATGGTGTCTTTTGAAATAACACGAATCATGAGTTTTGAAAATAGGGGCTACGGTGTTTTTTATGAAAAGATACGTCTTTTGAAATATCCGTAGGATTCCTTGGGCTGTCTTTAAGAATGCCCACGATTCGTTAGTTTTTGAAATAGGTAGGAGTCTAATCTAATCTAACAACTACACTAAACTATACGGCTGAACTAACAAGCTGAACTACAGGTAAGGAAACCGCCTATCATCTGAGTCGATACATATACCTACCTGTATATGTATAGTCGGTGATCCCGCCTCAATAATATCATATCCGATACCATATCTATAATCGGACATCCCAAGTCAAGAGTGCGGGTCAATCATCAAAATATAGCTCGTACGTAAATCCGTAGTACGACATCCCAAATCTGGGTACGGGTCAATATCACATTCATCATACTATTCACCTGGTATCCTCTTTATCAATTATCATGGTCGGGGTGCTGATCTACGTCTAGTACCATACTGATACCGCCTACGTATGCATGGACGTGTGTGAAACACTACGTCAAGGACCCGCTACAACGTCATGTCGTATCTCAAATACGAACCCTGCTATATCGCCGATCTCACGGCCTCAAATCAAATCTCATCGACTCAGCTCAATCCCGAGTATCATCCTCAAATCCGTATGTGAACACATAGTCCCATACCCATGTGAACCCATAACTATAAGGAATCCCATGAGCACATATCAATAGGAATGTATGCAAGTATGTATGTGCGTATGTGTAGTGCAACACTACCCTAGGGTTCGCAACACTAAAGTAATCCAACACACCAATATCCGTCCTAAGCATCGTTATTAATCCCAAATAATATATAATAAATGTTGGTGTGTATACGCATCCGTATACACCACCACGGACTGCGGGGGTGCTATACGCCATCCACCCGACTTCTCCCCGTAGATATAAATCTACTCACCTGGTCCTTGCTCGCCGGTGCCGACGTCGCCACGCGCTTGCTTGTCATCTCGAAGTCCGCATGGGGTACCTACATATCATAACGCACTGTGTCGCATTAAAACTAAATTAAAAATTGAAACGGCATACGAAAATCAAATCGGCACGCGTATCACGCATAGGTCCAAACCTATCGCCTACGCATGCAAGAATAGTCAAACCAACCCTCGATGTCGATGTACAAACGTCAAACCATCGAGAAAAACCCAATCACACTCATTTGCACATTCACGAACACTAATTTTAATATAATCTAGGTTAAAACTCACAAAAACCCCAATTGCACTTAAAAAGTCATTTTTCCGAAAATCTAGCAAGCACAATTCGCCGTTTTTGTTCAAAACATGATGTTTAAATGAATGTAGCGGCCAATATACTTATTAAATATCTTAAATAAGTCATAGAAACAATTTCCGGAATTTAATCTCATTAAATTCCAAAAACCCTAATATTCTAGTTTACAAAAATACCCTTTTTAACAATTTCAAAGCAAAAATGCACAAACTACAATCTAGCTTAGATTTGCATGATCTAAAACATTAAACCACACTTAATAAAGTTAATGAAGTCATGAAAAACCTAAACACATTTTTAATCCCAAGTATTTAACCAAATTCAAAAATCTAGTAGGCAAATTAGCACATTAACACAATTTTTTTAAACTAACCATTAGCACTAGCTACTAATCTTGTATTAACATGACAAAAAGCCTAAATATAACACACAACCATACACCAATTCTACAAAACCCTAACTTGCATTCAAATTCATAACTTGAATTCCAAAACTTGCAATTAAACTCACATATCCAAATTAACACTTAATTAAATTAGCTTAAGAAATTAGTAACAAATTAAGCAACAAAAATGCTTAGAATTATACCCAAAACATATGAAGATCCACAAGCATACATAGCCCTCCAAAATGCTCCCTTGCCACCAAAATCCATGCTATACGGGCTAAGCTAAAATGGGTAGGAGTCGGATTTTGATTTGGATTTTTGCTTGATTTTTCTTTGATGGAACAAAGAGAGGAGAAGAGGAAAATGGGGCTGTTGGGGGGGTTGCTGATTTCGGCCAGGTTGTGAGGGGATTGGGTGAGGGAGGAGAGAGAGTGAGGTGGAGAAAATAACAAGTAAGGAAGTCCAAGTCAACACAAAGTCAAAGGTCCAACTCATTTATCAATTTTCTTTTCTTTTCTTTCATTTCTTTTCCTTGAAATCCAAGTGGGGACAAAAGAGGGGGCTGCTGAATTCTTCAAGGGGATAAGTGAATGGGTTTGTGTGGGTGTGGGTACGGGTGTGGGGTGATGAAAAATGATAAAAACAATACCCCAAACATCCATTTACGATAAAAAAAGCCTTTTTTCTTCAATAATTTCTAAACCGTTTTGGCAAATGATTTCGTTCCAAAAACCACATGATAAAATTTTATTTAATGTTTTATGATGCACAAAATTTGTTTCAACTCATTCCAATTTGTAATTTTCCCTAATTAAATGTATTAGTGACGGCTTAAAATAATAATAAAATAATATTTTTTCAGAAAATTTGAAATTTCACCAGCAGCTCAATAAACACCAAATAATAGCAATTACATAGCTAGAATATGTATATTTAATTTTTATAATAAGATATTTGCATTTTGACTTTTTTTTAGAAAACCCCCTTATCTTACCAATTTTTCGAAATTTCACCGAAACGATTTTCAAAGCGTTACAATCTTCCCCCCTTAAAGAAATTCGGTCCCCGAATTTAAATTCAAACTCCCCCAAAGACTAAAACATCTAAGAAAACCCATCAAGTCGTCGGGGCTCCGAAATTGTAAATACATAAAATAAATCGTAGCGCAGCGCATGCGCTTGAAAAATGAGCATATAACTCAAATCAAAACTCCGTCAAGCATCCCGCAATCATCGGAGTCATGGAGAAGACATCAATGCCAAATCCAAATCAAAACCAATATGACATAACTCGAAACTATACCTGTAAATATCGAATCTATATCTGTAAGTATCTGAAGGAAATGCATGCCAAATCTCTTTAAGTCGCTGTGCAACGCGTATAACACTGCACAGTGGCGGACGTCTATCATAAGAAAATAACTATATACATATATACCTTTGTTTGAAATGTACGTTCCGCCATTTTGGAAACAATTTAGAAGGGTCTCCTTGTTTTAAACATTTCGTGTCATACCAGACACGTAGGTAAATACTGAGGCTATAGCTCGCTTTTTGGAAATCCCTTCAATAACTATCAATGCATGCAAAATATATTCAGGTACTGTCCTCTGACTAGTCCTGCTCAGTACGAAAACACATAGCAATATCATAAAAATGTACTGCTCTATACGAAATCAATCCCCAAAATATGCACATGAATGCTACGTGCGTCTGGTGCGCACGGAAATCAAAATCCATGAATATGCCATACATGCGCACAGAAACAACATCTAAGTGCATCGGGTGTGCACGAAACATCTTTCGTAGGCAACGTGTGTGCCTGACAGCAAAATCAGGTGCATCTGACATGCACGAAAAATCTTGAATTAGTGCATCTGGTGTGCACCAAATCGCATCTCGTAACAGGCGCCCAACAGGCGCTAAAAATCCAAATCAGGTGCATCCATCGAGCACGAAATCATGAAATCCAATATCAAACGCCGAACGTGCGCAAAATCAATCAGGTGCACAAGGTGCACAAAACAAATATCGAGTATCACCATCGAAATCGAAGTCCAGTGCATCTAAGTGCACAAAAGGCGTATCACTGCACTGCAAGCATATATAAACTATACAGAGTGCAGGAACCAAATCGTGTGCATGCATACGCACAAAACCAACTCAACTGCTTAAAATCGTAAAATCACAAACATGTGAAACTGAAGCACGAAAACGATATCAAGTGCAACACTGTGCAAAGATCGTAAATCCTCAATCATCAAAATCAAATCATACGAATAAATCACCCAAAACATCGTAATCAACAATGGCGGAATAGTACCGCTCAAGCGCATCCTCTAAGAATCTCGGCCAACCGTCGCGGTCACTAGTAGGACGTCTCGTCGATGATCATGAACTCTGTCCTGCTGGCGTGCGTAACCATGACCACTCCTGGGTCAAGGTCTTCACTGTGAATTACCAATCTTTCGGTCCATCGGCTCATCGGCTCATCGGCCCTGTCAGGTATGCTAACGGGGACGATTCCGTTCTGGCACTTCTCTAGTCATCTCTTGGTCAATCATCGCGACCACTCGTAAGACAGCATATTACTGGCGTCGGCCTCTGGCTCTCTGAATGTACGTGACACATCTGATCCTGGGTGCAAGTATCATTGCAGCAGTGTCCTGGAAGGAATCCTGCTCACGGTCTCTTCCATATCTCGTCTCTGCTAACTGTTCGGAAGTCACCGTCCTTTCCTATATCTGCATCTTGCTCTGGAACGGCTGCACACCCACCGCGACTCCTTCTGGAAGGTATATCCAGTACTCTGCCACGGCATGCGCATCGCATCTCTGATGTCGGTGGAGTGGAACATCATCTCATCTAGATCTGGTGCGAACCTCTTACTCCACTTTTCTCTAATGTCGTCTGCTTTGGACTCGTCTAGTCGCGGCTGCATGGACTGAGCTCCAACGACTATCCTCGAATCTGGAGTCTCCCAAGAAATGCATCTCACCACCTAGCATCCGAATTAAGTCGAACCATCCAATCGATTATCAAAACCTCATAATCCCCCAAGGGCTCAATGTCACGACCCGAAAGAGCACGTGACTGGCCCTTGAACCATATGAAGTCTATAGGACTCCATCTGATCCAAGTAAGCCAAAAGCCCAGAAATCTAAAACCATTTTTAAGAATAAGTAAAGAAACTGGTTTAAAGAAGTGAAGAAATACATGTTTGAAATCAAGGTTTTTAAATAACTAAGCCGAATATGCATTTTAAAACAGTAAGGTCTTTTCTAAAAATTTCGGCAGAGTTTCTTTTGTAAAACTGGCCCCGAATGGGGTACAACAAGGATAACAATATATGCAATGATAAAGGCATCCCCAAGCGGGAGCTAGCTCTTCGTCAAATGACGGCCACAACCACACAAGCAATAGGAATATACAACGCCGAAAGGCGAGGGTCAAACCAAAGAACTCAAAAGCAACAAGAAAACCGCAATACTACTAAGCACGACTCTAAGGTCGAATAATACATCACTAAAGTCTGAGTCTGAAACAATATACAAGTTTTGGTTGATGGAAATTCTAGATACAATGAATAATATAAGTACAATGGTGGTTCTTGATGCAAAAGAAACCACCTACCAAATGCAATTCACCCGCAAGGAAGCAATGTGCCGGAAATGCCGCAAAGGAACCTGTACGGCAAAACCTGCAAGAACTGTGGCACAACGGGGGTGAGTTGCCAACTCGTGAATAGAAATATCTACAAGCAGAAACCGAATGCAAGACATAAACCTAGGTCAACAATCAGTAATATAACCACAAGAGTACATCTGAAGTATGATAAGGTGGCAAGGTAACATCTAAATATGTATGTAGTGCCAGGTACTCAGGTAATAACATGTCATCAGTATAAGGTATGTCTGCATGAATTAAATATGATGAAGTATCAAGGATATCAATACACATATATTAGCGTCCCATACCACTAATATTGGTGTAAGGGTATATATAACAGCGCCCTCATACCCTGTTATATATACAAATGAAGTATGATCAGTGTAAATCCAGTCTGTATATGATCCATGTCTGTATATATGTGGAACCCGTCCACCCGTCACCCAATGACAATAAGCATCATATATGCAATATGAGGATATAAACAAAATCATGGAAAAACATCATGAAACCCGTGCCTAGCATCGACACGTAAATCCTCATCCATCGGGCTCCGTCAGTCCGGATCGGCCCGCAGGCTATGTCTGCGGAATCGGCCCTCGGCCCCAGCAGTACGCCCATCTCTCAACTCCGGTCGGTATCCTCCACATATCCGCCGAGCTCAAATACAATCACCGGTAGGTACTCGCCCGCCTCCAGGCTCAATCGGTAAAACCCATCGATCATCTTGCCGAGGGGAACCATACCGGGCCCACCACGAACCCGCAAACGGATCATCCACTCCTCGAATCGGGTTTCAAGCACACGTCTCAGCACCGAGAAAACGCGTGGTGGACGCACCAAAATATCATATCACGAGGTACCGGGTTTTTCAAAATAGAGCATCCTTTCTTAAATAATCCCACGGTCCTCAAACCAGAAATCACATGAAAATCCAACATCAAGAAGTAAATCCAATGCGATGTGCTATGCAATCAATCCATGATGTATGCGACATGTAATGAAAGGTAATCATATCAGAAGTCATGCAACAGTACTACAGTGTAGTGGCATGGCAATTATCGATGATGAAGTGTGTGAGCCGGCAAATAGTGTACGTGGAACATACGCATCATCGATAATGGTGCTGGTGTCCTAACAGCATGATAATAATATAGCAATAAACATATGCCAGCAATGCGAATAGCATGAATATGCGGAAATCAAATAGTCAACACCACAGTGAAGAATCTACTATGCAAACTACAGATCTAAGTATCAGGTCAATCAGGAGGGGTAGGTGTGGAAACCACCTAAATCTGAGTCGATAAATATATAGATATATAGTCGGTGATCCCGCCTCAAGAACATATCGTAGGACATCCTCGAGTTATGAGTGCGGATCTATCATCAATATCGGCTCGTACGGTAAATCATCGTACGGCATCCCAATAGCTGGGTACGGGTCAACATCTCACTACCTCAGCACATAACAGGTATCACTTGTAGGGTTCCTAGGCACTCTAGTGAGGTCTCACAAGGCATCAACCATGCCAATTTCAAAAATTATAGGTGTCGAGAAACCCGACTACGGATCGTTGACTAGATTTCTAGGCGAAAATGCTAACTAGTTAACACTTAACTATGAGAATACGGATATACAACCTTTGTAGATCCGGTGCTCCACCTCCATAACTCCGCAACGAAGTCCCCTCGCTGTCCAAATGAATTCCCGGGCTCTAGCGTCGGCTTCGTCGGAGAAATGGCGAGCTAGGTCGTCGATGTCCATGCCGAAGACGATCTACGTCGAGGCATCGCTAGATCAAGCTCCACCTTCACCAAGCCATGAAAACTTGTGAAGGAAACACACTCTACTACTTGGCAAGAGGTAGAGGATGAAGAAATAGGAAGTGGGTAGACTTTAGAATTGGATTTCTCACTCTATTTCATCAATCACCATTGATGGAGCTTGCTTTCTTCAAGTGAAGAAAGGAAGAAGAAGAAGAATTATGTTATGATAAGTTCATTAAAAAAGAAAAGAATAATGAATCCTTATCATAACATGACCACAGTTAAGTGTAGAGAACTAATCATGGTTTAATGCAATGGTTAGGGTTAAGCTAAAAACAAAAAGGTCATCAAGTCAAAGCATTCATGAAGCTTCATGAATGAACAAAAGAAATGCCACCATTTTATCATTTCATTTCCTTTTTCCAATAAGAAAAAGATTAATAAATAAATGAATAAAATGAATAAGCAAATTGTAAACCCTAACCATTCCATTAACCAAGGTTTAATTCTATACACTTAATTAAAAAGGCATGTATCATCAAACATGATACAAGCATGTGCACAAAATCATATCGCATATGCAATGCGCACACCCGAGCGAGAAAATCCATTTAAAGTGAACCGATACTAGTTAATGCAAAGTAATATATCAAATATATAATTATGCATTAAATCATTAAATCAACACTTGATTTAACGATCCGGTCATATCGCATATAACCGACTAGTATCATTAGTAACAACTTATCGAATCAACAGTTGATCCGATAACCCGGCTATATCGCATATAACCGATCAATGTCACATCGCGAGAATCGAATACAGTATCACATACTGGTATTATTCTCGGTCCCGCACATATCTCATATGCGCTCCTATTTCATTTTGCTTGAGCCAGGAAACCTCTGTGTAGGACTCTAAAGACTCGTCAATACGCCGGCAGCAGATGATGATCATATCAAGCATCCACAAGCCGCAAGCGGTCTGCTAAACGTAACGGCCACCCGGGCATTGAGCGATCAGAAGATCGACGAGCAAGCCCGCTCACACTCCTGTGAATCCAACCAGTAACACTACCGTACAGTCCGGTCTGATCGTCTGATATGTCGCATATCTCGCCTAGGGGTGGTAAACGTCAGACCCCAATAGCTCGATAAGTCGTGTCGATATGAGGTCTATAACACTTCGAGAAACTACTGGTAACACTTACCAGTAAATCTCAGCAACCCTGGCCAGGGATTTCCTGTTATAGCCAATCGAACACAGCGCAACATCAACTCCCTATACCGGGAGAGACGAATCCCCTCCTATCGCTCATTGCCTCCATGTGATTCGGGACTGTACCCAAAAACCACCGTTTTGCACGCCCTCTTGGACGTGGTAAGATGGAAATCAAAGCACAGTGGGAACCACACAAGACTCTATGACGATCTCGGGTCTACAGACTACTCTGTACCAGTGTCACCAGAGAACTGCCATCTGACGTGAGGTATAATACCATCTGGGAGGTCTCGGTGAGTCCGTGCAGTGTACCCAGTCTCTACTGAGCACCCGTATATCATCTCTGATGTCAAACACCGATGGATATGGGATCAACCATCGCCCATCTGTATGGGTCGAGAAGGTATACGCTAGTCTACTCTGGTATATCGATGCCCCATCTCGATACACCCACGACTAGGGACTTTCAAGGATGCACTTATGGACTACCATGTCCCCACTAGTATGATTCGCATCATAGTCCAGGTAGTCAAGTACACATCCTAAGGGCTTTACCAACATGTAACAGAGAGACAATCAGTGCACACGTTAAGGTAAAGATTAACCAGATAGCATACTATCATGTCGAGCAAGAAAGTCCTCCCTATATATGTCCCAGCATCCACTACAATATACATCCTATGTACAGTAATGGCCTCTAGGGCATACATATAACTAACAATCTCCCACTTGCACTAGGGCCATCTGTAGCAGTGGTCGAAGTATCTCATACTCAACCATCCCATAAAAGTCTCTCTCTGGGAATAGGCCTCCTTGAGTGGATCCGCTGCGTTATCCTCTAAGTCTGCTCTCCTTGCCTCGATCACCCTGGAGATCAACCATCTCCATGATCAGGTGATACTGCCATAGAATAAGTCTGGATCACTGATGGGACCGGCGTTCCTTGGCATAAGCCACAACTCCATTGTCTTACAATGGTAGGAACTTAGTTCATCTCATGAACTAATATAATCCAAACATCCTCTTTGGTAGCATCTTAAGTAGCGATGTATCCTGCCTTTATCGTCTAGTATGTCACGGTATCTAGCTTGGAACTCTTCCAACATACCGTCCCTTTACTGAGGGTAAAGACAATGCCTGCGACTGACATTCAGTCGTCTTTATCACCCTGGAACCCTTCCAGTGATTCTCCCCAGAATCGTATGATATCATCTCATTACAACTAGTGAGAATCCTAACATCCAATTAAATCTATCTCATAGATCCAAAACTCAGGATTTAGGAGGTATCATTTTGATCCTACACGGAGAATCTTTGTGATAAACGGAGATTGATCGAGCGTAGCATAAGAAACTCCTTTCTTATCAAGAGTATGTCATCCACGTACTCTACGAGGATCACCACCATACTCCCTACTACCTTTTCGTTTATACAAGGTTCATCTACCATTTTGATGATGTCAAACTCTTTGACTAATCCATCAAAACAGATGTTCCAACTCCGCGATGCCTGCTTTAATCTTATAAAGCATCTTGCATACGTTTCCGCTGCTCCCACTGTCTACGAAGCCCTCTGGCTGTGTACTTATAGACGCACTCTTCTAAAACATCATTTAGAAAAGCAGTCATGACACCCAACCACCAGATATCGTAGTCATGGTATGTAGCCGTGGCAAGTAGGATCTGGATGGACTTAAGCATAGCTACTTGAAGAGGTTTCACCACTATCCACGCCTGGTTGGTGATGAAAACCTTTAACAAGTCTAACTTTGAAAGTCTTAACCTTTCCATGTACACCAAGTAATCTTCTCAAGATATACTTGCTCCTGATGGGGATTTAACCCTTCAGATTTAGCAACTAAAGTCCATACTTTGTTGGTGTATAAGGATTCCATCTCAGATCGCTAAGCATCCAGCCATTCTTACAGAGTCCCACTCCTGATGGCCAGTTCGAAACTAGTTGGGTGATCATCTCATGATGCAATCCTCGCTCCCACTGTCATAGAGAAACCGAAGTATCTCTCAGGTGGGTGAGGAACCCTACTAGATCGGCGGAGAGGCTGAGGTTCGTTGGAATCTACTGAATCCTTTGGTTCTGTCAAATCATCAGCTGCAGTTTGTATAGCTGGAACATTTCCAGTTGTACATAACATACGTTGCCTCGAGCTTGTCCGGATTTTGCTTTTAGACATTTGCCGGACAACCCCAAATCTTAACTAGCTTAAGACATGGGCTCTTACCTTTCCATATCTCATATGGAGTGGTAAGCAACTGATTTGATTGGAACCTTATTCAATAGGTATGCAACTTCATAAGTGCATAACTCCCAAAAGGAAATAGGTAACTCAGTAGTACTCATCATAGAGCACACCATATCGAATAGGGTGTATCCGCTCCGCCCCGATTTACCATCGTGCTATGGTGTATACGGAGGAGTAATTCTGAGAGAGAATCTCATTCTCCTTTAGAATAGTCCAGGAATTTCCGTGCTCAAGTATTCTCCTCCTCGATCACATCAAAGGACATAATACTTATACCCGTATTTTGGTTCTCTACTTCTAAATCATATTCTGTGAATATCTCAAAAGGTTCGGACTTATGTTTCAACAGGAACATATGACTGAATCTTGAGAGATTATCAGAGAATATAATGAAGTATAAAGAACCAGTCTTGGCATGTGTAGACAGGGGACCTACATACATCAACATGTATCATCCCAAGAGTTCACTAACTCTTTCTCTGTTTTCAATAAACAGAGCTATGGTCATCTTATCTTTGTGACATGACTGGCGAGTTTCACAAGATGTAAATTCAAACTAATTTAAATATGCATCTAAATGTAACTCCAGCTAGTCGGGTCGCATTGATATGACCTAGTCTACAATACCTCAAGAAGGATCCGTCCATTTCTGAACTCTTCATCTTGTGTGTGTTCTGTATACGAAGAACTGTAGTTTGATTTAGAACATTAATGCTTTTAGATAACGTGCCTGAACCGATCAACTTTTGATATAGGAAATGTTCAAAACATTATCCAACAATACAAAATTTTATCATTTCTTTACTAATAAAGAGACTGATATGATTTTGTATATCAGGTTCGGTATCTAATAACATTCATTCAGAATCAATGTATTGGTAATACAGTGTGACAGTGACCGACAGACTTGGCTACAACACTTGCCCCGTTTTCTGCCTCATGAAACTTATCACCCGTTCTCAGTTTTTCTACCCTTTTGTAGCCCTATGTAACATCTTACATATCTGGGATCCTGATCCGGTATCAAATACCCAGGATACGAAGGATACTGAGAAACAGTTCTTTGTAATGAACACACCCGAAGATGATGCATCAGCATGCACTCTCTTCGTTTAGGCGGCACGGGAAATCTGGTATTCCCCAATTTCCTGCTCTGTCTTATAACAATTATATGTTGGAGCGGGACCAACGTTCCCCAGCTCAGTATAACAAGCGGGTTCGGTCAATAATCCGTATTATTATCTTGATTAAGGCGTGACATGGTCGCTACCAGGAGAGAGAGAGAAGAAAACACTCAGCGTGCGCTCTTGCAAGAATAGATTGGTTATTATTTTATCTAATCAGGATGGCTCCGACTGTTTTTTATCAAATCTTCCTTCAAACCCTAAAAGGAAAGACTAGCCGGGATTAATTACACACTACAAGTTCGCCAATCTTTCAGCCAGGCCAGTGTCGGTACTTTGAGGGAGGTCCCCCGTGCTTTCGCACGAACCTAATTAATGTAAACCTCGTTTTCCCAAAGGCGTAACCCCGTTGACACCTTTCTAGACACCTACTTGATCGGCTAATTGCAATGTGTAAAACTCTCCCAGGAGTAACAATTACTCACAGCGGGTATCGGGATCCAACTATCTCATAGAAGGTATGCAATCTCATTGCAAATTTCAACACTTGAAATTCCCGATAATATTTTGCCCCTAGCGTCCTATGACCTTGACGGAGGCCAAACTACCCATAGTCCGCTAGTCAAGTTCAACCCGTCATTTCCTGATTGAATTAAACCCACCCGCACGACCCTTGACGGAGGCCAAACAACGCCGTACGAATACCCTAATCCAATCGCATCATATGCTAGCAGATAAGCACTAGTTAGCTACCGTACACTACGCCTTGACGGAGGCCAAACAACCGCAGCACGAATACTAACTACTACTTATCTGAAATGACGGAGGGCTACGACAGGTTTTTCTGAAAACCTATTGCGTAATGAACTTGATATCGTTGTAGGATCGAATGAATTTTGAAATGGAGTGTTTTTGAGGCTTTTCTAGTTTTGCTAAAGGAGTCACTCCCGGTGAAGGGATCGTCGGTCCTTTCCTCGTCGAATGAGGTGCGGAATATATCATATATATCACCGTGCAAAACAATAACACTTAAAAGCTATCAAAAAACAAACCGAGTGTGTAGCATCTGCCAGTTATTGCTAAAGGAGTCACTCCCGGTGAAGGGATCTCGGTCCTTTCCTTATCGAATAAGGTGCAGGATATATCAAATATACCGCTGTGCAAAGCAAGAACTGTAGCTACCTGTTTTATTTTGAAATTCGATTCTACAACATCTTAGGTTTCTTTTAATTTCATTAATCTCATTAATGAAGTCCCATCATTTAAATACCTAAACATCACAGATAAATACGACGTACACTTATGCCATCCGCATTCGCCTCGATGTCCCCTCGTGCACCGTTAGGTTAGGTAACTAACGGCAGAGCGGGGCAGGGCTAGCGCGGGTGTAAAACATAAGTAACGTCTATATAATATATCATATATACTATACACAGTATCTATCACAGAACATCACATGATCTCATCACAGATATCGCAGCAGAAGAATCATATGAAATATTGGATATACTAGGACGTCCGTGTTTTCAATACGAGCCAGTATAAAACACGGATTCCACGGTCGCGATGAATAGCCAAACCCACACCCCTAGACCCCTACGAGAGCGGCAAGCAACCCTACCAATTCTGGAGTTAGGAGACCCGGCCTCGACTCCTCGAGTTGGTCTCCCACTGGACTCCAGAACCCGGTTACTTGTGCCCTCCTCCTTGGGTCTATCCTAGTGCGGAAAAGTAAATAATATACAAAAGGTGACATTTTCCGCTACCTGGAAGTGCCCCAATAAAAGAATATTACATACGAGTTTTTACATGAATGAAAATGAAAAACACTCATCTCACATAAAAACCCCCGGCTATTCAAACACGACGATCCAATATAACATATCCAGCAACACATAACATCACATGTCATCAATGTAAGTAAATATGTGCATCCCAATTGTCGTTGACATATAGCAACGAAACCGGCGATATCACATATTACACTTACGGTCACAGAAAAGAAAGTGTAAAACTACAACAGTTGGAATCCGCAACCACCTCAGACATCGCATGCTTGACCAAATGAATTTCTTAGACATCGCATGCCTAACAATTATAAACCCCGCATTTTAGTCTCAAAATTGAAAACACTTTTCAATATCAAGTCGGGCAATTCAACAGGATTCCCGACATCCTGATCGAATGCTCGTCGCAAACTTCAGTAGACGGCCGCACCCCCGATACCGTCGATGAAGTGCACCAAGGCGGAACAACGCTGCCGCGAGCACCCGGACGGATGCTTTCGGCGACGGGGTTCTCCTACAGACACTTGGTCGGGGCTATGGGGTGAGGCTGTCTATAAAGTTTACCCGGCGAGTATCCGCGTACGCTACGTGATTGCGACGGACTTTTGATCACATCAAAATTCCGTGGCAACCGATCAAGTGAGACTAAACTGCTACGTTTATAATATTCATTCCGTTATCTCATAACAATTTGTGAATTCCAATTATTGTATCACATTCCGGATAAACAGAAAATGCTAAACTTTTCGATCGAACAATCGAACACCCAAGTTTTCCCGATACTACTCAACACATGAAATAAGTCTAACAACATTCAGTTCGTGCCTCAGTACCAACGGTCCAGCCATAGAAGGGTCAAGCGAACGTCTCACATGTGGCACGCCGTACTGCCTCAAACCCGAAGGTTCAAAGGGCAGTTCAAGACGGTCACATAATCGAGTTAAGGTTTGTTGTCTTCTAGAGGGTCCATCGCGTTACTTGCACTACTTAGAACGTTGTTAAACTACGGAAAAATCCAATACTTGGAAATTTCCCGACAGGGGAAAAGTTGGGTATTTAAATCCGGTCGAACTTTTTAACATATTCTAAAAATACCCGGAAAAGCACACCGACAAAATTAGACAGTCCGACCGAATACACCGAGTCCCCAATACAACCCAGAAAATAAAACTCTGGAATAAATATTAAAATATTCCCAGGAAGACCAGCACTAAAAACTAGGAGTTACTGTGAAAATTAAAACAGATGATGGGACAACTTGGCCGCGGAACCGCCGCACAAGCCATGCTTGTGCCGCGGTTCCCCCGCAATGTAGAGGAATCATGCTGCCGAATTTCACAGTGATTCTTAGGATTACCTGCTGATATTTCTGAATATTTTTAATTTCGAAAAAACCACATTTTACAGAAAAGTCCAGAGAGCATTTTTCAAGTCGGGTTTTGGGTCGATCGGACTTCTAACTCCGTCGGGACTTCGCCTAAGGCTCTAGCTAGGCTCTGATACCACTGTAGGGTTCCTAGGCACTCTAGTGAGGTCTCACAAGGCATCAACCATGCCAATTTCAAAAATTATAGGTGTCGAGAAACCCGACTACGGATCGTTGACTAGATTTCTAGGCGAAAATGCTAACTAGTTAACACTTAACTATGAGAATACGGATATACAACCTTTGTAGATCCGGTGCTCCACCTCCATAACTCCGCAACGAAGTCCCCTCGCTGTCCAAATGAATTCCTGGGCTCTAGCGTCGGCTTCGTCGGAGAAATGGCGAGCTAGGTCGTCGATGTCCATGCCGAAGACGATCTACGTCGAGGCATCGCTAGATCAAGCTCCACCTTCACCAAGCCATGAAAACTTGTGAAGGAAACACACTCTACTACTTGGCAAGAGGTAGAGGATGAAGAAATAGGAAGTGGGTAGACTTTAGAATTGGATTTCTCACTCTATTTCATCAATCACCATTGATGGAGCTTGCTTTCTTCAAGTGAAGAAAGGAAGAAGAAGAAGAATTATGTTATGATAAGTTCATTAAAAAAGAAAAGAATAATGAATCCTTATCATAACATGACCACAGTTAAGTGTAGAGAACTAATCATGGTTTAATGCAATGGTTAGGGTTAAGCTAAAAACAAAAAGGTCATCAAGTCAAAGCATTCATGAAGCTTCATGAATGAACAAAAGAAATGCGACCATTTTATCATTTCATTTCCTTTTTCCAATAAGAAAAAGATTAATAAATAAATGAATAAAATGAATAAGCAAATAGTAAACCCTAACCATTCCATTAACCAAGGTTTAATTCTATACACTTAATTAAAAAGGCATGTATCATCAAACATGATACAAGCATGTGCACAAAATCATATCGCATATGCAATGCGCACACCCGAGCGAGAAAATCCATTTAAAGTGAACCGATACTAGTTAATGCAAAGTAATATATCAAATATATAATTATGCATTAAATCATTAAATCAACACTTGATTTAACGATCCGGTCATATCGCATATAACCGACTAGTATCATTAGTAACAACTTATCGAATCAACAGTTGATCCGATAACCCGGCTATATCGCATATAACCGATCAATGTCACATCGCGAGAATCGAATACAGTATCACATACTGGTATTATTCTCGGTCCCGCACATATCTCATATGCGCTCCTATTTCGTTTTGCTTGAGCCAGGAAACCTCTGTGTAGGACTCTAAAGACTCGTCAATACGCCGGCAGCAGATGATGATCATATCAAGCATCCACAAGCCGCAAGCGGTCTGCTAAACGTAACGGCCACCCGGGTATTGAGCGATCAGAAGATCGACGAGCAAGCCCGCTCACACTCCCGTGAATCCAACCAGTAACACTACTGTACAGTCCGGTCTGATCGTCTGATATGTCGCATATCTCGCCTAGGGGTGGTAAACGTCAGACCCCAATAGCTCGATAAGTCGTGTCGATATGAGGTCTATAACACTTCGAGAAACTACTGGTAACACTTACCAGTAAATCTCAGCAACCCTGGCCAGGGATTTCCTGTTATAGCCAATCGAACACAGCGCAACATCAACTCCCTATACCGGGAGAGACGAATCCCCTCCTATCGCTCATTGCCTCCATGTGATTCGGGACTGTACCCAAAAACCACCGTTTTGCACGCCCTCTTGGACGTGGTAAGATGGAAATCAAAGCACAGTGGGAACCACACAAGACTCTATGACGATCTCGGGTCTACAGACTACTCTGTACCAGTGTCACCAGAGAACTGCCATCTGACGTGCATCTGGGAGTTCTCGGTGAGTCCGTCCAGTGTACCCAGTCTCTACTGAGCACCCGTATATCATCTCTGATGTCAAACACCGATGGATATAGGATCATCCATCGCCCATCTGTATGGGTCGAGAAGGTATACGCTAGTCTACTCTGGTATATCGATGCCCCATCTCGATACACCCACGACTAGGGACTTTCAAGGATGCACTTATGGACTACCATGTCCCCACTAGTATGATCCGCATCATAGTCCAGGTAGTCAAGTACACATCCTAAGGGCTTTACCAACATGTAACAGAGAGACAATCAGTGCACACGTTAAGGTAAAGATTAACCAGATAGCATACTATCATGTCGAGCAAGAAAGTCCTCCCTATATATGTCCCAGCATCCACTACAATATACATCCTATGTACAGTAATGGCCTCTAGGGCATACATATAACTAACATCACTATCATCAGATCATATAATCTGGGGTACTACTCTATGTCTAGTACAAATCGATACCATCAATAAAGTATGCATGCGGGGGTAAACACACATCCCAAGCCCGCACGAATCACAAGTCATATCCCAAATATGAATCGTATCAAATCACCGATCTCGCGGCACAAAGCCCACATCATCGACTCATCTCCAAAGTCATCCCATATCATCAAACACAGTGCAAGTATAATGAATATGCAAGGTTGTGCGTGCTGGTGTACCTCTATCCTAGAGCTCGCAACTAGGAACTACGCTAGTTATTTCTATCTCTAACTAACCATAACACTCTACAACTATCACATAAATAAACTACATAGTATACTATCTACGGACTGCGGGGGTGCTATACGCCATCCACCCGACTTCCCCCTGTAGATATAATCTACTCACCTTGCATCATCATAGCGGACATCACCACGCATTTGCTTGTCGTCACGAAGTCTTCATGAGTACCTACACATCAAAGTGTCGTATATGCGCATTAAAACCAAATCAAAGCTAAAACGGCACACAAAATCCAAAACGATACGATAAGGGGCCTATAGGTGAGAACCTATGGCATGCCTTCAAAACCATAAATAAATCCTCTATATCGTCGTATAAACGCCACATAGTCGAGGCAAAACATAATCCACAATTGCAGGATTAAAAAATACGGAATACGGAAACACGAATCCAAAATAGCAACTTCGGATATATGTCCCAGATTTTACTCTAGATGGAATCAGTCAAAACTAGAAGTACCCTGGGCCAAGAATAGAGGAAATGGGGCTATGCACGAAGTTCGAGGCAGATCCCTCCTTCTCTGGCCGCAAATTGCGGCCAGAATGGGATAATTGGCGGCCTCAAAGTGGAGTGGGGAGCTAGGGTTTGGTGTGGTGGTTCTCTGGTGCCTGCACATCTAACTGTCCACTCAATATTATTTTAGGAGTCTCGGGGTAAAAGCAGATTCAATAAACACTACACAGATTTCATAATTTCCCCGATATCGGTTTCTAAAATCCGTATTCTGTTTTAAGCTTCAGGTTTTGGGTCCCAATTCATACACTAAGGTGTTGGTATAACCTTAACTGAGGTTAATTTCCCAATACAACACAAGTTTCTCTCAAACCCTAACTAGGTTTTCATCAAGTCCATAATATCACACAATATCGATTCAATCTTAACATGGGGGTAAAGGGAATGCTATAACTAAGCTAATGGTTCAGAAAAATACCTCATTTGGCAACTCAAGAATTTTCTTGAGTTGCCCCTAGTGGCCAAAATCCTTGCTTCTTTAGCTCCATGTGTAGATCTAGGGATTGTGCACATTTTTAATGAAATGGATGTGTGGTTTTGGGGTAGTTTTGAGATGGTTTGAGGCTATTGAAGAGGGGAGGAAGAGGAAGTGCAGGAGCAGCAGCAGTAGAAGGAAGAAGAGGGAGGGAAAATGAGGGAAAAAATGGCTAAGTCCTTGGGTCAATTAAGCCCATACCTCTCTCTCACCAACTCTCCAATTCTATATTCTTTTCTCTTTTCCTTTTCTTTTTTCTTTTTTTTAAAACCCTTCTCACTTAAATAGTAAACCCAAAAGAACCATGACAAATAAAATGCACAAGTGTGAAAAAAAGTGATGTGTGCATGTTTTGCACAAAAAGCTAAAAACCTGATTAGCGATTTTTAATCGCGATTAGTACTAATTTAGCATATAACTAATCAATTAAACTTAGAAATGGCATAATTCTCTAAATTACCCTATTTTAGAATTTTCCATAATTTTTCTCAAAATTTTCCTATTTATTTGCATTTAATAATTCCAAAATATTAAAATATTCAATAAAATAATATTAAATTATAAAAATTCCCAAAAATTAATATTTTATCTTTTTGAAATGTTACAATCTACCCCCCTTAAAGAAATTCGGTCCCCGAATTTAAATTTAAACCCCCAATACTAAAACAATTTCAGTAATAATCCCATTTGTCGGGGCTCCGAAGACATCAATACATAGAGAATATCATAAAAATGTACTGCTCTACTAGAAATCAATCCCCAAAATGCATATATAAGAATATCCTGTGCGTCTGGTGCGCAAGGAATCAAAATCCATATATGTGTCAAACAGGTGTACAAAACAATATCTAGGTGCAACTGGTGTGCACGAAACATCTGTCGTAGGCAACGTGTGTGCCTGACAGAAAAAATCAGGTGCATGTGACATGCACGAAGAATCCCAATTTAGTGCATCTGGCGTGCACCAAAGTCGTATATCAAAACACTAAAGGTGCATGAAAACTATGCTGGAAGTGTAAATCAAATCACTGCATACGGTAGGCATGAAATCTCAATCAATACCTCGAATGTAGTAACTATGCGCAAAATATATAAATATCCAGTGGGTGCATGAAACCAATATCATGAAACTCAGTCATCAAAACTAAATCATGCAAACAGAATGCCCAAAATACCGAAATCCAAAATGACGGATACGTGATAATCGAATCACAAAATCACAAATCATAAATATCGTCGTCGGTAGTTCCTCCTTCGAGGTCGAGAAGGAGTCGGTGCATCCACTGCTAGCAGCGCAGGATATCTACTTGTCTCTTACTCACGGTCTGGCGTCCTCTGACTCTGGGTCCTTATTTTCCTTGCGGATTTCCTATCTCGCAGTCAAATCGGCTCATCGGCCCTGTCAGGTGTGCTAACGGGGACGATTCCGTTCTGGCACTTCTCTGGTCACCTCTCGGTCAATCCTCACGACCACTCGTAAGGCAGCATATCGCTGGCGTCGGCCTCTGGCTCTCTGAATGCACGTCACACATCTGATCCTGGGTGCAAACATCATTGCAGCAATGTCCCGGAAGGAATCCTGCTCAGGGTCTTTTCCAATCATGCCTATGCCGATCTGTACAGAGGCTGGCTCACTTGCATAATCTCTCCTCACTCGATAGACATTTGTGTCCTCGGCACAATATTTTCTCGGAAACTGGTCACA
The DNA here is from genome assembly GCA_030015575.1 of Agapanthus africanus. Taxonomy (NCBI): domain Eukaryota; kingdom Viridiplantae; phylum Streptophyta; class Magnoliopsida; order Asparagales; family Amaryllidaceae; genus Agapanthus; species Agapanthus africanus. The sequence continues at coordinate 472,863,570 of JASDDO010000014.1, forward strand.
TCCCAACGTCTCTATAAGCATATCAGGTCTCTAGTCTTGACGGGAAGTAATGACAGCTCGTCAGTGTCTCACACGAACCTCTTGTTCCACCTGTCTCTATCGTCGTCCACTATGACGTCACGCCAAGCTACTACGCACTGCACTGTTCTCGGCCACGGTCAATCTGAAGTCTCTCGCACGGACTCAAAATCGCGTATTCTGTAGCTTCATCATTCTGTAGAAGATGTCAGGCCGAACAGGTCCTCGGGAACACGTCCCAACCATCGGAGGAATACTCAACGCTCGTCCGTCCTTGATCAATTCGCAACTTATCTGGGTAAGTTCCTTATCCGAGCCTGGTCAACTACCTCGTCGACGATGCCGAACTCTGTCCTGCTGGGTGTGCGCAATATGACCACTCCTGGGTCTAGGTCTTCTCTTATCGTTTTCCAGAAAGGTCCTGTCGAGATTTCTCTCTCAAAATCTCATTCCTGCTGGATTGCCCGGAAGTCATCATCCATCGCTGAAGCAAATTCTTATTCCGGAACGGCTGCTTACTTATCGCGCTTCTTTCTGGAAGATATATCCGTATACAACGCCTCTGGGTGCGTATCACATCTCTGATGTCAGCGGAGTGGGACGTCATCTCGTCGAAATCTCTTGCGAACTCTTTTCTTCACTCTGCTTCAATGTCGACTTATTCGGACTCGTCTCATCGTGGCTGCATGGACTATGCTCCAACGGCTATACTCGTATCTGGAGTCTCCCAAGCAAAGCATCCCATCACATGATATCCGAATGATGTCGAAACATTCGATCGACTCGCCAGAACCATATAATCCCCCAAGAGATCAACATCTTGAGTACAGTTTAATAGTATCGAGTACATGCCACAGTGTCGGTGGTCCAGCCGTAGAAGGGCAAACCCAAGCCTCACTAATGGAGCCGCGGAACTGCCGCAAACTCTAAGGTTCAAAGGCTTTCACACGGTCATTAAGTCGAGTTAGGGTTTCATTCTTCTAGAGGGTCCATAGAATCACCTGCATGTCTTTCCGTACACTTTAAACTTGGAAAATGGGCTCCTGACACTCGATCGTCTCTATCGACTCTCAACGAACCTGCGTGAAGTCGTCTCTAGCTGGAAACAATCTATCTGATGACCTCGCATCGGTAAACGGACGAACCAAATGTCCTAGTCATTCATCCTCAGGTGACTAGCGACTCGCTATCATCTCTCTAAGTATATGCTCACGCTGCAGTAGCTCCAACCATCTGGGCGATATCTCGTCATTTGCAGCAGCAACTGGCTCATTCGCCTGTACGCCGAACAGCGCCTCAATCCTCCAGGAAAGGCGACACATTGGCGGTCATCTCTGAATCGGTCTGCTCTAGATCTGAGTAAGACTCTCCACACTGGAAGTCTTCAACTCAACTGGGCCCGCTCCGGCGCAAAAATCGGACGAATCACCTTCGTCTCTTAATTCGGGTAGACTAGCTATCAACTGTCTCATATCCGCCTGAAAGCTCCAACAATCTCAGCTCGTAAGCTCCGGAAGCGACATCCTGTCAATCTCAGCAACAGCTGGTCCATCTGTCTGCACGGTAGACGACATCATAATCTCTGAGGTATGCTGTACATCAACAGTCCTCTTTCAACTGGCAGCTCTAACAATGGCCCGATCACCGGTGCAAAACCAAGCACTCGCCTCCACTAGAGGTCACAATCATCAATACTAACTCGAGACGTTCCCATGTCACCAGAAAACACAATGGTCGGCCCTCGTACCAGACGAGCTCGCACCGACCGTAACCCTAGCAGCAGCCCAAACTGCGCTCAAACATGGTGACAGGAACCTCAATCGAGTATCAAAGAGAGCACATCAATGGCAAGAAAGAGAACAACAGATCCAGAGTGGGTACATGATCATAGGAAGGAACAACATCAACGAAGGTATGATCATGAAACAAATAGAATCGAGGATCTCAAATGGATGTATAATCATGGATATAAGGAGAATCACTGATCTCGAAAATATGTACATCCTAAGGTTCCTTAAGCGGAGTGGCGTGTCGTACGTATGCCGCGGAACATACCAACGGTATGTCATTCTACTTTAGTCACCTATTCCATCAACCAAGGGTCATCCTACGCGACGAAAGTTCGGGTCTAATACCCCCTCGACCAAGTCTAAGTTCCGTAAGGTCAAGCCTAAGTTCCGTATATATATATATAAACGCCCTAGGCTCCACATAGTCAAACTTAGACTCGAACCAAGGTCAACCTAGCGCTCTGATACCAACTTTGTCACGACCCGAAAGAGCACGTGACTGGCCCTTGAACCATATGAAGTCTATAGGACTCCATCTGATCCAAGTAAGCCAAAAGCCCAGAAATTTAAAACCATTTTTAAGAATAAGTAAAGAAACTGGTTTAAAGAAGTGAAGAAATACATGTTTGAAATCAAGGTTTTTAAATAACTAAGCCGAATATGCATTTTAAAACAGTAAGGTCTTTTCTAAAAATTTCGGCAGAGTTTCTTTTGTAAAACTGGCCCCGAATGGGGTACAACAAGGATAACAATATATGCAATGATAAAGGCATCCCCAAGCGGGAGCTAGCTTTTCGTCAAATGACGGCCACAACCACACAAGCAATAGGAATATACAACGCCGAAAGGCGAGGGTCAAACCAAAGAACTCAAAAGCAACAAGAAAACCGCAATACTACTAAGCGCGACTCTAAGGTCGAATAATACATCACTAAAGTCTGAGTCTGAAACAATATACAAGTTTTGGTTGATGGAAATTCTAGATACAATGAATAATATAAGTACAATGGTGGTTCTTGATGCAAATGAAACCACCTACCAAATGCAATTCACCCGCAAGGAAGCAATGTGCCGGAAATGCCGCAAAGGAACCTGTACGGCAAAACCTGCAAGAACTGTGGCACAACGGGGGTGAGTTGCCAACTCGTGAATAGAAATATCTACAAGCAGAAACCGAATGCAAGACATAAACCTAGGTCAACAATCAGTAATATAACCACAAGAGTACATCTGAAGTATGATAAGGTGGCAAGGTAACATCTAAATATGTATGTAGTGCCAGGTACTCAGGTAATAACATGTCATCAGTATAAGGTATGTCTGCATGAATTAAATATGATGAAGTATCAAGGATATCAATACACATATATTAGCGTCCCATACCACTAATATTGGTGTAAGGGTATATATAACAGCGCCCTCATACCCTGTTATATATACAAATGAAGTATGATCAGTGTAAATCCAGTCTGTATATGATCCATGTCTGTATATATGTGGAACTCGTCCACCCGTCACCCAATGACAATAAGCATCATGTATGCAATATGAGGATATAAACAAAATCATGGAAAAACATCATGAAACCCGTGCCTAGCATCGACACGTAAATCCTCATCCATCGGGCTCCGTCAGTCCGGATCGGCCCGCAGGCTATGTCTGCGGAATCGGCCCTCGGCCCCAGCAGTACGCCCATCTCTCAACTCCGGTCGGTATCCTCCAGATATCCGCCGAGCTCAAATACAATCACCGGTAGGTACTCGCCCGCCTCCAGGCTCAATCGGCAAAACCCATCGATCATCTTGCCGAGGGGAACCATACCGGGCCCACCACGAACCCGCAAACGGATCATCCACTCCTCGAATCGGGTTTCAAGCACACATCTCAGCACCGAGAAAACGCGTGGTGGACGCACCAAAATATCATATCACGAGGTACCGGGTTTTTCAAAATAGAGCATCCTTTCTTAAATAATCCCACGGTCCTCAAACCAGAAATCACATGAAAATCCAACATCAAGAAGTAAATCCAATGCGATGTGCTATGCAATCAATCCATGATGTATGCGACATGTAATGAAAGGTAATCATATCAGAAGTCATGCAACAGTACTACAGTGTAGTGGCATGGCAATTATCGATGATGAAGTGTGTGAGCCGGCAAATAGTGTACGTGGAACATACGCATCATCGATAATGGTGCTGGTGTCCTAACAACATGATAATAATATAGTAATAAACATATGCCAGCAATGCGAATAGCATGAATATGCGGAAATCAAATAGTCAACACCACAGTGAAGAATCTACTATGCAAACTACAGATCTAAGTATCAGGTCAATCAGGAGGGGTAGGTGTGGAAACCACCTAAATCTGAGTCGATAAATATATAGATATATAGTCGGTGATTCCGCCTCAAGAACATATCGTAGGACATCCTCGAGTTATGAGTGCGGATCTATCATCAATATCGGCTCGTACGGTAAATCATCGTACGACATCCCAATAGCTGGGTACGGGTCAACATCTCACTACCTCATCACATAACAGGTATCACTATCATCAGATCATATAATCTGGGGTACTACTCTATGTCTAGTACAAATCGATACCATCAATAAAGTATGCATGCGGGGGTAAACACACATCCCAAGCCCGCACGAATCACAAGTCATATCCCAAATATGAATCGTATCAAATCACCGATCTCGCGGCACAAAGCCCACATCATCGACTCATCTCCAAAGTCATCCCATATCATCAAACACAGTGCAAGTATAATGAATATGCAAGGTTGTGCGTGCTGGTGTACCTCTATCCTAGAGCTCGCAACTAGGAACTACGCTAGTTATTTCTATCTCTAACTAACCATAACACTCTACAACTATCACATAAATAAACTACATAGTATACTATCTACGGACTGCGGGGGTGCTATACGCTATCCACCCGACTTCCCCCTGTAGATATAATCTACTCACCTTGCATCATCATAGCGGACATCACCACGCATTTGCTTGTCGTCCCGAAGTCTTCATGAGTACTTACACATCAAAGTGTCGTATATGCGCATTAAAACCAAATCAAAGCTAAAACGGCACACAAAATCCAAAACGATACGATAAGGGGCCTATAGGTGAGAACCTATGGCACGCCTTCAAAACCATAAATAAATCCTCTATATCGTCGTATAAACGCCACATAGTCGAGGCAAAACACAATCCACAATTGCAGAATTAAAAAATACGGAATACGGAAACACGAATCCAAAATAGCAACTTAGGATATATGTCCCAGATTTTACTCTAGATGGAATCAGTCAAAACTAGAAGTACCCTGGGCCAAGAATAGAGGAAATGGGGCTATGCACGAAGTTCGAGGCAGATCCCTCCTTCTCTGGCCGCAAATTGCGGCCAGAATGGGATAATTGGCGGCCTCAAAGTGGAGTGGGGAGCTAGGGTTTGGTGTGGTGGTTCTCTGGTGCCTGCACATCTCACTGTCCACTCAATATTATTTTAGGAGTCTCGGGGTAAAAGCAGATTCAATAAACACTACACAGATTTCATAATTTCCCCGATATCGGTTTCTAAAATCCGTATTCTGTTTTAAGCTTCAGGTTTTGGGTCCCAATTTATACACTAAGGTGTTGGTATAACCTTAACTGAGGTTAATTTCCCAATACAACACAAGTTTCTCTCAAACCCTAACTAGGTTTTCATCAAGTCCATAATATCACACAATATCGATTCAATCTTAACATGGGGGTAAAGGGAATGCTATAACTAAGCTAATGGTTCAGAAAAATACCTCATTTGGCAACTCAAGAATTTTCTTGAGTTGCCCCTAGTGGCCAAAATCCTTGCTTCTTTAGCTCCATGTGTAGATCTAGGGATTGTGCACATTTTTAATGAAATGGATGTGTGGTTTTGGGGTAGTTTTGAGATGGTTTGAGGCTATTGAAGAGGGGAGGAAGAGGAAGTGCAGGAGCAGCAGTAGTAGAAGGAAGAAGAGGGAGGGAAAATGGGGGAAAAAATGGCTAAGTCCTTGGGTCAATTAAGCCCATACCTCTCTCTCACCAACTCTCCAATTCTATATTCTTTTCTCTTTTCCTTTTTCTTTTTTTTAAAACCCTTCTCACTTAAATAGTAAACCCAAAAGAACCATGACAAATAAAATGCACAAGTGTGAAAAAAGTGATGTGTGCATGTTTTGCACAAAAAGCTAAAAACCCGATTAGCGATTTTAATCGCGATTAGTACTAATTTAGCATATAACTAATCAATTAAACTTAGAAATGGCATAATTCTCTAATTTACCATATTTTATAATTTTCCATAATTTTTCTCAAAATTTTCCTATTTATTTGCATTTAATAATTCCAAAATATTAAAATATTCAATAAAATCATATTAAATTATAAAAATTCCCAAAAATTAATATTTTATCTTTTTGAAATGTTACACTCAACATCTTGGGTACAGTTTAATAGTATCGAGTACATACCACAGCATCGGTGGTCCAGCCGTAGAAGGGAAAATCCAAGCCTCACTAATGGCGCCGTAGAACTGCCGCAAACCCGAAGGTTCAAAGGCTTTCACACGGTCATTAAGTCGAGTTAGGGTTTCATTCTTCTAGAGGGACCATAGAATTGCCTGCATGTCTTTCCGACTACTTTAAACTTGGAATCATAGGTTTCCGACATTCGATCGTCTCTGTCGACCCTCACGTCTCTGTGTGAAGTCGTCTCTAGCTGGAATCAATCTATCTGATGACCTCGCATCGGGGTAAGCGAACGATCCACATGTCCTAGTCATTCATCCTAGATGACTATCGACCTCCTATCATCCCTTAGTACAACTTATACTGTAATAGCTCCAACATCTGGGGCGATATCTCGTCGTTCGCAGCAATAACTGGCTCACTCGTCTGCATGCTGAACTGTGCCTCAATCATCAGGAGTAAGCAACACACCAACGGTCATCAAAATCTGGCTGGCCTCCATCATTAGCTCAATTCTCTAGTGTTGATCAGCACCTCCGAGTAACCTCATAAAGGCGATCCGCCAAACGCTCGTGGCGCGGAAACACAGTAAAAAGACACATCTCTGCAATCGTGTGTCGCCGGAATTTCGCCCTGGTCAGTCCTCGTTCGTGACGAGCTTGTGCTGACCGCAACTATAGCCGTAGCTCTCCCTGCCCGTAACCGTAGCAGCAAAACCAAACTGGTACCGATGAGGCTAGATCAGGAAGGAATATAATACTGAACAAGGAAATGTACATCCTAAGGCTTCATAAGTGGAGTGGCGTGTCGTAAATATGCCGCGGAATATATCAATGGTACGTCACTCTACTTTAGTCGCCTATTCCATCAACCAAGGGTCATCCTACGCTTCGAAGGTTAAAACCTAACGCTCTGATACCAACTTTGTCACGACCCGAAAGTACGGAACATGACCGACACTTAAACTGCGAACGTCTCGAGGCGTACGTAATCTAAGTAAACCGAAAACCCAGAAATCCAAACCAAGAAAAGTAGTAGAGTGAAGGAAAACCAATTTAAAACAAGTAGTTTTAATAGCATAAGCCGAATTATGCGGTTTTTAAGAACATCAAAATTTACTGAAAATTTCGGCAGAGTCTCCTTTGTAAATACTGGCTCCCAAACGGAATACAACATGAATAGTATACGAAATCACTAAAAAGGCATCCCCAAGCGGGAGCTAGCTCTTCGTCAATCGACGGTCACAACCACACAAGCAATATAATATACAACGCCAACGGCGAGGATCAAAACTCAAAAGGAAACTCAAAACCACCAGAAATATAACGAGCGACTCTAAGGTCGAAAGAATAAACAACACTGGTCTCTATCTCAAAAATACATGTTTGGTTGATGGAATTTACTAGATACAACGGAATAATATCATACAAGGTAATATGATGGGTACGATACAAGAAAAACCCACCTACTAGCAAGTCACCCGAATGAAACTGAGCCCGCAAAGCTGTAATTAAACCTGTACGGCAAAACCTGCAAGAAACTGGGGCACAACGGGGGTGAGTTGCCAACTCGTGAATAGAAAAATATCTACGCACAGATATCGCATAAATAACGCAACCTAGGTCAATGATCATAATATATCCTCAAAAATGTATATAACATGCAGCCTATAACAAGGCTAGGGTAAATATCTAACCCGAGTGTAATCTCATGTGGCCGTGTCTGTGCCTCAGGTAGCAATATATCATATGAATGAGGTATGCATGCATGAAACAGAATAGATGTAAATGAAGAAACTGTTTTCATAATTTAGTGAGATTTCCTTCGTATGTTTAAACTGAGGTATCATAAATGAAATCAGTATCAACAGTGTCTAGCATCGACACAAAACATAAATCTCACTGTCTCGAAATATCAATGTCTCAATCTCAATATCTAGGGCGCCATCCGTCCAGACCGGCCCCTACCATCCATCTCAAGACCACGACGGTATCCTCCGGATATCCGACGCGTCCGATAATAACACCGGTAGGTAATCTGTCCCCTGCCAGGCTCAACGTCAACACCACATTCATCTTGCCCCGGGGTACCATACCGGGCCCACCATGTACCCGTGACGGTTCCTCCACTCCTCGACACGGATCTCGAAAACCACAGCAAACTCATGGTGGACGACACTTACATCACTAGAAAACCGCAATTTACATATTTTAAAGGGTTAATAAGTTTAGAAATTTTGCGGCTTTCCCCCGAAATCCAGAAATATCATAAATCTCAAGAAGTCATCACAAGTGCATATGTCAAAGCTAATGAATGTATATGGTGTCAATAACCAAGTTGCAATGTATGATTAATAACTAGGTATGAACAATGGAATAACAGTATGCATGAAGTGACAAGTAATAACTACCATGTCTAAACTGGCATATAACCCAGGTACACTAATATCATATCAACCTACTAACTAACAAGCTAAGCCAAGCAAATATATTCTCTAAAGTGTACGTGACATGGCAATTACCGATGAAGATGTGTGTGAGCCGGCAAGTAGGTGTACGTGGTACATACGCATCATCGGTAATGGTGCTGGTGTCCTAACAACATGCTATCAATAATGGAATATGCAGCAAAATAAGTATGCGAGGTAGAGCGAACATCAATAATGTGCGGGAGCTGAATACTAGACATAACGATAACTAATCTGTAATAATCTAATATAAGTCCTACAAATGGTGCCTTTTGAAATAACACGAATCATGGGTTTTGAAAATAGGGGCTACGGTGTTTTTTATGAAAAGATACGTCTTTTGAAATATCCGTAGGATTCCTTGGGCTGTCTTTAAGAATGCCCACGATTCGTTAGTTTTTGAAATAGGTAGGAGTCTAATCTAATCTAACAACTACACTAAACTATACGGCTGAACTAACAAGCTGAACTACAGGTAAGGAAACCGCCTATCATCTGAGTCGATACATATACCTACCTGTATATGTATAGTCGGTGATCCCGCCTCAATAATATCATATCCGATACCATATCTATAATCGGACATCCCAAGTCAAGAGTGCGGGTCAATCATCAAAATATAGCTCGTACGTAAATCCGTCTTACGACATCCCAAATCTGGGTACGGGTCAATATCACATTCATCATACTATTCACCTGGTATCCTCTTTATCAATTATCATGGTCGGGGTGCTGATCTACATCTAGTACCATACTGATACCGCCTACGTATGCATGGACGTGTGTGAAACACTACGTCAAGGACCCGCTACAACGTCATGTCGTATCTCAAATACGAACCCTGCTATATCGCCGATCTCACGGCCTCAAATCAAATCTCATCGACTCAGCTCAATCCCGGGTATCATCCTCAAATCCGTATGTGAACACATAGTCCCATACCCATGTGAACCCATAACTATAAGGAATCCCATGAGCACATATCAATAGGAATGTATGCAAGTATGTATGTGTGTATGTGTAGTGCAACACTACCCTAGGGTTCGCAACACTAAAGTAATCCAACACACCAATATCCGTCCTAAGCATCGTTATTAATCCCAAATAATATATAATAAATGTTGGTGTGTATACGCATCCGTATACACCACCACGGACTGCGGGGGTGCTATACGCCATCCACCCGACTTCTCCCCGTAGATATAAATCTACTCACCTGGTCCTCGCTCGCCGGTGCCGACGTCGCCACGCGCTTGCTTGTCGTCTCGAAGTCCGCATGGGGTACCTACATATCATAATGCACTGTGTCGCATTAAAACTAAATTCAAAATTGAAACGGCATACGAAAATCAAATCGGCACGCGTATCACGCATAGGTCCAAACCTATCGCCTACGCATGCAAGAATAGTCAAACCAACCCTCGATGTCGATGTACAAACGTCAAACCATCGAGAAAAATCCAATCACACTCATTTGCACATTCACGAACACTAATTTTAATATAAACTAGGTTAAAACTCACAAAAACCCCAATTGCACTTAAAAAGTCATTTTTCCGAAAATCTAGCAAGCACAATTCGCCGTTTTTGTACAAAACATGATGTTTAAATGAATGTAGCGGCCAATATACTTATTAAATATCTTAAATAAGTCATAGAAATAATTTCCGGAATTTAATCTCATTAAATTCCAAAAACCATAATATTCTAGTTTACAAAAATACCCTTTTTAACAATTTCAAAGCAAAAATGCACAAACTACAATCTAGCTTAGATTTGCATGATCTAAAGCATTAAACCACACTTAATAAAGTTAATGAAGTCATGAAAAACCTAAACACATTTTTAATCCCAAGTATTTAACCAAATTCAAAAATCTAGTAGGCAAATTAGCACATTAACACAATTTTTTTAAACTAACCATTAGCACTAGCTACTAATCTTGTATTAACATGACAAAAAGCCTAAATATAACACACAACCATACACCAATTCTACAAAACCCTAACTTGCATTCAAATTCATAACTTGAATTCCAAAACTTGCAATTAAACTCACATATCTCAATTAACACTTAATTAAATTAGCTTAAGAAATTAGTAACAAATTAAGCAACAAAAATGTTTAGAATTATACCCAAAACATATGAAAATCCACAAGCACACATAGCCCTCCAAAATGCTCCCTTGCCACCAAAATCCATGCTATACGGGCTAAGCTAAAATGGGTAGGTGTCGGATTTTGATTTGGATTTTTGCTTGATTTTTTGTGGATTTTTCTTTGATGGAACAAAGAGAGGAGAAGAGGAAAATGGGGCTGTTGGGGGGGGTTGCTGATTTCGGCCAGGTTGTGGGGGGATTGGGTGAGGGAGGAGAGAGAGTGAGGTGGAGAAAATAACAAGTAAGGAAGTCCAAGTCAACACAAAGTCAAAAGTCCAACTCATTTATCCATTTTCTTTTCTTTTCTTTTCCTTGAAATCCAAGTGGGGACAAAAGAGGGGGCTGCTGAATTCTTCAAGGGGATAAGTGAATGGGGGTTTTTGGGTGTGGGTACGGGTGTGGGGTGATGAAAAATGATAAATACAATACCCCAAACATCCATTTACGCTAAAAAAAGCCTTTTTTCTTCAATAATTTCTAAACCGTTTTGGCAAATGATTTCGTTCCAAAAACCACATGATAAAATTTTATTTAATGTTTTATGATGCACAAAATTTGTTTCAACTCATTCCAATTTATAATTTTCCCTAATTAAATGTATTAGTGACGGCTTAAAATAATAATAAAATAATATTTTTTCAGAAAATTTGAAATTTCACCAGCAGCTCAATAAACACCAAATAATAGCAATTACATAGCTAGAATATGTATATTTAATTTTTATAATAAGATATTTGCATTTTGACTTTTTTTCAGAAAACCCCCTTATCTTACCGATTTTTCGAAATTTCACCGAAACGATTTTCAAAGCGTTACAGTATGCTACAATGGTACATATGTGCTAGCAATATACATAAGAATATATGCGACTACAATATCCTACTACGCCCTGACGCTTAACGCCATACGGGCGATTTCCCCGCAGATGTTAAATCTACTCATCTGGTCGCGTGCTAAGCGTAGCCGACCACTTGCTTCCCTTTTTTACGACGTTCGACGTACCCGCCTGCGAACCTAGAATTTACACAAAGAATCCATATAAGAAAAATCCTACAAAATCGCGATATCGAAATCAAACGAGAAACTCACGTCGCGAACTAAACGCGCGTGTATACATAATGTGTGTGCATACGCCAAAACCCAACGCGACACGCTGTAGCACACAGCGACACGCTGTGATACACAGCAAACCAACTCAACACGCATCGTACGTGTCGCGCAAGTCCCGCTATACTAAAAACAGGTAAACGGTCCCAGATTTAATCTGGAGCAAAAACAAGAAAATCTAACAAGGCCAAATCTATCACGAAGCCTACAGACAACTACCCGCAAAAATCCAACACAAATCCCCAAAATTGGGCCGGCGGCTAGGGGTGTCATACCGGCTAAAAACCGGTGGGAGGGGTCCAGGTTTCTATCCTAAGATCCTAGCACAATTTATAGCCTAGTGTATATGTTTCCCTACCAAAATTACTACCCTAGTAACGGCAGATTCCATGTATCCTAAGGTTTTGATTTAAACCGATTCAAAACACTAAGTTTGCAACAATAGGGTGTACAAGTAAAAATAGGTGAGATTCCTAGACTTAAGTGATACCACCAGCCCAAACTAGAGCTAATCTAATTATAATCACCCTGAATCATTCTATTTCACAGTCAAACCATAAGCTTTAGCAATAAAACTCAATACAAACACTAAACTTAGCTACATAAACCCAGATTTCAACTTGCAGACAATTAGAGAAAATAAATAGTACCAAACACATCAAAAAACCTACAATCACCACTAACCAAAACACCAACACCCATCTCTTCCTAGGGGCCGGCGACGCCGGATTTCAGGGGAAAGTCGCCGGATTTTCAGCGGGGAAAAACTGGCACGAAACCCTACACACTACTCTAAAAAGCCTGCACATTAAACTGAACATGTTTGCTAAACTAGAAAAAGATTACAGTTATAGCAGATCTCATATATCCTACAGTTTGCATCAAAACCGTATTTTAAATTTTCAAGTTTGCGACTTTAAGGTGATTTAGTGAAATCTAGTGATACTACAAGGTTTAAACAGCAATATTAACACTTAATTAGGTTTATTAAGCTATAACAACCCTAACTTAACTTAAACCCCGCTTAGATCACAAAACTAGCTCTAGAATCACACTAATCACTAACTGAAGCTCAAAACAACACATGCAAGCAAAGAAAGGAGTTGGGTTTAAGAAATTATACCCCACTAGATCCTAGGATGCAAGGAGTAGGAGAAGAAGAAGATGATGTTCTTGCTGCTGCTGCTGCATGGTGCTGTCTGAAGCTGTTGGTGCTGATGCTGTTGTTGCTGCCTGAAGCTGCTGGTGATGATGCTGTTGCTGCTTGTGCTGATGCTGTTGCTGCTACTTGGTGTTGTTGCTGGTATTGCTACTGCTGCTGAAGCTGAGCTGCTGCTGCTGTTTCTTCTTCTTCTGCTGCTGAGTATGGGTGTGTGTGTGTAAGAGAGAGAGGAATGATAAAAAATGAGTGAGGGAAAAGCAAACCAATGAGTGATATGAGAGAGTCAAACCCCCCTCTCTCTCACCTCATTTAATGCTAGCATGGGCAAGCCCATCATGCCCACACCCTCCCTCTCTCTCCAAGTCAACCCAAGACTAATTCAAATCATTTTTTCATTTAAAAAAACAAACAAACCCCCAAAACACTTAATTAAAATTTTAGAATTAGCTTAAGGAAAATGGGTTAATCCACCATGGTTGCTAATCATAGTCTAACCCCAATTTAACCATAGTTTACATGCACAAGTGTGTGCAAGCCTAAATAAATTTTAATAAAATATTCATTAATTTTGATAAAATATTTGAAAATCGTTTTGGTAAACTTTTTTATTAAAAACCATTTATTAAAGTATAATTATCCACTAATTACACTCTAAGGTGTTATAGATATAGAGGACTTTCTTGATCGACATGATAGTATGCTATCAGGTTATCTCCATCATAACATGTAGACTGGTATTTATACTGACTGTCTCTTACATATGGATAAAGACCTTAGGATATGTACTTGACTACCAGGACTATGATGAGATCATACTAGTGGGGCCAGGGTAGTCCAAAAGTACATCCTTTAATCAGTTCCTAGTCGAGGGAATATCGAGACTAGGGCATCGATATTCCAGAGTAGAAAAGTGTGTACATTTCTTGTCCCTTAGAGGACGATGGCTGATCCCACAACCATTGGCGTGTGATATCAAAGATTGTACACAGGTGCTCATTGGATAATGGGTACACCGAACGGACTCCCCGAGGACTCCTATGTGGTAGTATACCTATCGTCAGATAGCAGCCCTCTAGTGATACTGGTACATGTTAGTCTGTAGACCCGAGATCGTCAAAGAGTCTTGTGCGGCTCTTACCGTTCTTTTATTTTCTCCCTACCATGCTCAAAGGAGACGTGCAAACAGGGGGATTTTAGGTACAGTCCCGAGTCGAATGGAGGCAATGAGCGATAGGAGGGGTTTTGTCTCTCCCGGTATTGGGGGTTGATGTTGTGCTATGCTTGATTGGCTATAACTAGAAGTCCCTGGCCAGGGCTGCAGCTGAGATTTACTGATAAGTGTTATCAGTAGTTTCTCGAACCGTTATAGGCCAGACATCGGCAGGACTTATCACGTTACCGGGGACTGACGTTTACCACCTAGACATGATATGCGACATATCAGACGAAGAGACTGGACTGTACGGTAGTGTTACTGATAGGCTTCATGGTGAGTATGGACAAGCTTGCTTGTTGATCTTCATATCGCTCAATACCCGGGTAGCCGTTATGTCCAGCTAGTACCGCTGACGCCTTATAGGTGACTCATGTGATCATCACCTACAGCTGGCGTATTAACGAGTTTTTAGAGTCCTACACAGATGTTTCTTGGTTCGAGCGAAACGAAGTAGGACACATATGTGATATGTGTGTGGGCCTAATTAAATACATGTATGTGATACCGTATTGTAATATGGCAGTTATCTGTTATCGGTTCGATTATATGTGATATAACCAGATTGTCGAATGAAGTGTTGATTTGATACTGTGATATACAGATAAATGATATTAGTCGGTCATATGTGATATAACCGGATTATCAAATCAAGTGTTGATTTAATAATGTGATATATATTATATGTGATATAATTATATCTTAATTATCATTATCTCACTAATTATTCTTCATTATATATATATATATATAATAATGAAGCATGGCTTGATTTTCTATTTTTGAGAAAAATAGAAATGAGGTGTAAATTGAGAGCATGGTTGCAAGCATGGGAGTTATATTTGTTTATTCATCTTGACTCACCATTCAAGCATGGTTGTAATTTTATATTGCAAAATTCCATGCTTGAATGAGTGGGGGTTAAGAGTTGCCATTCATTCTAAGCTCATTCTCAACACTTATCCATTTTTGCTTGCTTTGCTCCCATGGTTGCTTTCTAGCTTCTTCTTCTTCCTCAATCCCATGGTTCAAGCTTCAACCCTCACATGTGATGTGAACCATGAAACTTGAATACAAATTAGTGAGCAAATTAAACCCCTACTTCACCATCACACATTAGATTAGTAATTTGATGTGGAGTGTTGCTTTCACTAATGAGATTAGTGAGGGGTTAGCTTGAGCTTGTGGACTTCGGGTGGATTGTCTTTGGCGCGAAGATCATGAAGGAGGTTCGTTCAACTCGAAAAGGAGCCTAGTAGAGTCGTGTAGACTTCAACTCGGAACTACTGAAGAGAAGGACTCGAACTACAAAGGTTGTATGCTCATTTCTTCTCTTTAGTTCATCACATCACAAAGGCAAACCCTAAATAATCTAGTAAAGATCTTGTTAGTCTAACTTAGCACCTAATAAATTTAAAATTTGGCATGCTTGATGCCTCTAGAACCTCATGGTGGTGTTAAGGTCGATTTTCATGGTATCAGAGACAAGCTAGAACAATAGGGTAACTTATAGCGACGTTAGAAATCCGCAGTTTTTGTTGCGTAAAAACTGCCGATAAAAACAGTTTCAAAAATGATGTTTTGAGTTGTTTGCACACCCCGCGGGCTCACGGTTCGAACCGAGAAGCTTCGTGATGGAGCGTGCACACCCCGGGGACACCCCGGGGGACCAGAGGCCGGACCCACACCCCAAGACCACCACAAGATGGCCTTAGGGGTGGGTGACCCAAGAGCACCCTAACTGGGTGCTCTCGGATCTGCCTTCCCCTAGGGGCCACCTCGAGGTGGCCCCCCCGGGGGGTACCCTCCGAGGCCCCCATTCGATAGTTAATTTTGTGATCTTCGCCTCTGTGAAGATTCTGGCGGGTTTCTAGTTCGTTCCGACTCCCGGATTGGTTTAAAACGATCGGTTTTGGAACTTTAGCTCATTGGATTTTTCAAGTCTTGGAAAAATTGGTTTTGTTTGCTAATTGCGTGCGAATTCTAATATCGCGGTTACTTTACAAGCTTTGTGATGTGTGTGATACAATTATTAGAATCCGAATTAATTAGTTTAATGAAAACTAGTTAGTATATTGTAAACCAAGCCGTTTATTCTGAATTGATCAATTGCCACGAAGTTTTGATTCGGATCAAAACTCCGTCGCAATTGCGTATTGTACGCGATCACTAAGTCGGGAATCTTGTTGAATTATCCGACAATCAATTGAAAAGAGTTTTCAATTTGAGACTAAAATGCAAGTTTAATAAGTTAGGCATTAAATCCGGAATATGAGATATTCCGGGTTTATGATGTCTAAGGATATTGCGGATTTTAATTATTGTAGTTTTATGTTTTCTTTTCTGCAACCGTAAGTGTAATATGTGGGGTATCCCAATCTCGTTGCTATATGTCAACAAGTTTTAGGGATACGCATATTTTCTTACGTTGATGATATGTGATATCATGTGTTGCTATTGATATGATTTATTGGATCGTCATGAAAGAATAGCCAGGTTTTTTTATGTGAGATGAGGGTTTTTATTTTCATTCATGTAAAATCTGTATATAATATTCTTTTATTGGGGCACTTCCGGGTTGAGGATGATGTCACCACTGTTGTATATTATTTACTTTTCCGCCTTAGGATAGACCCAAGGAGGGGAGCACAAGTAACCGGATTCTAGAGTCCAGTGGGAGACCATCTCAAGGAGTTGAGACCGGGTCTCCTAACTCTAGAATTGGCCGGGTTACTTGCAACTCTCGTATGGGTCTAAAGATGTGGGTTTGGCTATTCATCACGACTGTGGAATCCGTGTTTTACATTATTGGCTAAATTTAAACAAGAAAATCCTAGTATATCCAATATTTCATATGTTTCTTCTGCTGCTTGTTTCTGTGATGTTGATCATATAACTGCGTGAGACGAATGCAATATTATATATTTGATATATAATAAACGTTGCTTATGTTTTGCACCCGCACTAGTCCAGCCCTTGCTCTGCCGGTAGTTAAGTAACCTAACGGTGTATGACGGGGCCCCGTGGCTAATGCGGATGGTATAAGCGTACGTTCTATTTTTGTTTCATTTTTCTGTGATGTTTAGGAAACATTAATTGATGGGACTTCATTAATGAGATTAATGAAAAGAAAGAAACCAAAAGATGTTGTAGAATCAAATTTTTAAAAAGGGTAGCTCTAGTTTTTTCTTTGCACAGTGGTATTCCTTGATGAATATCTAGCACCTCATTCGATGAGGAAAGAGCCGAGATCCGTTCACCGGGAGTGATCTCTTTAGCGAAACTAGCAAATGCTACAACCTACTAGGTTTTGTCTTTTGATTGCTTCTCTAGTTCTTTCTTTGCATAGTGGTATTCATAAATATCCAGCACCTCATTCGATGAGGAAAGACCCGAGATCTTTTCACCGAGAGTGACCTCTTTAGCGAAGAAAATCCTCAAAGACACTCCTTTATAAAATCACTAGATTCTACGGCGATGTCAAGTTCATTACACTCATGGTTTTCTTAAAAATCTGCGTAGCCCTCCGTCATTTCAGATAAGTACTACTTAGTATTCGTGCTGCGTTTGTTGACCTTATCAAGGCGTAGTGTGCGGTAGCTGATTAGTGCTTATCTGCCAGCATGAGATGCGATTGGGTTAGGGTAGTCGTGAAGACTTATTGAACTTGTCAAGGGTCATGCGGGTGGGTTTAATTCAATCAAGAAATGACGGGTAGAACTTGATTAGCGCTTATGGTTTGTTGACCTTGTCAAGGTCATAAGTGGCTAGGGGTAAAAACCATTATCGGGAATTTCAAGTGTTGAAATTCCCGATAAGATTGCATACTTTCTATATGATAGTTGGATCCCGATACCCACTGCGAGTAAGAGTTACTCCTGGAAGAGTTTTGCATTTTACAATTAGCTAATCAAGTAGGTGTCTAGAAAGGTGTCAACGGGGTTAAGCCTATAGGGAAACGAGGTTTATTTTAATTAGGTCCGTGCAAAAGCACGGGGAACCTCCCTCGGAGTACCCATACCTGCTTGGCCGAATGATTGGCGAACCTGTAGGGTGTAATTAATCCCGGCTAATCTTACCTTTTAGGATTTGAAGGAAGATTTGATAAAAACAGTGGGAGCCATCCTGATTAGATAAAATAACCAATCTAATCTTGCAAAGAGTGCACTCAAAGTGATTATCCTCCTCTCTCCCCTGTTAGCGACCAATGAAATGCCTTAATCAAGATAATAATATGGATGTATTGACCGAACCTACTTATTATACTGGGCTAGGTTCCGCTCTATCTTATGATTGTCATAAGTCTAAGCAAGGAATAGGGGATTATTCGGATTCCCACGCCACCCAAACGAAGAATAAGCATGTTGATGCATTGTCCTTAGGTGTGTTCATTACCAATAACTGTTTCTCAGTTTACTCTACGTCCTGGGTATTGGATACCGGATGAGGATGCCACACATGTAATTTGTTACATGGGCTAAAGAAATGTGGAGAACTAGGAAAGCGTGATATGTCTCTAGTAGTAGAGAATGGTGCAATTGTTGCAGCCAAAGCAATTGGCAGATATCACCTGGTTTTACCAATTGGTAATGCATTGATTCTTAGCGACTGTTATTTCATACCAATAATATTGTGAATATTTTCCTAAACCAAGTGTTGATTGGGTAAGGTATGTTGTATAACAGTGTACACATTCTGAATCAAACTACAGTTCTAAACGTACAGAACACACATAAGAGGAACAGTTCAGAAATGAACGAAGTCTTCTTGTGGCATTGTAGACTAGGTCATGTCGATGAAACAAGACTAGCTGAAGTTCCATAATGATACATATTTGAATCCGTTCGAATTTACATCTTATGAAACTTGCCAGTCATATCTCAAAGGCTTGGTGACCAAATCTCTGTTTAATGGAAACGGAGAAAGAGCTACTGAACTCTTGGACAAATACATAATGATGTATGCGGTCTTATGTCTATATATGCCAGGGATGGTTCCGTGTACTTTATTACATTCGCCGATGTTCTCTCTGTTAGTTATATGTATGCCCTAGAGGCCATTACTGTACATACGATGTATATTGTAATGGATGCTTGGACATATATAGGGAGGACTTTCTTGCTCGACATGATAGTATGCTATCTGGTTGTACTTTATCTTAACATGTACTCTGATTGTCACTATATTACATGTTGATAAAGCCCTTAGGATATGTACTCGACTACTGGGACTATGATGAGATCATACTAGTGGGGCCACGGTAGTCGATGAGTACATCCTATAACTGTTCCTAGTCGAGGGTGTATCGAGACAGGGCATCGATACACCAGAGTAGACTAGCGTATACGCATCTTGACCCATATGATGGGCGATGGATGATCCCATATCCATCGGTGTTTGACATCAAGGATGGTGTACGGGTGCTCAGTAGAGACTGGGTACACTGGACGGACTCGCCGATAACTCCCAGATGGTATTATACCATACGTCAGATGGCAGTTCTCCGGTGACACTGGTACAGAGTAGTCTGTCGACCCGAGATCGTCATAGAGTCTTGTGTGATTCCCACTGTGCTTTGATTTCCATCATACCACGTCCAAGAGGGCGTGCAAAAAGGTGGCTTTTGGGTACAGTCCCGAATCACATGGAGGCAATGAGCGATAGGAGGGGATTCGTCTCTCCCGGTATAGGGAGTTGATGTTGTGCTGTGTTCGATTTGCTATAACCGGAAATCCCTGGCCAGGGTTGCTGAGATTTACTGGTAAGTGTTATCAGTAGTTTCTCGAACTGTTATAGACCTCATATCGACACGACTTATCGAGCTACTGGGTCTGACGTTTACCACCCCTAGGCGAGATATGCGACATATCAGACGACGAGACCGGACTGTATGGGAGTGTTACTGTTTGGATTCACAGGAGAATGTACAGGCTTGCTTGTTGATCTTCTGAGCGCTCAATACCTGGGTAGCTGTTACGTTTAGCTGACCGCTTGCAGCTTGTGGGTGTTTGATATGATCATCACCTACTGCCGACGTATTGACGATTCTTTAGAGTCCTACACAGAGGTTTCTCGACTCAGGCAAAACGGAGTAGGAGCACATATGTGATATGTGCGGGACCGAGGATAATGCGATATGTGATACCGTATTATATTCTCGCGAAATTTGATATCAGCCGGGTCATCGGATCAAGTGTTGATTCGATGAATCGGTACGGATAAATATTAGTCGGTTATATGCGATATAGCCGGATTGTCGGATCAAGTGTTGATTCGATAATTTAATGTATAATAATATATTTGATATATTAAATTATATTAACTAATATTTGCTCACTAAAAGATTCTTTTTCTCACTCGGGTAATATATTGATATATATGCGATATATGTTAATTGTATTATTTTATTTGGTTACAATAAATATTATATATGTGATATATAATATTGTAACATGATATGATAACTAATGCAACATGTTTAGTAAAGATTAATCAAGATTAGGGTTTGATTTGGGTTAATGGTTTCTAGATGATTCTAGAAGGTTTTTGATTTGTCATGATAAAGATATTTGTGTGTGACTCATTTTTAACTCAACCCAAACCCTAACCCTTGGTTAATTCTCTACATTGGTTAAGTGAACCATGGTTGCATAATTGATCATTATCTCCTTTTCCTATTCATCACAAAAGGATTCCAATATTGTTCATCATCTTCTTCCTTCTTGTTCTTTGCTTGAAATGGTTTCTTACTTTGATTTTTGTGATGGATAAATATGAGAAAAAGATAAATAAAGTGAGAAAAAATCTTACTTCATCATCCACATCTTCCCTTGCCATTTAGATGAGGGTGTTCACATCATTTCATGAGTGTTCGCTTGTGTTAAAGAAACTTCAAGGTAGATCATCTTAGTATCGAAGATCGGAAGCAAAGGTTGCTTCTTTCTCTTCGTGGAACCTCTCAAGAGTCCGGATCCCGATGATCGCAGCGAAGGGACCAAAACACGGAGCATATGAAGTGAAGGACCGGATCTACAAAGGTTGTAATCCCTCTCACTTAGTGTTAAAGTGTTTAGCATGCTTGTTTTCGCCTAATCTCTAGTTTAAAGTTCCGTATTCGGGTTGTTAGGCACTGCTAAATTTTAATTCGGGTATGGTTGATGCCTCGTAGACCCTTGTGCGTGTGCCTAGCAACCCTACAGTGGTATCAGAGCCAAGCTAGAGTTTTAGGCGAAGTCTAGACGGAGTTTGAAGTCCGATCGAACCAAAAACCTAACCCGAAACATGCTCTCTGGAAATTTTCTAAAAACTGGGATTTTTCCACATTAAAAATGCTTAAAAAATTTAGCAGGGAATTCTAAGAATTACGGTACAAAAAATATTTGATGAACAGTACAACACGGGGCGGAACCGCGGCAGAAGCATGCCTTCTGCGGCGGTTCCGCGGCGCAATGATGACGTCATCAATTTCTGTTTGCACAGTAACTCCTATTTTATTATGCTGGATTTTCTGGGAATTTTTAATTTTTATTCAAGAGTTGAATTTTCTGGGGTTGTTTTGGGGATTCGGTGTTTCGATCGGAGTATCAGATTTTGTCTATGTGTTTTGTCCGGATAACTTTTAGAAACTGTTAAAAAGTTCGAACGGATATCAATAACTCACTTTTTCCCCTGTCGGAAATTTTTTCAAAAGTTGGATTTTTTCTCGTGTTTAAGAATGTTCTAAGTCATGCAAGTAACTCGGTGGACCCTCTAGAAGACAACAAACCTTAACTCGATTATGTGACCGTCTTGAACTGCCTTTTGAACCTTAGGGTTTGGGGCAGTACGGCGTGCCACATGTGAGGCGTTGGCTTGACCCTTCTACGGCTGGACCATTGGTACTGTGGCATGTGATGGACGTTTTTAAACTGATTTCAAGTGTTGAGATATATTGGGGAAATCTTGGGTGTTTGATGATTCGATCGGAAAGTTTAACTTTTTTTATTTATCTAGAATGTGATACAATATTTGGAATCCACAGGTAGTTATGAGATAACTAATTTGAATATTATAAACATAGCAGTTTAGTCTCAGATGATCGGTTGGCACGGAATTTTGATGTGATCAAAAGTCCGTCGCAATCACGTAGTGTACGCGGATACTCGCCGGGTAAACTTAACAGACAACCTCACTCCATAGCCCCGACCAGGTGACTGTAGGAGAACCCCGTCGCCGAAAGCATCCGTTCGGGTGCTCCCGGTAGCGGTGTTCCGCCTTGGTGCACTTCGTCGACGGTATCGGGGGTGCGGCCGTCTACTAAAGTTTGCGACGAGCATTCGATCAGGACGTCGGGAATCTTGTTGAATTGCCCGACTTGATATTGAAAAGAGTTTTCGATAATGAGACTAAAATGCGGTGTTTATAATTGTTAGGCATGCGATGTCTAAGGAATTCATTTGGTTAGGCATGCGATGTCTAAGGAGGTTGCGGATTCCAACTGTTGTAGTTTTACACTTTCTTTTCTGTGACCGTAAGTGTAGTATGTGGTGTATCGCCGGCTTCGTTGCTATACATCAACGACAATCGGGATACGCATACTTGCTTACGTTGATGATATGAGATATTATGTGTTGCTGTGATATGTTGTATTGGATCGTCGCGTTTGAATAGCCGGGGGTTTTATGTGAGATGAGAGTTTTTTCTTTTTCATTCATGCAAAATTCATTTGTATGTAATATTCTTTTATTGGGGCACTTCCAGGTAGCGGAAGATGTCACCGTTGTATATTATTTACTTTTCAGCATTAGGTAGACCCAAGGAGGGGAGCACAAGTAACCGGGTTCTAGGGTCCAGTGGGAGACCATCTCGAGGAGTCGGGACCGGGTCTCCTAACCCTAGAATTGGCAGTGTTACTTGCCGCTCTCATAGGGGTCTAGGGATGTGGGTTTGGCTATTCATCGCGACCGTGGAATCCGTGTTTTATACTGTCTCGTATTGAAAACACGGACGTCCTAGTATATCCAATATTTCATATATGTTCTTCTGCTGCAATATTCTGTGATGAGATCATATTACTGCCTGTGACGAATGTTTATATTATATATATGAGATATATGTTATATTGCAGATTTCGTTTCAAAAGAGATGCTTGTGAAGCATAATAAAATGGGACTTCATTAATGAGATTAATGAAATAAAAGAAACCTAAGATGTTTTAGAAACTTGTTTATAAAAACTGGTAGCTACAGTTCTTCCTTTGCATAGCGGTGTTCCTTGTAGAACATCCAGCACCTTATTCGATAAGGAAAGGACCGAGATCCCTTCGCCGGGAGTGACTCCTTTAGCAATAACTGGCAGATGCTACAAACTCGGTTTGTCTTTTGATTGCTTCTATAGTTCTTGCTTTGCATAGTGATATTTGTGAAATATCCTGCACCTTATTCGATGAGGAAAGGGCCGACGATCCCTTCACCGGGACTGACCCCTTTAGCAAAACTAGAAAAGCCTAAAAAACACTCTATTTAAAAATCACTCGATTCTACAACGATATCAAGTTCATTACGCAAAGGGTTTTCTGAAAAACCCGTCGTAGCCCTCCGTCATTTCAGATAAGTACTGGTTAGTATTCGTGCTGCGTTTGTTGACTTTAGCCAAGGCGTAGTGTGCGGTAGCTAATTAGTGCTTATCTGTATAAGCATATGATGCGATTGAGTTAGGGTAGTCGTGCGACTTTGTTGACCTTAGCCAAGGGTCGTGCGGGTGGGTTTAATTCAATCGGGAAATGACGGGTTGAACTTGGCTAGCACTTATGATTTGTTGACCTTAGCCAAGGTCATAAGCTGCTAGGGGCAAAATATTATTGGGAATTTCAAGAGTTGAAATTTGCAATGAGATTGCATACCTTCTATTAGATAGTTGGATCCCGATACCCGCTGAGGGTAAGAGTTACTCATGGGAGAGTTTTACACATTACAATTAGCCGATCAAGTAGGTGTCTAGAAAGGTGTTAACGGGGTTACGCCTCTGGGAAAACGAGGTCTACTTAATTAGGTTCGTGCGAAAGCACGGGGGACCTCTCTCAAAGTACCGACACTGGCCTGGCTGAAAGATTGGCGAACTTGTAGCGTGTGATTAATCCCGGCTAGTCTTTCCTTTTAGGGTTTGAAGGAAGATTTGATTAAAATAGTGGGAGACATCCTGATTAGATATATTAGATAACCAATCTAATCTTGGAAGAGCATACGCTGAGTGTTTTCTTCTCTCTCTCTCCAGATAGCGACCATATGACGCCTTAATCAAGATAATAAAACGGATATATTGACCGGACCCGCTTGTTATACTGAGCCGGGGAACGTTGGTCCCGCTCCAACTTATAATTGTTATAAGACAGAGCAGGAAATTAGGGAATACCAGATTTCCCGTGCCGCCCAAACGAAGAAAGTGCATGCTGATGCATCATCTTCGGGTGTGTTCATTACACAGAACTATTTCTCAGTATCTTTTACGTCCTGGGTATGTGATACCGGATCAGGATTCCGTATATGTAATCTGTTACGTGGGCTACAGATAGGTAGAGAACTGAGAACGGGTGATAAGTTTCATGAGACAGAAAACGGTGCAAGTGTTGCAGCCAAGTCTGTTGGTCACTATCACCCTGTATTACCTGAATACATTGATTCTGAACAAATGTTATTAGATACCGAACCTGATATACAAAATCATATCAGTCTCTTTATTAGTAAAGAAGTGATATAATTTTATATTGTTGGATAATGTTTTGAACATTTCCTATATCAAGAGTTGATCGGTTCAGTCACGTTATCTAAAAGCATAGACGTTCTAAATCAAACTACAGTTCTTAGTATACAGAACACACACAAGAGGAAGAGTTCAGAAATGAATGAATCCTTCTTGAGGCATTGTAGACTAGGTCATATCAACGCGACCCGACTGGCTGAAGTTACATTTAGATGCATATTTAAATTAGTTTGAATTTACATCTTGTGAAACTTGTCGGTTATGTCACAAAGATAAGATGATCACAGCTCTGTTTAATGGAAACAGAGAAAGAGTTAGTGAACTCTTGGGATTGATACATGTTGATGTATGTAAGGTCCCCTGTCTACACATGCCAAGATCGGTTCTTTCTACTTCATTACATTCTCTGATAATCTCTCAAGATTCAGACATATGTTCCTGTTGGAACACAAGTCCGAACCTTTTGAGATATTCACAGAATATGAGTTAGAAGTAGAGAACCGAAGCAAAACGGGTATAAGTATTATGTCCTTTGATGAGATCAAGGAGGAGAATACTTGAGCACGGAATTCCTGGACTATTCTAAAAGAGAATGAGATTCTCTCTCAGCATTACTCCTTCGAATACACCACAGCACGTCGGTGTATCGGGGCGGAGCAATAGCACCCTATGTGATATGGTGTGCTCTATGATGAGTACTACTGAGTTTCCTATTTCCTTTTGGGAGTTATGCACTTGAAAAGTTGCATACCTATTGAATAGGGTTCAAATCAAATCAGTTGCCTACCGCTTCATATGTGATATGGAAAGGGAAGAGCCCATATCTTAAGTTTGTTAAGATTTGGGGTTGTCCGGCCTATGCCTAAAATCAAAATTCGGACAAGCTTGAGGTAAGTTCTCTTATGTAGAACTGGAAATGTTCCAGCTATACAAATTGAAGCTGATGATTTGGTAGAACCAAAGGATTCAATAGTTTCCAACGAACCTCGGCCTCTCCGCCGATCTAGTATGGTTCCTCACCCACCTGAGAGATACTTCGGTTTCTCTATGACAGTGGGAGCGAGGATTGCATCATGAGATGATGACCCAACTAGTTTCGAGCAGGCCATCAGGAGTGGGACTCTGTAAGAATGGCTGGATGCTTATCGATCTGAGATGGAATCCTTATACACCAACAAAGTATGGACTTTGGTTGCTTTATCTGAAGGGTTAAATCCCCATCAGGAGCAAGTATATCTTGAGAAGATTACTTGGTGTACATGGAAAAGTTGAGACTTTCAAAGCTAGACTTGTTAATGGTTTGCATCATTGACCAGGTATGGATTATGATGAAACCTTTTCTAAGGAGCTATGCTTAAGTCCATCCAGATCCTACTTCCTACGGCTATATACCATGACTACGATATCTGGTGGTTGGGTGTCATGACAGCTTTTCTAAATGATGTTTTAGAAAAGAGCGTCTATAAGTACACAGCCAGAGGGCTTCGTAGACAGTGGGAGCAGCGGAAACATGTGCAAGATGTTTTATATGATAAAACAGGCATCGCGGAGTTGGAACATCTGTTTTGATGTGGTAGTCAAAGAGTTTGACTTCATCAAAATGGTAGATGAACCTTGTATATACAAAAAGGTAGTAGGGAGTATGGTGGTGATCCTCGTAGAGTACGTGGATGACATACTCTTGATAGGGAAGGTGTTTCCTATGCTACGCTCGGTCAATCTCCGCTTATCACAAGGATTCTCCATATAGGATCAAGATGATACCTTCTAAATCCTGGGTTTTTGATCTATGAGATAGATCTAATTGGATGTTAGGATTCTCACTAGTTGTAATGAGATGGTATCAGTCGATCCTGGGGAGAATCAGTGGAAAGGTTCCAGGGTGATAAGAACGACTGAATGTCAGTCGCAGGCACTGTCTTTACCCTCAGTGAAGGGACGGTATGCTGGAAGAGTTCCAAGCTGGATACCGTGACATACTAGACGATTAAAGGCAAGATACATCGTTACCAAGGATGCTACCAAAGAGGCAGTCTGGATAAATTTAAGTTCATAAGATGAACTTCGTTCCTACCATTGTGAGACAATGGAGTTGTGGCTTATGCCAAGGAATGCCCGTCCCATCAGAAATCCAGATATAATTCTTAGGCAGTATCACCTGATCATGGAGATGGTTGATCTCCAAGGAGATCGAGGTTAGGAGAGTAGACACAGAGGTCAACAACGCGGATCCATTCACAAAGGCCTTTTTCCCAGTAGAGACTTTTATGGGATGGTTGAGTATGAGATACTTCAACCGCAGCTAATTGTTGGGTATGCGATACCATAACAGATGGCCCTAGTGCAAGTGGGAGATTGTTAGTTATATGTATACCCTAGAGGCCATTACTGTACATACGATGTATATTGTAATGGATGCTTGGACATATATAGGGAGGACTTTCTTGCTCGACATGATAGTATGCTATCTGGTTGTACTTTATCTTAACATGTACTCTGATTGTCTCTATATTACATGTTGATAAAGCCCTTAGGATATGTACTCGACGACTGGGACTATGATGAGATCATACTAATGGGGCCACGGTAGTCGATGAGTACATCCTATAACTATTCCTAGTCGAGGGTGTATCGAGACAGGGCATCGATACACCAGAGTAGACTAGCGTATACGCATCTTGACCCATATGATGGGCGATGGATGATCCCATATCCATCGGTGTTTGACATCAAGGATGGTGTATGGGTGCTCAGTAGGGACTGGGTACACTGGACGGACTCGCCGAGAACTCCCAGATGGTATTATACCATACGTCAGATGGCAGTTCTCCGGTGACACTGGTACAGAGTAGTCTGTCGACCCGAGATCGTCATAGAGTCTTGTGTGATTCCACTGTGCTTTGATTTCCATCATACCACGTCCAAGAGGGCGTGCAAAAAGGTGGCTTTTGGGTACAGTCCCGAATCACATGGAGGTAATGAGCGATAGGAGGGGATTCGTCTCTCCCGGTATAGGGAATTGATGTTGTGCTGTGTTCGATTGGCTATAACCGGAAATCCCTGGCCAGGGTTGCTGAGATTTACTGGTAAGTGTTATCAGTAGTTTCTCGAACTGTTATAGACCTCATATCGACACGACTTATCGAGCTACTGGGGTCTGACGTTTACCACCCCTAGGCGAGATATGCGACATATCAGACGACGAGACCGGACTGTACGGGAGTGTTACTGTTTGGATTCACAGGAGAATGTACAGGCTTGCTTGTTGATCTTCTGAGCGCTCAATACCTGGGTAGCTGTTACGTTTAGCTGACCGCTTGCAGCTTGTGGGTGTTTGATATGATCATCACCTACTGCCGGCGTATTGACGATTCTTTAGAGTCCTACACAGAGGTTTCTTGACTCAGGCAAAACGGAGTAGGAGCACATATGTGATATGTGCGGGACCGAGGATAATGCGATATGTGATACCGTATTATATTCTCGCGATATTTGATATCAGCCGGGTCATCGGATCAAGTGTTGATTCGATGAATCGGTACGGATAAATAATAGTCGGTTATATGCGATATAGCCGGATTGTCGGATCAAGTGTTGATTCGATAATTTAATGTATAATAATATATTTGATATATTAAATTACATTAACTAATATTTGCTCACTAAAAGATTCTTTTTCTCACTCGGGTAATACATTGATATATATGCGATATATGTTAATTGTATTATTTTATTTGGTTACAATAAATATTATATATGTGATATATAATATTGTAACATAATATGATAACTAATGCAACATGTTTAGTAAAGATTAATCAAGATTAGGGTTTGATTTGGGTTAATGGTTTCTAGATGATTCTAGAAGGTTTTTGATTTGTCATGATAAAGATATTTGTGTGTGACTCATTCTTAACTCAACCCAAACCCTAACCCTTGGTTAATTCTCTACATTGGTTAAGTGAACCATGGTTGCATAATTGATCATTATCTCCTTTTCCAATTCATCACAAAAGGATTCCAATATTGTTCATCATCTTCTTCCTTCTTGTTCTTTGCTTGAAATGGTTTCTTGCTTTGATTTTTGTGATGGATAAATATGAGAAAAAGATAAATAAAGTGAGAAAAAATCCTACTTCATCATCCTCATCTTCCCTTGCCATTTAGATGAGGGTGTTCACATCATTTCATGAGTGTTAGCTTGTGTTAAAGAAACTTCAAGGTAGATCATCTTAGTATCGAAGATAGGAAGCAAAGGTTGCGTCTTTCTCTTCGTGGAACCTCTCGAGAGTCCGGATCCCGATGATCGCAGCGAAGGGACCACAACACGGAGCATATGAAGTGAAGGACCGGATCTACAAAGGTTTTAATCCCTCTCACTTAGTGTTAAAGTGTTTAGCATGCTTGTTTTCGCCTAATCTCTAGTTTAAAGTTCCGTATTCGGGTTGTTCGGCACGGCTAAATTTTAATTCGGGCATGGTTGATGCCTCGTAGACCCTTGTGCGCGTGCCTAGCAACCGTACACTCTCAAGATACGGACATGTGTTCTTGTTAAAACACAAAACTGAATCTTTTGAGAATTTCAAGGAATATAAGTACGAAATTGAGAACCAGAGGGGTAAAAGTATTCAAACCATTCGATATGATCGGTGATGAGTATACTTGGGCATGGAATTCCGAGACTATTTAAAAGAGAATGAGATTCTCTCTCAGTTTACTTCTCCGTATACACCACAACACAACGGTATATCGGGGTCGGAGGAATCACACCCTATGAGATATGGTGCGCTCTATGATGAGTACTGCTGAGTTGCCTATTTCCTTTCAGGCACATGAACTTGAAAAATACATACCTATTGAATAGAGTTTCGATCAAGTTCGTTGCCTACCACTCCATATGAGATATGGAATGGGAAGAGACCATCTCTTAAACGAGTTAAGATATGGGGTTGTCCGGCCTATGTTAAAAAGAAAAATCCGGAAAAGCTCGAGGCAAGGTCAGTTCTGTGC
Organism: Agapanthus africanus; assembly: GCA_030015575.1. NCBI lineage: Eukaryota > Viridiplantae > Streptophyta > Magnoliopsida > Asparagales > Amaryllidaceae > Agapanthus > Agapanthus africanus. Next base: position 472,893,733 of record JASDDO010000014.1, read on the forward strand.
AAGTTTGTAGGATATCCCAACCATTCGCGAAGTTATATCTTCTACCACACCGAGGAACAAAAGATGTTTTGTTTCTCGACATGCCACCTTTTTGGTAAAGGAATTTCTTGTGGGAGAAATTAGTGGCGATGAGGTAGAACTGGAAGTAGTTCTAGCAAACACAAACTATAACTGACGATTTGGTGGAACCGAAGGATTCAGTAGTCCCTGACAAACCGAAGCCACTCTGCAGATCTAGTTGGGTTCCTCATCCACCTGAGAGATACTACGGTTTTCTCATAGACAGTGGGAGCGGGGATTACATCAAAGAAGATGATGACCCAACTAGTTTCGACCAGGCCATCACGAGTGGGGACTCTGTGAAATAGCCGGATGCTATGCGATCCGAGATGGAATCCATGTTAACCAACAAAGTATATACTTTGGATGTTGCTCCTGAAGGGGTAAAACCCATCGGGAGCAAGAGGATCTTTGAGAAAGATAATTTGGTTTAGATGGAAAAGTTGAGACTTTCAAAACTAGACTTGTCGCTAAGCTTAAGTCCATCAGGATCCTACTTGCCATTGCTGCATACCATGACTACGATATCTAGCAGACTGCACGTCAAAACCGCTTTTCTAAATGGTGATTTAGAAGAGAGCATGTATATGACACTGCCAGAGGGGCTTTGTAGACAGTGGGAGCAGCGGAAGCATGTGCAAGCTGCTTAAATCCATCTACGAGTTAAAGCAGGCACCACGGAGATGAAACATCTGTTTTAATGAAGCTTTCAAAAAGTTTGACTTCATCAAAAAGGTAAATGAACCATGTATAAATAAGAAGGTTGTAGAGAGTATGGTTGTCTTCCTCGTATTGTACGTAGATGACATACTCTTGATAGGAAAGGGTGTTCCTATGCTACACTTGGTCAAGCACCTCTTATTACACAGGTTCTCCATGAAAGATCTAACTGATGTCTCCTACATCCTGGGGATATAGATCTATAAAGATAGATCTAAATGGATTTGGGATTGTCCCAATCCAGGTACATAGACACCATACTAAAAGGGTTTAGTATGGATGATTCCAAGCGTGGTAATGTACCCGCTTGTTCAGGAATCACTCTCTCCAAAGAGATGTCTCTCGAGACTGATTTGGAGAGGGCTCGCATACAAGGGATGCCCTATGCTTTGGCAGATGGGTCAATCATGTATGCGATGTTATGTTCCAGACCAGATGTAGCTTACTAACTAGGTGTAGTAAATAAGTATCGAAAAGATGTTTAGGAAAACCACTGGACAGCTGAAAAACATTTTTAAGTGCTTGAGAAGGACTAAAGAGATGTTCTTGGTGTATGGTAACGGTGAACTCCAGATGTGATATAATTATATCTTAACAAATATCATTAGCTCACTAATTATTCTTCATTATATATATATTAATGTGTATATATATATATATATATATATATATATATATATATATATATATATAATGAAGCATGGCTTGATTTTCTCTTTTTGAGAAAAATAAAAATGTGATCTAAATTAAGAGCAAGGTTGCAATCATGGGAGTTATATTTGTTTATTCATCTTGACTCACTATTCAAGCATGGTTGCAATTTGATATTGCAAAATTCCATGCTTGAATGAGCGGGGGTCACGAGTTGCCATTCATTCTAAGCTCATTCTCAACACTTAGCCATTTTTTCTTGCTTTGCTCCCATGGCTGCTATCTAGCTTCTTCTTCTTCCTCAATCCCATGGTTCAAGCATCAACCCTCACATGTGATGTGAACCATGAAGCTTGAACACAAACTAGTGAGCAAATTAAACCCCTACTTCACCATCACACATTAGATTAGCAATTTGATGTGGAGTGTTGCCTTCACTAATAAGATTAGTGAAGGGTTGGCTTGAGCTTGTGGAGTTCGGGTGGATCATCTTTGGCGCGAAGATCACGAAGTAGGTTCCTTCAACTTGAAAAGGAGCCTAATAGAGTCACGTGGACTTCAACCCAGAGCTATTGAAGAGAAGGACTCAAACTACAAATGTTGTATGCTCTTTTCTTCTCTTTAGTTCATCACATCACAAAGGCAAACCCTAAATAATCTAGTAAAGATCTTGTTAGTCTAACTTAGCACCTAATAAAATTAAAATTTGGCATGCTTGATGCCTCTAGAACCTCATGGTGTTGCTAAGGCCGACTTTCACAAACTCCCGTAAAGCCTTTAAGAAACACTTACCGTACAGTCCATTCTCTTCATCTGATATGTCGTATATCGAGTCTGGGGGATGGAATCGTCAGACCCCCACTAACTTGATAAGTCATGCCGATGTGTGGCCTATAACCTTTCGAGTAACTACTGATAACACTTACCAGTAAATCTCATCAGCCCTGGTCAGGGATTTGCTATTATAGCCAATCGAGCATAGCGCAACATCAACTCCCAATACCGGGAGAGATGAAACCCCTCCTATCGCTCACTGCCTCCATGTGATTCGGGACCGTACCCAAAATCCACGACTCCTTTGAGCCGTGGTAGGGAGGAAATCAAAGCACAGTGGGAACCATACAAGACACTATGCCGATCTCGGGTCTACGAACTAACCTGTACAAGTGTCACCAGAGAACTGCTATCTAACGATAGGTATGGTACCATCTAGGAGTTCTCGGCGAGTCCTGTTCGGTGTACCCATTTTCTGATGAGCACCTGTGTACAATCTTTGATGTTAAACACCAATGGTTATGGAATCAACCATCGCCCCATACAGGGTCAAGAAACGTACACACTAGTCTACTCTGGAATATCGATGCCCCGTCTCGATATTACCTCGACTAGGAACTATTTAAAGGATATGCTTGCGGGCCACGCAAGCCCCACTAGTATGATCTGCATCATAGTCCTGGTAGTCAAGCCTACATCCTAAGGGCTTTATCAACATGTATCAAAGAGACAGTATACTACAAGTGTACTGTAGGGATCCTAGGCACTCTCAAGAGGTCTCACAAGGCATCAACCATGCCAATTTACAATTTTTAACGGTGCCGAGAAACCCTAATACGGACCGTTGGCTAGAATTTTAGGCGACAAAGCAACTAGTTAACTACTTTAACTAAGAGTACGGATATACAACCTTTGTAGATCCGGTCCTCCACCTCCACGGCTCCGTGATGAAGTCCTCTCCGCTGTACAAATCGGATCCCGGGCTCTAGTGTCGGCTTCATCGGAGAATGGACGGGCTAGGTCATCGACTACGACGCCGAAGATGATCTATGTCCAGGCATCACTAGATCAAGCTCCAACTTCACCAAGTCAAGAAACTTGTGAATAAAACACACTCTACTACTTGGCAAGAGGTAGAGGATGAAGAAATAGGAGATGGGTAGACTTTAGAATTGGATTTCTCACTATAATTCATCAATCACCATTGATGGTCAAGCTTTTTCTTCTTGTAAAGAAGAAGAAGAAGATGAAGAAAGAATTATGATAAGTTATTAAAAATGAAAAGGAAAATGAATACTTATCATAATATTAACCTTAGTTTAGTGTAGAGAATGGACCATGGTTAGATATGATGGTTAGGGTTAAGAAAGAGACAAGAATGGTGGACTAGGTCAAAGTATCATGAAGTTTCAACTAAACAACAAAACTAGCAACCATTCTTTTCTCATCTTTTCAAAATAAATAAATAAATAAGTAAGAAATGAAAACCCTAATCATTAGTTTAACCATGGCTTAATTCTTTACACTTAACCAAGTATACATGTATCATCAAACATGATACAATCAAGTGCACAAAAGTATATCACATATACAACTTGCACAATTCAAGTGAGAAAATCCATTTAAAGTGAACCAATACTAGTTAATGCAAAGTAATATATCAAATATATAATTATGCATTAAATCATTAAATCAACACTTTATTCAATGATCCGGTCATGTCGCACACAATCGACTAGTATACAATGTATCGGCTTATCGAATCAACGCTTGAATCGATAACTAGGTTATATCGCATAAAACCATTCGACACATCGATCGCAAGAATGAAATACGGTATCACATACACGCATTATTCTCGGTCCCGCACATATCTCATATGCGCTCCTATTTCGTTTCGCTTGAGCCAGGAAACCTCTGTGTAGAACTCTAAAGACTCGTCAATACGCCGGCAGCAGATGATGATCATATCAAACACCCACAAGCCGCAAGCGGTCTGCTAAACATAACGGCCACCCGGGTATTGAGCGATCAGAAGATCGACGAGCAAGCCCGCTCACACTCCAGTGAATCCAACCAGTAACACTTACCGTACTGTCCGGTCTGTTCGTCTGATATGTCGCATATCTTGCCTAGGGGTGGTAAACGTCAGACCCCAATAGCTCGATAAGTCGTGTCGATATGAGGCTCATAACGGGTCGAGAAACTACTGGTAACACTTACCAGCAATTCTCAGATCAGCCCTGGCCAGGGACTTCCTGTTATAGCCAATCGAACACAGTGCAACATCAACTCCCTATACCGGGAGAGACGAATCCCCTCCTATCGCTCATTGCCTCAATGTGACTCGGGACTGTACCCAAAAACCACCGTTTTGCACGCCCTCTTGGACGTGGTAAGATGGAAATCAAAGCACAGTGGGAATCACACAAGACTCTATGACGATCTCGGGTCAATAGAATACTCTGTACCAGTGTCACCTGAGAACTGCCATCTGAGGTAAGGTATAATACCATCTTGGAGTTCTCGGCGAGTCCGTCCAGTGTACCCAGTCTCTACTGAGCACCCGTATATCATCTCTGATGTCAAACACCAATGGATATGAGATCATCCATTGCCCATCTGTATGGGTCGAGAAGGTATACGCTAGTCTACTCTGGTATATCGATACCCCATCTCGATACACCCACGACTAGGGACTTTCAAGGATGTACTTATGGACTACCATGTCCCCACTAGTATGATCTGCATCATAGTCCAGGTAGTCAAGTACACATCCTAAGGGCTTTACCAACATGTAACAGAGAGACAATCAGTATACACGTTAAGGTAAAGAGTAACCAGATAGCATACTATCATGTCGAGCAAGAAAGTCCTCCCTATATATGTCCCAGCATCCACTACAATATACATCCTATGTACAGTAATGGCCTCTAAGGCATACATATAACTAACAATCTCCCACTTGCACTAGGGCCATCTGTAGCAGTGGTTGTAGTATCTCATACTCAACCATCCCATAAAAATCTCTCTCTGGGAATAGGCCTTCGTGAGTGGATCCGCCGTGTTGTCCTCTGAGTCTACTCTCCTAACCTCGATCACCTTGGAGATCAGCCATCTCCATGATCAGGTGATACTGCCTTAGAATAAGTCTGGATCACTGATGGGACCAGCGTTCCTGGGCATAAGCCACAACTCCATTGTCTCACAATGGTAGGAACGTAGTTCATCTCATGAACTAATATACACCCAAACATCCTCTTTGGTAGCATCTTAAGTAGCGATGTATCGAGCCTTTATCTTCTAGTATGTCACGGTATCTAGCTTGGAACTCTTCCAACATACCGTCCCTTTACTGAGGGTAGAGACAATGCCTGTGACTGACAATTAGTCGTCCTTATTACCCTGGAACACTTCCAGTGATTCTCCCCTGGATCGATTGATACCATCTCACTACTACTAGTGAGATACCTAACATCCAATTAGATCTATCTCATAGATCCAAAATCCAGGATTTAGTAGGTATCATTTTGATCCTATATGGAGAATCATTGTGATAAGCGGAGATTGACCGAGCGTAGCATAGTAAACTCCTTCCCTATCAAGAGTATGTCATCCACGTACTCTACGAGGATCGTCACTATACTCCCTACTACCTTTTTGTTTATACAAGGTTCATCTACCATTTTGATGATGTCAACTTCTTTGACTAATACATCAAAACAGATGTTCCAACTCCGCGATGCCTGCTTTAATCCTATAAAGCATCTTGCACACGTTTCCGCTGCTCCCACTGTCTACGAAGCCCTCTGGCTGTGTACTTATAGACGCTCTCTTCTAAAACATCATTTAGAAAAGCTGTCATGACACCCAACCGCCAGATATCGTAGTCATGGTATGTAGCCGTGGCAAGTAGGATCTGGATGGACTTAAGCATAGCCACTGGAAAAAGGTTTCATCATTATCCATACCTGGTTGATGACGAAAACCTTTAACAAGTCTAGCTTTGAAAGTCTCAACTTTTCCATGTACTCCAAGTAATCTTCTCAAGATATACTTGCTCCTGATGGGGATTTAACCCTTCAGATATAGAAACCAAAGTCCATACTTTGTTGGTGTATAAGGATTCCATCTCAGATCGATAAACATCCAGCCATTCTTACAGAGTCTCACTCCTGATGGCCAGCTCGAAACTAGTTGGGTCATTATCTCATGATGCAATCCTCGCTCCCACTGTCATAGAGAAACCGAAGTATCTCTCATGTGAGTGAGGAACCCTGCTAGATCGGCGGAGAGGCTGAGGTTCATTGGTATCTACTGAATCCTTTGGTTCTGTCAAATCATCAGCTGCAGTTTGTATAGCTGGAACATTTCCAGTTGTACATAACTGACATTGCCTCGAGCTTGTCCGGATTTTGCTTTTTAGACATAGGCCGGACAACCCCAAATCTTAACCAGCTTAAGACATGGGCTCTTCCCTTTCCATATCACATATGAAATGGTGGGCAACTGATTTGATTGGAACCCTATTCAATAGGTATGCAACTTCATAAGTGCATAACTCCCAAAAGGAAATAGGTAACTCAGTAGTACTCATCATAGAGCACATCTTATCATATAGGGTGTGATTGCTCCGTCCCGATATACCATCGTGCTATGGTGTATACAGAAGAGTAATGCTGAGAGAGAATCTCATTCTCGTTTAGAATAGTCCAGGATTTCCGTGCTCATGTATTCTCCTCCTTGATCACATCAAAGGACATAATACTTATACCCGTATTTTGGTTCTCTACTTCTAACTTATATTCTGTGAATATCTCAAAAGGTTCGGACTTGTGTTTCAACAAGAACATATGTCTGAATCTAAAGAGATCATCAGCGAACGTAATGAAGTATAAAGAACCAGTCCTGGCATGTGTAGACAGGGGACCTACATACATCAACATGTATCATCCCAAGAGTTCACTAACTCTTTCTCTGTTTCCAATAAACAGAGCTATGGTCATCTTATCTTTGTGACATGACTGGCGAGTTTCACAAGATGTAAATTCAAACTGATTTAAATATGCATCTAAATGTAACTCCAGCTAGTCGGGTCGCAGTGATATGACCTAGTCTACAATACCTCAAGAAGGATTCGTTCATTTCTGAACTCTTCCTCTTGTTTGTGTTCAGCATACTAAGAACTGTAGTTTGATTTAGAACATTAATGCTTTTAGATAACGTGCATGAACCGATCAACTTTTGATATAGGAAATGTTCAAAACATTATCCAACAATACAAAATTTTATCGTTTCTTTACTAATAAAAGAGACAGATATGATTTTGTATATCAGGTTCTGTATCTAATAACATTCGTTCAGAATCAATGTATTGTAATACAGGGTGACAGTGACCGACAGACCTGGCTGCAACTCTTGCCCCGTTTTCTGCCTCATGAAACTTATCACCCGTTCTCAGTTCTTTACCTATCTGTAGCCCATGTAACATATTACATATGCGGGATCCTGATCCGGTATCATATACCCAGGACCTAAAGGACATTGAGAAACAGTTCTGTATAATGAACACACCCGAAGATGATGCATCAGCATGCACTCTCTTCGTTTGGGCGGCATGGGAAATCTGGTATTCCCCTTATTTCTTGCTCTGTCTTATAACAATTATAAGTTGGAGCGGGACCAACGTTCCCCAGCTCAGTATAACAAGCGGGTTCGGTCAATAATCCGTATTATTATCTTGATTAAGGCGTGATATGGTCGCTACCAGGAGAGAGAGAGAAGAAAACACTCTGCGTGCGCTCTTGCAAGAATAGATTGGTTATTATTTTATCTAATCAGGATGGCTCCCACTGCTTTTTATCAAATCTTCCTTCAAACCCTAAAAGGAAAGACTAGCCGGGATTAATTACACACTACAAGTTCGCCAATCTTTCAGCCAGGCCAGTGTCAGTACTTTGAGGGAGGTCCCCCGTGCTTTCGCACGAACCTAATTAATGTAAACCTCGTTTTCCCAGAGGCGTAACCTCGTTAACACCTTTCTAGACACTTACTTGATCGGCTAATTGTAATGTATAAAACTCTCCCAGGAGTAACTCTTACTCGCAGTGGGTATCGGGATCCAACTATCTCATAGAAGGTATGCAATCTCATTGTAAATTTCAACACTTGAAATTCCCTATAATATTTTGCCCCAGGCGATCTATGACCTTGACTGAGTCAACAAACCGTAGACCGCAAGTAAAGTTCAACCCGTCATTTCTTGATTGAATCAAACCCACCCGCACGACCCTTGACAAGGTCAACAAGGCCGCACGACTACCCTAACCCAATCTGCATCATATGCATAAGCAGATATATGCTGGTTAGCTACCGCACACTGTGCCTTGATAAGGTCAACAAACGCAGCACGAATACTAAACAGGACTTATCTGAAATGACGGAGGGCTACGACAGGTTTTTCTAAAAACCTATTGCGTAATGAACTTGATATCGTTGTAGAATCAAATGATTTTGAAATGGAGTGCTTTTGAGGCTTTTCTAGTTTTGCTAAAGGAGTCACTCCCGGTGAAAGGATCGTCGGTCCTTTCCTCGTCGAATGAGGTGCGGGATATATCATATATATCACTGTGCAAAGCAAAAACACTTAAAAGCTATCAAAAGACAAACCGAGTGTGTAGCATCTGCCAGTTATTGCTAAAGGAGTCACTCCCGGTGAAGGGATCTCGGTCCTTTCCTTATCGAATAAGGTGCAGGATATATCATATATACCGCTGTGCAAAGCAAGAACTGTAGCTACCTGTTTTATTTTGAAATTCGATTCTACAACATCTTAGGTTTCTTTTATTTCATTAATCACATTAATGAAGTCCCATCATTTAAGTACCTAAACATCACAGATAAATACGACCTACACTTATGCCATCCGCATTCGCCTCGATGTCCCCTCGTGCACCGTTAGGTTAGGTAACTAACGGCAGAGCGGGGCAGGGCTAGCGCGGGTGTAAAACATAAGTAACGTCTATATAATATATCATATATACTATATACTGTATCTATCACAGAACATCACATGATCACATCACAGATATCGCAGCAGAAGAAACATATGAAATATTGGATATACTAGGACGTCCGTGTTTTCAATACTAGCCAGTATAAAACACGGATTCCACGGTCGTGATGAATAGCCAAACCCACACCCCTAGACCCCTACGAGAGCGTCAAGCAACCCTACCAATTCTAGAGTTAGGAGACCCGGACTCGACTCCTCGAGTTGGTCTCCCACTGGACTCCAGAACCCGGTTACTTGTGCCCTCCTCCTTGGGTCTATCCTAGTGCAGAAAAGTAAATAATATACAAAAGTGACAACTTCCGCAACTTGGAAGTGCCCCAATAAAAGAATATTACATACAAGTTTTTACATGAATGAAAATGAAAAACACTCATCTCACATAAAAACCCCCGGCTATTCAAACACGACGATCCAATATAACATATCCAGCAACACATAACATCATATGTCATCAACGTAAGTAAATATGCGCATCCTAATTGTCGTTGACATATAGCAACGAAACCGGCGATATCACATATTACACTTACGGTCACAGAAAAGAAAGTGTAAAACTACAACAGTTGGAATCCGCAACCACCTCAGACATCGCATGCCTGACCAAATGAATTCTTTAGACATCACATGCCTAACAATTATAAACCCCGCATTTTAGTCTCATTATCGAAAACTCTTTTCAATATCAAGTCGGGCAATTCAACAGGATTCCCGACATTTTGATCGAATGCTCGTCGCAAACTTTAGTAGACGGTCGCACCCCCGTTACCGGCGACGAAGTGCACCAAGGCGGAACACCGCTACCGCGAGCACCCGAACGGATGCTTTCGGCGACGGGGTTCTCCTACAGTCACTTGGTCGGGGTTATGGGGTGAGGCTGTCTATTAAGTTTACCCGGCGAGTATCCGCGTACGCTACGTGATTGCGACGGACTTTTGATCACATCAAAATTCCGTGGCAACCGATCAAGTGAGACTAAACTGCTATGTTTATAACATTCATTCAGTTATCTCATAACTTCTTGTGAATTCCAATTATTGTATCCCATTCCGGATAAATAGAAAATGTTAAATTTTCCGATCGAACATTCAAACACCCAAGTTTTCCCGTAACAGATCAACACATGAAATAAGTCTAAAAACATTCTGTTCATGCCTCAGTACCAACGGTCCAGCCGTAGAAGGGTCAAGCCAACGCCTCACATGTGGCACGCCGTACTGCCCCAAACCCGAAGGTTCAAAGGGCAGTTCAAGACGGTCACATAATCGAGTTAAGGTTTGTTGTTTTCTAGAGGGTCCATTGAGTTACTTGCACTACTTAGAATTTCTTTAAACTACGGAAAAATCCAACACTTGGAAATTTCCCGACAGGGGAAAAATTGGGTATTTATATCCGGTCGAAACTTTTAACATATTCATAAATTACCCGGAAAAACACATAGACAAAATTTGACAATCCGATCGAAACACCGAGTCCCCAAAACAACCCAGAAAATTCAACTCTTGAAAAAATATTAAAAATTCCCAGGAAAATCACCACTGGAAACTAAGAATTACTGTGCAAAATACTTTACATACTGTGGCCGTACGGCCGTGGAACCGCCGCAGGAGCCTTGCTCCTGCCGCGGAACCGCGGTGGGATAGTGGAATTGGGCCGCCGAATTTCACAGTAACTCTTAGATATTCCTGATGTGTTTTCTGCATATTTTTAATTTTGAAAAAGACCAGATTTCGGGAATTGTCCAGAGAGCATTTTAGGGTTGGGGTTTCGGGTCGATCGGACTTCAAAATCCATCTAGATTTCACCTAAGGCTCTAGCTAGGCTCTGATACCACTGTAGGGTTCCTAGGCATTCTCATGTACATGTTAAGATAAAGAGCAACCAAATAGCCTACTATCATGTCGAGCAAGAAAGTCCTCTATATATATGTCTAAGCATCCACTATACCATACAATAATGGCCTCTAGGGCATACATATTCCTAACAATCTCCCATTTGCACTAAGACCAATTGTTGTAGTATCGCATACCCAACATCCCAAAACGTCTCTCAAACTGTGTCTTTGGGAGGGCCGTCGTGAGTGGATCTGTCGTATTTTCCTTTGAATCTACTCTCCCGACCTCGATCTTTCATCGATCAACTATCTCCCGGATCAGGTGATACCGCCTCAGAATATGTCTGGATCGGTGATGGGACCGGGGTTCCTTGGCCAAAGTCACAGCTCCATTGTTATCATAATACAAGGGTATTGGATCCTCAATGGATGGAACCACACCAAGTTCAGTAATGAACTTCTTTATCCAGACAGCCTCTTTGGCTGCATGGTTAGCAGTGATGTATTCATCCTCCATTGTCGAGTCTGCTATGGTATCTTGCATGGAACTCTTTTAACATACCGCCCCTCTATTCAGGGTGAAAACAAAACCCGAGACAGACTTGCCATCGTCCTTATCACTCTGGAAGCTTGAATCGGTAAAGGACTCCACTTAGAGTTATCCGTTACCATACAAGAACATCTCTTTAGTCCTTCTCAAGTACTTAAGAATGTTGTTCATAGCTATCCAGTGCTTCTCCCCTGGGTCTGATTGATACCTACTTACCACACTAAGTGCGTAAGCTACATCCGGTCTGGTGCATAACATCGCATACATGATAGACCCAACCGCAGAAGCATAGGGCATCACGTGCATGCGAGCCCTCTCCAAATCAGTCTTGGAAGATATCTCTTTGGAGAGAGTGATTCCTGAACAAGCGGGTAAATTACCACGCTTAGAATCTTCCATACTAAACCTATTTAGTATGGTGTCTATGTACCTGGATTGGGACAATCCTAACATCTTTTTAGATCCATCTCTATAGATCTTTATCCCCAGGATGTAGGAGGCATCACCCAGATCTTTCATGGAGAACTTGTGTGATAGGAAGAGTTTGACCGAGTGCAGCATAGGAACATTATTTCCTATCAAAAGTTTGTCATCCACGTACAATACGAGGAAGACAACCTTACACTCTACTACCTTTTTATATATACAAGGTTCATCTACGTTTTTGATGATGTTAAACTATTTGACTGCTGCATAAAAACAGATGTTCCAGCTCCGCGACGCCTGCTTTAATCCGTAGATTGATTTAAGCAACTTGCACACATTTCCGCTGCTCCCACTGTCTATGAAGCCCTCTGGCTATGTCATATACACGCTCTCATCTAAATCACCATTTAGAAAAGTGGTCTTGACGTCCATCTGCTAGATTTCATAGTCATAGTATGCAGCAATGGTAAGTAGGATCCTGATGGACTTAAGCATAGCCACTAGAGAAAAGGTTTCGTCATAGTCTACACCTGATAGTTGACGAAAACCATTTGCAAAAAGTCTAGGTTTGAGGGTCTTAACCTTTCCATCTACTCCAATTTTCTTCTTAAAGATCCACTTGCTCCCAATTGGTTTAACCCCTTCAGGAGCAACTTCCAAAGTCCATACTTTGTTGATGTACATGGATTCCATCTCAGATCGTATAGCATCCAGCCATTTCACAGAGTCCCCACTTGTGATGGCCTGCTCGAAACTAGTCGGGCCATCATCTTCCATGATGCAATCCTCGCGCCCACCGTCTATGTCACAACCCAAATTAGGAATGCGACCGACACTTAAATCACGCAACGTCTAAAGGCGTAACGTAACTCAAGTAAGCCGAAACCCATAAATCTAAACCGTAAAATGAAGTAGAATGGTAAAATATTTGTTTCAAAACAATCACATCTCTTTTTTAAAAACCTCAAGTTGTTACTACAAATTCGGCAACATCTCCCTTATAAAAACAGGTCCAAAACGGATACAAAACATAGTATATAAAAAGGCATCCCCAATTGGGAGAAATCACATGCCTAAAGGTGGAACACAACCACAACAGATATATATACGATGCCACAGGCGAAGAAATAAGCAAATATGAAAGGAAACAACGTCGCAACATAGCACAAAAGTCGGCTCATAAGAGCACGACACCCAGAGTCACATAATATACAAATATCGAATCTCTCAGTCTTGTTTCTAAGTCAAAAGCATACAGGTGGTAGATGGAGGTACTAGATATAAGGAAAAGAGTACAAATAGAAGCATACGGATACTCGCAAAAACCCACCTACAAAATATCCCACGCCCAAAATTAGCGGTATCCGCAGAAAAAGATGAAATAGAGTGTTCTGCCGCGACTACGTTGAGGATCGGCCCTGCAAGACACTGTGGCACAACATGGGTGAGTTGCCAGCTCGTGAGTAGTAAATAAAATCATACGAGTAATCATAAGCATACACGAAAAGCGACTAATCCTGAGTATGCAGTCATGATGGCATATGATAACAGTGTGGAATGTAACATAATCATGATCAAGGTATAACAAGAAATAAAAGTGCATGTCATAATAAGTCCTGAATTTGGGATAAAACAGCAGTACCGTTAATAAATCATCATCAAAACCGGTGTCAATCAACGACACTCAAACCACAATATCTCAGGCGCCATCACTACGATCGGCCCTCATATCCATCTCATCATATAACTCCGAATGGCACCCTCCGGATATCCGCCGAGTTTCCATACAGTCATCGGTAGGCAGTGCTCCCATGCCAGATTCATTGTCTTTCTGTACGATCTTCTTGCCCCGGGGTACCTTACTGGCCCACCATGTACCCGCAGACGGTTCCTTCTTAGTCCTCTAATCGGGTATACTCATAACTCAGAACCGAGAAAATCTATGGTTGACACACAATATCATATCAAGGAAAACCTCCCTTTTTAAATAATTCAAGTTGTTGGCTATAGTGCCCTCAAGGCAATTATCGTAGTCGCAAGCAAGTGATTATGATGATTGAGGGATGACCTATACTAGTAGAAAAGTTTTATTCGAGATGATAGTATGCTATCTGGTTTGTCTTTATCATCACTATTGCATGTTGATAGAGCTTATAGGATTCTTGCTTGACTACCAGCATTATGATGGCGATCATATATGTTAGTGTATATGCCCTAAGGGCCATTATTGTATCATACTAGTTTGTATATTACTTAATGGAAGCTTGGGATATTCACAGTTATATTAATAGTCTCGCTCAACATAGTAGTATGCTACTTGGTTTATATCTATCTTAATATGTGTATATGTTAGCATATCGCGAATACATATTGATAGAGCCCTTAGGATCTTGCTTGACTACCAGCGTTGTGACGGCAGTCACACTAGTGGGGGATGGGTAGTCTACAAGCACATCCTTTTACAGGTCCCTAGTCGTAGGATTATCGCGACAGGGCATCGATGCTCCAGAGTAGACTAGTGTGTACGCTTCTCATCCCAGCATGGGAAATGGTCTGTCCCACAACCATTAGTACGCTGTACTGGAGATAGTATACAGGTGCTCGTTGGGTTACGGGTACACTGGACAGGACTCGCAGGGAACTGTTGGTTGGTATTATACCCGTCGTCAGTTAACAGTTCCCAGGTGACATGAGTACAGCATAGTCCGCAGACTTGACACTGCTGCTTCATCTCGAGTGTGTTCCCACTGTTCTTAGATTGCTACCCTACCACGGCTCAAAGGAGCCGTGCAAACAGGTAGCAGTTGGGTGCAGTCTCGAAGCACTTGGAGGCAGTGGCAGTTAGATAGGATTCTTCTCTCCCGGTATTGGGAGTTGATATCGCGCTTTGTTTGGAGAGCCATTACGCAAAGTCCCTGGCTAGGGCAAACGAGATTTACTGGTAGGATTTCCAGTAGCTTCTCAAGGTGTAATGGGCTTCACTCCGACACGACTTATACCACTTTTAGGGGACTGACGCTTGCCGCCCCCTAGGCCCGATATGCGATAGTCTTAGACGAACATACCGGACTGTACGGAGATTGTCACATCAGGCTCAGTAGGAGTTCGGATGGGTTTCCTCATCGGCCTTCTTATCGACATCTACCTGGGGACCATTACGTACAGCTAGTACCGTTTGCGGCCTGTGGTTAAACCCACTGCCTGCGTAGTGTCGAGTCTTTAGAGTCCCACACAGAGAGTTTCCCTGCTTCAGGCGAAACAATATAGAGGTCGTATGGTTTTACGACAAGGTTCGGACACATACGTGTATTTATGCACGTACGATGTTCAGACAATTTTTACTAGCGGGCTTTAGTTTAAGCCAGATTCTAGTATTGGATTATTGGATTTATACAGTCTCAGTATTTCCGTGTTTTAACGGATGGGGATGGGCATTTCTCGTAATTAGTCGAGAAGCTTCTAGAAGAAAGATGAGGAGGAGAGCTTAGGTGTTATTTGCATTAAATGGATTAGTGACTCATGAGATGATTCATCCAAATGAGTTAATGAAGCATTTATTGCTTAATGACTCATGAGATGATTCATTGTTTGTATTAAATGAAGCATGGTTGTAAATATCAAATAATGATTTATTTGATATTCTTTATTGCTTCATCAAATATAGAAATGAGACATAATTCATTCTCATTCTCACTTACACATTCTCTCTCCTCAAGCTCTCTATCTTCAATGACCTAACCCTAATCCTCTCATGTGTTGAGATCCAAGGGTTAGCAAGACTAATAGATCCCTAATCAGTCTCTATATTCTCTAGGTTACCTTGATTAGCAATCATGGTGACCTAGTTACCTCAAGTGAGAGGTTAAAGCTTGGAGAAGGAGCTCTCGGGTGGATCTTCTATCACATCGAGGAGGCCGACGAGGAGGTGAACTACAAGAACAAGAAGGACTAGAATCTTGAGGTATAATCATCTATCTTAGTAGTTAATCACTTCTAGATAGTTGTTAGTTAGGGTTTAGCAAAGATCCGTAATGTTAGTCGATGTTAACTTAAACAAAATGATTGTTTTACCTATTCCGCCTCCTCGCATCATGTGGGGTGTCTAACGTCGACTTACAGTGGTATCAGAGGCTAGCTAAACCATAACTAACATGTTAGAAAAGTCATTAGAAATTCGATCGCAAAACGAACCCGAAAAAAAACATCATTTTCACCATATTTCTGCCGATTTTAAAACGGGGTCTAAAAATTTTCAGGGACCCTTAAAAATACAGGCAGGGTTTTTTAAGAATTGTGAAGAAATTTAGGACTGTGAATCGGCCATACCACCGCGGTACCGACCGCCGATCCAAGCGATCCGCGGCCGAGTTGAAGCCGAGTCAACCCAAATTTGCTCAGTTATTTTTCTGTGTTGATGTTGTGTTTTCTTGGGATGATTTGTTTCTGCTCAGGTTTTATGTGCACAGAGAATTGTTTGGAGTAGATTCATTAGTGTTGCTTGATCGAAATTCTAAGATGTTAGGCTAACTTGATTATATCTGTGTTGTGTTTAATGTGTTCGTAAACCACCCCCTAACTGCTAGTATGTCGGTTAGCAGGGGGTTGCACATTTCTGTAATGGTTTTTATCTGGTTTGTGAGTTGTGGACTTGTTGCATTGTCGTGAATGGATAGCCAGGGATGTGAGACGAGTGTTTCTTTCATTCAAATGTAAATTGTAATTTGTTGTAATATTCTTTTGCGGGGCACATCCGGGTTGAGGTTGTAGCCACCGTTGTATTATTTCATTTACTGTTTTCTGCTCCTAGGATAGACCCCAAGGTGGGGTGCACAAACTACCGGGTACTTTGAAGTGTTTAGTGGCCTACTCACGTTGTTGAGGGAGACCGCTTCACTTCGGGTACTTGGCGGGTAGTTTTCCGTACCGTAGGGGTCTAGGGTGGGGTTTTGGCTATTCATCGCGACTGTGTAATCCGTCTTTCTTTGCAGGCTCAAAATGAATGCGGATTCGTAGAAACTCCAATATGTTCATCTGTGATCTGGAATGCCTATTATTGCGTCTGACGAATGTAACATTTCAAAAAAATAAAATATTATTTTTAGGGAATTTTTATAATTAAATAATATTATATTGAATATTTTAATAAGGCGGTATAATTAAATACCGATAAATTGGGGAAATTTATTGAAAATTATGGAAAATTACTAAAAGCTGGTGTTTCCTGTGAATTATGCAAATTTTAAGTTTTTATGATTTATTTGACAATTATTTTAGTGCTAATCGCGATTAAAAATCGCTAATCGCGGATTAAGCGTGTTTTGTGCACATAGCATGCATAAAGTCTTTGTCACAATTGTGCATTTTTCTACAATGGTTTCATTTGGGTTTCTTATTCAATTCTAATAGAATGAGAAGAGAGAAGAAAAGAAAAGAAAAGAAAAAGGAATAAGAATAAAGAATGGGGTATGGGTGAGAGAGAGAAAGGTGAGGGGTTCACATTGACTTTGGGCATTCCTCCATCATTCCTTCACCCTCATCATCTCTCCCCTCAACTCCCATGCTGCTGCTGATTCTTCCTTCACTCCCTCCCCCTCTTCACCTCATCAAAACACAATCAAAATAACCTCAAAACCCTATCCCCCATTTCACACAAAAATTGTGCATGAGCTCACAAGCTACACATTGGACCAAGAAAGCTTGCATTTTGGACACTTGGGGCAACTCAAGAAAATTCTGGAGTTTCCAAATGAGGTATTTTATGACTTAGCTTTAGTATTCATTGCTTTTACCCCCATGTTAGTCTTAGAACGATATTGTGTGGTTTGGGTGGACTTTGAAAATTCTAGTAAGGGTTAATGGAAATTGAGAGTTGTGATGGGTAATTGAGCTCAGTAGAGGCCACACAAACCCCCTTGTGCTAGAATTCCAGACCTAACCAGAGAGACAGAGAACCCGGTAATACTGATTTAGAAAACCCGATATTGAAAATTATGGATTCTGTGGATGTAAAATGAAATCTGCTATCACCCGATATGTAGGGTCCCTACGCACACTAATATGAGGTCTTCACAAAATATCAAACATGCCCAATTCAAATTTTTTCATGTGCCTAGAAACTCTAATATGGATCGTTAACTAGATGATAAGGCGATGCAAGCAAGTAAACAACTTTATTGCTAAAGGAAAGTGACTACAACCTTTGTAGATCCGGTCCTCCACTTCCTAGGCTTCCGTGATGACGTCCCTCCGCTGTACCTATCGGAATCCGGGACTCCGGCGAAGGTTTCGTCGGAGAAATGATCGGCTAGGTCGTCGACTTCGATGCCGAAAATGATCTACGTCGAGGCAACTCAAGATCAAGCTCCAACTTCACCAAGTCATGAAACTTGTGAGAATACACCCTATACTACTTGGCAAGTGGTAGAGGATGAAGAAATAGGAAGTGGGTTCACTTTAGAATTGGATTTCTCACTCTTTTTCTCATGTTGCCATTAATGGTAGCAAGCTTTTCTTCTTGTTTTTGAAGAAGAAGAAGAAGAAGAAGAAGAATATGATAAGAATTTTGAAAAAAGAAAATAATATTATACTTATCATATTTGCAACCATGATTAAGTGTAGAGAAATAAACTAGGATTAGGTGAATGGTTAGGGTTAAGGACAAAACAAGAATGGTAGACTTTTCAAAGATGCTAGAAAAGCTTCTTGAAGCATCAAGCAAAACAACAAAAGAAAGTCACCATTTCTCTTTGCCAAAAACTAATGAATAAATAAATAAGTGAATTGAAACCCTAACTATTCACTAAACATGGTTTAAGTCTTACACAAAACCAAGTTTGCATGTATCATCAAACATGATACAAACAAGTGAACAAAAATATATCACATATACAACTTGTGCATTCAAGTGAGAAAATCCATCTAAAGTGAACAAATACTAGTTAATGCAAAGTAATATATCAAATATATAATTATACATTAAATCATTAAATCAACACTTGATTTAACGATCCGGTCATATCGCATATGACCGACTAATATCCGATGTATCGACTTATCGAATCAATATTCGATTCGATAACTAGGTAATATCGCATACAACCAATCGATACATTCATCGCAGAGAATAGAATACGGTATCACATACACGCATTATTCTCGGTCCGCACATATCTCATATGCGCTCCTATTTCGTTTCGCTTGAGCCAGGAAACCTCTGTGTAGGACTCTAAAGACTCGTCAATACGCCAGGCAGCAGGTGATGATCATATCAAACACCCACAAGCCGCAAGCGGTCTGCTAAACGTAACGGCCACCCGGGTATTGAGCGATCAGAAGATCGACGAGCAAGCCCGCTCACACTCCTGTGAATCCAACCAGTAACACTTACCGTACAGTCCGGTCTGTTAGTCTGATATGTCGCATATCTCGCCTATGGGTGGTAAACGTCAGACCCCCAATAGCTTGATAAGTCAGTGCCGACGTAGGGTCCATAACAATCGTGAAACTACTGATAACTCTTACCAGTATATCACTGCAACCCTGGCCAGGGATTTCCTGTTATGGTCAGTCGTGCATATCGCAACATCAACCACCAATACCGGGAGAGACGAATCCCCCTCCTATCTCTCATTGCCTCCATGTGAATCGAGACTGTACCCAAAAACCACCTGTTTGCACGACTCAGTAGAGCCGTGGTAGGGTGGAAATCAAAGCACAGTGGGAGACACACCAAGACTCTATGACGATCTCGGGTCAACAGACTAAGCTGTACCAGTGTCACCAGAGAACTGCCATCTGACGTGAGGTATAATACCATCTGGGAGTTCTCGGCGAGTCCGTTCAGTGTACCCAGTCTCCACTGAGCACCAGCATACCATCTCCGATGTCAAACACCAATGGATATGGGATCATCCATCGCCCATCGTATGGGTCGAGAAGATATACGCTAGTCTACTCTTGAATATCGATGCCCTGTCTCGATATTCCCACGACTAGGAACAATGAAGGATGTACTCATCGACTACCCCAGGCCCCACTAGTATGATCTACATCATATTCACTGGAAGTCGAGTACACATCCTACGTGCTTTATCAACATGTAACAGAGAGACTGAAAGTATACATGTTAAGATAAAGAGCAACCAGATAGCGTACTATCATGTCGAGCAAGAAAGTCCCTACCTATATATGTCCCAGCATCCACTACAATATACATCCTATGTACAGTACTGG